>OY728135.1:1042896734-1044146734 GCA_963277665.1 Viscum album | reverse complement strand
TGATGGATATTACAGTAACATAATAACATTACATAATATATATGATACTATATTTATCATTAAAGTATCTATATAATAGATAAGGATTTAATAATAAGAAAACAAATTAAAAGAAATCGAAAGAGAATGAAAAATGATTTATCTCTTCAAATATTCTCATTGAGAACCTCCTTAAAGAAATATGGAATGGTATTTTTGTGAGACTAGAGATACCATATTGTGGGGGAGATGTTTGGGAGAGAAAATGGGTATAATATAATAAATATTCATGAATTTTTATGTTTGAGGATAAGAGGTGGGGATGTGTGGTATTTATAGTAGAGGTGAGGGGAGTTTTTGATTATTTTATTGAATATTTTTTTATTTTTTCTTAACACTATAGATAGTTTTTGTATTATCAATAAATAAATTAAATAATAATAGGATGTTATAGATAATGGTTCTTATATCATTCCTGACTCAAGGAATAGTTTATTTGTCTTATAATGTCTATATACTGTAAATTAACATATTTTACTAGTAACCAAAAAATCAATTATTTTAGAAAAACCCCAAAAAATTCACCTTCACCATTTTTTGATGTGTATAATTCATATTTGAACTAATTATTTTAAAAATAATTTCATAAATATGATATATTTAATTATTAACTAAAATAATTAATTATTCAAAAAATATCAATTGAAAAATTATAACCATTTTTATGACAGTAAGAAAATTAATTACGGTATCACTAAATTATGTTATAAACATAAGAATAAAAATATTAATTTAAAAATTTATTTTAGAAAAAAAAAATTTTAAAAAAAATTATAATACAAATTATCAAATTGTATATAAATATTTATATTTCACAGAAAATACTCGCACTTAATTTATCATTTTTAAAAAATTTAATATTTTCTTCCATTTATATATTATAAAAGATTTTCATTTATAAGATACCTAAATTTTGTTAAAAATTTCATTGCTGAGTTTAATATTATTTTGGTTATATTATTATTCATAATGGTTATATTATTATTATAACAGTTATATTTAATATTATATCATAATTTTAAAATCAGTGTTCCGTGAAACATAAACTTTTGAATATAGTAAATTTTAAAAGAATCATAATATAGAATATTATGGTGTTACATTCTACCTTACATAAAACATTTCATCCTCCAAATATCCAGAATGTCACTGCTTAATAATACTTGGGAAATTCTTCATCATAACATCCTTCCCACATCACTTCTTCAATTTTATGATTTTTCTAATGTATATTTACCTTTCGAGTTGCATTATTTCTCAAAAACCACTCTCTAGTGTACATAATTTGGATAATCTCTTCTCAGTAAGATAAATGAGGGTCCAAATATATTCCTTCAAATGTGAGGATATGCATTGGGTTTCACATGTACATATTTACCATAGAATTGTAGAACTCATTATGTCATTATAAAGTCAAGGTGGAATATCCCAAAAATAATTCAAAAATCTAATTCCTTATAGGATTTCAAAAGGTATAATTTAAATGGTGTGTAGTTTCCATTTCCTTCCAAAAATTATAACACCCATCTTTGAAGATTCATTAAAAAACATCATCTCCCACTTGAAACTCCAAATCCATTATTCGGTTATCAGTATAATTTTTTTTATAATTTTAGATGAATTGATATGGGGCTTCTGCACAACATCCTTTTCCATTCAATGCCTCATATAGTGCCATTTTAATTCTTGAACGGAAACTATTATTGTAATAAAACTATAACAAGGGTAAATAATAATCTCATATAACATGTAATTCACTTGAGAATGATTTCAACAAGACATATAATGTTTTAATAGTCATTTCAGACTGACCGTAAGTTTGAGGTTGATAACATGTACTCAAATATGGCTAAGTGTATATATATTTCTAAATAATTTTATAGAATTACAATATAAATCATAGATTATGATCATAAAAAATTAATAGGTTCACCCTAAAGTCTTAAAACATTATTAATATATATTTGTGCGAGGTGATCAAGGGGAAAATCACCCCTTATAATGGGGATATGAGCATATTCGGTAAGTCAGTAAATATTTTATGCATATTGAATCATTATTTAGGGGATTTATGGTTAATATAGTGACAAAAAAACATAGTACTTTCAACCCATTCAAATGTTGGAAAATGCATAGGTTTCTTGACACCTCTCAGACATTTCCTTTCATCCTTCACGTATTGTAATTGTATATATCTAGAAACATAATCAGTAATTTCCCACATCATATTATCCCACCAGAAATTTTCCTTCAAATATCTATACATCATCATGATACCAACGTATATAATGAAATTTAAGCTATGAGAATCATAATAGAATACCCTCTTTATCTCGGGTAATGTGGGATAACAAATCCTCTTTCTAAATTTCAAGATCCTATATTCATGTTTGAATTCTACAATTTTTCCCTCATTCACAGCTCTAATTTCATTTGAAAAGTGTCATCATCAAACTGAGAACATTTAATCCATTCAATTTAATACGGTCTCATATTCATTAGAAAATTAATCATATTTCACCTTCCCTAATAATTCTTATACACATCTATTCTAGATCCAGGTACACAGGGTCCTAGTCAATCTATATCTTGTTTAAAACCCCATGGTCATTTATGGTTAATACACACACTACCTTATTCACCTTCCCCAAATAGAAGGGTATTGAACAGTCATAATCCTTGAGTATATCAAGACGTATCATTTTCTTCATGTTGAGTTCTTTTTATGAGTAAATGTAAATAAAATACTTATGATCTATATATTTCTCACATATTTCACTATAGATGCAATGGCTCTATATTTTTAGTGAAAATGTTATAGTTTCTAACTCATGATCATGAGTTGGATAATTATATTCATGAGTTTCTAATTGGATTGATGTATAAGTAATAGATCAATCATTCTGTATTAGAATATAATCAATGTACTTACATTGATATGTCACTATATATAAAAAATTCATCATTTTTAGAAGGAATAGTCATGATCAGAGCATTCACTAATCACTTATTTAATTCATGAAAATATTATTTTCATTCTTTTTTCCATATGAACATAACCCCTTTATCCGTATGCTTGGTTAACGGACTAGATAATTATGAAAATTTCTGAATGAAACACTAATAATAATCATATAATCCAATTAAAGAACATAAATTGGTTATGATCCTTGGTGTTATGCATTCTTGGACTATATTTGTCTTCACAAGATCAATTGGGATTTAATAATTACAGATTACATGGCCATGAAGATAAATAGTTTAAAGAAACAATTCACAATTGATAAATATCCCATATTTCTTTTTTCTTCTATGTTTGTCCAAAACAACCCCCATGTGGTTATTATGGTACCTATAATGTTATATATATATATATATCAGGATATCATTAATTAATACCACAAAAAATTTGTCAAGATATTCCTTGAACACTATGTTCATTAGATCCATAAAACTTGTGGGTGTATTAGTTAGTTCAAATGGAATTACTAGAAAATCATAATGTTCATACCTGGTTCGAACTGATATATTTAAGTCAAAGGAAAATTGTAAAAAATATATTGAGATCCATTAAGTTGATCAAATAAATAATAAACTCATTTTAGAGGATCCATGTTTTTTATTTTAATAACATTGATTTTCCAATAATCATTTCACACACTCATGGATCCATCATTCATATTAAAAATGAGAATAGGGGATTATTGCAGAGAAACATGATATAAAATAAACCCCTTATCACTAAGTTCTTCTAGTTGTATCTTCATCTTTATTAAATCAACAGTGGATAATATATATGGTGTCATTGAAATTTGCCTTTTACTAAGAAATAAATCAATAGTGAACTCAATTTCTCATTCTAAAGAATTTCAAGGTAAATCATATGGAAATAAATCAATGTATATTTTCACGATAAGTACATAATAATTTTAATGATATTTTTCCCCATCCAAAGATGATTTTTTCTATTCCTTCACACGAATTTCATATAAAGATCTATGATAGGGGGATCTAAATATGACTCAAATGATGAGGATTTCCCTATAATGATGAGATTTTTTATACCTTCATCACAAATCCTAATTTATTTATCTTTGAAAAACTTATATGAATTATGTTTTGAAATTTAGTCCATTCTAAAGAATATTTCATATCAACCATATGTATGATGTTAAAAAATGTAATTAGTGACTATTAATGTGTCATAATTAGAACTTCATGACACATATGTTTATTAATAAGGTTTACAAAGGAATTCCTTACTGAAAACTTCTTTGTTAAGGAAAATTTGAAGTATCCTATATTTAAAACAAATCATTAAAGATATGAAGAAATGTGATGATCCAGAATCAAATAATTCTGTAGATAAATTAGGGGAGATGATTAAAGTACCTTCCAACACATCATTAGAAACTTCAACCTTAGTATTTGTAATCTCATAAGCTTTGACTTGTTCCCATGGCCTTTTTCTAGAGAATATTTCCTTTATTCTTAAGACAATAATTTTCATAATGCACCAACTTTTAAAATTGTAGCATTACATTTTAATTGCTTCTTTATATCCCTTACAATTACGGGATTGGTGGTTTTTTCTCCAAACATGTAACGAACTACTTTTTCAATTATGTAGGCACTGGGCTATTTCCTTCCACAAGTATTTCATGTTGGAAAATTACTTTTTTATGCATCCAATTATCCATTATTTTCTATTCCACCCTCTTATTCACTTCTTTTTCTATAAAGTAATTATTCATATAGAATTATTTCCCTATATTGGTGGAACATAATAATATATATATTAATAATGATATATTTTGAGAGACATGTTATCCTCATAGAAATGGTTTTAAAATAATAAAATAATCGATAAATAATGCTTATTGGATTACAAATGTAGTCCGTGACCTTCCATGTAAATATTTATATTTGGATTCTTATTTGAAAACATGTTTTTCCACATTTTTTTAGATTCAATAATTTCCTCTCTATACACACTCGATGTTGGTGAGGAAAATATTTTTCTATGCAAATTTATATAAAATTATTACATTCCTTATTTTCATCTTCCTCCTCCTCCATTGTAATTTGAAATAATGACCGCTATTGATCTACATATACCGATATATGATAAACTTCCATAATAACCATCTCACATTCGTTGCTTCTAAAGGTGAAAAATATCATCTTTAAAGAGGTTATCCACTACTCAGCAAAAAATGGGATTATAGTCTCCATGAATGAAAGAGGTTGTTTTCATATAAATAGTCTAACATGGCTCCCACATTGGGGGCCAGGATGATCCATACGGGTAAGGTTATTAATCATAACTTGATTCAAATGTCCTACTATAGTTATAAGCTTTTGAACACCAGTTTTAGGGCCAGTTCCAACATCATTATAATTCTTAGGAGGGAAATTTTTATATAAAATATGTGTATTGATACAGTTTCTATTACTTATACTAGAAACCATTTCTAAACAAAGGCGTACACTAAATTAGTTTATGATTTATAATGCATAATTTCAAACTAGAAAAATACATATCATAAACTAAAAATTTATGCATAGCTAATCTCATAACCCTAATCATTATTTATATGAGGAAATATATACTTTTCATAATTCATAATGGGTAGTAAAGAAAATGTGATTTATCTTAATAATATCCCTTAATAGTTTCAAAGTAGGTTCATAGTAAGGTTCATTATCATGTACCATGTTATGTCGAGTCAGGCCTGGCACACCATGTTTGAGTTGTTACCCATATGTACATCTATGCCAAAAAGACCCTCACTTGTAGTATCTAGATATAGATTTATTTCTAGGGAGACCCATATAATCATTACACTATAAAAAATCATGGATATTATTATATAAATATCCTCAAATTCTATATTATATTTATGTTCTGTAATTTATGTTTTCTAAATCTAGTTTCCATGGTTTCTAAAAAAAATTATCTAATACCAACTGTAAAGACCCCATCCCCAGTTCCTCGAAGCTAGGGTGTTACTTTACTACATTGGTACTATGAACAAGATTTCGCATAACAAAATAATGGATAGTTAGTAGACTTATAATACAAGATACAAACATATGTTTTATGTTACAACTTCAAATGAAATACAACATAGAAACGCCTTTGTAAACATCAATAAACACTAAGATTATCTTTTCTAGTCATTAATAATACATATCTTCGTATACTGAAAAAAACAAAAGAATGATGTGAGATCGTATTATCAGTAAGGGTATTTAATATAGATGAAGCTAATATATAAAATAAGGAATATATAATGACTAAAAACACATTCCATTAGAATATAATCATTGCATAATATGGAAGGAATAAAAGATGAATAAGTAATTCCATATAAATAATCACATAAGAATAAAACATAACCATTGATAATATAATAGCTAAATAATCACATGGATTATCTATTACTAATATTATAATGAGAAAATGCATAATATCAGCTATCATACACATACCAACAAGTCCGCGACCAAGATATCAAAAAATAAATAGTTAAGGCCTCGGGAAAATGCATTTCTGTTTTGTCTCATGAAACCTACCAATGAATTGATTGGATATAAAGGGACCTACACATCAATTACTAAGTCCAATTAATTGTTCATAAAAAAAATATACATATAAAATGTAAATAATGTTTCTTAATTAGTAATCATAATCACTAACCATTATAAGTAAGATGGTGAATGGCATCGATATATAACATCCAGAATCAAACTAATCATAACAATTTAATAAAATATGGTTGATGATATCACAATTTATCAATCTCAATAAATCATAAGAATCAATAGAGGTTATGAAATAGATGAAAATTGTCTAATAAAATCATTGAGGAATTCTATAGACAAATATCCTTATTTACTTTATAAATAAGAGTTATTTTGTAAAATTCATTTGTATTTGTCATAATTGTTTGTATAAAACTAGTAATGAAAAAAATATAGTTTTTATTGTAAAAAGTTTTGATTTTAGGAAAAAATAATGGTGACTTATAATACATTATATATTGTACTTGAAAATGTGTAAGAAACCAAGAAGTTCCCTTTACTTGGGATCTCTTATAAAGAAGAATTGCAAAGGAACCCTTATAAAAATGTAACTCCCTGAAAAATTCCAACAAGCTTATACCCAAGTGGAACAAGATAATACTTGGCATCCCAAAGTCCCATGATCAAATCCGGGTAGGGATAAATATTTGGGGCACTGTAGAAGAATTATAGCATGGCACTATAGAAGTACTGAAGCAACAACGAAACTATAGCTTTGCCGACACTGCAGTGGTGGAAGCACTGTAGTAGGAACTGTAGCGGTGGTGGTAATGTAGTTGTCCGGTACTATAGCATTATTATTCACTACAGGGTCCTTTAATTGTTTTTGGATTTAATGCCTAGTATTTAAAACACATGGCCTTAGGCCTTCAGGCTATGTAATGGGTCTCCCTCTACCAATTAGAAAAGATGACTTTGCCTAAATAATAAACCGAGTCATCGACCCGAACCCTTATATTCTATGTAATTATCCAAAAAATTATGATGAAATATACTAGATAAATGTGTTTGGGAAATATACATAGAATTTATTAGAATTATATAATATCAATGAGGATATAAATTGGGATAAAGAGAGATAAAGTGTAACATGAATTAAAAATGGAGGTTTGGAAAGAAACCCTTACCTTATGTTAAAAAGTATTCTTCACTTGTACATAACATCCTATGTAATAAAATTAGATTCATTAATAAATTAATTTAGAATGTATTTAAAATTTATTTTATTTATTATATTTTTATTCATTTCATTAATGGCCTTTTTTATGAGTTATAATTTATAAATTTTTCATTCATGAGTGTTCATTTGGTAATTTTGAGGATTGATTCACTTGTATACATGTATGAAGGATCATGTAAAATGGAAATAATTATCTATAATTGAAATTATATATTATTAATTAATATCCATAGTATTTAATTTTCTTTTATATTATTTTGTTTTCAAATATGATGATGATTCATTATATAGAAATTTAATGATTATCTTATAGTATATTTTGCGGATTTTTCTTTTATCACGAGCTATTCGGTCTTATTAATTAATATAATGTATATATACTGGTTCTAAAACACTAAATAAATTATAAAATTTATAATAAAATATGATTTAACTATAATAATTGTTTTATAAACAGCCTTGATGGAGGTAATGGAAAATGAAGACACAATGTCCACGATGGCAGTAAATTAGAGGATCACAAATGAGGTTTTCGTCATTATAATTTTAGATCTTTCATTATTAACATTACATTATATTGAATATAAACAATTAATATTCAGTTTATAATATGAACCCATTAATATTATTTATTATATGGAATTTCTCTTTAAATATATGATATTTCATGATATATAAAAATTTTATATTTCAATATTTATTTTGTAAACCTTCTAGAAAATCTAAATATCAAGGAATTATCATTATTTAATACTTGATAAAATAAATCATCAAAACTGTTTTTGAGAGATTGAATAATTTCCCAAAATAATTCCTTTATTCTTACAATTCAAATTAAATAATTATAAAAATTCAAAACCTAAATATAATCAGTTTATAGTTTTCACTTATTTTCAAATCTATAAATAGTTTATAAAATTCTTATTATAACAACTTAATAAATACTTAATTTTCAATTAATAAAGAATTATATATAATTTTTTAAAACGTGATTTAATATAAATAATTAATATTATGGGGTATTTATTAATAAATATTTCATAATATTTTATATTCTAATTATAAAACTATTTTTATTAATTTAGATATAAATAAATTAATAATTAATATATGGTTCAAAAATAACTTTTCTATTTATTTATTTAAAATTTATTAATAATAAAAATAATTCATTCTGTAATTTCAACAAAATATAAATTTTTTAAACTGGCCATATTTTATGATATAGTAGGTGTCATAGAATACAACTCCTAGGGCAGTCAAACATAAACTCTTATGAACTATTGGTGACAATTCATCCATTTAAAAATGAAATTACCTTCTGAATGAATAAATATCTAATTTTGTAATGTAGTTATAAGAAACACATGCAATATATTCAAAATTTTTGGATAGTTAGAAAAAAAATTTAATTATCTCATGGGATTAAAATATCATTATTCATTCTAAATATACATAAAATGACCATTTTAATGTTCACAATATGATTTTAATATACTATGGGCTATGATAATATCTAATTGAAATATAAGGAATACATGATGGACTATAACAATAATATCTTACCATATGAAGCCCAATTATTGGAGCATCCCTGGGGGATGGAAAAATAAGGCCTTTCTATTAACTAATCCCAGTATGATAGTCAAAAACAGCAACATAAGGAAACCCATTTATGGGAGAAGTTCAAGCTCATAGAGATCACTAATGAATTATTGTTCACCCAACCCCCCGAATAATGTACCACGATCATACACATTACCCTTGGGGTATAAATTAGTGTAATATGATATTATGTATCTAGATTCTATTATTATGAATTTTAGTATTATCATTTCAATATTATATACAGATTTATTTAATAAGTTTTATTAAAATTTGAATTTTATATAATGAAACCAAAATTTTATTTCTGGGAAATCATAGTTTCAACTAAAAAATATATTTTTGGAAAATTAAATAATTTTAAAAAACATGTAATTTCCATGAAATGGTATTATTAGATAATATTAATTTAAATATGAATGATAATTTTAGCATTGCAATAGTTTAGTGAGATGTGTTCAATTTTGGTTTATGTTTAAACAAAAAAAACACACCCAGGGCTGGTCAGTTCTTTTGGAAAGAAGGTTTAAAGTCATATGGATTCTCGCTACAAAACAAAAGGACGATGTTTATTGAATAAATGATATATATTTGGATGGAAAAACCTAGTTCACATCATGTAGAGGTTTGCCACGGATGAAATGATCCAGAGCATTACATGATGTGTAATGATGATTCAATACATGTAACTACTTTTTCCTATATAAAACGTCCCAAGGATTACATGATGTGTAATTATATTACACGGTGTTGACGCTCCTTTCATCACAGAATCTAAAAATCGGAAAAGGGGAATATCTGAGTCCAATGTGATTCATCCTTTGAAGAAACACCAAAAATCGACAAAGGTATGAACAAGGAGAACATTGCCCATAGGTCGCGCAAGTTCCCTCATGGTCGCGCAAGTACACTTGCGCGCCGCCTAGTGGTCGTGCAAGTACTTGCGCGATGCCTTATGGTCGTGCAAGTGACTTGTGCGACCTAAGTGATAACCGCCCGGTAACCGCCCTGGGTCTTCTTTTGCCTATAAATAGACCATGTGGGCCCCCCATTCGAGAGGATATTTTTCCAGAAACACGAATTGAAGCTCCCGACGCCCAAGTCTCTTCTGAAAGCTTCCAGAACACTTCTAAGGTAATTTCTTACCTAGAACGGAAGATCTAAAGAGAAAAAGGAAGGCCTAAGTGTTGAAACTTATCAAACACTTGCGCGCCTACTTAATTCCTTCAATATAACTTGCGCGTCCCTCTTCTGGAAGAACCTCAAGAGGATGGTGAAGGGTTTAATAAAGAGTCGCTCAAGTATTTCAATACTGGTTGAAAATCGCGCAAGTACCCCTCATGTCGCGCAAGTATACTTGCGCGACCAATACTTGCGCGCCGCCGCAGGACTTGCGCACCTTTAAAGACTTGCGCGCCCCTAGCTTTTTAGGTGCCCATCTTGCCCATTTTTACCCCTCTTAAGCCATTTCACCCTTCCTATTCAAGATTCAGTCTTCAAGATACTCTTCAAAAGCCATTTATGGCATGATTTCTTGATTTGACATCCTTATCTGAAAGTAATTCTGTGAAATACCTCTCAACACCCAGTGATTTAAACATCTTTATGTCACCAAAGATTGAGAGTTCATTCATTTCAACCTCATCCTTTAAGATGAGAGAATCCTAACCTGGGTCTCCTTTTCAGGAATAAGACTCAGTCATAACCTTGGGCTTCCTTTTCAAGAGTAAGCCCCAAGTCCCCTAACCTAGGCTTCCTTCTCAGGAATAAGTCCTAGTCATAAATCTTGGGCATCTTTCTTAAGAATAAGCCCCAATCAAGTCCTTTAATCTTGGGCATCCTCCTCAGGAGTAAGCCCCAAACCTTAATCCTAACCTAGGTTTCCTTCTCAGGAATAAGTCCTAGTCATAAATCTTGGGCATCTTTCTTAAGAATAATCCCCAATCAAGTCCTTTAATCTTGGGCATCCTCCTCAGGAGTAAGCCCCAAACCTTAATCCTAACCTAGGTTTCCTTTTCAGGAATAAGTCCTAGTCATAAATCTTGGGCATCTTTCTTAAGAATAAGCCCCAATCAAATCCTTTAATCTTGGGCATCCTCCTCAGGAGTAAGCCCCAAACCATAATCCCTAACCTGGGTCTCCTTTTCAGGAATAAGACTCAGTCATAACCTTGGGCTTCCTTTTCAGGAGTAATCCCCAAGTCCCCTAACCTAGGCTTCCTTCTCAGGAATAAGTCCTAGTCATAAATCTTGGGCATCCTTCTTAAGAGTAAGCCCCAAGTCTCTTAAAATTTCTCTTAACCAGACATAAATTTCCTTTGATTTGGGTTTCCTTTTCAGGAATAAAACCCAATCATAAGTCCCCTCCTAACTTGGGCATCCTCCTTAGGAGTAAGCCCCAAGATTAGAGTATTCAAATCTCCATGAAGCACATATAACTTTGTGGACCCTGTTCTTGGATTTTCTCCCTAAAAGTAAATCCTAAACCTTCGCCTATCTGGGCAGTCATCTATACATAAGCCCCAAAACATATTCTTATGATTGCATCTTTTATGGCACAATTGTCTAAATTTTACCAATACCTCTTGTTTCTCACACCGAGCATGACTCACGTGAGCTTAGAGTGTAAAAGTAATTATGACATTCATCTTTGAGCCATCAATCATAAAACATCATATCCCATTCCTCGAACTACGTGGGTTCTGATTCCTTTTTCAAAACAAAGGATACGTAGGTATCCCATTCATGGGTTCGATCCCAACATTGAAATTAATCTCTGTCCTTCTGAATGACGATAAAATTCAAGTGCCCCGCTGAGTGGCTTTAAAACCAGCCTGGTCATCAAAATGACCAAGATAATTTTATATAAATGTTTTGAAGGATACCATTGACCAAGAATCTCTAAATAAATATAGATGATTCTACATTGATGAAGAACCTCGAATACATATAAAAGATTATCTAAATTTCTTGCATATTTAATCATTGATTGTTAAAACTAAAGGAAAGCTCATTTCATACTTGGTAATGTAATAAGGATTCACGAACTTAACTTAAATCTATAAAGAGAGTCCCGGAGTAGACAATAATTCCCCTCAAAAAGGTGTGATGAGTCCGACCTCCCATCCTCTCGACCAATGTAAATTCCTAAGCCTCATTAGCCCACAAGCTAATGAGCGCCTGCCTTTGGAAAGTAGGTCCAAACGGATGTGGAATCATTGGATGTTTCCGGTTCTACGAACAAACCCGTTAGAAACCGATCGGAACGTTTGAATCTCCCGTCTAGGAGGTCATCCCTGGATTCCGCGCGAAACAAAAATGGTGAACCCGACGTGAATCCTTAACCAAGTTAAAGTGATGTTCTTCTTATCTGTTAGGCCCTTTGGGCCAACAAGGCAATCATTGACATATGATCATCCAAAAGATGCAGTAGCCGGATTCATCCTGATTATGTCTGTTACATGGAACAGACACTCTTTTTTCAAGATCTTCTACAAAAAATGGCTTTCCTTAAATTCACCACTGTGAATACTGCTGCTGGGAACACCTCTACTGTGAGGTCTGCTGCCGTGAAAACCAATACTGCTACTCTTGCTGGAACGTCATCCGCTCTGAGGATGACATCACCAACTCAGCGTCTTCAACGCTGTGTTTCTAATGCACTGGTTAAGGAGTACCGTCGCAACGGTACTATCCCAACTCTGGAGGCCGCTCGTCAAGCCCTCCAAGTTAACAATTCTACCTGGTCGTCCGGACAACGGCGACCAGCAATCAAGAAGCAGACGGTGTTGACTACCGTCTCCAACCGTTTCGGGTCGTTATCCCCGGAACGCAATTTCCATTCACTCCCTTACTCCGAGGAAGTGAATGAGCAGGTCCCGCAGGACCTTAATTCAAATAGACAGGAGTCCTTCTCAAAGGCTCCCATCAACAATCACCGCCAGACTCGTGCGGTAGTGCGCCCTCAACATGATGAGGGTACCCTCTCCAGGCATTCAGCTCAGGTTCCTCGAACCCGAACAGGCAAGATGAATCACCAGAGACGGAATCCGGTTAACAATAGGCAGGTTGTCATCCCTGCCATCTCCGGAGAAGTCCACCAACCTAACTTGGTGGCAAATAACGAGCAGGCATACACACCTATCCGTTTTAATCCCGCTGTCCAGCAGACTCGTCTGGCAGCATCAAGCCGATCCCGCCAGGCAATTCCGGCGGAGTACCATAGGCAGGAGCATACACCTGCTTATACATCAGAAGTTAGTCAGCAGGCTCGTCTGACTACATATGGTGAATCTCGTCAACCGCGTTTGGCGAAGTGTAATCAGCAGGCACATACACCTGCAAATACTAATCAAGCCTACCAACAGTCTCGTTTGGTAGCGCACGGAGAAGTCAGTCGGAAAGCCCCGACGACAAACAGGTGACAGACTAAACTCTCTGCCTCCACACTTGAGTACTGTCAGGATTCACTGACAGGAAAAGGAGGACAGGAGCAGGCACATACACCTACTCCAAGCCCGGAATGGACGTATATCCCTGTTCCGGCAGCTGAAGTCACCAAACATATTTTGTCAATGGTGAAAGAGCAGAAGAAAATTCCTGCTCATATTCTGGATGCTTTCCAGGATATCATAACAGCTTCAGCATCATCTCAGGGACAGACACATAAATCTATCCCTAGCAGTGGAGTGACACATCAACAATTCACTCCGGAACAGACACACACATCTGTTACAGTCCAAGAGGGTTGTGGGGCCTACTCCCCCATATCATATGGACAACCAAGTCAGGCACATACACCTGATTTGAGCGATGATCGTCAGCCTAACCTGACCATCTTTCCTGATCAGGCACATACACCTGCTCAGAGCAATCACTTTCTTCATCAAGTGATTTCTAAAGCGAGTAAGAAGGCATCTAAGAAAAAGATCCGCCCAGCACAGTCAGGAGATCAAAGGCCAATCTGCAACAAGGCCTTGCTCGATGCTGGAGTTCTTGAAGCCCTCAGACATTTATCTGTCGGAATTCAAGATTCTACTCCCTCAGTTCCCAATAACAGGAACATTAATCCTGAAGGTCTTCAACAGACACTTCCTCATGAAGACTTGCTTCATGAAAATTCGGTCAATCTTGAAGTTTCTTCTTCAGATGAGAACCACAGGAACCCTCTGTGTGGTCAGAAGACCAAGGAGTAAGAGATCTCATCTTTTGCTGTAACCCATCATGAAGGTCCTCCTCATGGTGATGAACTTCGCTGCGAAAGTCCTCTCCGCAGTAGTGATTCACATTGTCTCGAAAATTCTTCAGAAGGCAATGTAGTGACGAGAAAGCCCTCCTATCTCGAGGCACTTGAAAACGTAAAACCAGTCATGTCTGAAGTTTTACTATCGGCAGGTGAAACTCTTTCTCCATCAGAAGATAGCTTGGGGTTCAGGTTATTCTCCGAACCTTCCCTAGGTCATTCATCTTCCAGCATGAATAGTGATTCCTCTACCAATCTTGTTGAATCCGATGAAGCAACAAGGAAACACCAACTCTGGTCCAAACAGGTAGAAGAATCTTCATTTAATGATAAAGAGGAAATGCTGAACATGAGGAAAAAACTGGCAAAAGGTGAAGTACCAGTCATGTTTTGGCCTTTGGCTGATTCACAGTATGACATTCCAAAGATGTTGACGGATGATGGAATCCATGATATTCGTCTTAACATATGGAAAACTCATTGTCAATTAAAGAAGAAGGTATTATCTTACGATTAATATGAAAATCATCTTAAGATAATAGAAGGGTTACAACGCCAGATTGATTTGGCATCTCTATCAGTCTCTCGGTATCCGAAGGCTGAAAAGCAACAAAGAACCCTTCAACGTTCATGCCTTGGCGCACTAAGAAGATTGCGTCAGTTAATTTCCAATGCTCCATCTAATGTTCATATCAGAGGATGGGGTATTCACGGAGCACTACATTTCACAGTGCTTTCCGGTCAGCAAAGCCCGCCGAAAATGGTCTCATGCAATGTAATTGCCCATGGCCGGCCACAGTCAATGGGCTTTGTTCATAATCAAAATCTTGCTCGAGATCAAGCTTCAACTAGTTCCTCTCAAAGTCAAGTATATAGAGAACAGGTTGTTGAATTGCTCCTACATCAAGCAGGCGAGAATATTGCACAAGCCTCTCGTCTGGAGCAAACACGTCATCAAATGACAGAAGTTTCGGAAATCATCCAACGGTCTGTTGAACCAGGTGATAAAAGTGGATACAGGTTAATGCATCCAGCTAATTTCCGAACTAAGATTTTCAAGATCAAGAGTGATTTTAAAAAGATCTCAGACATAGCATGTCAAGAGACACCCCAGCTTGCCAGACTGGGGACTTCTCTAACCCAACCCTCAGAATCAACGAATGGGATTCGAGGAGCTGAGCAGAAGCAACAGGAACACCCCCAGTCCACCGGACTGGGGACTTTTTCAAATCTTCAATCCCTCCCTCAGAGAAAGTCAGTATTCTCTCGATTAGGGAATAAGCCTCAAGAGGAACGAAGAGCCAAGATGTCAGGAGATTCTCTCCAAGTGACGGTTCTCCAAGAAATTCCTGAGGGATCAAGTCAACGGAATGCCATGCCCTATCATGGACATAAAAGGAGACAATATCACAGAAATGCTGATAGAAAGGATTCCATGAAATATGCATCCATTAATGTCATCACTGTCGTTGCTGCTGATTCACCAGATGAGGCTCAATCAGAAGGATCAGATGAAGAGTTTCCTGCTCAAGAAGTTGCGCACACAGACCTAAATGAAGAAGGTGTGCGCACACGTAATCAAAGGCTTATCCAAAATCTGGGTATTCCTTCAAGTAACCCACTTCCCCCTCTCCGAAAAGGATCCAATAAGGGGAAAGGAAAGAATCAGGTTACTTATCACCCTTCCTCTGAAGGAGGTCAATCGCTCTCATTAGAGCAAAGGTTTGCACAACAGGAGGAAGAAATGAAAGAATTAAGAAGGTTGAATGCAGAACTACTTCAGAGTAGTCTTCTTCTTAAGAATGCTGAAGTCCGACAGCCGAAGGAATTTGTTGTAACTACTGAGATGGATCAGGAATATCCTCCTTTATCAGTACACCCACAGAGGTCTAATCCTATGGGTCAAACGCAACAACGGTTGGCAGCACTACCATTAGTTGCAGCACCAACCTCCACGGCTGTCCAAGCTCCATTCATTGCACCTACCCAAAACCAAGTTCAACCTGACGTTTCTCAAAAGTTAATAACTACTATTGAGTCATTAACAGCTCGGTTAGAAACTATGGAAGGTAAACGGGCGCAAGTTCAACCTGAAAAGAAAGTTTACCCTGAATGGGTAGATTCAATTTCTCCTCCATCTAGTTTTGGAAACCCTATTTTCCCTAATTTTAATGGATCAGGTGACCCTGAACAACATTTGACGCATTACGTGTCTTGTTGTGATCCTATGATGGGAACTCCAGAGCAACAAGAAGCAGTGAAACTCAGATGCTTCGTGCGAACCTTGCAAGGACCAGCTTTTGTCTGGTATACAAGCTTGAAATCCCGGTCAGTCATCGGATGGGAGGATCTTCGTCAAAAATTCCTTCTTCAGTTCAGCTCAACTTTGCCAAAAACGACAGTTTTCGATCTTACAAACTGCAAGCAAAGGGAGAATGAAAGAGTCTCTAATTTCATTGCTCGTTGGAAGGGATTAACGTATTCCTTGAGTTTATCACTCCCTCAGGAGGAATTGTTGCCAATCTGTGTGGCAAATTTGCGTGACGAATTACGCACGCCATTGATCCCTGTGAAATACACAGGAGGGTTTCGAGACCTTACTTCAATCGCTCAACAGATTGAAGATTACCTTATGCAGGCTAAGGTTAAATCTCGTGTAATTCCATCAGCTCTAGGAAGAAGAATGGGTAAAGCAGAAACTGCTACAGTTATGCTTAAACAGGCACCTGTACCTATTTCTACTTCAAAACCTTCATCTTCTCGAAGGGCTCCACCTCCTGAACGCCAACAACAAAGGATGTTTCGTCCAAATGATCAAAAAGATCAACGACGAAAACAATTTGAGGATATGAAGAGTAAAACATACTCTTTCCGAAGTGAGCAAGTTCCTGGTTACTTCATTTCAGCTTTGGAAAATAATTTGGTTCAATTACCAGTGCCGAAGAGACCAAACAAGGAAGGAGATGAAGACCGTCCCAATTATTGTCCCTTTCATCAAATGTTGGGACATCCCATCCAGGAGTGTTTTGTATTTAAAGACCTCCTGCAAAAGATGGTCGACTTGGGACAAGTCAGATTGAAGGGTTCTTCAGCTCATGTAGCGTGTATTACCGCTACAGATCCAGAGGAAGGAGGCGAGTGGCAGGAAGTCAAAAGCAAAACTGCGAAAAAATATGATGATTTGATGGTCAGAATGACAATCAATCGGACCCATTCCATTTTGAGAACACAATTGAAGAAGCCAATTGTGTCTCCTACAAAAGCTGCAGTAAAGCCTCCATCAAAAGACAAATCCTCAAAAGGGCAGAGCAATTCAAAGAAGAAAGAGGAATCAGAAGAAGATGAGTATGTATCAAAGCCTAAATTGTCTTTGACTCTGGCAGATTTCATGCCATCTACTTCAAAGCCACGGGCACCGTCCCACCAAACGGCACAGCCTAAACAGGCTAACTTGGCAGAGTCTTTATCAGACGAAGAATTGATCTTTGGTTCTGTTAATATGATTCAATTAACAGATTCATATTCCAGTCTTGATGAGCCTGAATTCCCTGTATCAAATAAAGGAACCCGAGGAAGTTCTAGAGGTTCAGGATATAGGGGAAGACGTGGATCTTTCCGAAGACACTACTCTAATTCTACCCCTGCTAGCACTGTATATGCAGCAGAAACTCGTGGTAGAGCCCTTCAGC
Organism: Viscum album; assembly: GCA_963277665.1. NCBI lineage: Eukaryota > Viridiplantae > Streptophyta > Magnoliopsida > Santalales > Viscaceae > Viscum > Viscum album. The sequence goes on along the minus strand of OY728135.1, from coordinate 1,044,128,392 downwards.
GAGCTCAAAATGAACAAGCAAGTTCTTCTGCCAATGGCCAACTCAGCTTCGGCACAGTTATTTTGGAAGACCAATTAAATGTTCCATCTTCTTTATCTCAGCAAGTAAATGGATCTAATCAGTCTAATTTTCCAAAACCAAAGATGTTGCCAACTTCAATACAAGAGGCATCAGCTTCCAAAGCATCTGCTTCCAAGGTACCTGCTAAACCGCATATTCCTATTGGGAAACGCAGGCCTCTAGATCAAAAGTATGATATATTGAAACACTTGGCCCAAGTACCAGCCAAATTATCAATTTTGGATGCTTTGAATCTATCAAAAGATCTTCGGGAAGCACTCATCGAAGCTTTGTCAAGTCCTCAGGAGTTTGAAGCTGAAATTGCTGCAGCTGAAATTTATCACATAGAGAATAATCCTGCAGAATGCCATGCAGTGATATCTTTTACTGATAAAGATGAAGATGATGTTGTGCATGGGCACATAAAACCTTTGTACCTATCTGGCAAAGTCAATGGTATAGATGTTCGAAGAGCTTTTATTGACAATGGTTCAGGAGTCAACCTCATGCTCATTCGCACACTTCGTCGATTGGGCCTCACGGAATCTGATTTATCTCCTTCTACCATGATGTTGCAAGGATATGATAAAAATGAACAAGAACCACTGGGAGAAGTTACGCTCAGAACTCAGTTTGGAGATCTTGTTTCCAATTCAGATTTCATGATTGTTGATCAAGACTCAGCTTTCAATATCTTGCTTGGAAGACCCTGGTTACATCAGCATGCAGCTATTCCGTCATCATACCATCAATGTCTCAAATACTGTTTCGATGGTGAAGTTGGAACATTGTATGGTGATAAGGCCCCGTTCAAAACATGTGAGTCTCAATACATTGAGGCGGAATTTTATCACATGAAGGGAAGAGAAAAATCTACAATGAAGGAAATTATCAAAGTTAATGCTCCATATGGTTTGGAAAAAATTCCAATAAATCCATTTTCACATGTGAGTACAGATTATGTGTTACCTATCAGTCAAATTGACAAAATAGGCCCAAATCAAAATACTCTTATGGAAAGATCCATAATGTCAATTACAGCAATCGAGCCAGACAACATGGGAGAAATTGGTAATTTACCAAGCAGTGATGAAAGCATAAGTGGTGACGTTTTCATTTCGTCTGCTGAAATCCAACAAGTCTATACTTTGCTAATCAGGCCAGAAGAAGTTATAGCAACACCAGAGGTGAATGTTGATGTCGATTCTCAATCCATCATCTCCTCTTTATTTCCCAAAGAAGACCCTTTTTCATCAATAGGGTCGGAAATGGAAGCTTCTTCTTCAAAATGTGAAAATTTTGACATCTCTTATGATCATGAGAATTTCGTTTTTTCATCTACTTTGCAAGTAGAAACGGAAGATATAACACATGATGAAGAGGAAGAGGAAGATCTTAGAGATGCTCCTCCAGCATTTGAAGAGGGTATCTCTACCACTGTGGATGAACTCAGAGAAGTAAATCTGGGTACAGAGAAAGATCCACGCCCCACTTTAATTAGTGCGGCCATGACCCTTGAAGAACAAGAGATGTATATTTCTTTTATAAAGAAAAATAAAGATATTTTTGCTTGGAATTATACAGAGATGCCTGGCCTTGATCCTGATGTTTCCACCCATCATTTGGGTTTGCCAAAAGGACATCGAGGATTCAAGCAAGCCGCGAGAAGAACACACCCAACCTATGCTTCCAAAATCGAGGCTGAAGTGGATAAGCTTATCAAAGCTAACTTCGTCAGAGAAGTTCAATATCCCAAGTGGTTGGCTAATATTGTCCCAGTAAAGAAAAAGAACGGACAAATTAGGGTTTGCATCGATTTCAAAGATCTTAATCGGTATTGTCCCAAAGATGATTTTCCAGTTCCGATTACAGAACTCTTAATTGATGCGACGGCTGGCTATGAAGTACTTTCTTTCATGGATGGATATTCTGGATATAATCAGATCCGAATGGCCCCAGAAGATGAGGAATATACAGCCTTCATAGCTCCTCAAGGTGTGTTTTGTTACCGGGTGATGCCCTTTGGTTTAAAGAATGCAGGTGCAACATATCAACGCGCCATGCATCGTATCTTCAAACCTTTTCTAGGGAAATTTGTTGAATGCTATGTAGATGATTTGGTGGTTAAATCCAAACAACGTTTTGATCACTTGGCTGATTTGGAAATCATATTCCACAAGCTTCGACAACATAATTTGAAGATGAACCCCTTAAAATGTGCTTTTGGGGTAACCTCCGGAAAATTCCTCGGCTTTGTTGTACGCCATCGTGGTATTGAAGTCGATCCTGAGAAGACCAAATCAATCCTTGGTATGTCACCTCCTCAGAATTTGAAAGAATTAAGAGGACTTCAAGGACACTTAGCCTATATTCGGCGTTTCATCGCCAATTTGGCAGGCAAAAGTTTACCTTTTACCAAATTATTGAAGAAAGGAGTCACTTACCAGTGGACTAAAGAATGTCAAGAAGCATTTGATGTTCTCAAGAAATACCTCTTAAGTCCACCAGTACTCATGCCACCTGTTGAGGGTAGACCTCTTATCCTCTATGTGACAGCTTTAGAGCGATCATTGGGTGCCTTTCTCGCTCAAAAGAATGATGCTGGGAATGAAAATAGTCTCTACTATCTCAGTAGAACTATGCTTGAGGCAGAAACCCGGTATTCGAGTATTGAAAAATGCTGCCTAGCATTAATCTTTGCAGTTCAGAAACTGAGACACTACCTGCAACATCACGCGGTCCAATTGGTATCTCGTAATAATCCACTCAAATTAATCCTTAGTCGTCCAATGCTTACAGGACATCTGGCAAGGTGGGCGGTTATTCTACAGCAGTTCGACATTCAGTATGTGTCTCAAAAGGCAATTAAGGGCCAAGCTCTGGCTGATTTCCTGGCTGAACACCCTTCAGTGGAAGACACGTATTCAGATATCGAACTCCCTGATGAGGAAGTTTTTTCTATTCAAGAGAATCCTCAAACATGGGAAATGTATTTTGATGGTGCTTCTAGAAGTCCAACAGGGAAGAAAATGGAAAATCCCAAATTCAACAAAGTTGGTTTAGGAATTGTGCTCATTTCCTCAGATAAGGCAGTGTTACCTTATTCCTTTTTGTTGTGGGAAGGTGGTACCAATAATGAAGCTGAATACCAAGCTCTCATTTCAGGCTTGGAGTTAGCGCTTCAAGCACAAGTGAATCACTTAAAGGTGAAAGGTGATTCAGACCTGGTAATCAAACAAGTCAATGGGGATTATGCCATCAGAAAAGAAGAATTAATCCCTTTGTATGATTACGTTAGAGAGTTAATGTCGGAATTCCCTTCAGAACCGACATTTTCTTATGTCCCAAGATCACAAAATGCTCAAGCTGATGCACTGGCTAATATAGCCACAGCTTTAGCAGATCCAAATCGGGACGAGACAACCATCGGTATTGCCCACCGTCGTGCAATTTCACCTTATGTTCAAGTCAGAACAGAGGAAATTAATGAAATTAGTCCCATTCCTGAACCATATGGTCATACTACAGGATGGATGTCACCTATCAGGGAATACCTTCAAAATGGAACACTTCCACCTGATAGAGCCGAGAGAGAACAAATTCGGCGACTTGTGGTCAATTTTACTCTTTATGATGGTCCAAACCACCTCGAGAAAATTCTCTACAAACATGGTTTTGATGGAGTTCTCTTCAGATGTATTGATGGTGAAGAGACAATGGCTGTCATAAAAGAAGTGCATGCAGGAGTCTGTGGTGCCCACAAGTCTGGACATAGATTGTCTGATCAAATTCGAAGACATGGATACTTCTGGCCTTCAATGATACAAGATTGTGTTAATTTCACAAAGAAGTGTCATTCATGCCAAGTATATGCCAATTTCATTCATCAACCTCCAGAGTTGCTTCATACGGCTAAATACTCATGGCCATTTTCCACATGGGGAATGGATGTGGTAGGACCTTACCCTTCAGCTACGGCCAAGCAGTTTAAGTACATTCTTACTGCTACTGATTTCTTTTCCAAATGGGCAGAGGCAGTACCTCTCAAAGATGTCAGTTCTAAATGCATTGTTAGCTTCATCAAGTCTAACATCATTACTAGATTTGGTGTCCCTCATACCATATTGACAGACAACGGCACCAACTTCTGTTCTTCTGAGGTAAAGAGATTGTATCAAGAATACAACATTAAGTCCAACCATTCATCTCGATATCATGCAGCGGCTAATGGCCAGATAGAGGCCTTCAACAAGACTCTTTCAAATATACTGCAAAAGATGGTGGATAAAGATAAGAGGTCATGGCCTGATAAACTCTATCATGCTTTATGGGCTTATCGGACTACCACTCGCAATGCAACATGGTCTACTCCATATTCATTGGTATATGGAACAGAAGCAGTCTTGCCAATTGAAGTTCAATTGCCCTCACTCAGAATAGCCATTTGTGATCAGTTATCAACAGATGAGCAATCCCAAAAGCGGTTGAATGAATTGGAACAGTTAGATGAGAAAAGATTGTGCACTTTGCACCACTTGGAAATCTATCAGAATCGAATAGCACGAGCTTTTAACAAAAAAGTTCGTCTTCATTCCTTCATTCAGGGAGAATTGGTATTGGTTCTCATAACACCAATGATACCAGGAAAGAAGCCTCCCAAGATTGAACCAAAATGGGAAGGACCTTATTCAGTACATAAGGTCTACTCCAATGGAGCGTATTCTCTGATTTCAATGGATGGAGAACACATCACAACTCCAACTAATGCCAGATTTCTGAAGAAGTATTTTGTATAAACACAAAATATTGTTCCCAGAACCAAGACTTACAATTGGTTCATATAGAAAAGGTCCGGTATGACCTTAAACTACACCATGGTCCAGTATGACCTTAAACTACAACTTCGTCCAACATGACATTAAACTGTGTCACATATTCTGTCCGAGATGACATTAAACTATAATACGTCCAGCATGACGATAAACTGTACGGTCCATGCATATGTCCTTAAACTATTCACAATTATGTCCCTGCAACATGACACTAAACTGTGCAGCACCAATAGTCCTAACTGCAAGACTTTAAACTGCATAGTCCCTGATTTTGTCCTACATAACACTAAACTATATATGTCCGAGATGACATTAAACTATATTTTGTCCTAGCAACATGACATTAAACTGTGTGGCACTTTCATCGTCTAGCATGACGATAAACTGTAAAAAGATCAGAACTGATATCCTCATATTGATTCACCTTAGTCTTAGCTACATGACTTTAAACTGTACAGCACCAGATCGTCCATGCTATATGACGTTAAACTATACAGCAATGGTCCAGTATGACTTTAAAATTGCAACTTCGTCCCGCATGACATTAAACTGTGAAAAAGTTCCATAAACCGTCCAGCATGACCTTAAACTGCATCATCCCTGGTCCATGTATATGACCATAAACTATTTTGCAAATCCCTTATGTCCAGCAAGACGTTAAACTGTGACGTCCTAACTACATGACGCTAAACTGTATAAAAGTCCCTCACGTCCGGAAAGACGTTAAACTATATAATCTCAAAAGTCCAGTATGACATTAAACTGCACCATTCACGGTCCATGCATATGACCTTAAACTATTCGCACTTTCGTCCAACATGATGTTAAAATGGTACACTCTTTTGTCCTTACTGCATGACATTAAACTGCACAGTCCCCCTTTTTCGTCCAATATGACGTTAAACTATTTTATCCCCATTGTCCTAACTACATGACGCTAAACTGTACAGAAAATCTTTGATAGGTCCTACATGACATTAAACTGTGCATCGTTAAGGTTGTTATTACCTCTTGTTTCTCACACCGAGTATGACTCACGTGAGCTTAGAGAGAACATCAACCATAACACTCCCTTTGGGCCACTAACCATGTGTAAGTCCCAACAATATTTTTTATTAGATCATTGTCCACAAGAACAACTTGATCATTGATTCATTCTTTAATTGAACTACACGGACATTGATCCTTGCCCTCCAGGCTGGGTATGTAGGCAACCTCCCAAAGGTTCAAGCCCAAAAACAATCTCTTCACATCGGTTCACCACCATCTCATATAATGTTGATTTGTGAAACCGCCCCTGAAATCAATATCTTTACATTGATTCATTTTCGTCCTTGTTATACGACGTTAAACTATACAACACTTTTGTCTGGTACGACAATAAACTACAATATTCTTTGATTTCCTCATTTGAGAGAGAACTATTATTGACATTGATTTTTCAATCATAGTTTTTCATTTTTTTCAAAAGAATACGTGCATACATGGTAATGCCTGAACTTTTTATCTTAGGTTAAACCATCATTGCACTAAAGTCCCCTTTCACCCTTCACATGTACGAACCAAATTTGTACAAAGGGTAATTCTAGAACTACGTGGACTTGATTCCCATCCTTATGGGATACGTAGGAACATTCGAGTGTCCCTCGAATCCAGTCCCAAGTCTTTTGGGCCTAACCCCAAATTTCACTTTCAGTCCCTTGGCTGAAAAGTCCTCATGAAAACACACACTGTGTATTCATTATTATGGTCCGAATTCTATGACCCTAAACTAAGATCACTCATACTTTCGTCCTGCACGACGTTAAACTGCATTTCAAGAACTACGTATGGCTTGATTATCATTCTTATGAGATACGTAGTGAAGTCCAAGTTTCAATTCAGGACCCAGCCACAACATGATTATGGTTTTCATTGACCTATGTATCTCTATATACATTGGAAAATACCCATCTTTATGTATTATAATCCTAACCTTAAATATTTTCAGATCTTCATAACCCTTTTCATGACTTATAGTCACAAAAATGTCAAACTTCTGAGAATTCTTTTGCCTGACTATGCAGCACGTGCCCATAGGTGGCCTTGCATAAACAGTCCACATAACAGACTTGTCAGCCAAGAGATGCAATTTATTTGACCATGCAGCCAATGCCCATAGGTGGCCCTGCATGTTTTCAACCCCCTAACGGGTTTGATAAATAATAGTAACTTCATTCTTGGGAAGAATGCCTCTTTTGTCCTTATTTGTCTTAAACGACAGTATGTAGGGATCCGCAAAAATAGCCATCCTTAACGTATTTGTCCCATATCCTTTTTCATGATCTAAAAATATTCAAGTCTATGGTTTATTCTTCTTCCCTACGTTTGGGTCAGACCTTCGTAGGAGTGATATTCATCTAGTTCTTTGATATTCTTTTTTGGAAATATCCTTTCCATATTCAAGTACCTCTTTCCATACAACAAACTCTATGCTTTAGAAAATTTGAATCTCCATAAACTTTCACTGGCTTTTAGCACTAGGAAAGTAAATTTCTGAGAGTTCTTTTGCCTGACTATGCAGCACGTGCCCATAGGTGGCCTTGCATAAACAGTCCACATAATAGACTTGTCAGCCAAAAGATGCTATTTTATTTGACTATGCAGCCAATGCCCATAGGTGGCCTTGCATATTTCAACCCCCTAACGGGTTTTGTTAAATAATAGTAACTTCATTCTTGGAAACTACTTCTTCTAATGCTATTTAGCTCTTTTTCATATCATTCCTCAGATTCAAATATTCTTAAGCCATAGTTTACATTTTTTCCCTCATACTTGAGTATGGTAATTTGTTTTCAGATAAATTATCAAGGAATTGAATCCATTTTAATCCATTTTTTGGTCAAAGCTATTTCGACCTTAAAACATTATCCCCTTTATGTCCGGCATGCATGACTTTAAACTGCCCACAAAAGAAAAAGGAACTCTGAATAAAATTCAAGTTCAAGCACACTTGCGCACTGCCCTCTGTGCCCTAAAGTCTTGTGCGCCCCCTTTTCCTTTGGATGGATTCAATTTCCTCAGAGTCAAATCCTCATTTCTCTCTGGATCCAACTCTGAGGGGGGACTTTTGATGACGCTCCTTTCGTCACAGAATCTAAAAATCGGAAAAGGGGAATATCTGAGTCCAATGTGATTCATCCTTTGAAGAAACACCGAAAATCGACAAAGGGATGAACAAGGAGAACATTGCCCATAGGTCGCGCAAGTTCCCTCATGGTCGCGCAAGTACACTTGCGCGCCGCCTAGTGGTCGTGCAAGTACTTGCGCGATGCCTTATGGTCGTGCAAGTGACTTGCGCGACCTAAGTGATAACCGCCCGGTAACCGCCCGGTAACCGCCCTGGGTCTTCTTTTGCCTATAAATAGACCATGTGGGCCCCCCATTCGAGAGGATCTTTTTCCAGAAACACGAATTGAAGCTCCCGACGCCCAAGTCTCTTCTCAAAGCTTCCGGAACACTTCTAAGGTAATTTCTTACCTAGAACGGAAGATCTAAAGAGAAAAAGGAAGGCCTAAGTGTTGAAACTTATCAAACACTTGCGCGCCTACTTAATTCATTCAATATAACTTGCGCGTCCCTCTTCTGGAAGAACCTCAAGAGGATGGTGAAGGGTTTAATAAAGAGTCGCTCAAGTATTTCAATACTGGTTGAAAATCGCGCAAGTACCCCTCATGTCGCGCAAGTATACTTGCGCGACCAATACTTGCGCGCCGCCGCAGGACTTGCGCGCCTTTAAAGACTTGCGCGCCCCTAGCTTTTTGGGTGCCCATCTTGCCCATTTTTACCCCTCTTAAGCCATTTCACCCTTCCTATTCAAGATTCAGTCTTCAAGATACTCTTCAAAAGCCATTTATGGCATGATTTCTTGATTTGACATCCTTATCTGAAAGGAATTCTGTGAAATACCTCTCAAAACCCAGTGATTTAAACATCTTTATGTCACCAAAGATTGAGAGTTAATTCATTTCAACCTCATCCTTTAAGATGAGAGAATCCTAACCTGGGTCTCCTTTTCAGGAATAAGACTCAGTCATAACCTTGGGCTTCCTTTTCAGGAGTAAGCCCCAAGTCCCCTAACCTAGGCTTCCTTCTCAGGAATAAGTCCTAGTCATAAATCTTGGGCATATTTCTTAAGAATAAGCCCCAATCAAGTCCTTTAATATTGGGCATCCTCCTCAGGAGTAAGCCCCAAACCTTAATCCTAACCTAGGTTTCCTTCTCAGGAATAAGTCCTAGTCATAAATCGTGGGCATCTTTCTTAAGAATAAGCCCCAATCAAGTCCTTTAATCTTGGGCATCCTCCTCAGGAGTAAGCCCCAAACCATAATCCTAACCTAGGTTTCCTTTTCAGGAATAAGTCATAGTCATAAATCTTGGGCAACTTTCTTAAGAATAAGCCCCAATCAAATCCTTTAATCTTGGGCATCCTCCTCAGGAGTAAGCCCCAAACCTTAATCCCTAACCTGGGTCTCCTTTTCAGGAATAAGACTCAGTCATAACCTTGGGCTTCCTTTTCAGGAGTAACCCCCAAGTCCCCTAACCTAGGCTTCCTTCTCAGGAATAAGTCCTAGTCATAAATCTTGGGCATCCTTCTTAAGAGTAAGCCCCAAGTCTCTTAAAATTTCTCTTAACCAGACATAAATTTCCTTTGATTTGGGTTTCCTTTTCAGGAATAAAACCCAATCATAAGTACCCTCCTAACTGGGGCATCCTCCTTAGGAGTAAGCCCCAAGATTAGAGTATTCAAATCTCCATGAAGCACATATAACTTTGTGGACCCTGTTCTTGGATTTTCTCCCTAAAAGTAAATCCTAAACCTTCGCCTATCTGGGCAGTCATCTATACATAAGCCCCAAAACAAATTCTTATGATTGCATCTTTTATGCCACAATTTTCTAAATTTTACCAATACCTCTTGTTTCTCACACCGAGCATGACTCACGTGAGCTTAGAGTGTAAAAGTAATTATGACATTCATCTTTGAGCCATCAATCATAAAACATCATATCCCATTCCTCGAACTACGTGGGTTCTGATTCCTTTTTCAAAACAAAGGATACGTAGGTAGCCCATTCATGGGTTCGATCCCAACATTGAAATAATCTCTGTCCTTCTGAATGACGATAAACTTCAAGTGCCCCGCTGAGTGGCTTTAAAACCAGCCTGGTCATCAAAATGACCAAGAGACTTTTATATAAATGTTTTGAAGGATACCATTGACCAAGAATCTCTAAACAAATATAGATGATTCTACATTGATGAAGAACCTCGAATACATACAAAAGATTCTCTAAATTTCTTGCATATTTAATCATTGATTGTTAAAACTAAAGGAAAGCTCATTTCATACTTGGTAATGTAATAAGGATTCACGAACTTAACTTAAATCTATAAAGAGAGTCCCGAAGTAGACAATAATTCCCCTCAAAAACGTGTGATGAGTCCGACCTCCCATCCTCTCGACCAATGTAAATTCCTAAGCCTCATTAGCCCACAAGCTAATGAGCGCCTGCCTTTGGAAAGTAGGTCCAAACGGATGTGGAATCATTGGATGTTTCCGGTTCTACGAACAAACCCGTTAGAAACCGATCGGAATGTTTGAATCTCCCGTCTAGGAGGTCATCCCCGGATTCCGCGCGAAACACACGGCATCTCAATTTTTAAAAAATCATAAGAACCACTGTTATTTTTTTTATGTGCGACTCTTTTCTTCTTCATCTTATGAAGGGTTCCATGAATGAACGTTTATGAATTAAAAATCTAGGTTTCTTGATATATCCTCTATAAGTACATTGTTCCCGTATCTTTTTGGTGTGTTTTACACCTCTCAATAAGATCTACACTCCACCTGCTTCTCTTCCTAGTTTCTCTCCTCATCTCTTGTGATATTTTGGTGCAAGATGGGTTTCTTTGTTTTTAGGGTTTTGGTCTTATCATCAATTTACTTAAATTATTTAATGAGTAAATTGATGAAAACAGATGGGTGGTTTTGTATGAACCTAATTTAGGTAGTCTAGTTTCTATCACTTAGTTCCATCATTTTTTATATCTACTCTATTGTTCTATGAAAAATACCCTTCTTTTAGCACATTTATATTGTTAAATAAGTCAAATTAAATGCCTTTTCGAATTAGATATGACTATATTAGTTGGTGAATAAACCCGTTAAGTGATCTCCTTGGCTTAAGCCACCAGAATAGGATATCTTTCCCCTTTGATTCCCAATGCCATTAACAAAATAATTTTAAACACTACATGAGGTATTTTTAACTTATAGTAAAGATGACAAATTTAGTAAATTTAATTAAGATGTATGGTAGGCCATGGGTTAGGTCCCTAGGCCTTGTCCTATATGCATTTTGATTTTATTTATGTTCTATTCTTATTCCCTAACCATGTTCCATCTGTGCTATGCTTGATTCCTCATGCCATGTTCTTACTGATATATAATATAGTCATTTGTATTGTACATGTAATGGCCCAGACCTCTCCAGTCCACTACTTTGTGAGAATGTGTGTTGGAGGTGTTTCGGGAGGTCAAGGAAACTTATCCCCCAGCCACGGCCTACCGGTAGCTCGGTCTACCGGTAGCCGCAGCCTACCGGTAGCTCGGTCTACCGCTAGCCGCAGCCTACCGGTAGCTCGGTCTACCAGTAGTCACTGCCTACCGGTAGCTCAGTCTACCCATAGTCGCATCCTAACGGTAGCTCGGTCTACCGGTAGCCGCAGCCTACCGGTAGCTCGGTCTACCTGTAGCCACTGCCTACCGGTAGCTCGGTCTAGCGGTAGCCGCTGCCTACTGGTAGCTCGGTCTACTGGTAGCCGCTGCCTACCGGTATCACGGTCTACCGGTAGCCGCAGCCTACAGGTTGCTCGGTCTACCGGTAGCAGCCACCTACCGGTACCTCGGTCTACCGGTAGCCGCAGTCTAGCAGTAGCTCGGCTAACACTTTTCCAAGTTTCAAGTTCTTTGAACAGTGTTTTACATAATCCTAAGAGCTACCGATTCCTTCCATTTCCAAATTTAACATTTGAACCGTGTTTCCAGAATTCTAAGAGCTACCGATTCATTCCTTTGCCAAATTTTGAGTATGTGAATAGTGTTTCCATATTCCAATAGTTTCGCCCCTTTGACGTTTTCTTTGACCTAAAATACATTTTGAAACCTTATTTTAAGGACTTTAAGGCTGATTCAAAGGCGATAAATCCTATATTTATTATTCCTAAGGCCGAGATGTTTTTACTTGGTCAAACCGCGTGGGTTAATGCGATCCGTTTTTAATGAAGAATAAATCAGATCTTAAACCGTTGCCTCTCTAATTTTTTTAAAAGGAACGAGATATCATTATTCGTTGTTCTTCCTCCTGGGTTAATGCGATCCGTTCCGCTCTATTTGATGCAACCAAGCTGTGTTGATCATTCTTCCATATAAGATGTCGCGAGAGAAGGATTGTGGCCCGTTGTGTGGATAAAGGACGTTAAGAACTCTTCGAGGTAGGGGATTCATGGCTTCTCTAATTGTGTATGTGCAATCGTAGAATTATGATGATTTAGTCCTTTGGATCACAATGAAATTGACCTAATTAAATACATGAACCGGATTAAAAGAATTGGTTGATCGTATGATGTTGCTTCATACCGTGATAACGGTTTGCCTCATGTTTTCTAGTTAGAGTGATATCTATGTTTTCTTTTATTTGTTGTTCGTTCATGATAGAAATTTATAATGAACGTAAAGATAGAATTAATTGGCTAAAGATAAAGAGGCATGTAAATTAATCTGCTTATTGCTGTTATTGTAGTTGATCTAATTTGAGGATAATCAAATTAGGGAAGTAATCATGATTATTTAAATTATGATATCTTACTGATTAGGTCTCCTGTAATTGGATCCTACGAATAACTAATCTTCTAGTTCAATATGGATTAATGAACAGATTGTGTGAGAATTTCTAAAAGGGTTCTGAGTTACCCTCTTGTTGTTAAAGGGTCAAGAGCCATGGTGGTGATTGATGTTTTCCTACTACTTGTGCTGTGATGTGAGCCGGGATGGGTGTTGTGATATGTGGAGGCCTGGAGGCCTTATGGTTGTGGTAGCGGATGACACCTAGAGTGGCGAGATGCATCAGTTTATGCATGTGGGTGTCGGGGAGGACACCGAGGGTGATGGAATGGGATGGATGTGGTTGTTGGATTCTTGTGGGTTCTTTGAATGTTTATCTGTTTTGTTTTATCCCCACTTCTCAAGGCATCTGGTCTTGCTTGACCTTCTTCTGAAGGAGGCAATGACGCGCGGGGTATGCCATGTGCTTTCCGTGTTTAGCCTCTCGAGGGAGAATGGGTCTGTGCTCTTTCTATAGGCAGCAAAGACTCAACGGGTAGTACATCTATTCACCGTGTTGAGCCTCCTTTGTGTTTAGTATCATATGATGCTATTCTAGAATGCCTGGGAATGTGGGAATGTAACTCTATAATGAATGTTTGATTAAATGGTGATAATCCACAAGGATGGAGGTGCTGGAATTTAAAGGAGATGTGAATCTAAAAAGGAACAGTTGATTTTTGAATGTGATGCCGATTCAGTTTAATGTGGAATTGTTCATTCTTAATTAATGTTTAATGAATTAATTAACGTACATTGGAACTGATAAAATGAGAATGGAGTAATCTTATAAATTTCTTCAAATGTTTGTGTGCTTATAGGATACCTAGTCATAGAAGTAGCAGCCTAGAGTCTGAGAGACGTTAGTTGAAGTTGTATCTATAAGACTAGGTAATGCCCATAGTGTGGACGTGAGTTATATATATATAATCTGTACTTTTTGTGTTTCTATACACTACTCCACCCTTTCAGTAAGGGCAACTAACACTCTAGCGATTCTGAGCCCTGGGGGGTGTTTTCCCCAACATTCTGATGGGAGGTTGAATGGCTGACTACCCCCTTTGACCGCGCTCTCTTCTCTTGGTAGTTATTGGTGCTGTTAGGCACGGTGGTTAGGTTTACCCATATATGTGTGTAGAGGGCTGTAATGGCTCGTGGTTATTTCACACACATGTATTATGGATATAGTATCCTATGGACTACTATAGGTGTAACGTGTATAGTATGTGATGGCTTGAGGATCCCTACTCGGTGTATGGGCTATAATGGCTTAAGGTATAATACCCGTTGTATGATACACGTTATGCAGGCTGTGGTGGCTCCCGGAAACTACCTGGTTACTTTCGGTTGTGAGGACGGTGTGGTGCTTCGCCCAGGTTTCTGCGGGCAAGCCTATGTGGTGCACAAGGTGCAGATTGTGGAGCTTAGCCTAGGTGTCTGCATGCAAGCCTTTGGAGAGTGATGCAGAAGACGTATGTTGTTGGGGCAATGCGGCAAACCAGTGGGGAAGTAGAGAGTGGTACCGTTGATATTCTTTACTATATTCTATATTCTTGTATTTGTTACTTGATGAGAGTGGCCATGGTGAGGTTCAGAACTTAGTATACCTATTTAGGTAACGAGTTAGTTTCACTTGTTGTTCACTGGACTTTAGCATGCTTTCTTTACTTTTTCACGAGAGGTTTGGGGAGGATCCTACTGAGTATAATGTTATACTCACCCTATGTCTATATAAACTGTTTTTCAGGTCACCTGGAGCAGGTTGGAGATCAAGCTGGTTACTACTAGCTTGTGGTTGGTGGAGGAGCTGTTCGGGCTTGTGGCTGCTGCGGTTTCACCTTCTTTTGGGTACTTTTAGTTTCCCCTTTCAGTTGTAGTACTTTTTAATGACATTTTATATATGTACTTGGATTTATTTTATATTTCAGTTATGAGATGGAGTTGGTTGGAGTCTATTCTATCTCTCTCTTCTAATGTGTTCTCTTAGAGGGTAATGCCTCCCATTTGTATGTTTATTATACCCTCGGTGCTAGTCTCCAACCTAGGGCCTACTGGAGGCGGGACTCGGGGGTCATTATCTACCTTCTCACATTGCCGGCCTAGGAGGGGTACACTTTGTGGGGAGGGGGTCATGGCAGAGTGGTATTAGAGGTCTGGTTGAGGGATAGGATGGAGTTTGGAGTTAGGCATATGTGAGGATGCATTGGGTGGTAGGGCAACGGTGTCATTCATGTTTAGCAAGTGGGGTAAACACTGGAGACTGGCAGAGACATAGGCATTCAGGCCCCCCCTATGATCTGTTGCACGGACCTTTAAGTTTACGATGGCTACTAAACAATGTGATACTGGTTTCAGGGTAAAGCCCTAGTAAAGGATCATGCATCATTATTCTTTGCGCATGTGTATGAATGGGTAGACCATGGGATAGGTAACATGAAATTAATAAAACAAAAAAATTAATTAATTAGTGTTGAGTCTTCCATATTACAGTCTTAAGAGTTCTAACAGTTGTTATTTTATAGGAATGTCTCCAGGTCGATGTCCTCGTCAGGTTTGCGCAGAAGATGCCTAGCAGGTTGTTCCAGCAGATCACCGCCGAGTAGAGGTTGACGATGATGACACTTGGAGGAAGACACTTCGAGAGTTTCAGCGCCAGAGTCTACAAAAGTACGAGGGCTCCATTTCAAATTCAGTCATAGAAGACTGGTTGGAGGAGATCGAGATAGGCTTCAGTTTGATTCGTGCTCGGAAGGAACACTGGGCGTCCTTGGTTGTGACAATGCTGCGTGGTGCAGCGAGGCAGTGGTGGTTCTTGTTCCTCGGTGATCATAAGGAGTCAGCAATCTCATGGGAGGAGTTTTGAGACAGGTTTAGAGTCGAGTTTCGTTCGTCGACTGCGAAGGTGTCCAGTCACCAGGAGCTTCTCACCCATCGACAGGGGTGCTCCAGTGTTCGAGAGTTTGGAATCCGTTTCAGGAACCTTCTACGATATGCTTCAGACCTGTTACCAGATGAGGAGGCCAGAGCGAGGCATTTCGAGGAGGCTTTGCATCCAGAGATCCAGCACCAGGTCACCCCATTTATGCTAAAGACGTATCTTGAGGTGCTGGCGAGGGCAGAGGTAGTTGAGAGGACTTTGACTAGGACCGGATCGTCACGAGAGGGGAATCGTCATGCTTCTTCATGAAGCAGAGCTGTGGTCCGGGGTTCCCGGTTTTCAGGGCAGAAGAGTTTCCGTTGACCTGGGGGTAGGTCCCAACACTTCCCATCTCGTTTCTCTGGAGGCAGCAACTCTCAGGCCTATGCCAAGGGATCAGGCGCTTGTTTTTCTTGTGGTGGACGTGGTCATCAGCATCGGGAGTGCCCGAATTTTCAGAGCAGTCATCGTGCACCGGGTGCTCCGCTCCAGGTTCCTCCGCTGAGGCAGTTCCAGCCGAGGCATCAGTAGCAGGTTGCACCAGCTTTAGATCACCAGAGGGTAGATGGAACAGGCAGAGGACAGCCCCATGACGCTCC
This sequence comes from Viscum album, assembly GCA_963277665.1. Taxonomy (NCBI): domain Eukaryota; kingdom Viridiplantae; phylum Streptophyta; class Magnoliopsida; order Santalales; family Viscaceae; genus Viscum; species Viscum album. The sequence continues at coordinate 1,044,112,060 of OY728135.1, read as the reverse complement.
CCATTCTTAGAGAGTAGAGCGCGGCCATGGTGGTGGTCGTCATCAGGGTTAGAGAGGTCGTGGAGGAGGTCGTGGTCAGATTTATGCTCTAGCATTTCCAGCCCCAGGCGAGCCAGATGTCGTTCGAGGTACCCTTTGCTTGTTTTCTACCATGGTGTATGCCTTGTTTGATTCAGGAGCAACACACTCCTTCATATCACCTACCCTTGTCCATGCTTTGGGACTTGAGGTAGAGAGGCTTCCAGTTCCCTTGGTGTTGACTACGCCAGTTGGAGGTCGAGCTGACTTTTTTGAAGTATGTAGAGACTGTGAGCTAGTGTTGGGGAAACACCGCTCTTGGGGAGATTTCCTATGTTTACAAATACAACCATATAATGTCATACTCGGTATGGATTGGATTAATTCGGTGCAGGCTATTGTGGATTGCTACAGGAAGAAGGTCGTTTTCTTTAATGAAGATGTAGAGGGTGTGGTGTTTGTTGGTGAGAGAGATCCTCTAATGAGTCATAGACGAGTTCCATCCTTATCATCCATGATGGCTGGGATGATGATGAGTTCTTCATAGGTTTAATAGTGAGGCGTTTCATAGGGTCATAGAAGAGTACCCTGACGTCTTTCCAGAAGAGGTCGTATCCTTACCCCCTCGACGAGAAATCCAGTTTGGGATCGAGCTACAGCTAGGAGCGTCTCCTATCTCTATGTCTCCGTATAGGATGGCCCCTTTTATGTTGCGAGAGCTACGTATACAGCTTGATGGTTTGTTGCAGTGCGGTTTTGTTCGGCCAAATGTGTCACCTTGGGGTGCACCAGTTTTGTTTTTGAAAAAGGCTGATGGTAGTTTGCGGTTGTGCGTTGATTATAGTCGATTAAACAAAGTGACAATAAAGAACCGCTATCCTCTCTCGCGGATTGATGACTTATTCAATCAACTGAAGGGTGCAAGTTGGTTCTCAAAGATCGACTTGCGGTCATGATATCACCAAATGCGTGTAAAGGATGAGGATATCCCAAAGACTGCTTTCCGTTGTCGTCATGGGCATTATGAGTTTGTTGTAATGCCATTCAGTGTGAAGAATGCTGCAGCTGTTTTCATGGGGTTGATGAATGCTGTGTTCCATGAATTCCTGGACAAGTTTGTTGTGGTTTTGATCGATGACATCCTTATGTACTCCACATCCGAAGAAGAGAATGTAGAGCATCTACGAGCCGTTTTGGGAGTTCTTCACCAACATCAGTTGTTTGGGAAGTTTTCCAAGTGTGAGTTTTGGGCTCGAGAAGTTCGTTTCTTAGGGAATGTTGTGTCCCAATAGGGAGTAGTTGTGGATCCGTCGAAGATAGAAGCAGTGGTGTCTTGGTCAGCCCCCAAGGCCGTGTCAGGGGTTCGAAGTTTCCTTGGTCTCACAGGCTATTATAGGAGTTTTGTAGCCAATTTCTCGCGAGTTGCAACTCCTCTGACATCTTTGACCATGAAATATCAAGCATTCATATGGACTGATCGGTGTCAGACAGCTTTCGAGTATCTAAATGAGATGTTGGTAAGTGCTCTATTCCTTTGTATTCCTCTGGAGGGAGTCCAGTTTGATGTTTTCTGTGATGCTTGACATCTGGGGCTAGGTTGTGTTCTGATGCAGCAGAGGTCAGTTGTTTATTATGGGTATCGGCAGTTGCGTCCCCATGAATGCAACTATGCCAACCATGATATTGAGTTGGCAGCTGTGGTGTTTTCTCTAAAGTTGTGGAGACATTTCCTCATTGGTGAGCACTTTGTGGTTTTCACTGATCATGAGATTTTGAGGTATGTTTTCTCCCAACGTGACTTGAACATGAGGCAGCGTCGGGGGATGGAGTTCTTGTAGGAATACGACTTTGAAATATCATATTCACCTGGAAAATGGAATGTTGTAGCTGACACACTAAGCCAAAAGACACGTAATGATGTTGTGCGTGAATCTGGTGATTCCTGGAGAGTGATGGAAGAGTTATCAGCTTTGCATCTTGATATGGGAGAAGTTTGGGGTAGAGGTTGTTTTTTCCAGATGACGGTGCAGTCATCCCTGATGCAGAAGGTGGAAGAGTCTCAGTTGGGTGATCTAGAGGTAGAAGTTTGGAGAGACAGAGTTGTTTGTGGTGAGGCCCCTGATTGTTGGTCGGAGGATGAACAACACCGAGTGTTGTATCATGGCAGGCTTTTTGTTCCCTTGGCGATGTGCGAGACGGTTCTCCGAGAGTTCCATAGTTCACCCTTGTCAGTACATCTTGGTGTGACGAAGATGTACCGATCCTTGAGGAGTCAGTTTTGGTGGCCTGGGCTGAAGCGTACGGTTGCAGAATGTGTGTCTCGATGTTTAGTCTTCCAGAAGGTGAAGGACGAACACTGTGTTCCAGGTGGTCTTTTCCATCAATTAGAGATTCCTCAGTGGAAGTGGGAGGACATCTCAATGGACTTGGTTACAGGTTTACCTCGAGCTTCGGGAGGACATGATGCTATATGGGTGGTAGTGGATCGTTTAACAAAGTCGGCCCATTTCATAGAAATCAAGGAGTCGAGCTCAGTGGAGGTTTTTTCAAGACAGTATCTGGAGGAGGTGGTGAGACTTCATGGAGTACCTAGGAAAATCATTTTGATCGAGATCCTTGTTTTACCTCCAGAGTGTGGAGAGGTGTCCAGCATGCTTTTGGCTCTCAACTGTGCCTTAGCACTGCTTTTCATCCTCAAACGGATGGTCAGACAGAGCGAACCATCCAGACTCTTGAAGACATGTTGCGCTCTTGTGTTCTTGATTTTGGAGGTCCATGGATGAAGCACTTACCTTTGGTAGAGTTCGCTTACAATAATATTTTTCCCTCTACCATCGGTATGGAGCCGTTTGAAGCCTTGTATGGCCGGCCTTGCCGTTCTCCGTTGTGCTGGACTGGGGTCAGAGAGTCAGCAATTCTCGGACAAGAACTAGTGCAGAATACAACATAGATGGTTCAGGTGATTCGTGAGAGGATGAAGACATCACAAGATCGTCAGAAATCATATGCTGATCAAAGAAGGAGACCCTTAGAGTTTAATGTTGGGGATCATGTGTTTCTAAAGGTGGATCCCCGCCGTGGGTAGCGATGGTTTGGTCATGGAAGTAAGCTTTCTCCCCTGTTTGTTGGGCCTTTCGAGGTGTTATCTAATGTTGGAGCTATGGCATATCGAGTATCACTTCCCCCTCAGATGAGTCGGATACATGATGTTTTCCATGTATCACAGCTCCGTCGTTACCTTCATGATGAATCTCATGTTATCGATTGGGGAGAGATCGCTATTGATGATGATGCAACCTTCGAGGAGTGACCTGTGGAGATCTAAGACCGCAAGGAGATGGTGTTGCGTGGGCGTTCTATCCCCTTAGTTCGTGTCTTGTGGCGACACGGTGGCATGGAGGAGAGTACATGGGAGCGTGAGTCACAGATAAGTGCTCAGTACCCAGAGTTGCTTAATGTTTAACTCTTTTCATGTAATGATGTTTCCTTTATGATTAGGACTTTCATGTTTTATTTATGTACCTTTTTTGTGATGTTATGATTGAATTGTTTGGATATGGATTGTTTGTTTCCATATTCTCAGATGTCGTAGTTTTGTTCCAGCTTTCGAACAACTCATGGTGGTTTTCCCCTGAGAGTTATCTTATGGGGTGGTTGTTCAGACCACTCTTTTCCTCTAAGTTGGTTTTTAATTCTCGAGGACGAGAATTTTTTGAGAGTTATATAATGTAATGGTCCGGACCTCTCCAATCAACTACTTTGTGAGAATGTGGTGTTGGAGGTGTTCCGGGAGGTCAAGGTAACTTATCCCCCAGCCGCAGCCTACCGGTAGCTCGGTCTACCGGTAGCCGCAGCCTACCGGTAGCTCGGTCTACTGGTAGCCACAGCCTACCGGTAGTTCGGTCTACCGGTAGCCACAGCCTACCGGTAGCTCGGTCTACCGGTAGCCGCTGCCTACCGGTAGCTCGGTCTACCAGTAGCCGCCGCCTACCGGTACCTCGGTCTACCGGTAGCCGTAGTCTAGCAGTAGCTCAGTTAACACATTGCCAAATTTCTAGTTCTGTGAACAGTTTTTCCAAAATCCTAAGAGCTACCGATTCCTTCCTTTTCCAAATTTCACGTTTGAACAGTTTTTCCAAAATTCTAAGAGCTACAGATTCTTTCCTTTGCCAAATTTTGAGTATGTGAATAGTGTTTCCAACTTCCAATAGTTTCGCCCCTTTGACGTTTTCTTTGACGTAAAATACATTTTGAACCCTTATTTTAAGGACTTTAAGGTCGATTCAAAGCCCATAAATCCTATATTAATTATTCCTAAGGCCGGGATGTTTTTACTTGGTCAAACCGCGTGGGTTAATGCGATCCATTTTTAATGGAGAATAAATCGGATCTTAAACCGTCGCCTCTCTAATTTTTTTAAAAGGAACAAGATATCATTCTTCATTGTTCTTCCTCCTGGTTCTCATCTACAAGATGTTAGAACCTTGCAATCATTCCCGTAGGAGTTTCACAATCAAACATTACTCGGATCCGTTCCGCTCTGTTTGATGCAACCAAGCTGTGTCGATCATTCTCCCATATAAGTTGTCGTGAGAGAAGGATTGCGGCCCATTTTGTGGATAAAGGACGTCAAGAACTCTTCGAGGTAGGGGATTCATGGCTTCTCTAATTGTGTATGTGCAATCGTAGAACTAGCATGATTTAGTCTTTTGGATCACAATGAAATTGACCTAATTAAATACTTGAATTGGATTAAAAGAATTGTTTGATCGTATGATGTTTCTTTATACCGTGATAATAGTTTGCCTCATGTTTTCTAGTTAGAGTGATATCTATGTTTTCTTTGATTTTTTTCTGTTCATGATAGAAATTTATAATGAACGTAAAGCTGGAATTAATTGGCTAAAGATAAAGAGGCATGCAAATTAATCTGGTTATTGCTGTTGTTGTAGTTGTTCTAATTTGAGGATAATAAAATTAGGAAAGTAAGCATGGTTATTTAAATTGTGCTAGCTTACTGAAGAGGTCTCCCATAATTGGATCCTAGGAATAACTAATCTTCTAGTTCAATAGGGATTAATGAACAGATTGTGTGTGAATTTCTAAAAGGGTTCTGAGTTACCCTCTTGTCGTTAAAGGGTCAAGAGCCATGGTGGTGATTGTTGTTTTCCTACTGATTGTGCTGTGATGTGAGCCGGGATGGGTGTTGTGATATGTGGAGGCCTGGAGGCCTTGTGGTTGTGGTAGCGGATGACGCCTAGAGTGGCGAGATGCATCAGTTTATGCATGTGGGTGTCGGGGAGGACACCGAGGGTGATGGAATGGGATGGATGTGGTTGTTGGATTCTTGTGGGTTCTTTGAATGTTTATCTGTTTTGATTTCCCCACTACTCAAGGCAGATTGTCTTACTTGCCATTCTTCTGAAGGAGGCGAAGACGCGCGGGGTATGGTACGTGCTTTCCATGTTTAGCCTCTCGAGGGAGAATGGGTATGTGCTCTTTCTATAGGTGGCAAAGACTCGACGGGTAGTACATCTACTCACCGTGTTGAGCCTCCTTTGTGTTTAGTAGCATAGGATGCTTTTCTAGAATGCCTGGGAATGTGGGAAAGTAACTCTATAATGAATGTTTGATTAAATGGTGATAATCCACAAGGATGGAGGTGCTGGATTTTAAAGGAGATGTGAATCTAAAAATGAGCAGTTGATTTTTGAATGTGATGCCAATTCAGTTTAATGTGGAATTGTTCATTCTTAATTAATGTTTAAAGAATTAATTAATGTACAGTGGAACTGATAAAATGAGAATGGAGTAATCTAATAAATTTATTCAAATGTTTGTGTGCTTATAGGATACCTTGTCTTAGAAGTAGCAGCCTGGAGTCTGAGAGACGTTAGCTGCAGTTGTATCTATAAGACTAGGTAATGCCCATAGTGTGGATGTGAGTTATATATATATATTCTGTACTTTTTGTGTATCTATATGCTACTCCACCCTGTCAGTAAGGGAAACTGACACTCCAGGGATTCTGAGCCTTGGGGGGGGGGGGGTGTTTTCCCCAACATTCTGATGGGAGGTTGAATGGATGACTACCACCTTTGACCCCTCTCTCTTCTCTTGGTAGATCTTGGTTCTGTTAGGCACGATGGTTAGTTTTACCCATATATGTGTGTAGAGGGCTGTAATGGCTCGTGGTTATTTCACACACATATATTCTGGATATAGTATCCTATGGACTACTATAGGTGTAATGTGTATAGGCTGTGATGGATTGAGGATCCCTACTCGGTGTATGGGCTATAATGGCTTAAGGTATAATACCCGATGTATGATACATGTTATGCCGGCTGTGGTGGCTCTAGGAAACTACCTGGTTACTTTTGGTTGTGAGGACGGTGTTGTGCTTCGCCCAGGTGTCTACGGGAAGGCCTATGCGGTGCACGAGGTGCAGATTGTGGAGCTTATCCCAGGTGTCTGCAGGCAAGCCTTTGGAGAGAGATGCACAGGACGTATGTTGTTGGGGAAAAGCGGCAAACCAGTGTGGAAGTAGTAGAGGGGTACCCTTGATATTCTTTACTATATTCTATATTTTTGTATTCGTTACTTGATGAGAGTGGCCATGGTGAGGTTGGGAACATAGTATACCTGTTTAGGTAACGAGTTTGTTTCACTTGTTGTTCACTGGAATTTAACATGCTTTCTTTACTTTTGAACGAGAGGCATGGGGAGGATCCTACTGAGTATAATATTATACTCACCCTATGTCTATATAAACTGTTTTTCAGGTCACCTGGAGCAGGTTGGACATCAAGCTGGTTACTACTAGCTTGTGGTTGGAGGAGGAGCTGTTCGGGCTTGTGGCTACTGTCGTTTCACCTTCTTTTGGGTACATTTAGTTTCCCCTTTCAGTTGTAGTACTTTTTCCTGACATTTCATATATGTACTTGGATTTCTTTTATATTTTAGTTATGATATGGAGTTGGTTGAAGTCTATTCTATCTCTCTCTTCTAATGTGTTCTCTTAGAGGGTAATGCCTCCCATTTGTATGTTTATTATACCCTCGGTGCTAGTCGCCAACCCAGGCCTACTGGAGGCGGGACATGGCAGTCATTATCTCCCTTTTCACATTGTCGGCCCATGAGGGGTACACTATGTGGGGAGGGGATCGTGACAGTACAAAATGAGTTGTATATCTTAATTTACATGTTAATATTGAGATGGATTGATGAATATATGTGATCATTATTTCCAAGATATAAATTTTATTGGACTGGGAGTGTATATTGGTACCGATATAAGGATTCCAGGGATAGGCTCACTATAATTTGAATTTTTAATTATTGGATGTGATGGGAGAGACACTTTTATTTTCCAGGAATGGATCTATGAGAAGAATATTTTTTCATATGAGTGACACTAGTTCCCTATGAGAGAATTCATGGAAGGGATCCTTAGTAATATGGTTATATAAATCCTCAAGTTATACTCATTCTCCTAAGTTAGATACCTACCAGGGAACAAATTTCATTCTTAGAGCAAGATGAGATTTAAATGAGGGATGCCTTTTAAAATTCACCTTGGATGGTCTCTATGGTATTGGAAATTTCAGGTGATCCTGTAGTGACATATGATATTCATTTATGGGTTTCCTTGTACGAGATCAATATTCCTTACTAGATTTAAAGGATTCCAAACCCCAGTAAACTTGTGATGAATTAATAATTAAATTATGATAATTATATGCTAATTTTAAAGGGAAATTTTTTCCATGAAAAAAATATTGGGGTGAGTCCACACATGATGATTCATTTTTGCTGAACCTTGTACACACCTTATCACTTTTTTATAGGTCCCCTGGATCAATGGAACTAGAATTTATATAAATAAGAAAGTGTTGGTTGGGTATTCATATGCAACCCAAACTATCATGTTTTATTTACATGTTTCCTTTCATTTAAAATACTGAAAAATTGTTCATTTTATATTCCATGGATTGGATTGATCTATACACCATTGGCGGGGGCCTAATGAGTATATCTTTGACCTTTTTCAGGATACCTTTGGTACATAAGACGAGTTCATGGCTAGAGTTATAGTTAAAGAGAATTAGTCTAATTATTATTCTTTATTAATGAGTTTAATGATAGATTATGGGAGAAAGGGATTGAGCCTTTGATCAGGATAGTAGAAGTTACCACTTTTGGACATTTAAGATTTTTTTATATCATATGGTACATGTCGATTTCTTTGGTGCCCCTTGTTCCCTATTTTCGTATTTCTACATGACATGATCATCATCATTACTTTGCATCTATTTATTATCCATATTCCTATTGTTCTTTTATTTTCCTTATATTGCTCATTTATTCTGATTCTCGTGCATATATATATTATTTTACTATTATGATACACCTAAAACTATAAAGACATAGTCTCCCACAAACTCACCCTTGGCCCTCATTGTGTCATGCACCATGAAAGTGTTGAAAATCATGCTCTAGAGGTGGTGGACCCCAAGACACGTGTATTACCTTATGTAGGGCCACTTGTGGCACCTCCTTTTGAAATTACACATGGTTTTGACCCTCAATTATATGATAGATTCTTGGGATATATGTAGTCTAGATAGGGTGATCCCTGAACTACCCTTACTCTGGCAGAGATGACTTGGGAGTTTCAGCAGTAGCATCAACCCACCATCTCGGAGGATGGGAAACATCAGTCTATTGTGTCATGGCTGGAGGCCCTCTTATGTATCTTCAACCATGTTGAGAAACCTACATAGTGGAGGGTTAAGATTTCTACTTATATGATAAATAATCCTCCAGGAGTTGGTGGGATGACATTTCTTAAAATTGTCTTCATTGGGGTATAGTCTGGGCGGCATTCAATAAGGACTTCTATGATCACTTTTTTTCAATGATTTTTAGAGAGTATCATTCCGATGATGTTATGCATCCTTATTCAAGATCAACTCCCCGTTTAGAGACGTATTCTTTCTTTAATGAGCTTCTACATTTTTCTCCGACTCAAACTGGTGGCGAATTAATGACTATGAGGTGATTTTAGCATGGGCTAGTGTCCAACATGTAATTGCTGAAATTATAACGGTTGAACACTATTATAGAGATAGTTATCAAGACCATTATAATAGAAAAAATACTAATTAAAGCTAAATATGTGAGCCATGCAAATTCGGTTCTAAGGTAGTGTGATAGTTCTAATATCAACCAGAAGTGCCGATTGGGTGGTTCATGTGGTGTATTTCCAAACAGATTACACAAAATGAAATGATATTTTAATTTCAACTAGTGTGTTAGGATAATACATAATAATACCTAGAACATGAGGAACCCAATCAAGTGTCAAGCTTGTAGAAGGATGAGTCAACATCAGTGCTTATATTGATCTCTACCTCCATTAATAGTGATAGGGTATATATACTAACATTGCTATCATGTACATGATAAGAACCTCCACACTGGACTTGGAATTGGTAATTAATTGGTTGAATTGACTAAGGAGTTGGTCATGGAAAATGTAGTCAGGACTCTCTTGTTCGTTGTCAGAAGAGAAGACCTTCTCAGGTACTTCAGAAAGAATCTCCAGGCCATAGATTAGGCCATATCAATGTAGTATATCCTACACAAAAGGAGCAAAGTGCATGGCCTTCTATAGTACATGAAACTATTTTGGTATCCTCTTTAGATGTTACTTCCCTATTTGATATAAGGTCATCGAACTATATTTTATTTATTGTGGTTATTGAAATACTTGGCTTTGTAATAGAGTACTTTGGTGACATTATGAGTCTCAACACACCATTAAGAGTTCAATAATAAGTTATACATATATGAAATGAGTTATCCATGAGATAGGTGCATACCATTTCCTATGGAATTTCGTCTTCTTTGAGATGATTTTTTTCAATGTCATTATTTGTATGAAAATGATTGTACATTATTGTTACCTACTTGATTTCTCTCACTAGTGTGTGTCATTATCATCACAGAACGGAATCCAGTATATTAATAAGGGTGAACGGGATATACAAGATATTTGATATAGAACTGAGCATACTGGATTCGAAGGGAAACTACCCAAATGGCTAATCTCTTAGTGATAAATCAACTGAAGAAGATTGTGTAATTCATTATTTTGGTGGATTGTTTCTTGGACATATTACCTGAATATTTATTTGTATTAACTATAAACAAATAAGTGGAGTACACCATAAATTTGTGCTAGGTGTGGCATGAGTGTCTATTTTTCCCTATCAGATAACAAATACAAAGGTCATGGTACTCAAGAAATAGATGGACGATATAGAGGCATGGTGTTTTATCAAACCCATAACATCTCCATTGGGCTCACCTATCATTTTCTGTATAAAGGTTGACGGTACCATTAGGTTGCATGTTGATTAAATATGATCTAACCAACTTATGGTGAATAATCGGTAACCACTTACTTGTATTAATGAATTCTTCGAACATCTCTGAGGAGAAACAGTTTTCTCCAATATTGATATGAGGCTAGTCTATCATTAGGTGCATGTAATACCATTATACATACCATGAAAGGATTTTTATGCATTTATAACATGTAAAAGTATCTGGTTATGCTGTTTGACCTTATAAATTCACTAATAGTCTTTATGACTATGATTAATTTTTTTTTCACCCATACGAGGATTAATATTTGGTAGTATTCATAGAATACATCTTCTTTTATACTCACACTACATATGGACATTCAAACTATATTGATATCACACTAAATACACTGAGAGAGAATAAAATGTTTCCTATGCTCATCAAATACTACTTTTGTATTAGTAAATTTCACGTATTGGGTCATATTATTTGAGATGAATGATTATCTATTGACCCACTGAAGGTGAGCATTGTGGTTTTCTAGGAACATCCCATGATTGTGTTGGACATACAATGTTTCATAGGGATGGTTATCTATAATAAGAGATTTGTCAACAAATTATCACACCCAACATGAAAACACATAGGCTATACAAATAATGTTATGAAATTATTATGTTCTTAATCATAGGATATCATTATTTAAGATTTTAAGGATTGAATGACCTCAACAGCGATCCAGATTCTTCTAGAGTCGGGAATATTCTATACTACCTACATTGATGCTTCAAGAATCATTCTAGGAGTATTTTTGTTTCCGGGTTATTGGGTTGTAGAATATGAGTCCCTCCAGTCAAGACTTCATGAGTAGAACTACCCTACAATTAACTTTTATCTAGAAACCGTGATTCATGATTTATGTTGTTTAAGGCACTACATATTGGGTCAGAAGTTAATTATTTACACATATTATAAGCGTCTTATTTAAATATCCACACAATGAGACATGAATATTAATAGTATAGGTGGTTAGAATTCCTATAGTAATTCAACTTTGAGCTTCCTTATATACCAAGAAATGGTAATATAGAGGTAAAAAACATTATCCGAACAACTCAGATTGAGGTTGTCTCATAGGTCATTAGTTAGTGGAAATTGATGGATATATTTTCTATAATTCACATGGTTTTTTATGAAAAAAAAACAACATATTGTTTTATAATCACTATCTGGGACATTCTATATTTTATATTGGGTATGGATGAGACAATTATCATATATCGAAGGCCTCAACCTAGGGAATATTGTATCTGCTAAGAACCCACCACTTGTGTGGGTTGTTGATGAGAGTGAGACCCTACCCTTCCATGGGAATGTATTGGTTCCTACTAATATATTGGAAGTGTTGATGTGGGAATCTTATTATTCAGTTTTGAATGTTCACCTTGGGCTTACCAAGAAGCATTGACACGTACATAACCAGTATTGGTGTCAGAGAATGATTTTGGTTGATTGCAACTACATCACATAGTGATCCACCTATTAGAACGTGAATGATGAACAACAGAAACCTAGTAGACTATTATAGCCTCTATCCATTCCTGGATGGAAATGGAAGGACATAACCATGGATTTTTGGTTGGTTTCACGATATCCTATCGAGGCTATAATGTAGTATGGGTGATTTTTGATAGGATAACCAAGGTCACATATTTTTTACCAATCCTAGATACCTTCTTAGTAGATAATATTGGGAAACTATATATATAAATGATAATGTTCTTTCATGGTGTTACCCATTCTATCAATTTAGATTGAGATGAACACTTTACAACATGGTTCTAGAAAGGTTTTTAGAAGGCACCTAGTTCATAGATGCTCTCAAGTATAACTTCCTACCCTCAGACTGAAAGGTAGTTTGAGAAGATGATTCCAGTGTTAGAGTAAAATCTCTAGGATTTGATCCATAATTACATAGTTTAATGTGAGAATCATAAACCTCTTAAATAGTTTTCCGAAAATAACAACATTTTGGAAACAAATCTAGAATACTTTTTATGAATCCCTTTACATAAGGCATTGTTGTTCACCTCTATGAAATCTATAGCCTTGAGAGGAAATGATACTATGTTTTCATCTCTTTTAGGATCCTTTTAAAAATGTATAATTAATTATGAAATATAGGGATACAAATCTATCCTAGATGTATTCTTATAATGATTATCATAGAGGACCTATAGAGTTCTCAGTGTGACATCAGGTCATTTTCGGTGTTTCACCTAGATTGAGTCAAAGAAAAATTTAGATATAAGGGAAGATATCACCCAATTATATTGTTCCTTTCCTGATCAAGAAGATATTTATTACGGCAGCTTATCTATTATTGTTACTTCATTAGTATCATCACATGCATGACGTTTTACAAGAATCGTATATTCGTATGTATATTTTTAACATATTTAACTCATTTTATCCTGTGGACATTGAGATGGTGGAAGATGCATATTTCAAGGTGAATCTAATAACTATCATTGATTAGGGAATGAAGGGTCTCTGAGGAAGGTTAGTACCACTTCTCTGGTTTCAATAGTATAAAATCCACGTATAGGACAAGACATGGGTGTGTGAGGTCGATGTATGTTCTCAATGTCTAAAGAGTTTCTTAGATGAAACTTTATTACCCTCAAAAGGGAAATTGAGGATTCATTGTTTGAAGGAGGGGGTTTTATCTTACCTTATTTTTAGTAAGGTATTTTTCTTTTTCTAGTTTTGTTAAACCTAGAAAACCACACCCAGGTCTAACCTATTATTTTTGGTGAGGAGTATTCTATTGGGTTGAAACATGGATGAATGAAAATTACATAGATTGAATTTATATATATATAATGTATTGAATACATCATGTGTAATTTTATGGACAAACCCTATTCACATAGTTTAGACGTTTTACCTGGAGTGAATTAAACAGAGCATTACATGCTGTGTAATGACGTTACACGTCGTGTCAATTATTTTCCCTGGTGAAAAGGACCTCAATATTACATGTTGTTTAATTTAGTTACACTCTTTGTATTTTACCATCATAATTTTTAAAATATGTGTTGTACCCCTTCATTTTTTTGTAACAGGGGTTCATTTCTTTTTCCGCATAGGAGGGGATCCATGCACGAGATTCCATAAATTAATAATCTAGATTTCACAAGATCCCTTCCATATAGACTATGTTATCATCATTGTTAGGTGCACTGGACTCCTCTCATTATTCATTATACTCTTCCTTATTCATTTTCTACTTTCTCTTATCACCTTTTATTCTATTTTTGTGTGAGGTAATTTTAACTATTTTATGGGTTTTGGTAAGCTCTTACATTTTATCCCTTCCCAAAAAAATCAAAGGCCAAAAACTCTTGTTTAGTTGTCTTCAAACCTATTCTAAGTGGTCCACCTTCATCATATAAGTTTAATAGCTTATATATCGTGTATTTTTGTACCACACACGTAAAACATGGTGAAACACAGCTAAATAATTAAATATATAAAATTATTTAATTTCCACATCTGATATGACTATAGTTAGTTTTGAATGAAAACATTGGGTTATTGACATGACTCAAGAAACCATAATGGGTGAGCTATACTCTTAGAGGCCTAATTCCTTTACCTTAATTAGTTTAACCACCTATTTAGGTGTGCCGAACATGTAAAATGTTCCATAAATTAATTGAATTCTATTTATAAGATTGTTAGGACATTAGTAAGGGCCTTAAAAATTATGATTTATGATTGAATAATTTTCATTATGATTTATGGTTACGCCTAAACCAAGCACATTTTTTATGCCTATGGCATAATTCCTTATGCTTAGTGAATTAATAAATAGTTTTTTAGATTGTATAAAATGATGTGGGTATCCTTTTTAAAATGTGGATATTAAATTTTCTTCTTCATGATATTTGATCTTGGTTACTAATCCATAAGATATTAGGAGAGATTAAGAAAAAATATCCTAACAAAAGGATTTCATGGGGGGATCCCCATTTTCTGGATTTGGGATTATTGGATGTTCTTGTAGTGACACATAAATTTCATTGGATGATATCCTTGGGTGGATTATTTATACCCATGAGCGAAAATGCTTACCTAGGTGAGATTCTATGTAAAGGCTTGTTGTCATTATATTTATCCCATTCCTTAGGTGATACTCGACCCCCTATGGGATATGTCTAGGATGTGATTAGAGGTTATGATTAGACCATGTGGAGAGGGATATGAGGAATGCCTTTTAAAAGTCATGTTGGATGGGATATATGGTATTTGGTATTTAATGGGCTCCTATAGAGGACCTTGTGAATCTTTTATGGATCCTTTTATACAGGTTGACGATTCCATACTATATTTGATGGCTTCTATTCCTAGATAACTTGTCATTATTTATTAATTATATTATGATAAGGCTTGAATAATGTTATAAGTACATGTATCCAATGATAAAGAACATTATTTTTTTATCCATAATTGATGATTCATTTATGATGACCCATTTATACACATTATAACTCTTTTGCAGATTCCTTGGTTTAGAGAAATTCAGCTTAAGCCAAAGCTATTAGTGTTGTTTGGGAATCCTAGTAGAACCTAGAATGTCATGTTTTATTTATTTATTTCCTTTCATTTAATATTATTAGTGCACTACTAAATTTATATTTTATGGACTATATTGATCTATACACCATTAGTGGTGGCCTAGTAAGTATATCTCACACCTTTCTTGGAATACCTTTGGTAACCAAAAAGACTTGGTGATTGTAGTAATAGATAAAGGGAAGTTATTAGAGCCCAATGATTTAGTAATAGGTTCTTGGAAGTAATATGAGTGTAGGGGAAGAAGCCGATGCTCATGATGATAATAGTGATATATTTTTACCTTTTTCTATTTTTTTATAACATGTTGTATATGTTTGTTTTTCTCCTACCCATTATACCATAATTTTTAATTCTGCATGACAAGTTCATCATCAAAATTTTGAATCTATATATTATTCATTTTCTTCCTATACAATTATTTTTTTATATTGAACACTTATTTTGATTTCAAATTTTATATATATTATTTTACTGCTATGATACACTCTGATCTATAAGGGGATAGTATCTCCAAATACACATCATAGACCTTCATTTCTAGGGTGTGAAATCCAGAATAAGGGCAGGCATGCTTTTGGTCTGTGTGTCCATCATCGTGGGGAACCTATTATTGTATTATAGGGAAGGATGCTATGATAATATAATTTAATGGTGACCCATGTAGTTTTTATAATGGTCAAAATGTTTCTATTGTCATTAAATATAATATTTTAAACACATAATGAATTTTATTTAAATATAGAATTTCCATTATTTTTTAATATAAAAAAATATCATATTCTATATCATCATTACTAAATTATGAAATGGTGAATTTTCAATAATTTTCTACGATAGTCAAATTGTTTGGTAAAAAATAAATATTGCATAAATATGTGGTGTTTATTGTGATATAATAATATCACAGAATGTGATGAAATTAAAAATATTAAATTAATTAATATTGAAAATATTTTATATTTTAAATATTTTTTTTATGTTATTATATTATATTTACAAATCCATAATTATTTTGAGATTTTTTTATTATACAGTTTTATAAACAATTACTTACGAACTTGAATCACTTCCACATATTGAATTTTAATATTATAATGAGTTATCTTCTTAGAATTATAAAATATTTTAGGAAAAATAATCTTTAAAAGAAACCACTGGTAAAATTCATTAGAGGTTTTTGGTTTTTAATATTTTATTATTTGAACTCTTAAACCAAAATTTAGATATTAATAAAGAACCCCCTCTCTTTTTCTACAAATACCCTCCCATCCTCTGATTTCTCATAACTAAAAACCTAGTGATCAGAAAATACACATCCTATACATCCGTAACTACATTTGAATGCATTCACATACTTTTAATGATATCCTCCAAATCTTTTATAAGAAACCTCTCATGTTAGGGATTCTATACTCTTCCTTTTTAAACAAGTACATTCATTGTTATAAGACATTTTATTTCCAATTTATCAAATAATAGTATATTTTAAAAATACCTATAAATTTATTGTAATTATATTGTAATGATATATCACCTTTAACTCTCACTAAACCCTTCCATGATTCATTATATACACCCGTTATGCCATCGACATTATCCAGTGATTTTATAGGGAAACATTTTTCGGTAGCCGTCACCAATTACACTCAATAGAATTAACTAATGTGTAAATATATTTCATTGATTTTTTATTTCCATTTATTTTAACAATATTATAAAATTGTGTGTTTAAAATAGATGAATGACATTATTATATTTTATGATCTATGTGGGTCTCAAAAGAATGTACAAAATATTAATGTGACACTTGGGAAGTAAATTATATAACCATCCAATTAACGAGGAAATATTTTTTTCCACATAAGATACAATTTATAGTGAGAGAGTGGTTAAAATTGGCACACAATTTCGAAATACCTTATTATTTATAATTAACATATTCTAATGGTTTTATGTTTTATAATTTTTCCACATTCCAATAAAGCATTGGTGTTATCTTATTTTGAAATTCTTTAATGTAAATGAATATGGTACTCACCTTTTATGTCACCATGTTAATTTACTTCACTCACATGTACAGTTTTACATCATTATAGTATTTTATTATTCCTTTATTGGGGTTTTTAGCTCTCCCATGTCATATGCATGTCCATTGTTGACATCAAGAAGTATAAGAAGATCAATGAAACCTAAGGTCATGAGTGATGTTTTTAAATAATGTTGTTTTATCCAATTATTTTGATATATACCTATATAAACAAAGTGACGTGACATCATGGTACTATAAGAATTAATTATGACTATCACTATATAAAAATAATGAAATAATGATAATAAATTTTTTTTGGGACATAGTTGGTATCAAAGGAATGATATTGTTATTTTTTTATTTTCATTAGATATACATAGTAAAAACAAAGTGGATAAGAATAAAAATGAAAAAAAATCCCCAAAAATTATAAATTATAGAGATAGTGATTTCCACGATATAAAATCAAAACCTGAAAAATACAATTTCTTGTGTCTCTAGAACAGTCATACCTAGGTGTTATAACCCACAAAAGGGCAGAGTGAGTATTAACTCAATCATTTCCTAGTGTACAAAAAATAAAGCCTTGTTTCAGAACTAGCATAACACCCTCTGGGATATTTTCTAGAAAATTATTAAACAATTTATGAACCTCTATGAAGGAAAAAAGATCATATGAAAATAAATATTATGAATAATTCAACAGATAAATAATATTGAATCCTATAAATTCATTTGTTGAGGAATGTAAGTAATTTATGAGTTATCCCTTGAATGTTCATATTTTACATTTTAAATAATTAATAGTTTGAATTTACTTTTCCATAAGCATATTTGTAATGAAGTAAATGATTATATCCATAGTCAAATTGTTAAATTATGGATTATTATCCATTCATGAGCATTAAATATCATATGTGACCATGGTTCTACAATGATTTTACTTTCATATAATTTAATTAGAACAATTATGACACCACCTTATACATCTATGTTATGTTATAGGTGTAATTGAAAAATTATTCAATTATTACATCCCATGTATATAACTTCTCTCCTATCAATATTTATAGGGTGAATTTCATAGAAAAACTCTTTATTCTAACTTTTATAATTCAATTATGTTTTTTATGGAGTTTCATTCCTAGTAAATATCCAATAAAAATTTCTAGGAGAATGAAATCACCCTAGCTGTCATGAATTTACACTTGATTTTAAAAAACTATAATGAAGACGATGGATCTCTTTTGGAATTATCATCTAATGAATGGATATATTTTCATTATAAAAAATAAAACACATCTCAATTAACTGACACCTCACAAATTATTATCCTTGATTACATGAACATTATAAGAGAATATGATAATGTGTTCCTAAAATAATTATGTGGCCTTCCTCTTAGCTGAGAGGATAAGTTCTCAATTGAACTTATTCCTGATTCTTTTGCAACATGTATTACAATAATATATAATGTAAATTAATTATCATAATGATATATGTAAGAAAAATTATGTGAATTTTGATAAAGGGATTACACAACAAAGTTCTGCACTATGGTGTGAACTGTTCTTTTTTATCATGAATGATGGTTTTATGCACCACTACAATGATTTAAAAAAGTTAACCAACAACATGATAGAAAAAAGTATCATTTATAGAGTGTTGATATCTTATTCAACTAGAAATGTGGAGCCTAGTACTTCTTTAAGGTGGATCTCCGATCAAGATAATATCATGTGAATGAAAAGTAGGATGATATCATCAAGAATAATTTTCAAAAAATTTATGGACACTACGAGTTCTTATTGGTTCTAATAGGACTTACTAATGATCCATCTATCTTCATAAATTTATTTAATATAGTATTTTCATATTATATTAAAACAAATTTGGTTGTATTTTGAGATGATATTCTTATCTACTCTAAAATAAAGATAGAATAAAAGGGGAATTTGAATGATATAATGAAAACATTATAAAAAGATAATTTATATGAAATGTAATGTAAAAGTATGATTTGGATGGATAAAGTAACATTATTGGGAAATGTGGTCACTATAAAGAAGATATTAATATATTATTGGAAAAAAATTTACAGGATTTATCAAAACAATATTAGAGGTATATATCTATTGTTTCCATCGATTATCGTGGAACTAACATCATTTTAATTTAAAATTATAATGATATTCAGAAACACTAACCATGTTAACTATGAATGGAGTGTTCCTAATATATAATTATTAAAAAATTATTATTTTAATATTTAATTAATAAGGTAATCATTGAAAATTTTCTCACATTACTCACTAGTGGAGATGGATTTTTGATATATAATAATGTATCCATAAGATTATTAGGTTGTGTAGTTAAGAAAAAATGAGAATTTAGAGCATATGATTGCAACCAATTAATGATTCAAGAGAATAACACCCTAACTGAAGATCTAGAATTGGATATATTGATCATCACACTGATGGTTTTGAAAAATTATATCCATTGGTAGATGTGTGATATATATATACAGATCATAATATTCCCAAGTATTTATTCACATAAATGGAGGTTATAATATTCCAATATGATTGTTTATAACTGATCAAGGATTAGGATATTTTAATCCATTACCATCTTGGATGGGAAATAATGTGTAATATTCTCTAAGTAGAAATGATCTTGAAACACTATCCATGGTGATTATTGAATGGGGTCCAATCATATACGCCATTCAATTGATATACACAGGAATAATAAAATTATCATCTTCCTAAAATTCTAAAATAACATATCAACCATGCATTATTAAGAGGATCATGTATGTTCAAAATGATAATAAAGATGATTAAAAAAAGGTAGTGAATATTTTATATTGAATTATAGTAATTATGAAGTTCTATGGTTTGGAACTCGAATATGCCTCGCATCAATAACTAAAACTTTTTAACTATATACGTAGTTCATCCTCTTTATTTTTCTAGTAAGTAGTATGACATATATATATCTAGATCCAAACCTTTTGTTCGAAAATACAAGGTGAGTGTTTGTGGAGGTTAAATTTTGATGTTTGGTATGCCATCAATTCAAGCCAAAAATTTTGAATTATATGGGAATGGTGAAACCAATTCCTATTCCAATATTGAAATTGGAAAACATAACCATGGATATTATCATTGTAATCCCCAATACATCTAAAGGGAACAACACAATTTTGGTGGTAGTCAATCACCTTAAAATTTAATCATATTATGTTATTTACATGGAATATTTCTCTCTTGACTAACTCCATAAGATATATATAATAGAAGTAGTAATAATACATGATGTAGGACACTCTATTATATCCAATCTAAATGTTATATTTAGATAAATTTTCTTAATTATCCATCAGCAAACACTATCTATAGAGTTGATCTACATCACTACACATCACCATCATATGGAAGGTCAATATGATTGAACAATTCAAACTCTAGAGAATATGTTGAGATCATGTTCAATAGATTTTCAAGGATTTCAGGATCAATACATTCACCTAGAGAAGTTATCATATAACAACAGCCTCCAATATAGTATTCAAATTTAACCTTATGGGGACCTATAAAGTAAGGGGTTAATATCTCTAACATTATGGGATGATGTTGGAGAGAGGAAACTGATTGGAACTAATCTTATCCATGAGATAATAGAGTGTGTTAAAACCATCTTCTAACAACTGAAATATTTGTAAAGATAATAAAAAATATTTGAAGATAATCATTGATGAGACCTACAATCCAAGTTAGAGATAAGGTGTTCATTCATATGACAATGTGGAAAAATGTTATGAATATTTGAAATAAGGGAATTCATTGTCCTATACACATTACCCCCTTTGATATGCTTAACATCATTAGAGATTAGGTCAATTGACTAGAACTCCCACATATCATATCTCACTTACAGGATGTGGAATATGTATCCCTCATCAATAAGTACATACCAATCCATCTACATGTACTGAATCTAGTGGTGGTCCCTTTGATGAATGATGATTCATATGAGATTCATTCGGTGATTATCTTATATAATCGAGAAAAAGATCTACAAGACATTAACACTCATCTGTTGAATAAAATATGGTAAAATAAATAGATTTACAAGTAATCATGGGAACTATTGGTGGGGATGAAACACAGGTACCCTCATCTATTTTATTGTAAGAAGTTATCCTTCAAGGATGATATTCCTAATTTTGGGAAGAATTCATTAAAAAACACTTATAAATAAATTTTCCTTTCTTAATGAATAAATGAATTATTATGTAATGTGGTTATAAAAAACAAAATCATGATATTTTATTTGTTATTATAAAGTATTATGAAATATACACATAATTTTTAAATAGACTAAAAAGAATATTAACCATCAAATATGGTGACAATATGGTATTTTATATTGGTTAATATGATAATAATATATTAGTTAATATTATAATATATAAGATGAAGTAATGATAACATCCATTATTAAAAAGTTACTATATGAATCCCCTTTATTGGATCTTCTGAGCGAGATGGAATCACATTTTAATTTTCCTTGAATAATCCTAATTTTAGTTTTAATAGATAAAACATGATTTAAAATGTTTTCATGATAATTTTAAGCACACATATATCACCACATGAATCATGTTCTCCCTACCACCCAAATATAGTACCACCATCAAAAACCATACCATTAGGGTGTACACTGGTGTAATAAATGGTTTTGTATCAATACGATAGTAGTATATATATACATTTATACTTTAAATATTAATCATTATTTTTATACCTTTTCATTTTTAATTTATAAAAATAATTATATATTGAGTTTTTTTAAATATTTTATTTCCATATAAAGAATGAAAAATATTATTATTGGGATTTATTTAGTTTCCATTAAGACACCCATTTTCATAAATTGATAAATTTTGAAATTAATTTTAATTTCATGAAACTATTTATTAAATAATATTTATTTATATATAAAATATAATATAATTTAATCATATCCAATGTAATTTTTAGAAGGGTCGTAATTTATCTTTTGTCATGAAAATTGTATTTTTGATAAAAACATGTTTTTAATTAAAATATAAAATTACAATATTTTGATAATTATTTTGGTAAAATAAAAAGAAATTTGTGAATAATTATTTTGGAAGTGGTAAATGGTTAATATTCCCTAATTTTCTGAGATAGTGAATTTTTGGGCTGAAAATTTAAGATGGTTTAATTATACAGAATGTATTATGATATTATAATAACCAAAAATCAAGGTTTTTAGGTCAACAAGGTAAAATACCTAGAGTGGGGAGGGGGTGAATCAGGGTATAATAGATTAAAACTATTAACCCTTCAAATAATGTATATTTTTTTAAAAGCTCATCTCTCTCATTCTCACTGTAATGTATTAATTGAATTTAAATCATGCATGAAAAAAATTACTTGGTTTACCCTGATTGGGATACATCTATGGATCATACACTGATGATGTGACGATGTACCAAATTACCAAATGCTAACTACCAATAATGGGGAAAATTTTTGGGATATATCTTCTATGGCCATGCTCACTGCCTTTACAAAGTTTAGGGTTTTCTCAATGTATTCATAGGGGTCACTACTTATGCCTCTTTTTCTGGCTCACTGATGGTGGAAAGGGTCACTATCTTCCCCTTTCTTCACTAGCTGCAATTGTAAAGAAATACATACACATTTTATAGACTTGTAGGTCAAAAAATATTTATAGACAGGTAGGTCGCTTCGTTTTCATGAAAACATGCATCCTTAACTTTACGTAGATTCACTTTTGATGTTCTTTTTTCACCAATAGATTAAGTACACCTTCTCGAGTATTTCTAGGTAACAGAAAATACTTTTGCAAACAAATTTGAAGATTTCTCAATCTTCCTTGTGGGAATCGCAAACCACATTGTTCCTCTATGTACTATGTACTAAGAATAGTACGTGGAAAATCTCCTCTATTTATCTCTTCTTCATTTGTGAACCACTCTTCATCCACAGACTGACTCTGCCATCATTATCACATACAACCTCTGTGTACCAACTCTTCGAACCTCCTCTGCAAATCACACTATGTGCATGAGTTTTTCTTTGTCATCCAACCGAATTCTCTCACCACATATATACCACACATTCTTCATCTGTGTACCACATCTTATGTGAGATACAGTTCTTCAAAATAACTTTTGACGGATTTTCTTCCACACGATCCAATTTAGCCTTCGCAAAATTCTCCCTCACAAATATCCTTTGAACTTCACTGAATTCCTAGTGAAAAAAGATGTTCCATAATGATATTAGGACTCACTAATAATTTTTGGGTTCAACACACCTTATATTTTCAAATATAACATAAAAATATGATAATCCAAAATTTACCAAATTTTGATTCTGTATAGCCTCCACTGCATACCGATCATCCTACCACAAACCACACCGATTTGGTGAACAATTATTCAATAGTAGTATGCATACTACCTTTTCTTTTCATAGTTGATCTACTCCGGGAATGAAAATCCATATACGTCTACCACCACCTTTCGTAGTAAACCATTTTCATTTTCATGAACCACTTAGGCATATCGTTCCTTCTTCCTAGTACAACACTGCGTACCCTTCCCAGAAATGGTACACAATCCATGCACTGGGCTCCACGTTTCTCTTCCTTTTTAGATTTCGTTCTCTGCCCATCACACAATTTATTCATAGGCAGAAACCCATACATTGTCAAAAACAAATTTTTTATTTTAAGGCCTAAAAATATGGAAAACGCTGGGAAACTAAACCACCTTAATACCTATTATCGAAAAACCCCAACCATCCTTATTCACGACTATATGGCTTGTCAAAAAACACAATCACACCCAAAACATACCAACATAACACATTTAGGGATTTTTCCTAAAATAGGTAGTAAATTGAATAAAATTCATACATGAAGAAAATATATTTCCCTTTTGAAATAATGTTTATAATGTTATTATATTATTTTCAAGATCATTTATTGAATCCTATAAAACCTATATTATATTTTAGTTTTTTCAAAATAATTATGTTTGAATATGTTAATATTCTACATGATTAATGTTATTATTTTAATAAGTTCTCTTATTAACCTAATAAAATATTTAAAACCCGAACTATTTGGAAGATACCATAGAAGAATTCTAGGTAAAAGCTTATTGTATTGATTTTTTATAACATAGAGTCGAAAACTAAATACTATAAATAAATATAGAATTACCTTTACTATTGATATAAATACCAATCCATCCTCACTTTCCTCTTCACTCAAAAACAATTGGAAAGAAATATCGTATATGTATCCCTATCATATCCATCCCAAGGTGTTCTTATTTTCATATTGATCTTCTCTAAATATTTTAGAGGCAATCATCATGGTAAGATATTATCCCCTCTTCCTTTTTATTCATGTACTCTATTTTTCACTAAGACTATTGAAATCCAATTACCCGTGTTGTAATGTGTTTTTAAACTTACATATATCTTCGTTATGATAACCATGAAATACTATAAAAATAGTAATTATCATTTAAATTTTCTATGAACCTTTATGTGCACCCGTTATGTTTTTGCAATTATCCCATGATTCTCTCTACCAAACATTGATCTTGGGAGAAGTTGTCACTATTTCCATAAAAGAGTATTAAAATAGATGTAATGATCAATAACTTATTGCATAATTTTACAAATCCAACCAACACTCTTTAATCATGGGATTGAAACTATTGAATGAAGTTATTATGTTTCATTATCTATATATCACACAAAGGCATGTACATAATATAAATGTGATGGGTGATCTAGTATTTATACTACTCTCCAATACATTAGGAAATTTTTCATCTAATTAGATACCTTGCATGATACATTGGAAGTTAGAATTGTACCACTATTTTAGGATGCATTAGCATATATCCTTTAACTATGATTAAGATCTCATGTTTTTTATAATTTCAACATTCCTTTAATTCATTGAGGTTATTATGTTTTGTTATTATTAACTATTCATAATTATGATTCTCATCTTTTATATCACCATGTTTATTTCCAAGACTCAAAATTTATTCATTGCCTCATCCAATGATATGATTATTCTTTTATTGCCCATTTGTGTGTCATTTGTCTTATGTGTTTTTTTCCACACAATATTAATTTCCCTAACTTGTAACAAGCATATTGTACAAGCAAGTGGTCGGTCCACAGGGAAACCATGTTTGAATTTATGTCTCTTTATTTGAAATTTCTCAAGTGAATATTTTGAATTTAGATACAATTGTATGGTTCATAATGATGGATCTCAAAAGAGAAATAATTTCCAGGCCTCCTATAACTCACTATGAATTAAATTCAAAATCGCAGATTACATAAAACTGGATTTTAATGGATAATGGTAAAAAATGTGTCAGGGCTGGAAATTTATGTGTGATTTTAAACCTTAATCCCTATTGTGTTTTTGATCATAATAAACCCAATTTCTGAGTTTCATTTGTGTTGGAACTCCCTTGGTCTAGTGAGTATTAATTAAGTTAGTAGAAATCAATCCCTTGGTTTGAAAATAGATTTTTATACTGACTCTTAATTTATGAACCGCCCTCTAGAAATGAAAAGTATACCCAATGGTCATGGATATCCCTATCATAATTCTCAAAATGTTCCATGGAAACTCCATTCATGGTTTGATATGGGGTTTCTAGTGAAATAATACATGGAAGTTGGGGGAATTAGGATAGAGAAGATGAACAAACACAAGAATAGAGACACCAGTTCTAACAAACCCACATTTCTCCTAGCCTCAACAAAATGGGGGGGGGGTAAACTAATCATGATGAAAACGATAAGAAACATACTAAAATTGATAATAATGTTAATTACAATATAAAATAGATTAATCAGAAGCACAACATAAATCAAGATAACAAGTTCTCCAAAACCTTCCTCTCACAAAAAACATAGTTCACAGCCCCCTCTCCTAACGTCTCTAGAATCCTCCCGTTATAAAAGATCACCCCTGGGTCTTCTCAATCATAAAGGACCTTTTTTAGTTGTCCAAATGCAGGTAGAAAGGTGAAGCATGGGTAAAGTATTTGGTGAAAATTGAAAAATATAAATGCATAATGTTGTAGTGGTCTAGGCGGTTTTGGGAACATGTTTTGGTAGGTCGTGCGTCAATCATGTGGAAGTCTCTGTCTCAAATCCTTATGGCCAAATAGTTTTCCTAGATGGGGAACATTGTTTGGGTAATCCATGCGCCAACTATGCGGATGACTCTCTACATATGTGCATGTCTCTCATGGTTTCTCTGAAGGGCCGCATGGTTTTGGTAAGTCGTGCGCCAACCGTGCAGACCACCCTATCAATGGAATCATCTCCCACAGGGTTTGAACACGGTTCGGAAAACTGTACGGCGGTCATGTGTGTCTCCTTTCTCTTTAGAAATACTGAAATTTCCCATCCTTCACATCTCGGTTCTTGATCCGGGTGAATCCAATCTGATATAGTTAGGGGAAAAGGGTCCAAAAGCATCCAATTCTCTTATGAATATCCAATATTCCTAGACTTCCTGCTTCATCTTCTAGTGACAGAAAAACCTTTTAAGGAACCTCAATCTTATGAAATCCATGAAAAAACCATTTTATAGATATTAAACCATGTGGAAAATTTTAATACACATTAGTGCATCAGTCATTATAGCTCACCACATTCTTATACATTTCCAAGGTTACCTGATGCTGTATTAAAATATTTTTGGAATATAAGGTTATGTTATAAATATTTTTAATAAAATATTTATATCCAGTTATTATGAAATGAACAAAATTACTTTAAAACTATATGTCTCTTTTTCCTATTTGAATTTATTATAGGTATCTTTTATGTAAAAAACAAGAAATAAAATTAAAATAATATTTATTTGTTTTTATAATTTCATTCATATTTTATGAATGATAACATGAGTCATCTATTGATGTGCTTATTATATTTTATAAAATGTCTCCATCTCATCTAGTTAATATGATACTGTATTTTTTTCAAAACACTCATAGATAATCATTTTTAGGGTCGAAATTATCATTACAATGACCACTGAGAAACCACGTATTTAAACCATGTCATTATTTTCAATATTATATATCATATTTCAGAATATCAATATCATGAAATAAAATTTCTGATTATTTGTGTTATCTTTGATATGATATGAAATTTTATATATAAATTATTAATTTCCCATATGATTACAAAAATATAGATGCATAGTTGAATTTGATACCAATTTCGGGATTATAAGGGGTCTAACAACACATTGTAGATTTAATAAAGTGATAATGGAAAAATAACCAAGATCAACATGAATAGATAAATAAGATATTAATCTTCTTTAAAATAAAAAATAGAAGACAACAGATAATGCACTTTATAACAAGGATCCACAAAAACAACCATCGTCAATTATTAATGATGATCACCATGAAATAATCAAATAATTCCTCCCTCCATGGTTTATCTATGAGTTACACATGAATCATTCATTATATTGATAAAAATAATATTATTATTATAGTGTACGTATATGTAATACAAAAAGAATAAATAATATAGAGTTTCTGTAATTAGAGTGTTTTGACCATGGGTCTGAGCACGTAAACACACTACCAACACATATCATTGTTATTTATAAAGTATAAATCATTCTCCTTGATATATTAGAATTTTAATCTTGAATTTATAATTCATGAGTAAATTCAACTACTATGTATTGAATCTTTTACAAGAGTGGGTGTATAAAACTCTCATATGTTACATCTCACATAACAACACCTAGATTAAAATAATCATAGAATTTTCCTTGGATGATAAAATTTATTATTTTTCCACAAAATATTTTTATGTTAGCTGCATCCCATAGTCCACAAAATATGAGAAATCATACTATATGATTCTATGTCATTTACTTAAAAAATTGCACTAGGATACAATATATCACCCACTATGATTTGTCAGTAAATATTATATCATCATGCCTTATGATATGTATGTAATAACCCAATATCATTGAACCCATTATTGATGGAGGTTTCATAACCATTCCTTACATCATATACAATATCATAAGATTTTATTAATTAAATTCTGGTATGAAATATTATTTTGAGCCTGTATCATATACCCTAATCATTAAATATGATCAGGACAATTGCATCACATGAGAATAGTTCTTTTGGGAATATCATGATCATATAAATGTCATGATACTAATTTGAAATAGAATAAGATAAGAGTTCATGATGCGATGATACATAATATTTTAGTTTGTTTAATCACCAATGATGTGTATATAGTTTCATATCCTTATTTTACTGTTGGGATAACATCTAACTTCCATAACCCCTTGGAAATTATCAACTAGAACAAAATGTGTAGAATAACTACACTGTTATGATCCCACATACAAAATATTATTAAACTTAGGTAAAAATTAAAAAATACCCACCTATGAAGGGAATTAAATATTTATATAATGTAGTTATCTAATGAAAATAAAGATAAATAAAAAAGTAATTTTTATTGTAGTTTAGACAATTTCAAGAACCATCCCCAATAATCTTGTAACCAAATACCTGAGCCAACCTTAACATGGCCAAGAGATTATTCATGATCCCCATGGGTTGGTGACTAAAACCTATCAACATACATGTAAAAATAAGGAATGAGTTTTCCAAAAAACTAGTATTGAATAAATGATAAAATATACAAGTATGTATGCTCAACGCACCAATGGGGGAATATACCAGAACAACAAGTATAAAAAACCCAAAGTAGTACATTGTCAAAGTAATCGGTATCTAAAAAGAAGATACAAAAACAAATCATGAAACAATTGGATAATATATCAACCAGTCTCCACTACTTATGAAAAGTCCAAAAAAACAAGAACATCCAACACATTCATGGGGTGATTTCACTTTGATTGGACTTGGAATAATAAAGTCTACCAAAACTCAAAGAAAAAGGTAGGTTGTGAGCTATAAATCCCAAAGGAAACACCAAGTCTTCCATTATCAATAACATAACAATATACCATTTATAATATCAATTTAAATAAAAAATTATATGACATATCATTTTTCATATTTTTAAATAAAAACATTCTTTCGTTTGATAAAATGGATTTTATATCAAAACAATTATAAAAATGTTTAAATTAAAATTTTATATAAAATATTTTATATAAATAAATTTTAATAAATAAAATAATTAAATAATCTATGAAATTTATATGGAATCAAAAAACTCATATAAAATCACAAACAGTGCTCAAAACCCAATGGTAAGTAATATTATTAGGTAATAGTATTATTACACTTCTTTTAATTATCGTGGCTCAATTTAGGTGTTCAAACAAAAATTATCCCCAAAAGGGGAACCAATCAAGGTTAGTCTACACCCCCAATATTTGAACTCGTAATATGTAGTCATTCTGTAGTTGTTTTTGTAATACATTCCATCATCAATCCATTTCTAGTGAGTAAAGGCCCTGACATGATTTTCCTAGTTAACCTCTAACTACCAAGGGAAATAAGTGCTTAAATATTATAAATATAATATTAAATCAATCATTTTAAAACATTTTAAAAAAACATGCCTTTTCCATTTCAAAACCAAATAATAGGTTTTCATAATTTCATACCATTTATTTTTTTTTCATTTTATTAATTTTTTTCATAATCAATGTGGATTCATTTAATTAAATTGATTTTCGAATCAATCCATTATATTCATAAATCCACAAAAAATTAAATTACATTGAAATTGAGGCTTTTCTAAATTTCTAAAACCATTTCAAATCAATGATCAAATCATCAAGTTTCCATGTTTTTAAAATAATTAAAAATGAATTTTTTATTTAATAATGAAATTCATTTTTTCAATTGTTGGGAAAAGAATCATAGAACCACCTACCATTAAATAAAATATCTTTAAATAAACCTCAACACCCTGACTCGCAAACGAAGAGAGGATGCAGAGAATATTAAGAAACACATCCTAGATTCAAGATACAATCAGAATATGTTTTGATCCATCCATTACATGAGGAACAATCATACTCTTTAAATGAGGTAAAGAGATATCATGATAAACTATATAGAGGTTTTCCCCGTACCTATATGAGATTGATTGAGATCAATTTCTCTTTTTTCTACTATGTTAATGGTTTGGTGGGTCCAAATACTATTTTATAGAGCCTTCAAAACAAGGGAATTCAATTTAGGATCAAATGTGTGTCTTAAGTACATGGATAAAGGGAATCAGGATGTTAAAATAATTAGATTTATATATTTAATTTCACATGCATTGTAATATGGAGGGGGCCATGGTTAGAGGAACCATTCACCGGTCATTTTCCCCTACTATTTGGGGAACATGATTTCCCATTGTTGGGAACATGGTTTAGGAAACCACAAAACAACCATGAATTCCTTACTATCCAGGGGGTATACTATTTGTAATTTTGGATGCACAATTCGGGTAAACCGTGTTCCATACAAGTACAACCCAAAAAAGACTTCAAAAAAATCTCAAAATATCCAAAAAAGAACCCAAAACATGACCCAAATTAAAAAGGGTCAAATTAATATCCTATAAATAACAGAAAGAATAAAAAAAAGATGTTACCACTACCCCACCCAAAAAATAATATGTCTCTATAAATACATTCAAGAATATTCCAAATCATATAAATTAAGAAACTATTATCTCATTAGTTCCTCACGCTCCAAAATCTGATGAGAATTAGGACCTTGATTCTATAGCACATGGACCAAATGTATCTTCCTCTCACAAGGAACATTTTTTGAAATATCAACTTTCTTGATGGGATGGTCAGTCCTGGATAATTCATAAAGAATTTAAATATCATTCTAGATCAGGACATGAGATGGGTCTGAAAGATAATTCTAAATCTATGATACATAGAAAACATTATATATAGACGTAAAATATAATGGATGTTCTATGATATGATCTACATGACCCACATTATCAGTAACCAAAAAAGGCCACACAAACCAGGGGAAAATCATTGCCTCTTATCCTAGAAAATGGTGTCCCAAACGAGGTGGAACTCTTAATAACACTTGATTCCTAATGTAAATCAATAAAGGTCATCTACAATAATCCACAATATATTTATTTCTTCTACATTATGTCACCATTTTATGATTAACCAACTAATTCATAGTCGTCTTTTAGACCAAACATGGTCTAGCCATAGATGCTAGACCATTATTCAACAAACATACTAGATATTTACACGGGTGTTCATACAATACCTCAAAGTGATTCACATAAATGGATAAATAATAACTATTAATGTAATAAAATTCAACCAGTCTAATTTGGAAATACCATGATCCCCAAAAATCGAGGATACAAGCACTGAGAATTTCATCCAAAATATATAAATATTATTCTGTTTTTCATTCCATATATATATATATGATATTCTCTGCTCATGGTCACTCGATATTCCATTTCCACCCATTAGAATATCTGAAAATATGAAGGAAATTGAGGATATATATTAGATAATATCATTGATGGGACACCACCTATTCTAACAACCAAATATATGTACAAACTTCCTAATTAATCCACATTGGTTTTATCATGGATTGATATAAAGTGATTGATTGGCTGGGAAAATCAGAAAATTTCAGAAAACAACTTCATGGTTCTAGGGTTCAGATTCAAATACAAATAATGGAAATTACCCATCATAGATTTTATACTAAATAAGGGTACACAAAATAAATTCCCAAAACATAGATGCCATAAAAACAGAATGACCACTCATCGGTGGAATCACCTCTATAAAGAGAGTCACCAATTGCATTAATATAATCATCAAGATAATTATCTTTAGGAATGATCTTGATAATAGTGGAGGTCAAATAAAAACCTGACAAGGAAAATTTAGCCTCTTCCTCAAAGAATAATTGTTAAATATGTGAATAAATAGCCATCATGTCCCACTCTTCATAAGATTAATTCATGCAATGCGTCGGATGTTTTGTAATCAAAGAATAAATGATGAAATTATATTTTCCTGAGGAATAGGTAATGTAAAAAAAGGAACTCCACCAAATTCATCCATTTAAGGATCAATTAAATTTAATATAAGATAATACTCAAGCTCTTGTGGATGGACAAAATGGTAAAGATTCTTTAAAAAGGAAATGTACTGATTTCATAAGTGCATACATCATGGTTATGAGGTGAAGGTCATTGTTCAGATACCACTTATCACACGTCCAAATCTATCAAGAACCATAAGCTTCAACATGATCACATTACATAAGAACACAACCCAAACTCGAACTTGATGCATTACAAAAGTCCACATAGAACTGCCCAACATATGGGAGTGTTAACACTAGTGTATTGGTAAAAATAAATTTCATCTAAACAAATGAATGATAGAATTTACAATTTTAGGAAATCATTACCCTCTTCTAGTGAGTGTATTTATTAGAGAAGGAAACATATATAAATATTTTACATACAGTTAATAATTCCCCTATAATCCTAAAAATCTGTTTTATCTAATTTATTTTTCATGATTTCTACCATTTCATAATATATATTATCCTAATTAGGCTAAACAGAAATATCATTTTAGAGACTATGTGTCCCAAAAAAACCACTTCTTAATTCTAAAAATCACATTTTTTTATCTCATCATAAAATCAATGATTTCTCAACATTTTCATAATTTATCTCTGATGATGCACATGATAATTCACATATTTAGAGTAAAATAGAATTAAATACACAAAGACTAAAATTAATGTGTCATGGTACTTATAGAAACTATTTTTCATAAAATCCACAAAAATTACAGGACCATTAGATAGACCAAATGGAATGACCAATTACTAAACATAGCTATACCTTCTCTGGAAAGTGGTTTTTAGAATAGAAGAGTCATTAAATAATAGATGGTGGTAGATAGATCGAATATCAATCTATGAGAACCAATTTTATCCTTTAAACTGTTAAAATATATCATCAATCCATGGATATAGATAACATATATTCATCGTAAATTTATAGAGTTTCTTGTAATCTATATAGAAGCAACGTGTTCTGCCATCATTCATCATAATGTAAAGTAGCTCCATCCATGGTCACACAATATATCACATGAATCCTTTCTCTAACAGATCATCCAACGATGTATTCAACTATTTTAGTTCATCTTCTTCCATACGATAAGAAGGAATCATTATTGGTTGAGTAACATGACCAAAATCATAGAAAACTAAACCTCTATTACCAGCTAAAAAAAATAAATCAGAAGGAAATATGTTTAGAAACTGAATTAAAATTGGAGGAAGATCCTCAAAATTTTTTTAACACTCTAGATAAAAATTAATAACTATTATTACTTTTCCAAAATCAAAATTAGATGTTTTGGCTCTATTTGACGGCATGACCCATTCTCCCAGAAATACATTACATAGCCCAACATGTATAGTAAAGGATACCCATAAAAGATAATACCCAATTAATTTCTTATTTTAAACAAGCCAATATATCATGAAAATTAAATCAAGAAGATTCATGTTGATATCTAAAATATTCGAGAAAAGATCAATGTATGATAAAGAGAAAATTCAAGATGGGAAATAGAGATCCATCAATCTCTACGTTCTGATCAGAGTAGTAATATACAATAAATAAGAATAAAATCCAAAGGATGATTTATCACGATCTTAACAAAATTCAACATAAATTAGGTAGATGGACCACTATCATATAATGTAGTCAATAAATACGAAACCGTAGTGATGTTATATCTCACAGTCATTGGACCAATGTAAACTTCCTCTAAAGACTCTTCCATACCATAAAGAAGCGTTATTATAGATTCTTATGGCATGAAACCAACAATCCATGAAGCATATGATTAATAAAATAATTTTAGGTTTTAATGATCCTATACACCAACATGGATCATGAATAAAATTGAAACATTTATATATATCTGGTGAGCGGCCACAAGTACTTAATATATTTGGAAGCTTAGTTCAATCACATCTCGAATTCCCATCCTCAAAACATTATAAGTAGGATAAAGGGCCTTTTATAGGTTCATCAGTTTTAATTTATGAGTCCTTTTGTGGATAACCACCACAATACACATCACGCTTCATATTACTTTTATTGTAACACAAAAAACCACCATAAGGAGAAGAGGGAACTCTCATTTTCCCAGACATAAAAACTAGTTGAAGCTCAACCATAACTTTTGTATCTAGTACATCAGTATATGAAGTATGATTTGGTATGAAAACTAGTGAATGGGTATTAGGTTGATGATCCATATACCATTGTAGAGCCTTCAACTTTTTATTTGATAAAATCTCAGGTTAAAACTACATAATCTTTAAAAAGTGGTTCACACAGTATGCCATTGACCTATCAACCATTTAAAGGTTTCTAAACTCCATAGACATATCGATTACGATAGATTATATAATGAACTGATCAGGGGAATTAATGTAAAATTTATTCTCCTCAAAACCCTAATTCATCTTTTGTATCACCATCATATCCCATTATTCATTCTTTGATTACCTAGCTTAAAGGTATCACATTTCACCTTAATAATGTCAGGTATTTCCCAGAAATGAAAAATTATATCTATCTTGTTCAACCAATACTGATCCCCTTGTAAATAATTAGTTCCTTGGAATGCAGTTCGCTTCTATAAAAGAAACACTTGAGCAGGATTTCAAGATTCGTCCCTTTGATAATCCACAATTACATCATTAATGGTAATGGGTGTGGGATCCTATCATCGAACTCAGACAACATGCATAATAATCTCAAAAAAGTTCTATTTCATTGTTGGATCATTACACTACGTCTCACCAAGGAATTCCACCTAGACAATATTCAAACAATTCATCTGATTCATGATACAACAAAAACATTGAGAAAAAACAATGAAGACATCAAATTACTACTCATATCAATAACTCAATAAAAACCAATGAGATATCAATCTCATTAGATATGATATAACTATTTTTATTTCAATATACCTAATTTAAATGAAGGGAAATGTATAGAATCATATCAAATCATTCTTAATCAGAACTTTTACAAAACACCCATGGTGACGTAAGGCTTATTACAATGAGGGATAGTAATAAAATCACTCCAAAATACTTCCTATGACCCGATTATCAAACCTACTATATATTAACAAATCACAAAATATATATTAATATTAAATAATATGATTATCCTGCACCTATTATACAGATTTTTCACAAAGAAGCTTCAAACACCTAGTACACTGATACTCAAGCCAGCCAAGAAATAGCCTAAAGGGTGTCCCAATCCCTATGGGTTGTCTACTAGCACCTAGATTCATACATGAACAAAGTTGGAATTAATTTGGAAAAAATTGTGGAAGACAAAAAATTCAAGAAACAAGTTAGTATTCTAAACACTGTAAATGGAGAATGTACGAGAACAAAAGATATAACCAAACCCTTGAAAAAAGAAGGGAACTAAAAAATCACTTGAGACAAGTTGATAAACTTTCCACCAGTCACCACCACTACTACACAGCCCAAAGGATCAATAATATCCATCACCTTTACGTGGGGCATTCCATTTTCTCATACTAAGAATCATTGATTTTACAAATAGCCAAATTCAAATGTGGAGTGTGAGCTATAAATCCTAGAAGGGTGTCACAATGTGTTGCAAAATGAATAACATAAAAGTGTACCTTTTTTTATATAAATTTAAATAACATAATTCAGGATATATCATTTTCAAATTTTTAAACAAAAACATGCTTTTACAACCTAAAATGACAGTTATATAAAAAACATTCAAACATGATTAGATGAACATTTTATGTACCATAATTTACATAAATTGATTTGCATGAATAATACATTTCAAAAAACAATGGAATGCATATAAAATAAAAATTATCATAGGAAACCAATGACCCTATAAAAAATCACCAGGGTAAGTCAGTTTATCTAGTAATAAGATCCTCACATATCTCATAATGACCACGACTCTATTTAGTTGTGCAAACACTAATACACCCCCGATGGAGAACCAATAAAGTGCGGTGTACACCCTAATAAGAAAACCCATAAAGGGTAGTCAAGCCACAATTGTTTTATTAATAGTTTTTCTCATCAATCCATTACTAGGGAGTCCAGGTCCTAGCATAACTATCATATATACCAATAATTACCCATGTTATCATTTTCATTAATTTTCAATAAAAAATATTTGTAATCAATCATTATACAAAATATAAAAATACAATTTCTGAATTTTAGTTTTATGAAATCCTTTAAACTAAAAAAACAAAATCATAGGTTTTCATAATTTTTATCAATTTCAAATCAGATTTCAATTTAATCTATTTTCTCAAAATCATTTTCGAATTATATAATTAAATCCATTTCCAAATCAAGCCATCATTATTCATGAATCCACTGCACGTGTACGATTATAATTATATTTGTATTTTTTCCTCATTTTACATAACCAATTATAATAAAATATTAATTAAATATTTTTTCATGTTTTCAAAAAAAAAGCTCTTTAAAATTAATCAATAAAATCTAGTATTTATTTTCAAGGTAATGGATCAGGGAATCACCAACCATTAAATAAAATATCTATAATAAACAGTCACAA
This sequence comes from Viscum album, assembly GCA_963277665.1. NCBI lineage: Eukaryota > Viridiplantae > Streptophyta > Magnoliopsida > Santalales > Viscaceae > Viscum > Viscum album. Next base: position 1,044,075,172 of record OY728135.1, on the reverse strand, counting down.
CAGGACACACCAATGATGAAAGGATTCATGGGAGATCATGACAGACAAACTAGAATCAAGATCTAATGAAAAAAATTTTATATCCATCCATTACATGATGATCCATAAAAATATGATGATGATAGAAAGAGATATTAAAAGAATCTAAAAAAGAGGTTATATCCTTAATTGGAAGAGATTGATTGAGATCAACACTATATCGATCCACTAAGGAAATATTTTAATTTAACCAAAACCACTTATAGAGGGCCTTCAAAATCATGAAATTTTAAATATGGTTTAATTTGGGTATTAGAAACATAAAACATGGGTTTCAGGATTTAAAAATATATTATTAGATCATTTTATTCTCGAAAACACAGTTACTTAGAGGGTGGTGCATAGTTTGGGGAAACTGTGCACCAACCTTGCACCACTACTTTCTGGGGTGCTATATTTCCCCTAGGTTGGGTCATGGATTGGGAAAATATGTATATACTGTCAATTATCCACTATCAATGGGGCACATAATTTTCACTAGGGAGGTGCACATTTTGGGAAAAATATACACAAACCCCCCAAAACCCCAAAAATCCTCCAATAAACCTAAATATAACATGGAATGCCCCCAAAACAGAACCTTACTTAACAGATTTCAAAAAATCGGTCAAGGAATAGCTGAAGAAGGTAATGAAATGTTCCAAACATAAGAACAAATATATATGGGAATTTATTTTTAAAATTTATTCATGATATCAAAAGAAAAATACAATGTTTGATAAATTATTATAGTAATTAATCTATCATAGTAAATAGAGACTAATCCATATTTTTTAATTAGTAATGAGATTAACCTTAGAGAGACATGATTGTTTCAAAATTTCTCTCATCATTGTTAGTATCTTTTATCATAGAAATAAGATTCCACTGCCTCAACTCCATCTTCATTATATAAAGTGAAAATTTCTAAAATTTTCATAAGAAAAAACTCAAATTTTATCCTTTAAGAATCATAATATTTAAATTTCTTGGATCTTATAATAATAAAAATCATATTTATTATTCAGTATTAAATTGTTATTCTATTTATTTTCACCTCTGCACTCTTCCTTTAGACTCATGTTATGTTGTGTCTTCTGATAATCTTCTATTGGTCTTCCATTATCTAATTTTTATAACATCTAAATTTTTTGGCCTTATATATTATACAAAAACATTTCAATACAATGACTAAAAATATTTTCTCCAAATTTGCACCATCTGTTGTATTAAATTCCTCACCATGAAAACAGATTTACTATTTAAATCCTTATAATATCCCTCATGAGAATCATTTTCAAGACATCATTAATAACTCTTCCAACATCATCCCCATACCTACTTCCACTATTTAATATTATTTAAAAAATATAAGGTTCCACAAATATGTCTTGGTATATACCATAATGACCATTATGCAACAATACCTCAATAAATCATAGACTATTTAAATTATGTGGATATCTCTAAGAATTAGAGTTCCTTCAATCAAACAAATATTGAATCCTTTTTGGACAAAAAACATCTACATATGGTGATAAATTTTCTAAATTTTCACTTTTCAATAATGAATGATATGGTTTCCCAGTAAGATCATTTCAATTTTTGAATTAGAAAATATAATCTAAATATCCTTACTTCTTCTGTGGTCTTATAAAAAACTCTTCATCCTGACAAAATCTTTCATAATTTTTTAAAAGAAACATTATATAAATTTATTTTTAATGTAATAATATAAGTTTAATATTTCAAAAATTTATCCACAATCATCAATTAGAAATTGGTATTTGGTTTTCTTCTATACATCTAAACCAATAAATATTTTTTAGTCCACATATCATTTTAGGGTTCCATCACATCTAAAGAAAAGTGAAAAACATCTAAATCAATTTAACTAATTAAGTATCCACATTATAAATTCATATTGATCTCTTTAAATATTGTTAGTGTACCAACATAAAACTCACACTACTTTCATAATGTATGGAAGCGTATAATAAATGATATACATAATTCTTCTAATTACCAAGGAATATATAACCTTTTTTTGAACTCTAATAAAATGTAATTAATGTTTCCTTCTCATTGATCAACATAAAGTGATGAACAATGAGAGTAGTCAACAATTTCACTATTCTCATACATATTCATTTTACCACCTTATTAATGTAGTCATAATGACATATGTACAATGTACAAATGTTTACATCCCTTACGATCTATATCTATAACATTTAATTAGCTATATTGATATCTTTAACCATGAATCATTCAGAGAGTTCAACCTTCATATCATAAATCCTTCCCATTTACAAGTTTCAAATATCAAGGTCCTCAAAATAGAGAACAGTATGAAAAATATATAATTATCATAAAAATTATCGTAAAAAAATGAATCAAAATTTTCCATATGAATTCCCACTCATCCATAATGGTTTTTAACAGTTGATTAAAATATGTTGGTTCATACCTAAAACTGCAATGGATTTTCATAATACAACACACAATATTTAATCTGTATTTATATATGAAACCATATTCATACTAAAAGTAAATTTCAAAATATAAGTCAATGTGAAGGAATGTTTTCTTCAAATCCAGCTTCACTAGATTATTTACTCTAATTTCAACCATGGTGAGCATAATATAAATAGTATTGTTTTTGAGAATAGAGGAAATGATCTCAAAAAATTCACACTTTCTATTTATTGAAATCTAGTCATGACTATCCATGAGTTTTACCTCACCGTACATCAAATTTTTTCTTTATTCCATAATCCTACATATTCCAATGTACATTATTCTTAATACAACATTATATTTTCACCATATTATAGAAGAATAAAAGGATTGAATATTACGCCTCATGGATAAATCCCATAGATTTAATTAATTTATATTGGAAAGCACTTTTGTAATCTTAGTATCATCATTATCTACGATTATAATGTCAAATAATCTACATACATTCCATTTCACATAGTTTATAACTTTGTAAGATATATAAAACTATAAATATATATTTCCTCCTTCTATACTTCCATCTTCTAGAGAATTTCCTTCTAGATATCTTCCTTTATCATAAAAATTTCCTAAATAAATTTGTACTTCTATACATAGAAACACAATTATAACTTTTCCACCTTTATGAAAATACTCTAGAAAACCTAATTTTATCGGTACTTCTTCAATCAATGAGTTCTATGAAAAATATATAGTTATTGTAATTTATTTAAGTATATCCTCTACATTTTATTATACTATTATTTCATCGACAATATTCATTATGTTTTTAACCTTCCAAATGATCTCTTTATTGAAGATGAGATTTATATTTTGAAAATATTTTTATAAATTTTAACCCAATGTTCATAAATAAACTCATAATAACTAAATCATATAAATTTACATGATCTAGAATTTACCTCATGATAGTTCCAATCCTCGGGGTCATTATTTATACATATTAGTAAATTGAAGACTTAAATATGGGTGAAATTTATGTTTATTCCATTAAATTGGATGTTATTTCCCCATCAATGCATATTTACGCAAATTAATTAATAATTCATCATATTTCATCACTTCTACATATTTTTTTAGACAACCCAATAAGAATCCTCAAAATTATTTCTTCTATTACTAATTTATAATTATTCCTATCCATAAATCCATTTTAATTGAGAGTACTAGGTATTATATTATCAAACCATATATCAATACACTAGTATAATCATTGTAAAACCATATATTTATACTCTACACAATTTTTAGACCTCAATTAGTTTTGTTTTTCACTAGTCTCCCTTTCACCATTTCACTATTTATGAATATGGTTCTAACCAACTAATTTTTTTTAGAATGATCACCCACACCTTCCAAATTTCATCATCAATGATGGTATCATAGTACACATACAATTTTGTAGAAAAAACTAGATTCATCCCCCATAAGGAAGTATGAATGAACTCGATCATTAGGTTCATTAGTGTCTTACATTCTATTTGGAATGAAAAATTATTTTACATACCACATAAATGATATTTTCCGTTTAATAATCCTTGATATTTATATTTAATATATTATATATAATAATACATTCAACCCCTTCTCACTCAAGTGACTCGGATAGTCATTGGAAAAAATTTTATATGTCATTTTCTGGGTGTTCAACAAAACTTCATGAACTCCAAATTGGCACATTGTCCCACAAATCACACTTTTCCCCCAAACATGGAATTATTTACATGTTTACATACATAATAATTCAATATCATATAGAATCCAACATTTTCTAACTATCTAATATATATTATGTTCTTCCATAAATCATGGATGTGTCAGAAACCACTTAACACCAGTACAATCTCATTAATAATCCAGAAATAGATGTTAATATTCTATAAAATATTGAGAGAAATATATATTAGGGATGTGAATAATATTATATAACATATTTTTTTTTTGGAAGAAGGGAAACTGGGTGATTATAATGTTCTTCTAGTCTAGGTAATTGTATTGTGGCCTATAATTTATAATAGGTTATATAGAATATGATATCAACCAATTATAATATGTAGTTGTTAGATTCAATAATTATAATTAAATGAATTTATTGGGTTTTTTCTCATGGTGTTTTCAATAATCTGGTAAATACTTCACCTTTCATCCTCTATAATAGTTAAATAAATATTTCAATAGGTGATCAACAATTAACATCTTTAATGATAATTCATCTATATTTTTTAGATTTTTTTGTAAGTTAATGAATTGAAAAGACATTGTATGAGAAAGTGGGAAAAACGGTACAAAATTTATGATGAAATTGATATATTAATTATAATTTGTGATATGATTTGAAATCTCAAAAAAGTATTCATAATTCACGTATAATTCATTATTGATGGAATAAAACAACATTAATCTCTTCGATGTGGGTATAAATATTTGAACCATATAAAACATAAGTGTTTATAAATTCATTTAATATAATTTAATTTTGTTTAAAATGGTTTTTTAGTTATGATAGTTTACCAGGTGTGTGGTTGAGGTCTACTTAGTGCCATGAGTTTGATGTGACTACGTCTAATATTTCTGTATACCATGATCGATGAATTATATCTAGATGATTTATTCCATTATGTTTCACTATCTGATGGATTACATATTTTGAATGGAATTATCTTATAATTTTCAAAGTGGTATCCATTAAAGTGGTTATTTTCTAACATATTATCATTGGAAGAGGTTGATCCAGTAAAAATAAACTCTCGTCAATAGATTGTATTTGTTTCTGTTTATAATTACTATTATAATACAGTTTAATGTTAAAATAATGAAAGGCCATAATTGATATGTTTTATTAAATGAAAATCAGTTTTTATATAATTTTATTAAGTATAATATAATTTGAAAGGATATAGAGATTCCATTTGGTAGAGTAAAACTATGAAATGTGAAACAACTTTAATAGTAATTGATGTACTATAAAACTCTTTGTTTGGGGAGGGTAGTTTAAACCATAATTTATCCTTTAACTTCATGGAAGTGATGACTATGGTGGAGTGGATGGATACCATATTATAAATTTTCATGAATCTGAATACACATAGTGTTAATGGTGCGTAGGATGTACTACATGATGTTATACCATGGTAGACCCATGAGTGACCATGAAAATGAAACAAAAAAGGCATAAGGGTAGATAAAATTAGAAAATGTGATGTTTTATTAAGAAATTTTGGATCTTCTATGACTATTTTCCAAACTATAGTAATGGTATGTTATGGTATCTATAGTTAAAAAATCATGAAGAAAAATAGACTTGATGTTTACTAATATCAGAAACATAATCCCAAATGATGTACTCAATAATAAGGGCGATCTAAGAACCTTAATGAAATGTAATAAATGATTATTTTAGGGGAATAAACCAAATTTCTTATGTTATATGAAAAAATTGGAAATTATGGATTGAGATTTTAGAGGAGAAAAATCAGTTGGTTATAGGCTTACATGTTGGCAGTGTTGGAGTAGATGAAAACATATAAAGGTTTGAAAAAATTATATAGAAACCTCTAGAACATTATCTTATGAATCTTTAGAATCCATGATTACAACATAATCAATTATTATATTGATACTTAGTTTAAAAATTAGTTTGGCCTATTGAGATTTTAACATTGGAGCAATATTCCACTAAATATAATAACATGGGTACATAATGATTTTTGTGTTCCATAAATTGAATAATATATATTTAATAAATGACGTGGCCATTAAAATAGTTGAAAAATTATATGTTAATGTAAAAATCATGAATGGAATACCCCTATAGATGATAGAAGTTCGACACTATCTAGGTCAATGGAAGAATCTAATTTCGATTAGATATCATGTGGATGAAACATGATACTATGTTCTCCAATAGATTTTATAAGGTGACACGAGTTTCGTTATTGGTTTAACATAACGTAAATGATGAGACCCTCTATCAAAGTGAAATATTATATATAGTTAATTTTAGGAGAACTAATTATTTTAATATGATATTATATCATTAAAAACTAAAGCATTTTAATGTGAAGAATTTGAATGTTATAGATACAAGAGGACTGATGAAAATTGACTACACTATGATTGAATAATGTCAGTGTTGTTTTTGTGAGAAGTAGAAATGGGCTTCATTAAGCATAATTATATGTATTCTTTGATCATAAAATTCATAACCAGTTCAAATTAATGTTTTGTGGTTATCCTAATCCAATCGCATGAGGAGATTATAGTAAAATAAGCAGATAAGAGTAGCTGAAACTACGTATAAATTATAATGAAGCAGTGTAATGAGACCACCACGAGATGTGGGTTCTAAATATATTTCATCATATATATTTTAATTCATTCTATTTTTATTCATATTTCATGAAAGTTTCTCTTCATGTTTTCATTCATATTTTTAGCAGCATTTTTGTGTTCGAAATTTAAATTATCAGATAATAGGGGATTAAAACTCAATTGAATGGATACTATTATTTTTTTGATGTTTATAACAACCCCTTAAGTATTTATATATAATAATATATTTTAAACCACCACTAGTAATTATATTATAACATTATTTAGCATTATTACACTATGAATAATAAAAATTAATAGAGATATCATTAATTTATATATACGATTAAAAAATAGTAATGAAAACATTTAAAACCAGTAATATCACTAAAAAAATGGATGTTGATATATATATATGTTAAATTGAACGTAATAATTAAAAACCACTATGATTAATTATAAAAATCATAACTAATATGGAGTTCAAAATCGATCCTAATGATTACCTCCTTACAAATGACGTTCATCCCCATTCCCATACCAGTATCAATCTCCAGTAACTTATTTTGGAACATGTATTATATGTTGTTTGAAAATTAAATTATTATTTATATTTATATATTAAATTAATAAAAAAACAATATATTATAAATGGATATGATATGTTAAAATACATCAGATTAATCTATCCAAGGATTGATGCAATCTCACATCATACTTATCCCGTCTTTTTATGATATAATTAAACTAATTAATTTTGTTGTGTAATGACCCTCACATCAGGAATTTTTATATAGCAACCATGACTATGGATTCTATTACATTTCACATTAATTGTTTCTTTCTTCATAATAAAATTCTTATGAACATTTATAGGTAATCAATAACTATAACCAGAAATAAATACGACCATAAAATGTCTTTAGTGACCAACCAAATACATGTGACTATTATAGTATATACTCCATCATACATAAATGATCATGATGCTCTAACCTAGGGACCTAACAAAAAGATCATTTTGGGATATTAAGGTGGAATGTATAGGGTTGGTATTCTATAAGGAATTTATTTTTACATACAAATAAATTATTATAAAAATTTTAACTAATTAATAATAACATGAATTAGAAGAAATGTTTTTATACATCTAAAAAATAATTATAAAGGATTTTGGAATACTATTAACAATGAATTGAAGTGGTTTAATAAAAAAATGAATTATAAAAATTAATGAAAAATCTATTTTAACAATATGAATTTAAAAAACCTTAAATAATCAACCTTATAGTCAAAACATTGAAATTTAATCAACCCATGCAAATAAATTATTTTGGAAAAGAACATTCATTTTCATAATTCAACAAGGGACTGAACCCAACACCCCCATTATAACCATGTATTTAATATAAAAATTTAAAATGATTGAAACCAATATATTTTTTAAAATTATATGATTCAAATTTAATATACATAATGGTGGTTCCTGAAAATAATTATTAGAGAAACAAATTGTGGGTGAAATCCAAATGATATAATAATCCCTTATGTTACACAGTGTCTTTATAAAATCAATGCAATATGACAATATATAAATATATAGAAGTCACATGCTTCCTAATAAATAATAATTTCCCAATGTGGTTTGGTAAATTGTTCATCTATGGGTATTACCTATGTATTCAACATAATTAGAATGTAATCCTAGCAGACCTGATTAGAAAACCATATCCATTATTTAACTAAAAAATATATGTGGAATCTATTATTCATAATTATAAATTTATTCGATGTATGATGTCTTATGAGATGTTTTAATACCTAGAATATGTATATAATGGTACATGATTCAATTGAAATCAATCATAAAATGTAGTCTATTTCACTAAAGTATTATTAATAATAAAATACATTATTCTAAAAAATTATAAAAATTTACTCGCATATTATTTAATCCCTAATGTCATAGAGGAACAAAGGGGGGAGTAATAATGGTCATATTATACAACTAACAATGGTTGGCTTTCCCAAAACTAGTTCAATTATTCCATTCCATACCCCATGTTATCACTACATTAAAAATATAGTATATTTAGTAAAATATTCGTTTATAACTCATTTTCACGGAATATGGTTATTTTTTAAAGAAAATATAAGTTCACGATTATACCTCTAATAAATGTATACATACTAAATATTAATATTTCTCACTAAATTATGTCATTGATTATCACTTTACATAACATGATTTTTTTTCCAAAATAAATAAAATTTATGTATATCATAATGGTTATTTATATAGGTTAAATATTTTACACATTTGATAATTACAATTGGTTAATTCATTGGATTGATCAGTTAAATATAATAATGATACTGTATAGGGAAATGTCACAAAAAGAACATGAAGTGAAACTTGTCTCAGATAGAAGAAATATGAATAAGACACTAAAATATATTACTATACAAAGAATTTAATATATTGGAAAAATAATTAGAAATATAAATTTATGCTCAATCAATATTGAAATTATAATTCATGTATCTTTAATCAGATTGGGAGTAGAAAATCAACCAAATGTATATTTATGTAACCTGTCACTTTATCATATATGTCCTAATGAAAAATAGTAAAATAAAATTATTCAATATACCAATCACATATATTTATAAAAAAACTATTTATAGTTGTGAAAATATGACCATAATAAGTATGTATCCTAAAAAATCATTAAACTGAAAGTGTGAGGGTGGATCTGTTTTACTCTACTCAATGCATTTTTCCTAAACACTTCCAAAAAAATAACATGAAATTTAATAATATATATATAAATATAATAATATAATAATATAATAATCAATACTATATGATTTACATGGATATGATTATCAATAAAAATATTCAACTACTCTCACGGTAATGTTCTGGGAACCTTATCGATCAGTTTATGAAGAGTAAATGATATGTCATCGAAATTATTCCAGATGTTCTGTTTTAAATCCTTCCATTACATACCAAATATTTCAATTTACATTAATTTGGGATATCATTATCCACAATACAATATAATACAATATATTAAAACAATTCGTTCAAAATATTAGGAATTTATTAAATAATTATATTTAATTTAAACTGTGAATGTTAATATATTAATGAAATATTTGTCTTCAAACCATGTAGTTCGTTCTTAAAATACATAGGAAAATGTATCTAATATGATTATTTAATGTGAATAGTCATAAGATCAAAAGATTCTTGGTCAAATAATTGACGGAATAGTCCCTTAACATCATTGTTTGGGCCACAAAACAATAAAGTTTTCAATTATCATCATTCCATTCATATTTCCCACTTCTGAATAACTACTGTTTAACTGTTATATTATTTTTAGTATCTATTATGAAAAAATAAGGAATTATTATAATAAAATTACGAATGGGTTTTCAAATTAAATTTTTAAAATATATTCATGACCCTCTAATATCTATATGAGGTAACTGGAGGGACCAAATTATTCCTTGATTAATGAAAATCTCTTTAACAAACTAATAAATTTCAAGAAGGTGTGCCATATTCATTTGTGGGGGAGATAAAGGGATTAATATTTATTTTCTAGAGGGGTTCTTAGGTCATGCTAGATACCATGGGGTAGGAAGTAGAGGGACTCTAGATTCTAATTGGATAGATCGAGATGGAATTCCAAATATAATATCCAAGGGATGATTAGGAAAAATTGATGATGTCTAAATCATGGCTATAAAAATTACTATAATTTGATTCTTTTTACTAAATTGTTTTACTCCTTGGTATTCCTATCAATTAAAAACGGTAATATAGTTTAAAAAGATGGAATATAAAACAAATATAAAATTTAGTTTTTTAAAAGTGATTAATATCATGCATAAAAAGTAATATAAATACTATAACCGCTGCATATTTGTGAAAATAAATAATATATTGAAAATATCATTGATAATATAGTAGATTACGACATATAAAATAATTTTTAATATCAAAAATATCATTGTAATTCTACTTTTATAATTATTATAAAACATATTAACTTATATGATTAGTATCCCCTTTATCCTGATGGATAAATAAAGTGGTTTTTTTTCAGTTATGGGATTCATTGTCGTATGTTATTTATTCCACTCGTTTACCCATTTCATAAAATTCTCCTTTTGTCATTTTCTCAACTACACTCCAATGATAATGTAATTCATTTTCTATAAAATATACCATTCTCAATTAAAATATGATAATATATAAATGATTTTATTTAGTAACACCAATGTCCACAAATCATGATAATCTAACTGAAGGATATTAGAATAATCACATTTAATACCTCTAATAATAATGACCCAATTGTATTTGAAAAAAAATAGAAAATTTCATTTGTAGTTTAACTTGAAAATATCATAAAACCTTCCATATAATCCTAGATAAATAACTATAAATATTCTAACATTCAGTGTTTTTAAAGATTCTTTTTGATAGACTTTATTTTTTCCATTTTCATTATAAGTACTAAATGTCCTAGCATCATTTAGTAGACCTTGAACTAATATCATGAAATCATCTAAAATTTTATATTAAATAAAAATATAAATGAAATAAAAAATAGGATCTAAATTATTACTTTTATAGAATATAAATAGCATCATTGTATATATATATGTGTGTAAAGACCCTAAAATTTCAAGTAAAATTTTTTATTAATTTTTTTTGGAATTTTACAAGAACGCAGTTTCTAACGGCACCTAATTCCGAGGCCAGGTGTGCCCGAAATCATTTTCCAATGTTTAGCTCGGGTATGTTCAGTGAACGAACGTGCGGGTTTTCCTAACATTTGAACCGGTGCTCGGAATCGAAATCAGAGGGCACCGATGGAATCACAACGCCAGTAGTTTCTTAGAAACACCTTTTCTAGAGTTGTGTTTGCTCAGGTGTGGTTATTTAAATTTTGTTTTTCGGATAAGTAAAGGAATAAAATAATAGTGGTGCAACCAATTTTATTTTATTTGAAGAAGTGTTAACCTAAGCTAAGTGGTTGGGTGGGACCCACATCCTAACTAATCCACTTGGTATGATATTAGTGGGGTGGGGCCCACACGAGCCCCACCTTTTCAACTTCCTCAACCCCTCTTTTATTTCAGTAACGCACCTGCACCCCCCAATTAATGAAAGTCAACTCCTCCTTTTATTTAAATATTAAATGCCTCTATTAATTCGGCGGTTTAAACGTTGCAATTAAATTCAATTAATTGGTTGATTCAATTTTGAATTTCAAAGATGTTGGCTTGTGTTTTAATAAAATAAGACAAGTCTTATTTTATTATTGTTGTTGCTTTGGTTGTGCGTGATGATTTTGGAGAGAACGACTCAAAGTCATGAAGTTCTTCCTCCCCAAACGAAGAACGCGAAGAACGCCGACCTCCGAAGACGGACGACGGTGAGAGACGCCTTCCTCAGAGATCGACGACCCGATGTGCATCTCCTCGTTCCTTCTTTCCGCGTCAAAGGAAGGGAGACATCGTTCCTCCGCGACACGACAATCCTCTTCTTCCACAACGATCAAATCCATGGCGTCCCTTTCCGTGACAAATCTCATTTGACAACAACGCTTGAGGTAGGGAATTTATTGTTGTTGTTATACGTGAATTCTTCCGTCGTCGTTCCTAGTTTCAATTGGACCGCTTTCTATCGATTAACGGGAGGGGGCCGGACCACACAAACATGGACGAGTCCCTCCCTTATCGTTGTGTTGTTGCGGTTCAAAGGAAAGTGACACGGTGTCATCGCACAGCGCGGGATCATGCGGAAAGGATGCGCGACGCTGTTGCGCCGCGCCGATGAAGTCGAACAAGGTCGCAACGCCTTCGCGCAGCACTGATGAAGTCAAATAAAGGCGCGGAGCCATCGCGCATCACCGGAGAATCACGTAAACACTGCGGCCGGAGCAGGGGCTGCGGCAGAGGGGCGCGACGTCGTCGGGCCTCGCCGGATGGACCAAGGCTGCCACAGAGCAGGGACTGGCGGCCAAATTCCGGCCGCCAGTGTCGAAGCAGAGGGACCAGCCCGTGCCGGTCCCGTGGTGCAGCAGCTGGCCGGCCGTTCAGAGGAGGAGTCGGGGGTTCGTAACCCCCGGCTGTCCGAACAGCAGTGGCCCCCCACGTGGGGCCACATTTAATTAAACAGGGGGGCAGCTGCCCCCCCAAACGCCAGCTCAGTTACACCGAGCTGGCCAGCGGATTGCCAATGCATCGGGTCGGGCTGTCTAGGCCAGGCCAGGCCATGCCCATGCGGGACGGACCTGGACCTGGTTCGGGTCGACCCAGTTTGGGCCGACCCAGGGGGTCTCGGGCTGGGTCAGTCCGGGCCTGAAACCCCCATTTTCGGACCTCTTACGGTATTTTTCCCATAACATTGGCAACAAACCTCTAATCGACGCATTGTCAACTGCGATGCCATACTTGGATCAAGACGGTTGTTTCGTTATATTACACTCAAGGTTTCAGAGAACTTTGAGTAAAGTCAGGTTGTTTCGGATACGAAACCAACCGGGACCTCGGAGCGGAAACACTTATATATTGAGCTTCGGACATCCGATTGACGTCCGTCGACTTTGTTGGATTCCTCTTGATGAAACAGAACATTTGGCATACCTCACCTGGGTTTTGGTTGTAGTTAGATAGTGGCCGGGTTGGATGGTACCCGAAATCCAACAGTGCCCCTAGAACAAAAAAGTTGATAACTTTCAGACGAGACGTCCATTTGACGAACCATCAGTGGCGTTGGTGATCACGTTGAGAAACGGTCACTATGAGCATACCTTATGAGAGTTCGGGGTACAGTTGAGATACAGATAGGTTGGTTCACACACGAAACCAACCGGGCCCCTAGGACGAAAAGGCTAGTAACTCACAGACCGGGCGTCCGATTGGTGTGATGTCTATTGGGTTGAGACCCCTATGATGAGGGGGTCCTTTAGGATACTTCTTTGTGGGACTTTGTGATACTTTGAGTATCGACCAGTAGCTCGTGCAGCGGACCCTCCTGGAGACGAGCGTGCGGACTACAGAGACGGTGTAGCTGGCTGAGACCTGACAACTACTTGACCGACTCGACATGGAGTGAGTCGACTAACCTAGTGGGTGGAGCACTACTTTGTTTGGGTGCAGACCCATGGCGGACGGAGCATTACTGAGCATGGGTGCGGACCCGCGGTACTCGTCCGAAGAGTACCTATGCAGGATATTAGGGTTGATTCACTACTGTTTTTTGAAGGCAGACCCCAGAGGGAAGCACTACTGTGTTTGGGTTGCTGACCCGCAGTACTCGATATGAGGAGTACCTTCGCAGTCTTAGGTTAGTGAGTAGTACCTCAGATTCGTGACAGGATCACTATACACTCTAGAGACGGGGCTCCTCTGCAGTTACGGTTTCGATAATGAAAATCCTGGATTGAGCTGAGTCTATGAACTTTGTGTTTACCTCATGATTGATATGGTCACTTGATAACATAGGTATATGTATGGGAATATACCTGGGATGTGGTTATCCTTTGATTTCATAATCATTGTGTTTCCTCATGATTGAGATGGGTTACATGATAACTTAGGTATATGTATGGGCATATACCTAAGTAGAGGTTATCTGTTGAGATATTCTTTCCGGTTATCCTTGTTGGTTTTAGTGAGGCCGTGAGGGTCTCGGGGTCCCTACTGAGTATCGTTATACTCACCTCTACACGGGATATGCCCGCACCTCGGTGTGTTTGTTGTAGACGACGTGTAGTGCTGACAACGGCCGAGTGTTCGAAGACTAGACGATACCCGGAGGTGGAAATCACGACCAGTCAGTATCAGGAGGTGAAATTCACAGCGAGACGATACTCGAAGGAGGTTGATGGGAAAGAGAATTGTAGAGGCTATCTGTACCTACCCTTCATGTTGGATCCGAGGAGGACGACCCAGGAGGTGCTCCCTTTCTTCCAGTTGTTGTACTTTTGTTCAGTTGTAGCTGTATATTCGAATGGGGTTGTATTCTGGCCCACTTACTTTTAAACACCTTCCTTTGTTCTTAGTGTATTACTTCCGCTTGTACTCTGTGTGTTTGTTTACTTTTATAAAGGCAATGCCTTCCCAGTTATCGAGATTTACTCCTTTGGTGCTTGTCACCAGCCCCTGGCCTATGGAAGGCGGGCTCGGGGTAGTCACGACACGAGCCCTGAGGACGGGTCATGAAAAATTGGTATCAGAGGGAGGTTCGGTTCTACCGCAGAACTAAGGACTCTGATCTTTTTCTATGTGAAACAATAGTGTTAAGGGTACCGAGTGTGGTCTTCAGTTCATGGAGTCCAGTGTTGGTGCGGCAACCGACATATCCGTACACCAGGACCCTGACTTCTGATTTCCGACTTTGTGCACGAAAACACTGATTGCGTGTGTGTTTCCAATGTTTAAAAGTCAGCACAAACTAGGTCAGCTCACCAAGTATAAATCATTGACTGTGTCGCATCTGTTCAGGATGTCTCCACGCAGACAGTCAGTTGGAGTTTCTGAGAGAGTACTCGATGACGGCCCACCGAGTGGAGAGGCTCCGGTGTGGGGCCATTTTTTACTATGTTGGCACCCTCGGGTGGTGTACCAGTAGCACCACCTCCTGATGGGAAGAAGATGACACCAGCCTTACTAGCGAACTGTGCACGCTGGCAGAGCGTGTTGCACGAGTTCCAGCAGTAGTGGCCTCCAAGGTTATGAGGCGATTCCTAGAAAGCAGAGGACTGGCTGAAGGCGATTTCTAGAGTTTTCCGCCTATCAAAGACGTCAGTAGAGTGGATGGTGGACTTGGATTCTAGTTTTTTATAGTGAGTAACCATGAGGATGGTCCGCATAGCGATGAAGCTTCGGTACATGGACTTATGCCTGAGGTAGTGCCTTTGGGTAGTGTGTCAGCTATACATCACTACCTGTTGGTCTGCAGTTACAACCGGCGATACCGGTAGGTGACACATGTAGGCTTACTACCTTACACGTGTTCCAACAGCAGATACCCTGAAGTTCCGAGGCGAGCCCGATAAAGAGGCGGTTGAGGATAGGCTTGAGGAAGTGGCTGAGAGTTTTCTAGAGCTTATACAGCTTCGGTAGGATGACATGTCGGTAGCTGAGAATTCATCGGGGCATACAAATAATTCTTGGTACTTGATGACTACAATATGATTAGTGCTTTAGAGATCGGAACTCAGAGCGAGGTGTGTTTAAGGGATATCTGATTAAGCACTTTTTCCTCTATGCATTTTTACTCACGTTAGGGTGCTAGAGAGAACCTTGTGGTTGAATGTTCTTTGGATGAATGAATATAGCTAGAGAATGTTAGAAGTTGGAATGCAGCGAACTGGTGTCAGTCTCAGAGGCTTGGGCGTGCCAATGTTATAAAATAGAGGAAATGTTAAGGGTAGATGAATCTGCAGAGTAGTAGACGTGGAAGCAGAGCTAGGAGAGCAGCATAGGGTGGTGTACTTTTTGACATGTTACAATCACATGCCTTTGTAGTCCCCACCAAGCTCATGGAGTTGGAGGGCAGGGGAAGAGAGTAGTTGCATGCGGTCAAGGAGTGTGACCCAATGGCCCTCAGAATGATTCAAGGGACAGTCTGTGTCTATTCCTAGCTTCCGTAACCGCAAACATTGATACAAATCATTCCTTTCTTCCACGAATCTTGTCATAGCCCAAGAGTTTCTGGTTAATCCGTTGACTTGACCCTCACATCTGGAGATACCTTGGGAGGAGACTCGATAATCACACTTACTCCGATAGTGTGGTCTGACCCACGAGGTGAGAGTTTCAGTTGGAATCTCTTGGTGACTACGTCAAGGCCTTACGGCATTGGTCTCGGTATGGATTCGATTCACAGTTCATGCTCAGATTGACTGTATTAGGTAAAAAGGTTGTGGTTTATCTACAATGATGGAATGAGGTTTTCCTTGGTCGGTGAAAAGGAAAACCCAAGAAGCACATGATGGAATCATGCATAGGAGGGTGCACCTGATCAATTATGAGTCGGTCAACCATACCCTCGTGGCAGCAGGAGTTTTGAGTTTTTGTTCTAAATAGTTATTGGAAACCTCTAGAGTTCGAGGATGACGATCATGTCCTTATATGGGTCTCACCTCGATGAGGTTTACAGAGATGAGGCCAAGGCGGCAAGTAATCTCCAAGGTTCAGTGGACCTTTTCAGGTCCTCAGCAAGGTAGGCGAGGTGGCTTTTCATTTAACCCATCCAACTCAGTTTCACCAGGTGCACGATGACTTCCACGTATCTCAACTGAGGAGATATGTGGTTGACCCAACACATATCATCGACCATGGGGAGCTGGACTTGGGAGATGGGGTGACTCTCATGGAGGTTCTAATGGGTATCAAGGAATGACATGAGCGGATCCTACGAGGACGGTCGATTCCTTGGGTGTGCATTCTTTGGCAGTACGGGAACCTCCAGGTAAGAAAATGGGAGCCGAAGGCTCGGATGCGTGCTCAGTACTGCTTTTTTAACCCTAGACTGTGTAAAAGCTTTACAAGGACATAAATCTCTGAGGTGGGATTAATGTAAAGACCCGGGAATTTGAAGGAAAAGTTTTTCTTAATTTTCATTGGAATTTTACAAGAATGCAGTTTCTGACAGCACCTGATTCTGAGGCCCGGTGTGCCCGGAATCATTTTCCAATGTTTATCTCTAGTACGTTCAGTGAACGAATGAGCGGGTTTTCCTAAATTTTGAATCGGTGCTCGGAATCGAAATCTGAGGGCACCGACAAAATTGAAGCACCGGTAATTGATTTGAAACACCTTTTCCGGAGTTGCATTTGCTCGGGTGTGGTTTTTAAATGTTTTTTGTGGGTTAAGTAAAGGAATAAAATAAAAGTGGTGCAACCACATTTTTTTAAAGAAGTGTTAACCTAAGCTAAGTAGTTGAGTGGGACCCACATCCTTACTAATCCACTTGGTAGGATATTAGTGGGGTGGGGCCCACATGAGCCCCACCCTTTCAACTTCCTCAACCCCTCCTTTATTTCAGTAACGCACCCGCACCCCCCCAATTAATGAAAGTCAACTCGTGTGTTTATTTAAATATTAAACACCTCTATTAATTGGGTAGTATAAACATTGCAATTAAATTCAATTAATTGGTTGATTCAATTTTGAATTTCAAAGATGTTGTCTTGTGTGTTAATAAAATAAGACAATTATTATTTTATTATTCTTGCTTCTTCTGTTTTGCGAGAGGATTTTGGAGAGAACGACTCAATATCTTGAAGTTATTCCTCCTCAAACAAAGAACGCGAAGAACGCAGACCTCCGATGAAGGACGATGGTGAGAGACGCCTTCCTCAGAGATCGACGACCCGACACACATCTCCTCGTTCCTTCTTTCCGCGTCAAATGATGGGAGACACCGTTCCATCGCGACGCGATGATCCTCTTCTTCTGCGACAATCAAATCAGCGATGTCCCTTTCTGCGAAAAATCTCGTTCGATGACAATTCTTGAGTTAGTGGTTTTATTGTTGTTGTTATACATTAATTCTTCCGTCTTCGTTCCTTGTTTCAATTGGACCGCTTGCTATCGATTAACGGGAGGGGGCCGGACCTCACAAACATAGACGACCCCCTCCCATTTTTTGTGTTGTTGCAGTTCGAATGAAAGTGACGCGGTGCCATCGCACCGCGTGGGACATGCGACAAGGATGTGCGACGTCGTCGCGCCATGCCGATGAAGTCGAACAAGGTCATGGCGCCGTCGCATAATGCCGATGAAGTCAAATAAAGGCGCGACACCGTCGAGCCGCGCCTGAGAATCACGAAAACACCGCGGCCAGAGCGGGGCTATGGCGGAGGGGCATGACGCCGTCATGCCGCGCCGGACGAACCAAGGCCGCAGCTTTAGGCTGCGGCGGAGTAGGGACCGGCGACCGACTTCCGGCCACCGGCGTCGAAGCAGGGGGACCGGCCCGCACAGGTCCCGTGGTGCAGCAGCTGGCCGACCGGAGCGGGACGGCTGGTCAGAGGAGGAGTTGGGGTTTCGTAACCCCCGACTGGATGAACAGATGCAGCCCCCCACGTGGGGCCACATTTAATTAAACAGGACATCAGCCGCCCCACCCCTTTACCACCAGCTCGGTTAAACCGAGCTGGCCAGCGGACCGCCAGCGCGCTGGGCCGGGCCGCCCAGGCCGGGCCGAGCCGCGTCCAGGCCTGGCCGGGCCCCACCCAGGCCGGGCAAAGCCCAAGCGAGCTGGACCCAGACCCAGTTCGGGTCGACCCGGTTCAGGCTGACCCAGAGGGGTCTCGGGCTGGGTCGGTCCGGGCCCGAAACCCCCATTTTCGGACTTGTTACTATCTTTTTACCATAACATGGGCTACGAACCTCCGATCGGCACACCGTAAACTGCGATGCGATCCTTGGATCGAGACAGTCATTTCAGTATATTACAATCAATGTTTCGGAGAACTTTGAGTATGGCCGGGTTGGTTCGGATACGAAATCAACAGGGCCCTCGGAGCGAAAATGCTTATATCTCGAGCTTCGGACGTCCAATTGACGTGGCATCGACTTTGTTGGATTCCTCTTGATGAGATGGAATTTTTGGAATACATAGTCTGGGTTTTGGTTGTAGTTGGATAGTGGCCAGGATGGATTGTACCCAAAATCCAACCGGGCCCCTGGAATGGAAAACCTGATAACTTTCAGACCGGACGTCCATTTGACGAACCGTCAGCGACGTTGGTGATCACGTTGAGAAATAGTCTCTATGAGCATACCCTATGATAGTTCAGGGTACAGTTGAGATACGGCCGGGTTGGTTCGCACACAAAACCAACCAGGCCCCTGGGACAAAAAGGCTAGTAACTCACATACCGGGCGTCCGATTGACGCGCCGTCTATTGCGTTGAGACCCCTATGATGAGGCGGTACATTGAGATACTTATTCATGGAACTTTGTGATATGTGGAGTATCGAACAGTAGCTCGTGGAGAGGATCCTCCCGGAGACAAGCGTGCAGAGTATGGAGACAGTGTAGCTGTCTGAGACCTGACGACTTCTCGACCGACTCGACTTGGAGTGAGTCGACTAACCCAGTGGACAGAGCACTACATTTTTTGGGTGCAGAACCATGGCGGACGAAGCACTATTGAGCTTGGGTGCAGACCCGCGGTACTCGTCCAGATAGTACCTTTGCATGATATTAAGGGGATGCACTATGGTGTTTGGGTGGGAGACCTCGGTGAGAAGCACTACTGTGTTTGGGTGGCTGACCCGCGGTACTCAACAGGAAGAGTACCTCAGCAGTCTTAGGTTAGTGAGAAGTACCTCGAAGTCGTGACAGGATCACTGTAGACTCTAGAGACAGGGATCTTCAGTAGTTATGGTTTCGATAATGAAAATCCTGGTTTGAGCTGATTCTATGACCTTTGTGTTTACCTCATGATTGATATGGGTCACTTTATAACTTAGGTATATGTATGGACATATACCTGGGTAGTGGTTATCCGTTTATTTCATAATATTTGTGTTTTTTCATGATTGAGATGGGTTACTTGATAAATTAGGTATATGTATGGGCATATACCTAAGTAGAGGTTATCTGTTGAGATCTTCTTTGTGTATATCCTTGTTGGTTTTAGTGAGACCTTGAGGGTCTCGGGGTCCCTACTGAGTATCGTTATACTCACCCCTGCACGGGATATGCCTGCACCTCGTTGTGTTGGTTGCAGACGATGGGAAGTGCTGACGGAGGCCGAGTGTTCAAAGACTGGATGATACCCAGAGGTGGACCTCACGACGAGTCAGTATCCAGAGGTGGACTTCACGGCGAGACGATACTCGGAGGAGGTTGACGGGCAAGAGCGTTGTGGAGGCTATCTGTACCTACCCTTCAGGTAGGATCCGTGGTGGATGATCCAGGAGCTGCGCTATCTGCACCTACCCATCAGGTAGGATCCGAGGAGGATGACCCAGGAGATTCTTCCTTTCTTCCAGCTGTTGTAATTTTGTTCAGTTATAGCTGTACTTTCAAATGGGTTTGTATTCTGGCCCACATAATTTTCAGAACTTTCTTTTGTTCTTAGTGTATTACTTCCACGAGTACTCGGTGTGTTTTTTTACATTTATAAAGTTAATTGCTTCCCATTAATCAGGATTTACTCCTTTGCTACTTGTCGCAAGCCCATGGCCTATTGAAGGCGGGATTGGGGTAGTCACGGCACGGGCCCCGAGGATGGGTCGTGATAATGTATGTGTGAAATATAGTATTTATAAGCCTAAATGATGTGATAATCAGTCCACTATAACAATAATAATAGTTATTACAGTTTCTTAATTTTTATTCACATTCTTGTGCATCGATTTGTTTTTATCCACATCTATTAAAGGAATGGATTTTAAATTTGAAAATTTTATATGACATGTATATTTTTTTAAAAACTACAATTGCATACATGTAACATTTTTGGTTCCCAACAAGTCATATTATTGAAGAGGGTAATATATATTTTCAACCTAATTGAGATTGAGTAATGATGTATTCTACTCATATAAATTATTAAAACTTTTTTAAATAACATACAAGAATATAGATAAATAGGTATGGTATTAATTTATCTAGAAACCTTCAGAAATAGAGAACATAAGTTGGCATTTAATTTTAAAAAAATATCTTCAAATGAAAAAGGTATCTATAAAATAAAATGAATGAAACATAATTCATTGTGCATGTAATGAATTGGAATGAATAATTTAATAAAGAAGAGAGATCAATAAATAATGATCCTCAAAATTATATATATCCAATCATAATGTATTGGACCTTCTAATATAGTTTTCTCACTGAATTGTAGAGTTAAACGCATCGCAATAATAAAAAATGTTGGAGAAAATATTATCTCCATTACACAATGTTCCAGTACAATTATTTTATAAATCTTGCAACAGAAAATTTTTTATAGAGTTTTATCACATAGATTTATAGATGAAATATAGAGCTATAATAAAAATAAAGTTACCTTTTTATTTATTAATGAAATTAATTAATAAGTTAGTATCTTCTATATAAAAATTGAATCAATACATTTAAACCCATGCAACTTATAATCCTTAAATCAAGTAAATTTTGAATTTTATTAATGAATACCAGATGGGTATGTTTATATTCTTACTATTAAAATAAGTATATATTTTCCATTATTTTTCAATGAAAAAATAACCACAAGATACTTTCCATTATCATATTTTCAAATACCTAAATTTATATGCATTACATATATTTGTTTCGAACTATTAATATGATCTATCAATTTTTTCTACTAATTTAGTATTATAAATTTCAAATTACCTCAAAAATGATTTCAAACTTTTATAATATAAATATTATAACACTTGAAATTATATTTCGAAAATAGATTTTTAAAAATATACCATTTGTTAAATTATTGTGGTCTAATATAAACTAATGATGTATTTTGAAGTTGTTTTACATTTTCATTCAAAAGATTGAACAATACAAATTATCCTTTAACATTTATTATTTTTGATAAGTTTTTTGACAAGTAAGTAACATTGGATTTGTTCTAAAATCAACGAATCAATGGAATTTTTTATTTTATAAAATTAAATTTGTGAGATGAATTGAGAAGTTAATTATGACACATGAAACACCATTTTATTCTATAAGTTATTTTTTTTCTAAAATGAGTATTTACAAATATGATAAGACAAACCAGTGTGATTGTTAGAGTATAATATAATATCATGTCTTGGGAAGTCACTAATGGTTCAAATTATAGAAACATGAATTTTTATCATTTTATATGTATTTAGATTAAATGTATCAATTATTTTTTTCTATAACACATAAAATTATTTATTTAGTAGAAAAAAAATGTAATCAAATATCATATATGATATTTATTTCACAAATAATAATCATTTTAACATTAATGTATGTTTCATTCATAAACATACACATAGGTATTTTTTAAATGATTGGAACAACTGAAAAAATTCTATAACTATTACTCATAGTCCCTAATGGATTGAATCCATCAGTATCTAATCCAAATCATATATTACTATAATCAATTTAGAAATATATTTGTAATGAACCATTTTTTCATTATATTAAATCATTTGGATGATTTATTAATCCATCATAGTTATTTTCATTATCGTGAAACGTATATTCTTAGTGGGATTTTAGGACATTAATAATCATTACAATAGATGTTTTTTAAGGAACCATTGTGATTTTTTAATTTTTTTATGATGGAAACTTATCCATTTTTATTTTATTTTTTTAAAATAATTATTAAATGTTTTTGAATGTTTAAACCCAACCATAATGTGGGGGAAATGTTTTGTTTTATAGAAATTAGTTTTATAGAAATATAGTATCATACTGAGCTGAACCAGACACATAGGTTGTTATAAAGATGATTTTTTTGATTAGATACAACATCATTCTTAGAACCATATTCATTAAATGCAAGTTCATCAAAATCATTGTTGGTTAGAAATTTAAAATATTGTGAAAAAGGATTAATAAAGATAGTGATGTCAGGATTTAATATGTTCTTAAACATTAAAAAGGTATGTTAGATAATGATTTTATATTTACCAATTATCAAATATAAAAAATCGTATGTAAAAACTATAATGCATACATTCTTTAGAAACAGAAGAGATTATGTATAGTCAATCCTATTGAGTTTTTGTTAGAATGAAAGAAGGTGATGAATATAATGGAAATCATAATATTTTCTTATGTAATTCAGAATATTATTTACTAATATTGAAGTTATCATAAATCAAAAAATCTTCCATGATAAAATATTTTGAAGCAATAAAAAAAATTATAAATGTTTTTTTGGATCCATAAATAAAGAATAAGTCTGCATCAGATCCTGAAGTGTCATGTACACATGCTTTCAGAAGTCTCAACGATTTATAGAGGATGATATTTTAGGAATATAAAATTTACATTGTGGAGTTTCCATTGTAAAGATAATTCTTTCATTATGAGTATTTCATGAGACTAAATATATATGGAAATTTAAATTGTACAAACTATAAAAACGCATGTGAATTAGACTAACATTGAGTAGGAAAGTCAATAATATTGATACTGAGATGGAAAGTGAATCAATCTAAATCTGATGAGGAAAGTCAATTTGGAAGGATATGGGGATGTTCCATCATGCTGAAAAAAGTAAGGATGTTTAAGAATACTGATTAGGATAATACTCAATAATATTCCAAAATATCGGGGAATTTTAGATGTATTCAAATATGAAATTCAAATATGTATAGATAATACTGTTTTTGAATTTGAGTAAAAAAGAAATGTTTTTTAGTTATCAATAATTACCATTTTGTGATGCCTACAAATATATGAACAATACAATCATACATTTACTCATTTTAATGTTCTCAAAAGGAAGATAACTATAGAGTTTGATTAAGATTTATTTCCATATATAGATATGATTAGAATATTAATGAGCTAGATGATTTCATACTTGAATGAGGAAGCTCATATTGAGGAAGATCTAATTGAGGAAGATCAAAAAGAGTAGTTTAACAGATTTCATGAAGTGTATATTGAAAAAATGGTTTATCATAATGATTCAATGATAATTTTGTCATCATAACGATCTAATTAGACATTATAATTCAGACCTAGGTCCATCAGACTGAGTTTATAGAATGTTTTTTAAGAGAAAGTTTTTCTCAGATATTTTATTTTGTGGCTCAAAGGGTTGTAAGAAAACAATATTGACTGATGAGATTCAGTATAGTTAATATTTTATAGATATAAAAGGTCTCTAATAGGAGTTTACAAGAGGTATATTCACTTCTTCATTATAGTTAATATCTATAGACCCATAAAAGTGGCTATGTAAATGATGTATGTTCTCACACTAATGGAGAACCTTGTAAATCTCTTGAGATTTCCTTGATTTTTTACATTTACATGATTTAGTATCTACTAAATGTTGATGAGGTAATAAACAATCACATGTTGTCGAAGTTATTTTTATATGATTTTTAAAACATATAAAAAGTTAAAAACTCATTTTTCCCATTTCATAGTTGTTATTCGATCCTTTGGAACATTAATTAGAATCACATATAAGGTTCTCTTGTGGGATTCTTATCAGGGATAACACCAATTTAGTTAAAATTATAGAAATTATTATGTTTGATTGTAAAACATTTCTTAGATGTAAATATTGGATGATTCCGTATCTCCTAAATCTTGTCCATGATTTTTTGGATGCTACAACAATTGTGTTTCCACATATTAAAAAAATATGCCCCGATGATTTTTTTTGATATGGGAAATATTGATGTTAATGGAAAATATAGGAATTATATACATATTTCTCTATAAAAAGCAATTATATGATGGTTATGGGTAAAAAAAGAGTATGTGGGAAATACTGTAAAGTATTTATGAAGGGAATACTAATGTGATGGAAGAAAAGATACAAATATGGATTAGTATGTATGATGAAATGAGAATGAGAAAACAAATATTGATGAGTACCTCGCCATGGTATGTGTTTTTTAGTAATCATTATAGGATTTTGAGAAGTTATGGAAGATTATCAAATATTGAAGAATCATATAGTAAACTTTCTTGAAAAGTTTGATTCTAAAATTTCTTCTCTAGAAAAAAAAATATGATATATCTCTCAATTAATTGCGTAATTATTTCATTGATTAGGAAATAGGAAAAAATACAAAATTAAAAAATAATAGGAATTTTAAAATGTTTTTTAATGTTATGAGAAAAATAAAATTTCATGATGTTCAAGTTGTTGATCCTTGTAATTCCAAAGATAAAGTGGATGATGATTTGAATGATAAAATATTTTCTCTTATGTCCACGAGCAATCGTAGTGGAAGAGGAATGTATGGATGTAAAAATTATATAATTTTTTTTGACTGTGATGGAATTGGAAATTTATCTATGAATTGTTCAAAAAATATATTTTGAAAATATCAATCTGATTTTGTTGAAAAAACATGATAGAAGAAGATAAAAAAAGTTATGAAAAAGAAAATATATCCAACATACTTTTTAAGATGTTTACTAGGAATAATAGAAGTATATAGAGTATGAATGATTAATTTTACACAACTAAACAAAATTCCACAATAAAATAAAAATTTAAAATTGTTAAAATTTTGATTGCAAAAATTGATAACATTAATTTCTCCTTAAATAGTGAAGAAGAAGAATGTGAATAATCATAGAGATAATATCATCGTAGAACAGAACCTCTTATATGTATTGAAAAAATATTTATCTATAAAAAAATGATAAATAAATATGGTGAAAAATTTACTAGAGGTGATTTTTTTAAGCAACAAGAGGAATACATCCAGGAGCTATTAATTTACAAAAATTAGAATTTATGAATAGGGAAAGGCGGTTGAATTCATTATTAAAAAGATTAAAGATAAAAATGAAGAAGATAACAATCTTTAATAAAACTATTCTTTATTATGAAGGTAAAGTGATGAATATTAATGAAAATATTAAAAAAGATTCAGAAATAAAAAATGAGACATTGAATGCTGATGAGGATGTTCAATTCAATAATTAGATGAAATATGTACCTACCAAAAATACAATTTCATCTGATATTGAAACATTTCTAGTGAGAAGAAAATTTTAGGTTATTAATGGGTTGCGAATATATGTGATAAACCTTCCATATATGTAGATTTCAAAAAATCCATCAGTAGGAAAAATGGTTCACTCTAATAGTATATTATAATAGAAGGAAGCTACTGACTTAAAAGGTTTCTATAGAGACAGATCTTATATTCATAGAAAATAAATATTTGATGGTTTTTAGGTGTTGTGAAAAATATAGAAACATGGATTATAGTTTTTACAAAAACATATCATTTCCCATAAACTTTTTTGAACAGAGTCGAAGAAATAGTGAAAGTAGAATGATTAGTATTTGTAACATACAAATTCTTCATAAATTGAATTATCAAGATGTTGGAAACATTCTAATGAAGATTAAGTTTGAAATTATAGAATATTTATATGGAAGATATGGTCAACCGGGTTATATTTCTAAAGAATGTCTAATTACTCTTCCATGTAAAGTTATTTATGAATGAAAATAAATAGAAGTAGGGAAGCTATTGTTTAAAAAATATACCTTTTATTAAGATTACCTTGGATTTAACATAAAAGAAAATAACATGTATACATGATAATGGATACTATTCACACATTATAGATGATTTAAATTTCTTGAAAACTTGTTAAAAATCATGATTGAGGTGTTGTTATCTTTGATAAAGAGTGTTCCTAATAAATCAAGAGAAACAGAATGGACGAGTTCGAAGTTACAAAATTTGAAATATAATGAAGTGTTGTTTGTTGATGGACTAAAACGTAACATAAATAATTTAATTAAACATTTTAATGATATAAAAAATTGATGTTTTAAAAATATTGTTGTTTTATCAAAAGTGTGAATGATGGAACAATATTTAAAAATAGTAAAGAATAAGAGGGAATATCTTCAAAAACAAACAATTTAACAACTCATACTTGATATGTACTGATGATGAAAATAATTTGTTGTAGAATAATTTTTCACCTAGGGTAGAATAAAATAAAAAAACATTCTATAAATTTTCATGCTCTATAGAAATGAATTTGATAAATGAATTGGGGTTTATATAGTTAAAAAGATAATAGTTAATGGAATAGAGATTACAAGAAATGTATTTGAAAATAATCATAAAAATAATAGCATTTAATATAAATACAGTTCTATATATACCCTATATATAATTGAGTATCAAAAATTTATAATACATAAATGGTGGAAATGGGATGATGCATGTTAGCAGAATACTATCATTAAATGTTCTACAAGAGGGAAGCTGTTAGTAGTATTGTACATGTTCAAATTAGATATGTGTTATGTCCATAATCCAACATGGATTTTTATTAAATGATTTATAACAAAGAAATCTTTCATGTACTTTAATGTGTTCAAAATTATATGTTTACATAAAATAAAAAACTTTAATGAGAGAAATTGTGATGAGACTGCAGAAGAATGAACTTTTATGGGTTAACAGCCAAATATAAGAAGATAAAAATGTTGGAAAAAAACATTTAGAATATTTTTATGACTCATATGATGAAGCAATTATTTAGAATAGAACATCTTTAAAAAAATATAGTAATGTTGACGAAGATAAATAGAATGTTTCCAATGAAAATGAAAATGTGAAAAGCAATGTGCATGAAGGATTAGGTAAATCAACTGATGATGAAAGTGAAGTATGTGTAGGAACTCTAAATTTTTCTACATTTCAAAAACATGTTGACATCGAAAATATTATTGGGAATTTGGAATCTCCTATTCAAACTGAATGAAAGATGAAATTAAAAAATCAAACATCCTTCATCTCAAATGTTGTACATGAATTAGTTTCATAAGATATTAAACATAAATAATTGGTGAATAATATGAATTAGGAGTCAGATCCAATTGTTAAAAATTAATAATGGGAACTTCTTCCAAAATCATAATGTAAAAATGTTCTCAGAACAAAATGGGCTTACAGAAACTAGTTTAATAAATGTATAGAAGTTTCAATAAACAATGAAATGATTGTTTTGAAAGGCTGTGAAAAGGTTGAAGGTGTGTATTTTGATGACACATGTTCCCCTATTAATAGGATATAAAGTATTATAATTCTTATATTAGTGGATTCTAATCAAAATTACAATGTATATCAGATGGTTGTAATGTCATCATTTCATAATAGAGAAATTAAAGAAGAAGTTTATATTGAAAAACCCTACGGTGTTTTACTTGATGCTGATGAAAATAAGTTTTTAAATTGGATAAATCATTGTATGGTATGAAGCAACCTAAAAATTCATGGTATTCTATTATTGAAAATTGTTTTAGAATGGTGAATTTCTTTAAATGAAAAGTTGAAAGAATGCTATATGTGAAAGATACTGACTCTGGAACTCTAATTGTAATTATATATTTGGATGTTATTTTATTTTCTAATGATATATGAGATGTGTGTAAAACATTTTCTAAAGAAATTTAAAGTAACATTGAGATGTCAGTGCCTGGAGAATGTAAATTCATCTTTTGTTTAAAGGTACAAAAAAAAATACATTTCCTATCTCCAAAATTATGTTAGGTAACTGATACAAATGTTTGGGATGTAAGAAAAAAAGAGAGTTTATACTCCTATGTTAGTGAATATGAATCTATGTAGAGATTATTATGATAATAGTGTTAATTAGGAAGACTTTTAAAAGCTGATAGGATGTCTACTTTAATATATATCCTCAAAGGATGATATTTTTTAAACAGTGTATTTGTGTTCTTGGTATCAAAGTTATCTAAATGAATCATATATGTTGGTTTAAAAGTGAATTTTTAGATATGTAAAAGGAACAAATT
This sequence comes from Viscum album, assembly GCA_963277665.1. Classification (NCBI taxonomy): domain Eukaryota; kingdom Viridiplantae; phylum Streptophyta; class Magnoliopsida; order Santalales; family Viscaceae; genus Viscum; species Viscum album. The sequence goes on along the minus strand of OY728135.1, from coordinate 1,044,045,776 downwards.
CACATGTGTTGTTATAGAAATTTAATTATGAGATTAATTTTCATGGTTATACTGATTCTGATTGGGCTGGAGACTTTAATGATATAAAATCAACATCACGAGGAACATTTTTCTTGGGTGAATGTTTATTAAGTTGCAATTCGAAGAAAACATATTCATTTACATTGAGTGAAGAAGAACCAGATTATGTTGTGGCTACATGGATATTTCTATGTTTTTTATTTTATGAATGTTCATCTAGAAGAGTTAAATATAAGAGATTAATAATCATTGAAGATACTTTGATATAATGAGAGTGATATTTATCTATCTAAAAATCTGGTCCAACATTCAATATCAAAATACATTGATGAAATGTCTCAAATTATAAAAGATTAATTAGATGCAGGATATATTTTATAGGAATATATCTCAATGAGTTATCAAACATGTAATATCTCCAAAATGTCAATTCCAAAGGAAGGATTTATAGAGTAGAGGTTATAACATTATGTTCATTATACTCTATTGACTTCTTAAATCTCATGAAGAAGCCCCACACCATTCATTGGATTATATATAAAATGTTGTAGAACAAGTAACAAATTTTTACTATATAAGATGTTTTTACTTGTCTTTATTATATAAACATGATGATGTGGTTACCAGATAAATGAGGAGTAGAAAATAAAAGTGATAGTAAGTGAAAAGTGATAATTGATAAAAGTGATTGGGAGTATATCTTAGAATAGAAAAAAATTTGGTTACCACTATGGGATTTAATTCCATAAACAATATTAATTTATATACTAGTTTGTTGTAATTAGACTCTATTTTGGGAAATTATATGTTATGATAAAAGCTAAATACCTTGAGTGGTTTTAAAAGTAGAGTTGTGAAAATTTTATTATAGTTGATCGAGTTTTTAATGTTTTTTTTCAATGAATCCAAAGGGGTATATTGAATAATCATTGTGATGTTTTTTAATACAATTTTATATATTTTTATAACTAATCATTTCTAAAAGTGGGTTTTTGAATAATAGGTGAAAGATTATTAATGTTTAAATAGAAACATAAAGTAGGAGAAATATTTTATTTATAATGGTGTTTTTTTCTAGATGCATAGTATCTGATTGAGCAAAACCAGACATATAAGCTATAAGAAATATGATTTTTTATTAGAGACATCATCAGTCATAGATCCATCATCATGAAGTTCTTGTTTCATTAGATTCAAGGTCTTTTTAATGGTCAGAATGTTGATTAAGAGGTTAAATAAAGGCAATGATATCAGGAGTTAGAATGTTTTTATACATTCTAACTATAATTCAGATGATTTTTATCAAGTTTTCTATTATAAAAAATAATAAGTTTTTTATAAAAATTTTAATAAATTCCTTTGGAATAAAATGGAGAGAATATGTTCAACCGATTTCATTGGGTTTTGGTTATAAAAAACAAAGTACTATAATTAAAGGAATTCATAATACCTTCCAATGTAAATCAAATATCTTTATTCCTATCATGATGTTTCAATAAATCATAAAAACTCTCATGATAAAATATTTTTAATAAATAGAGGAATTGTAAATATTTCATTGGTTCCATGAATCTATAAAATGCTTTCATTGAATATAGATCTATTGAGAACATACATTTTGAGACGTCAAAATGAGATACATCTGATGTGGTATAATGAATTTAAATGTTATAGAGTGGAGTTACCATCGTAAAGGAAATTCCATCATTATTATGATTCGAATAGAATGACCCTTAGGATGAAATTTAATCGTATCAACTCTAATAAAGTATGTCAATTGGACTGAATCTGATAAGCAAAGTCATTCATACTAACTTTGAGAAAGAAATTCAATTATATTGTATTTAGTGGGGAAGGTCAATTAAGAAATGGGTGAGGAAGTACCGTCATAGTGGAGAAATGTTAGGATGTATGAGAAGACTAATTATAGTGAATAATAAAGAAGATTACATTATATTTTTAATGTATTTATGTGGATAAAATTTAAATTTAAATATGTGTTTATCTTATATTTTGTGAATTTCAGTGAGTGGGAATTTTTCTGTTCCTATTTTTTCTATTTTGAGATAAATAAATGCACATTAAATTACTACTTTGTATCCTTTTAACATTCAAAAAATTTGAAGCACGACATAGTATGGGTACATGTTCTTTCTAGATATGTATCTTATTATATAAAAAAAGTGGATGATTTCAAAACAAACAGTGGAAGATCGTACTGAGTCGTTGAGAATAGTCTAAGAAGTGCAGTTTGGGAAAATGGTTCATCTTAATGTGTGCATCATAATAATTTCATCTTAATGATCCAATAAGAATGATGCAATTAGACATGGGGTCATCGAACAGATTTTTTAGACTGTGTTATGTGAAGAAAATGTTTTTTGATATATTATTTTTGTAGATCATTTTTCTATATGAAAACATTGTAAACTATTGGGAGTCAGTATCATCATTCTTATAAGGATATTTGAGGTATCTAATGGGATTTGACACATGTTGTATTCACTGATTTCTTATAATAAATTTCAATAGGCCAATGAGGGTGTCTATGTCAAGTATTTAGGTTCTCTTATTGTGGGTAAACATTTTAAATCTCATATGATTTATATGAATTGAAACATTTTCATATTTGAGTATTTTATATAAGATGACAAGCTAATGAAAATTTACAGGTTTTACGGGTTAGGTTTTTATAATCAGTTAAATTTTTAAAATGTTTTTCAATAGATTTATCCCTCATTCCCATTTTTTAGTTGATCCATTAGAACAATGGTTTTCAAATAAATAATGCAAAAACATTACATGGGTGTTATTTTTATTCTTCTAGAAAGTAACATATTTGTTTAGTTTTTTCAAATTACACGATCACTTCTATTTAGAAGATGACCGTTTTATTCATTAATTTCTTCTTGAATACTCTATCTACTATAAAATACAATCATTGAGAACATAAATTATTTTTATATAAATAATCCAAACATTCTCAACAACTTTCTTCATGTTATAAAGTATATGGATATCTTAGATTCATGAAATTCATAAAAACAATTATATTATAATTGAAATTTATTTATTTTTAATTCCTTATATAGATTTTTTTATAACTACATAATAAATTAATCTTTTTAATATAAGAGAAGTCCTTCCTACACATATTTATTTCAATCTTAAATTAATTCATTAATTACATTTTCTATCTTATTAAATATTTATCTATCATTTGTCTTTAATCCATATGATAGTGGATCCATTAATATGTAACAATATTTATCTCTTTTTCATGAGGGTCCGATAACATAATATGAAAATAAATATCTATAAAAACTATGACAGGATGTACTAATATGGTTCTTATGTTGATGATGTTTTCTTGTAATGATAAATCCATCATTTATCGGGTTCTAAATTTAACTCCCCATTATGGAAGAAGTTGAATGATAATTCTATTGATTGACCTCAAGGAAAAAAATTCATTAATATTAAATTATTCATTCAAATTCAAATATGTATATTTAGTAGTTAATTACTTCAATATCATGTGTTTGTTAAATTCATGCCTCTTTATCAATCATTTGAATACAATTTTTGGACATATATTTTTTGTTACTAATAGATCGATTAGAAATTGAAAAATCTAAAACTCCACTAAAATCATTGTATAATAATGTGTGTTCTCATGTATTTTGACCAAAATTGTATCTATATATCACGAACTACTTGCACTCCCATAAAAAACAAAACATTGTGATAATATTGTACACAAATATAGATATTATATACATGTACGTTGATCAATGTGATTAAATCCTTAACATTTTCCCATTATTTCCCTTACTGGTTCACTATAATTGATAGTTTTATATTTAAGAAATGTTTAATGTTTAATAAATTGTATCATTTTAACCATTTAAGCATCCATAGAAGAGATTTATTTAAAAAAACCCAAGATTCATGTCCGTACATAATTTAAATATATTTTATCAATTTAATAAATAAATTTTAATTTCTATCAAAAAATATTTTTATTTATTATATGTATCCCAAAACATGTTTTTTTTAAAAATAATAATACCACAAGATACAATGTCATCCCATGACATAACAAATTATAAAATATGTATTCTTCACAACTAGTGTACCATAAAATGGCATAAGATCTGGTAAGGCTTACATGATGGTGGGAAGGTAGGGAGTGATGGTGTGGATTGAATGGTTGGGTGGGACGGTGAGGACCCAATTTATAGGATTAAAATGTGGAGTGGGATGATGGTTCTCAAATGGTTGGGTGGGACAAAGTTATTAGTAGATGAGGATTGTATAATGGGGTGGGATCTTGGGGATTGGATATTATTTTGTTATTACCAGGCTTGGAGAATAGTGAAGGATTGCAGGGCTCAAATAATATGGTGTGATGGTGGGAAATAAGGTAATGGGATAGGCTATGGAAAATTATGGGAAGTGGAAATAGTTTTTATTTTTCATTTCCTACATATGTAGTAGTAGTTTTTTAATAAAACTAAATAAAAAGAATACATTTTAACGGTGTTTTAGAAATCCCCTGATAAAAATAACCTTTTAAGATAAAAAATACTATGTTGGGTTCCTTTAGATTATTACATTCACAAAGGATGCGTTTGTAGAATGTATGGGTTTAAATAATGAATAACAATTCCTATCAGTTTGCATTATTCATTAAATAGAATGAAATGGTGGAGAGGTAAACTTGTTGGAAGATAATATGAAAACCATTTGATAATGATGCGGAGTATAATAAAAGAAAAATCTAGATCATCAGTTATAAAAAGGGGATCATGGAATATAAAGCAATTCGTAATATATAATAGTACAATTTCATGAAAGAAAAAATAAAATGAAAGTTAACATGGAAGACATTAATTTAGTTGGTATACTAAGTGTACCACCCCAAACATTTTACGGAATGTTTCTCTAAAATACATTCGAGCCATGGACTATATTTCATAAAGCACTGAGTTTCATTGAATGGACACTTTGTTATTTAAGAGATAGTCATAGCCTAGCCATTGAACATAAATTTTCCACTTGTGTGTTTTGAATTTTTAAAATCTGACATACCCGGTTGTGTTTAGGATTATATTTAGAGTCTTATATAATTAACATATTTTTTTGTGAATAGTAACATACACTTATGAATAGTGACATCCCCTAATGAATAGTAATATACCCTTATGAATAGTAATATGACTCTTATTAATGGTATCCACACCCATGATGGTATAACTAAATTTGGGCACCATAAAATGAAGATAAATAATTTAAGTGTTAATATTTTTTGATTAAAAAAGATTTTAATTAAATATTTAATTAATCATTTTTAGAAAATTATTTTTAAAAAATGGGCTTCATTTTTTGATTTTACATGTCAAAAAATGGTTAGGGTAAATTTTTGGTATTTTTTCGAAATACTTGAATTACGATTAATATTGAAATACCATAATTTATAAAATAAGCTAAATACATTATTTATAGAGTCATTTATGATGTATTATTGATATAAGCCCAATTTATTCGGATTCACAAGATAAAATTACTATTCTTGGTCATGGTGGACTCACTATTCCTTATCTTGTGGAGAAATAATAAATTAATGAATATAATATATAGAAATCCTCTCTCTCCTCCACTATATAAACCACCCTCACCCCCTCTTCCTCCCACACCACTAAAGATTCAAGACTTGCCTAAATTTTGAAAAATACTCTTACCATGCCCTCTCCCCACGTCCAGACCTTATAGTATCACAAAATGGCCAAAAAACAATAAAAATATTATCAAGGAGGAGTACGTAAGAGGCGAACCTCTGTTCTATTTTCATTCAATTACTTTTACAAAGTTCCATTCTTTTGTTCTCTCTTCTAACCTCACCTCACTAAAATTCCATGATAAATCTGGAATCATATATTTAATGAATTTTCATTATTCTAATGTAATATTTCATAATAATCTCTCCTTTTCCCTTCCTTTTATACACTGAATTCAAACATTGTCTGAGATGTGTTAATTTATCACACGCAATGAAGATGAGTTTTCAATTTACATTACTATCTTCAATACTGTTCCAGAAAACATTTGAATGGTTTAACCATATTATAATATATGTTTTATATCGTCTTTAATATTCTGTAGCCTTTACACATTCATACTATGGATTAATAGTACAAAACAAATTTATTGTGCACAAAACCGCCAAGCCAATTCCAAGTGTTTCTTTTTAACTCATCGACTGAGTCATCCTCATGGTATATAACCAGAATCATTAGTAGATCATTTATATATATTTAATGTCACAAATAATTTATATTAACAATTCTGGATGTTTAACCACATTTCAGACAAACATCCATTTATGAATACGAGTAAACGGATAATGCAAAATAAATAAGAAAATGATACAGAAACTAAAAATTGAATCTATTAAACCCATAAAAGGCCTTTAATGAACATATTAAGGTTTTCAAATATCAATTACAAGATCATGAGGTTCTAGAATTATAAATAAATGAAGCTAAATTTGATTATTTTCCTATTTGAGAATAATCAAGAACACCTTCGTGGATAAGGTTAGGGATCCTCTCTCCCACTTTTGATCAAGAATCTCCCCTATTTTGTGCTCTTTTATTTTTAATACATAATGATGGGGTATGTTTTCTCATCTCCCTCATATATCCCTTATGATATATAAATAATGTGACACCTCTATACCTCTCTTTAATCCCTCTCAATAACACTCGTTACCATGCCGAAATGTTTCTAAGGGGTTTTCTCATCTCACATTCAATTCTATGGTATTTCCAATATTCGCCTCTTATTTTTATATGTTGTATAGTTTTACTACCATTTGATATATATTATCATGATTATCTTTATATTCATGGAATTCTATGGTTTTTTTTGTGGTTATTAACATTTCTTCATACGAATCAATTTATTACAATGTGGTAATGAGCTTTGTCTCAATTTTCACTTCATTGTGACCTGGTTAGTATTATGCACCACCTCTTTCTTATGTGGTGTACCTACATCCCATTTTATATTAATTTTCAATTGAAATTATATTCCATTTAAATTTATATATCCTTATATCATGGATATGATTATTTTCTATGTCGTATTCCATTTTACATACGGTATTTATTTTAAATGTTATTTTGACAACAAAAATATTGATGAATGTGTATCCTCATTTATATATGAATAATGTAAAGGCATATTGATTTTGTGTTTAATATATGTTTAAATAATGTTTTGGACATGGAGAATCTCTTGGGGCCCGATATAACCCCTCGATGCATCGGTAGATCTCATGAGACAAATCAGTTGGCGACAAACCCTTCGAATTTGTTTCCCAATATCAGTTGGGTTACTACCCATAGAACTAAAATGTTTTAACAGTATTAAGGTATCATGTGCCAGATACATGATGTCCATTTAATTTTAATTCCCTTTATTCATTATTAGTTATAACTATCCATGATTTTTTCACTGTGAAAAAAAATCTATTGATGTTGTTCCATTCTCAGTTTATTAATGGCTTGAGTTTTTCATTTTTTCACCATTCCATATTTAATTTGTCAAATTTTTTACAATTCAGATACTATTAATTAATTATTTGTCCATTTGTAACCCATATTGATCATTTGAGTTCACCAATTTCATTGTTTACTTTCAAAAGGTGATGAAGATGTGGTCATTTATTGAGTTCCTATGGATGTCATTTTTAGTTTTTGTTATGTATTGTATTTTGAAACCTTTTCCAATGTAATTTGAGTTAAATATATGTATCTTGTTTTTTCAAGACTACTAAACTGATCATTCCTTCTGGATTTTTAATCTTTATAACCATGCTAATATAAAAAGTAATTCCCCAACTCTGGTCTTGAGGGGTTGGGGTGTTACAGTTGGTATCAAAGGAAGCTTAGTAGAAAACATGGAAACTAGAGTTTGAAATGTATAATAGGGAACAAGCCCTAAGGTAGTATTTGAGGATAAACATACAATATTGTCCTGGTATTTTATTAAGGAATAGATAATGTGAATATTATTATCAAATACATCCATGTCTGGATACGAGCTATTAGAGGAGGATCTAGCACAGATGTTCCTAAGAGTAAAATATCCGATAAAGAGTTTCCATATTGACCCGGTGTATCCTATGTTATGAACAATTATTATAGGAAAACTCTAGTAAGGGTATATGTATCTCCCATGACAGAGTAGTGTATACATAATATTCTCAAAACATGTCTTCCTAAATCTAAATATCCATCTCTGATTAGCCATTCAACAGGGGGTGATATGCCATTCTCAACATCATCTAATTAACCATCTCTACCTTTAATCATCTTTAAAAATATTACAGAATGTGAGGGTCCATATATGATTCGATTTCATATAAAATAGTATAATGTCTATAAATATCCAAATTATTCATGTTCTAAACAGCCACTACCTTTTTTGGATCCTTGATTTGTTGGTATTGTAGTTAATTTGTGAGTGGATCAAAAATCACCCATATCAATGAAATAACACTAAGAGATTAAGGTATCCCAATCACGATGAAATTTCCTCTCTTACCACAAGTCTATACATAAATGGATAAGGGTTGTAGAAAAACAGAAGATCTATGATGTTCAGAATTAATTCTCAGATATATAAGTAATAGGGACACAAAATTCAACCTAGATCATATAATTCACAACCACAAGTAAATAAATATCTTGTCATGATACAACATTGTACAACCAGGATTCATGAAAAAATTAGATCAATACCAAGAATATATCAATTCCCACATCAGGTTTACTAGAAGTACCAACAAACCTAAAAATATTACCACCACATTGATAAAATGATACCACTCACCCAAGATATACCCACCATAATAATTCTTTCTAAAATGATAAAACTCCATATCCTCAACCAAAACATGTCAAATATGATTATCCATATATAATCTGGAATGAGAAAAAGATTGAAATAACTCTATAACAACTACCCCTTCATCACGACACATCATAGTAAATCAAGCCATCAGTAACCTCTATTCAACTAATTTTTTCACTCAATTAGTTAGTAATTCTATGATCAATGATTCATTGACAACATTTCATTTTCATAGGATGCATAAAATATCAAAATCAAAGGTCTAAAACAATATTCTATGAATAATAACCCAAACTAATCCAATAATAGAGACATTAGAGTAGAAATCATATCAAAAACCTATTTAAAGAATCAGAAAAATTTAAGATCAACTCAATATCACTTTCAACTCCAAAAAATACTCTTCTACTGCTCCCTCTAAACAAGCATCAGACCCTTAACGGTTTTCTATATTAAAGACTATGAATGGTTTGTAAATTTTCAAGGAAATAATCTATAATAATAATATAATCCCATTAATAATTCCATATAAAACAAATTTTGGTGCTTCTCTCAAAACATCACCACCTAAATCATTTCAGGATCCATTGAAACAAAATTCTTAGATAAAGAAATGTAAAAAAGCATTCCCTTTTTAATTAAGAATTTCCATTTCGGTAGTATCCAATATTGATGATGTTAATTAAAGATTCAATTAAATATATTTAAATAATAAGAATGATATTTCTCTATCATATAATAAATAAGATCACATCCATTAAAAACGACCCTGCATAATCCATGAACAATGGATTAATCATACATAATGCTGTAAAAGCCAATGGAGAATTAATATGACCAAAAAACAAGAACAAATACTCATAATTCCCATACATGTGCGTAATTTTTTTGTTATGAATATATTACTTTTGGAACCTAATTTGATGATTCCATGCATTTATATCAATTTCAGTAACTAATAGGTTCCCTTGAGCCCATGGAAAAGGCCACCAATCATAGGTATGGTATGTTATATCATCAAAATCACTTGGTTGAGTTTATTGTAATAAAATAATTTTAGAGACTTTCATCCTCTTTCTTTATAAAGGGATATGGATATGACCATGGTATATGCTCGAATGAACATATACCTTAGACTTAGAATCCACTATTAGAGCATATAATTTTTTCAATAAAATGGGTGGAATATACTATTAATGTAACAGAATTTGTGCTAACAATAGATGTAATTCAATAGTAAACTCAACTTCAATTTCATGCAGAAACATGATGATATAATTTGGAATGAATTTGTGTTACTATTTCACCAACATATTTATAGGGATAATATGACAAGGATAAAAACATCAACAAAACATCTCCAATTTTTGTTAAATCAACTAATCACTAGAAATAACTAGACCTACCCTGCCATTAATAAGATCCTCTCACATATAGAGGATTTATTGAATCCAGTAGAATAAAAGAAGTTTAACTGAAAATGATATACATGATTCTTATAATTATATCTTATAATATAAACCATTTCAGCAATGAGATCAAATATCTCAAGATCTTAAAATAAAAAATCCCATATTTTTTCATGGTTAGTGAAGATAAAACGTCATTTGAGACATCAAAAACCATGCTCCAACATCTATCCCAATGTAGGAGAAACATTCATAAAAATGGAATAAGATGAAAACAAAATCTCAATAGAATGATATTCATATATGAGATAAAGGAATTATTTTCACCGATAATGAGTATCGATACTATAAAAGAATATGTAATAATCAATAAACCAATCATGGTAGTTGATCATAACTTCGACTCTACTAGTATACTCTCAACTACATAAATAATTCCATATTTATTATCCCATTACGTTGTAACCTGAACCTCACCCTTGGAAAGATGTTAATATCCAAATACATTTTTCTATATAAGATTCAAAATGAATTCCATTTGTGAAGGTGAGTCAACATGTAATTTCCTATTATGTAATCATATAAAAAATATAGTGAAGAGAATAATTCCCACATTCATGACACACTATGGGTAATTCCTTTCAAGATGTTTTGAGGTGTCCCATTCTCCCACACTAGTACCATACCACCTATCCTGACAGGGGAATTCACAATGCACTTCTATCACCACCTCAATGCTGGTCACCCCACTTCCTATTTATGATAGAATATGAAATCTAGGAACATTTCTATCTCTTATTATCTAAAGAGAAATGTTTTCTCATCTATACCTGTCTCAGTTATAGATTCCTTATCGTCAATCTCTATGAAGGTGGGTAGGGACATATTAGTAAACATAGATCAAATATCATACATCAAACATGTCATAATTTTTTTCTCCATCAATGTCATTATAAACATTATCTAGATATATGTGCACCAACTAAGTATATCAAACAACATACCCTGTGATATATCACTCCATGCTCTTAAGTAAATAAATATTGTGCCTCTTTCAATATTAGTATATGGGGATATAACTACTGGTTGAGGGATTTCGGGAAGGTGGTATTGGTGTGATATTCTTGTAACATGGATTACACAATATATTTCAACAACAGTTTTTTAGAACCTCTATAATATTAGTGAAAAAACAATCATTGGAGTCGTTCAGAGTTATTATGAAGTAAAAAATACTCCCAATAATCTAAATCTCTAATTATGATTCTTGTGGCCCCATGACACCATGATAGATTTTTGGATGCATCTTAGTGAATTATAGTGTAGGTTTCACCTTCCCTTATAGTAAAAGGTTCGAATCATGGCCGGATAACTAGATCATTAGTTCTATAGTTCAGAATAATACTGAATCAAATAGTGGATTTTCCTATGTAGTTGTTTCTACGGTTTCCATTATAGTATTAGGATATAGTCTTATTGAATGAGATACATTCTAAAAAATAGAATGGAAGACATCAAAAATTAATAAATAATCTCATAAATTAATCAAAAAAGGATACAAAAAATTAAATATATGTTGGATAACCACAATCCTCCCATCATAACATGATCTTTTTAAATAATGCTATATGGCCAAACCACTCCCACACTACCTCTTGTGTTAAAAAAATACACTAAACAACATATTAATAATCCACATATATAATACGTTGATACGAATTCTTGTGTGTAGGCTACAATGATAATGTGACCCTTTAATAAAAATTTATAAAATAACAATATTAGTTAACCCATAATGTCACACCATATGGCTAACCAAAAGTCCCATAACACATTATCAACCACCACATGCTATCGTTAAGGACATGGATTTAAAAAAAGAAACATGTGAATGATTTACTCATATATAGACATATGATAAGATATAAAAAACTATAGTATCATATAAAATATTCAAAATACATAATATTTCAACCAATCCAAAAATGGAAATATACATCTACAAGATAACAAGGACAGAACAATAAAATTAGAAGGCCAATAATAGTGATCACTAAGCATCCCATGTTTCCATCTTGACAGGGACATATTTCACCACCATACCAACCACAATAAGGAAAGAAAATATTATATACTCATCCTATAAATAATGCTCATATCATTAACTATATCCTACAAAACTAAGCTTAAAATTCCCAAAATAAACATTAGGAAAAGGGACCTAAATATTTTCATGACACAACAAAAAAATAAAAACCATATCTACACACAAAATCATTACTTTTTGAATAAAATACATTTTTAAAGATTTATGAAAGAGACCATATTCACATATAAAATCATATTTTGGTTTTCATTTAAAAATCTTTATTTATTACAATAATAAATGTAATATTACAAAAAAAACATATCTATGAGGATTAATTCAATGAAGAAAATAGATTTTTAAGAGTTAATAACTTTAACAATTTGGATAATAAATATATCATTTAAACATTCAGATAATTTATCCATAAAGGACTATAGGAAAATTATTTACCCGAGGGTGTAAAAATCTATAAAAACTAAAGAAACACTAGATAGTAAAAGTTATTTATAAAGTCTAAGATCCTCAGTACCCTAGTAAGGCTACACAATAACAAAAATTTCATCATTGGAACCTACATTAGCGGTCCCTCACTCCACTATTTTTCTTCAATATTTATTATTTACCCATACCCTATTGTCTCCCACTATACTATATAAAATAATTATATTTCCAAAAAATACCACATTTTATAAATCATTTTATATAAAAATTACACACTACTTCCATGTATAAAAAACCATTTCCTTTTCAAAACAATATTTGGGAAATTTTATCAACCACACCATGTGGAAAATATTTAGTTCTCTATGAAAAACCTTTTAAAAAAACATCATATTATTATAAAAGATTAAGTAAAACATCAATATTAAATTTCATAAATAATATAAAATTATATTAAAATACACAAGTATATTCAATGGATATACTATAATATAAATACAACTACCTCAAAATTATTAAACTCATCATTTCCTTCGAGATCTGTTATTGGAGATGAATGTATTAGTAAATATATATCCTAGATATGTTGAAAAAAAGGATTTTTTCCATTTTCATGACATATATACAAATATAGTCTCAATGGGAATCAAATAAATTGATAAGAATAGAAGAAAAATATTATAAATGATATAACTCACTATATTAATATCGACAGAGACTCAATATTTCAATTGGCATAAAGCTCCATTAATGGAGATTGTGAGGGAGCTAAAATCATCACTGAATAGACAGTAAATGAAATATTTCAATATTAATATAAATATGGCAATATTACTAGAGATATGTATCAAATTTAAGGTAAAAAATTAATTTTTATCCCTTTATTAACTTTACATACAATAGCATTACCGGTTAGATGGTGTTAGATTCATAACCTGATAGTGAATACTTGAAGATATGTTATATATCCTGGTATATACCATCTGGCTGATTGATGTCCATTGGTTGTCTTATTGAACATTAATACCTTCATGTGGTATTTCAACCTTCACATTGTGGAATAATGATTCCACCAACTACCACACATTTCTCTCCTTACATAAAAAAGGCCAAAAAATAAAAATGAAAATGTTAGAAGAGGCTATATACCTAATTTCATGTACTAAGTTGCAACATCATACACAGAAATGATGATGAATGGAGTTTCAACTACCTATGATGATCATAATGAGATATATATATCTATAAATCAAGGAGTAACCATCACATATATAAACTGAGAATAATTTACCATAATCTATTATCTTAATTGATTAAATATCTATTTATTTTCTAAATTTTATCATTTTATTTTTGTGTTATCGTTTTAGTTTTATTTTATTATAATAAGAAATAATCCTTTTTTTGGTTTAAATAATTTCTTTTTCAAACTTATCCTAAATTGTTTTGCATAATTAAAATTTTATTTTGAATTAAATATGGTTTATTGGAATGTTGTAAAATCATTTTCATATGGAATAATGTGGGGGAAATGGTTGTGGAAGAAAAGGTACATAGAAATAATGATTGAAAAAATATCCACTATAACCCTTAAAACTAGAATGGGAGTCCAACGTATTATACCTTGGTGGTTAAGAATAGAGTAACTGAATAACACAACTTAATTACGACATTTTTAGAGGGGTTTATCAAGAAGATAGTAGCTATTCCACCTTCCTAGACAATCACACGACCAATAGATCCTAGTGGAAGACCCAGTGAAGGAATTTGCATGCCCATGTAGCCTCATAAATACACTCTACATTAAATTATAGATTAAAAAATCCCTTGTAATTCCTAGAAAATAATTATAGCTCTTTTATATTCTTGAAAACGAGATTCACGCAACACTACGTAACCAATAAATTATTCCGTAATTATAAGCGACGAAATTATGATGAAAATGATATAATAATCATGAATTCATGATAAAAATCACCACCCCTTCACACTATAAATTATTATAATAAATAATTTAATAATTTATAATGTCTCACAAATACAGCCATGATAAATTTCCTATGTTATATAATATCCACCACAATACTTTCTTTTTTCTGGAAAAAATGAATACCATTCACTAAGAAATTACAAATACTAGTCACTTAACTCTAATGTGCCCAGACACAATCAATCTGCATTGTTAAAAACGTTAGGGGGCAGACGTATCTTTAACATATTAAATTCATGATGATTAATCATTTTTTATTGATACTAAAAGAGAATGTGTTTGATTTTGAAGATGTGTGGGGAAGATATTGGATCAAAAAATAAATTATATAACTATGTTTTTCATGTTTCCAACACATAGAAAACATGAAGCATAATACTAGAAAGAAAAAATAGAATATTTTGGGCAACAATTCCCACATGTTGATGCTAACCAATGAAAGTGTCCACTAGCAATGTGGAATAGTCTAATTGATAAAACTATATCCATATATAAGTAATTATAACACCGGAACATTGTATGTTTGGCTAAAAAATACAATATAGGTCTATAAAAAAATGTCTCCCATATTTGGGAGTAGTGTATTGTTTATATTTTCTTATTTATCATTCTATAATTATAGTAATTCCTTATTTTAATCACATACACTTAAATAACAGATTATACAACTATGGTTAGTCTAAAAGGTATCATTATGGTATTTTTTTAGTTCTAGGATTAATATATTTATACTCTTTTCCAATTATTTTATACTAGCTATATGTATTTTTAGTATCAAGTGTCAGGTGATAGTAGGATGATTCAATTCATAAATATCCACGGGATATTCATATCTTAACTAATAAAACTCTTAAATAATAACATAATTAATGTAATTGAATATGATATTGAGGAGTTAATTAACATGATAAAGGATAGGTAATCTAGAATATGCATTTGATTACTTGACTGGTAGCACAACATGATAGTGGATGTGTCATGGTGTGATTAGTTTATCTCAACACACCGAAATATTGTATTCCAAACTACCTAGGAATAAAGGAATAGGTAAACTGTTAGATCAACATATCAATCTTTTTAAATTCGTAGTAGATGTGGATAGGGTTTATAGATCTCTATGGAAGTTAGGAGTAGCATTACAATAAATAAAAAAAGTTATTATAGATCCATAACTATGTTAAAAAATAATGATCTTTAACATCTCCCAAATATTCCATTAATCAAAAATTTTCATTTTTACTTTTCACATCAATATAAAATTATCACATTTAAAATATTTTCAATTATTTTTATCCTAAAAATATAATAAATAACAAACCATAGGGTCATGTTGTTACTTCATTACCACCAAGCATTAAACCCAAATCATAGTCCAAAATTATTTTTCCAAATAATTTTTTTACACATAAATTGCCATCATTGTGGTGGAGGAACCCATTTCATAATTTTATAATTGTTCATTCCATATTATATATTTTCATAATTCCATTCAAAATCACATGTAATATAGAATAATAAATTTAGTTGGAATACATCTTCCATTCTTAATTTACTACTACACAAATGTATTTTACATAGGTGACTGTGAATATCAAACTCTAAAAAGGCCTGTGATAATTAATGATGAAAAATAAATATTTATTAGAAGGACTAGACCTATATGTCCCAAATATGATTTAGTAAAAATGTTGTTTTTAATGATATTAATTCATGTCTTTAAGGGGAGAAGAATGAAATTTGGATAGTATCTGAGGAAGAATTATTATTTCCTTAATCACTTATTGATGTCAACCCATACATACATCACATAAAAATGGATAAAAAATCTATGACACGAAAGGGTGGTTTTATTTCATTCTAAATATTTTATTATATTTAATATAATATGTAATTTTATTTTTTTCAACATATGTTGATATTTAAGAACCATACCTATTTATACTCACCTTGGAGGATGTGGATGATGAACATTAGGTTTTAATATAAAATGATTAATTAGGACAAGGTATGGAGTTTCCATATCAAGTTCGTTATTATTATTAGTATAAAGAGGATGACCCACTCCAAAGTCACATTATAGGAAGAATAGTAGAGGTAATATATACTCAATTGGATGATGAATATGACCATTAATTACCTTCCAAAAAATATTTTGACCCAAGGGGTGGACATAAAAATAAAAGAAAATGTGACTTCTATATCCAATAATTCCAATATAACATAAAAAAATAGTATTTGGTGTCCATGGAAAAAAACATCTACAAATGGTTTTAAAATAAACCCTTTTAGTCATTTAGTCATATGAAATGTTATATGTATGACCTCAAATGGTGTTTAACATTTGTTACTTCAATTTATCTTTATATATACTTCAATTTATTTGATTTAATTACTAATTTTTTATTTATTTCCTTCCTATGATATATATGGATGTATTTAAGTGACTAACAAAAGATTCCACTTTATAATAAAATTACTATATCTATCACACTAATTTTTGGATTACATTCCTAATCATGTAACACAATTTTTATTTAATAAAATAAAAATGGTAAAAATTATGTCTATGTGTTTGTGGTGACATCCTATATATATTTTGTTATCCTCTACTTGATTGAAAATTTCCAATCAGTTCTATTAGAGACATGTTCACCTGAAAACCATTGAATCTCTTATCTATATTAGTTTTGAACCAAACATTAATTGAAAGGATTATTTATTATCAAAATTGAACATTAACACATTAGAATAATGATTTTAATTTTGGCTGAGTTGTATTTTTTAAAAATGTAACATCTCATGGATCAATATTAAATATAAATTGATATGATATATAAACTAGAGAAAATAATAAAAGGAGATCTCACTAAAAGTTTTCTAAAATATCTTGATACAAGGGTTATATGTGAAAAATAATCAAATACATAATTTATAATCATATTTATTCTAATATTCAAATATTCTCACAAATTGACCTTTATTTTTATTACAATTATTTTCTTAAATGATTGATGACTATTAACTCAATATTTAAGTCAAACACTATTGAAGCATTGATACTTCATAATTTTAGAATCTATGCAATGTTAGCGTATAGTCATGAGTAACTGTGTGACTAGCCATGTGAATGCCTTTAATTCATAGAACACTAGTTTTGAACAGTTGGAGGAATTTTATCCAAACCATGTAGCAAAACCAATTATATGCCAATATATTTTGAGGAATATCCCCAAATTTGGAACATGGTTTGTAATATTATGTTTCCTAATCACGCACAATGCCAATCTTATTATAAATTAAATTTTACCATATTAAACCTTCTTAATTTTATACTAAATTTAACTCTAATCCTCCACTTTATAGTGCACACCACTCTAGGGGAACATCCCATATCATTCTTTCCCTCATATCTTAATGGATGAGCTTTATTCATGCTTTTTACCCATTTCTTATGTTAAATAAAGTGTTATTATTTTTACATATATTAAATTCATCCCATTTCAACTCTTTCCCTATCCCTAGTCAGGTCTTATTGACTGATGTTTTAGGTTAAACCAATTTTTAATTGATTTTTTAGGTATCTTATTATTATTCATCATCTATTTGGGAACTTTTTTTCATGGTCTATCACTTTAGATTATTAATGAAACATGTTTACGGTAGGTTTTATCCATATATGTAATTATTTAAATTTTTAATCCTTTATTTACTTCCATTTTAATCTTAATTTTATTTGTTTAATGGCTTTATTATATATTTCAATGGTCTTTAGAAGATGGAAAACAAGGTTTATCTTTATTTCCATTTGATGAAATGGATTCTCATATTAAAACATATAGTTTAAATTAAATTGAAACCATTTTTTCACAACATCATCTTTATAAAATTTCATTTTAAACCAATTTTTAACAATAATTTTTTAAATTTTATTGGGTTTCTTTGGTTTTAAATTGGTTGGGTTTTAAAAAAGCTGTTTTAGTTTATGTTTTAATTTATAAATATATGAGGGTTATATTTTTTAATTTATAAAGTTATTATTTTTAATTTGGATTCTTCGATGGTTTTAGGAGTACCAATTGGTGTATTTCATAAATTATTTTAATTTTTTTTCTTGAAATATTACACATTATTCATTTTTTAAATATTAATTGTCTTAGTATTGTATTTATTTCCACAATGGAAAATGTTAATATCAGTTATTATTCTCATTGAAAGAGAATGGTGTTTGGACTAAGAAGGTTGGAGATGTTATGATGAATATTGTTATAATAAAGTTTTCTTAATGAGTTTCCTCTTCTTATTATTGTTAATAACAAAAAAATTTAATAGAATAAATCACTTAACATTTTTAATCACTCTAAATAATTGTGATGATTTTTGAAAATGTTTACAATGTCTAGAACATGTGGCAGTATGTGAATTGATGGCACATATTTTATAAAAAGATGAATAAAAGGAGTTTAATAAAGATTTAAAAAATTCCATCATTTTATAAGGAATACGATGTCCATGAAAAATTATATTATTTATGTATAAATAATATTTTAAAATATTGTCGTCTAGTTTGGAATTTATTTCGACATTATAGCATTTACCGGTATGGATATTTCAAAGTGTGAACAAAAAATGTGGCTATCCCAAATCATAGAGTTTATGAACTGCAAGAACATGTGGGTCCTGAGGTTGTCTACATGGGAAGTAGTTTGACATAGTAGGCCCATTGTGGTATGGTTGAAGGAATATAGGTCATGATTTTTGAATAGGAGGGTGTGCATGAGAGTCCCTATAGAAGGGATAGAGCCTCTAGGAAGGTAATATAGATTAGTGGAATGTTTTGCGTAGTGTTTTTGTTGAGAAACACTAGTGATTAGTCATACAATTAGTGAGAGAATACTCTTTATTTGTAAATTTTCCACCATGATGAACATTGATGTGGGATCTAGATGCTTTGGGTACATTCTTACTAGTAAAAATAATAAAAATATTTCACTAGCCCTATGATTTTATTGATCATAGTTATCTAATTGAATTGGAACTTTCATCTTCAACCTAAAACCTTCAATGTTCATCACAGGATTATAAAACTATCAATTTCATCATTTCATTCGTGGATCATGATTTTAGCCATATTCTATGATCATTCTATTGAAATGAAGCATTTGGTATCAAGTAGAGGTTATGTATACAATAAACGTCTTGATTCAAAGTGATTTCATGAAGAACCTGACTTGGCCAAATGAAAACTATGATGTAGAGGATAAGTTGTTCATCCATTGTCATTAAACATGTTTAAGCATTAAGGTGATGATCTTTCAAATGATTCTAGTATCATGGAAGGAAATATGTATTATAAAGAATCCACCTTTATCTTGTTCTATTGAATATGAAATAAATTTTTTATGTATATATATATTTGTTTTCAAAACACCTTATTCAAAATTAAGTATTGTAATGTCATTATTATTGAACATTTAAGTTGGAAAAACACAAAAACAAATGATGATTTAACTCCCCAATATATGGAGAACAACCAACCCTATAGAGTGATACTAATATTTTAGAGGCTTTCATTTTACAATAAAATAGAGGACCACAAAACACCATTCATGATTAATTCCCATACTCACTATATTTTTGGATTAGTATGAGATACACAATATATTCATCTTGTGTGAAACACACTCTAAGATTATTTTAATGAAGTGAATATTTGGAATGAATATTTTGTTGTGAGAAATAATTTGAGTTCTTAAAAACCATCCTAATTTTGTGAATAATTATTTTAACTAGATTATAATTAATTATAACCTGTGGAAATCTATTTTTAAATATAATAACATCATTTATTTACTTTCATAAGTATGTTTATACATCTAATACCCATATTTTATTGTTCGAATATATTGTGCAAAAAGGCCGTGTACACATTTACGTGGACAAATATGTAAACATTGTGTTCCAGGAATCATTAATCCACAATTATAAATACATTACTAACCATACAAAATATAATAAATAGTGTAAAAAGTTATATGGAAAGAAGTATTATATACATGTGTTTGTGAAGACAACATATCGAAAGATGTTCTTGTCCTTCGTTCGGAAATGAGGTTACGATGAAGAATGAAATACTTGAAGAGAAAGACTGAATAAATACAATAATCATTGTTAAATCATGCAAAATCCTTGTGTTGATGTATCATATTTAGTTTTTTTTAAATAAAAACTATGTTTAATTTCATAAATGATACACCATGTTACAATAAAATAAAAAAATGGATATTATTATTTAGATGTCATCACTATAACCTAGACACTATAATGTAGAGTATGAATATTTTTATCTGAATCATGAAAATAGGGTTTATGAATGTATATATAATTAAATCATCATTGACCAATTAATTATAAATGAAAATATATTTTTTTAAAGGAAATGTTTTTTTTCAAAATTTAGTTAAGGGAAATGAAGTGTTATTATAAAATAATAAAATCACTCTTATTTGGTTATATTAATGAAAAATATATATATAATATTAAATATAATGTTTAAAATTCATTTTATGTGTTTTCTAAACATGATATGAGAAAAAATTCAATTTTAGGCATAAAAGGATTATTTTTTAAAAAGGCATTTTTAACGCCATTTGATGGAAAACAAATTTTAAATCTAGTTTCTTTCAAATTTATAAACACTAGTTAATAAAATTATATTTTAATATAAAATAGGATTGTCAAAAAATAAATATATTTATTTATTTTTTTTCAAAGAACATTTACATTTTGACGAATATTGAAAAAACCAAATATTATATCAAACATTCTTTTTCATCAAATTTATTTATATTATTATATTATGTTTTAATTTTTTATAAAGTATATTTAGAAAAAAATTATTATTTTTTCATGTTTTGGTAATTGGAATCAATTTTATATTGAAATTGGACATAAAATGTTTTAAACGTCAAAATTTTTTACTTTAAAAACTCATTATCTCGATATGTCAACATGATTCATTTTAAATTAATTTTGAAATAATTTGTGTTTTTAATTTTAAAAAATGGAAATTAATGGCTATAATAATATTAAAATTTATTATCTAATAAGATCAACATATTTTTTGAAATTTATGAATAGTAACATGAGTAATTATTTTTATTACCACGGTTAATTGTATATTGGGTAATTAAGGCTAAAAATAAAATTATAAATTACTCTAAAACATTGCATAATTTCATTGAATGAGTATTTTTATAACTAAAAGAATCTTTGGGACTAAATATAACATTTTTAATCCCCTTGGATGTCTTTTACAAATTTATATTATTTTATTCAAGGAAAAGAATATTTTGTCCCACACTAGTTTTTAACAAATAAAATATTGTTAATTTTGGGATACATATTAGGCATGTTCATCTATAAAAAGTATTTAAAAATATAATATTATTACTTACATCATGTTAATTTATGTATAATTTTTAGGAAATAAATAATTAAATTAAATTGTGTCACAATGATGATGTAATAATTCCTTCATTAATGGAAGAATGAAATAAATGATATTTAATGTATTAAAATAAATATAATTTTATATAATTTGTTTCATAAAAATATTTTATTGATGATTTTTAAATGTAATGGATTATTTAAATTCGTTTGTTGAACATATAATGTTGTAAATATATTTTTAAAAAGACTTATGTTGAATAGTATGAATATTGCCATCAATGCTATATTAAAATATATAATATTTTTTTAAATAATAAAAAATTAAAACAATATCCGAATTTCATCCAAAATTTTTTATAAGTCCTATAATTTCATAACTAAATTATTTATTAGTTTTTTGGAATGTTATACTAATTATATTAACACTCAAATTATAAATTACTTGATAAAATGGTAAGAGTAAAAATGGTAAAATAAGAGTTGAAAAGAAAATATAAGGATTAAAAAATTAAAAAATCATATAATTTTTATTGAATGATATTATTTTGTTCTATAGCCATATTATTTTATAAAATAATATGTTTGAATCTATTTCACTATAAAATTAGTTTATAATAATTTAATTCTTTTATAATTCATAGAGTGACCCTCCCCTCTATTATAAAAGGGAATTACTTCTTCTCATTTTTTCACACTTCAAAATCTATTTGGATGAAATAATATACACCCATATAAACTACTATAATATATCCCACATTCTAGAGGACATATTTTAAACAAAAAACCCTCCTTAGATGTATTATGGTGCCAATCAATGGTAATCATCTGAAGAATAAGTATCACATTAATTAAGTGCTTCTGTTTTTTTCTTATTCCCCTTAAATTATTATTAGAACAATGATGTGATAAGAACTCAATTATAATAAATATATTAATATGTAATTATATTAATGACATCATCTATATCCATTTTCATTCAATCGTATGGGAAAATAATTAATCATTTGTGTGTACGTGTGAACTATCACCTCCACAAATTAATTTAATTCATTTTACTATTTTTTATTCATTGTTTATAATGATTGAATTAATGTGTATATAACATATTAATGAAAAATTTATCATTATAATATAATAATATATCAATTACATTCTTACTTTCCGTGAATATAAAAATGATAATGGCATCCCTGCGTACGTGTGAACTATCTCCTCCATGAAGCGATGTGATTAATTTTTCACCACCACATAAAATTGATTATATATATAAGTATATCTAAATTATTAATAACATAATAATAAAATTATTAAATTTATTTAAAAAAAATATTTCTAACATTATTTCTATAACGATTTTTGAAAAATTTGAATATTTCTCATGTGTTCGTACAGATTACCGTCTCAATGGTGCTAACGTAGTTCAATTTAAATATCCATATTTAATGAAAAAATATGTATGTATAATATATTTATAATAATAATAATTCTTATTTCATGAATATTACTCTGTATATAATGGACTAATGAAATCTTGGACCATATTTGACCTACCAATTTAATTTTTGACTCCACTACAGAATATCATTAAAACATCTTACATAAATTTTTATAATTAAGAAATTAGAATAACTTGATATTTATATATATAAAAGAAATAATAAACTAGTAAAAGTTATTCATGAAATAAATAATTATCATAAGTTTATTATTCTGGAATATAAATAACTTATGAGAAAAATCTAACTCAAAGTAAGGTACATTGTCTCAATTTCATTTCATTAAGGCATAGTTTAATGTTATACACCTACCTTTTTCGGTGCTTATAAACCCACATTAAATTATCATAAATTTACTTATTATTAAATTAATGAATGTTTTTATATGATATTAATTTATGGGGATTAATATTTAAAAATTCAATTTGAAATGGTAACATTGAATTTTTAACCATTTAATTATCACATATTTTAATCCCTTTCAATATTGTGGAAATTATTTTAAATATTTAATTATATAGATATATAAGAAACATAATGAATTTTTTTAATAGATTTAAATTAATTCAATGGCTTGAATAAAATATTCTTTATTTTTTATAAGGAATATTTTGGAAAATGACCAAAGGAATATATTTTTTATCGTATATAGAGATAAGTAATTCACTACTTTTATGATCGTTATTTGATATAAAGAATCTTCTAAATGACATAATGTTTTTAAAAGAAAAATAATCCACTTTATTTTCTTTTTTATGTATTAGTTTTTAAAAATGGATTTAAAAATTAACCAACTATTTCAATATCTATAATTTTGTTCTTATGATTGGAAAAAAAATTATAAGCGAAATACTGAAAATATTAATCACCTATGTGTTATTAAAATATAATGGTACCTGAAAATTTGAAGGGTGGTAATTTGATAAACTAGGGATAGGTCGTTATGTGGTAAACCACAAACATGTTGTTACGTTATAACCTCCAATGAATTGGTAATGTATGTCAATTTTATGACTATTCATTTGTAAGAGTGATTTGTATAGAAGTTGACCTAATGGTTATCTCATTTAAGTATACTTATATCTCAAGATTGAATTATTTATTTTATATGGGTTTTAGGGGTTTTAGGGTAATATTATGATACACAATAGTTTCTAAAGAAGTTTTTTTTCAATGGTAAGTATTTACTAATTATTAAGGGTGAAAAATATTACATTATGATAAAGTTGATATGGGTTTTCATTTTTATTAATAGAGTCATTTTTTCTTCTTTTTATATCCCATATTGTGAATTTATGATTATCCCATGTTTTTTAATGTTTTTCACATTACATAAGGATATGTGATGGATTAGAATAATTTATGTTGAATATCTTGAATAGTATGATAAACGAGTCCATTATTCATTTTAAATATTATCGATTAAAAAAAAGTGGATACTATTTAGAAGTTTTAACTTTGTAATTGATTTTTATGAATTACTGTTGATATAATTCAATAAAACTCTAAACCTAAAAGACCCCAAATCTGAAATAAGGTAACATTCTTGACATTACTCAATATTGTGTCATGTTTAAGGTTGGGTTTTTATTGTTGGTATCAAAGGATAGTTTAGATAACTTTTGAAGATGATGATGTTTTCCAAAAAGTTATGGATATCATACTGAGTTTATAGCTTTCATGATGATCATAAGATTAATGTATTAGAAAACCTCCGAGGCTTTATGTTATGAATGTTTTAGGTGACTATGGATATTTATATAGGATTGTTTTTGTAATTATGGCTCAATACTTTTGGGGTAAAAAATTGAAACACAAGAGATAAAAATTTATGTTAAAATATATTATGGTTTTTTGTATTATTTTATTATATTTTTGGAATGTTATAATAATTACTTGGTTTTTAAAAAAAGACAACCGACTGCATAGGTGACAAGCTATCGAGTCCCATATGGCATCGTGAATTGAGCTCACAGCCAAAGGGAAACAAGAGTTCATCGCCTACCACTATGTTATGTGGATTTCAAATTTAATGCGAATTTTTCTCTTTAGTTAAAATAGTTGATCGAAAAATAATAATTTGATTCTGGGAAATTATTTTATCATATTTGAAAAATGATTTGAATATTTTGTGATGAATTTTATTTCAGACAACGTTCGCTATTTTGTAAATTCTATATGATCAATGTAAATAAAATAATATTATATATTATTTGATGAATAAAGGTTGAGTTATATTTTGGAATAACAAAGGATTTAATTGTGTACTAATGCAGATTTAGGTTATTTCTGAAAATGGTTGGCATATATTGTAGATAACTAAGGAAATTACATTCTGGTTTGAAACAACAATAATAATTGTTGTTTTTTGGAGATAATTTATAAAATTTTTCTTGGAATAATACATTAATAAATATTTATTAATTTTTTGTTTCAAAATTAGTTTATATTATTTTTTAGGAATTTTATGGACAATCATTTGTTGAATTGTTTCTATTAAATAATATGTATCACTTTTGTTTTTTTAGATTAAAAGTAATCTTTCAGCATACAATGGTTAATTAAATTTGAATAATTGTTTTATATTCTCTTTTTCATATTTTTTAGTTAAATTATAAGTATATAAGAAATATATAATTAAAATTTTTGGAATTATTTGACACTCTAGAAGATGATTATAGTGCTTTAGGCATCTGAAATTCTTCATAAATACTAATTTTTTAGAGAAAATTGTGTTCTTATTGAACTTGATTAAAGGATAAAACATTACATGTTAATTAAGTGTAATAAATTATACTCTTTGTAAAAGTACAGATATAATCCCTCAAATCTATGAAAATAATCTTAATAAAAGTTACTTGTTTACTTTTCACACTAAGAAATCAATGAACTTATGAACTATCAAATCCTTATGGTTTTCTGATTATTAAATTTCTCATGACCATGTTTTCTATCACTCTACATAATAGCATAATGGTTAACTTTATATTATATTTCCTTGTTTTCCAACATGTAACACTATTATGTTTTATCAAAAGTGACCTATAAACGTTCGTCTCTTTGGTTTAAAATTGATGATTCATTTATTATCGTTATGATTTAGAATTCTAATAAAAGTATTTTCAATTGGAAAACCCCTAGTTTTCAATCGCAATTATAAATTAAGAGGATGAAATTTATTAAAGGATGAGAATGTAACATCCCCTATTTTAATATGAAACACGATGATCGATAGAATACCTGATACACTATATCAGTCTTAAGCGAACAACTATATGTTATTATTTTAATGATATCATTATAACATATTCGTTAGAGTGATTGGTATGAAAAAAAGTACTTAATTATTAAAATATGGTTTAAACATGGGTATAAAATAAATTATTTAGTGACTAATTATTTATAAATGAAATTTATGATTCTTATAAATAAAAGGAAATGTTTTTATGAAAGAAATTTAGTCCCTAGAGTGTTCTTATTAAAAAATAAAACATGATTGTTGTCTTATATTATTAAAATATTTATAATATAATATATTCATTATAATGTTTATAATTTATCTTTTATATTTTCTTGGCATGATATAAGAACAAGTTGAATTTTATGCAAAATTAGTGTATTTTACAACAAGATAGTTACCACCTTTTGATTGAGAATATATTTTTAATATAGTTTTTTTATTTTAAAATTTATGTTTTATTAAATAAAAATATTATTTATAATATAAGTATCAAAATTTAGTTTTTTAAATCTTTGGTATTTTTCAAGAACTTTAATATTTTGATAAATAATGAATAATATAAATATTAGTTCAAAAATACTTTTTCATCAACATTATTTTTGTAGTTAAATTTTGTTTTAATTTAGCTTTAAATTTAAATTAAATCATATTTTTATAATTTAATCAAATTTATATCATTTGAATTAATTTAACAGCGAAATTGGATACAAAACATTGTGATCGTTTGGAATTTTTTTTTCATTAAATACTCATTTTCTTGTTCCGTCAACATGATTAATTTTAAAATAACATTAACCAACTTTTTCTAATTAATATTGAAAAATAGATATAAATTATTATAATCAGTAAAAAATTTATTATCTAATAGGTTCAACTTAATTTTTGATAAATATAAATAATAAATCCAGTAATATTTTTTATTACCACGATTAGGGCTAAATTATGTAACTAATGATTTTAATATTATTATAAATTTTCCTAAAACAAGTCCAAATGTACTTTTATGAGTGTTTATAAACATAAAATAGTACTTGGTCCTAAATAAAATTTTTTATGCCAGTTGGATGACTTTAGGACATTTGTTTTATTTTATTCAAAGAAAAGATAATTTTGTCACACTCTTATTATAATAAGTAAAATATTTTTAATAAATTGTTATAAGAGATATATAAGACTATAAATATTATTTAGAAATATAAAATTTTTACTTACATAATTTTAATTTAATAATAATTTTTAGGAATTAAATAATTAAATTAATTGATGACACAATGATGATGATTTTATTTCTTCAGTAATAGAGGAATCAAATAAAGGACATTAAAAGTATTAAAATAAATATAATATGTTTTAATTGAAGTCATAATATAATATTATGCATTAATTTGACATGTTATGGAAACATTAAGATATTTTTTAACATATAATGTTTTAATTATATTTTTAAAAAATCAAATATTGAATTGTTCAAAATTGACAGTAATAATATTTTAAAATAAATAATACTTTATTAAATGATAAAACATTCAAAAAAATATAAAATTCATAAAAACAGTTGTGATAAGCCCTATAAATTCATAAAGGACTCATTTATTGGACTTTTTTCATGATATTGTAATTGGATTAATCCTAAATGATTAAATTAAATGATAACATCGTGAGAGTTAAAAGGGTAAAATATGGGTTAAAACAAAATGATAAGGATTATCCAAAATACAAAAAAATGTATAATTATAATTTTATTATCATATTTAGACCCATAATCATTCTATATTATAAAATAATAATTTTTTATCCATTTGTATTATACTGTGAATTTATATTAATATAATACTTTGATGATTTCCAAGCGTTCCCCTCCCTTCACATATAGAAGGGAAGTACTACTATCTTGTATTCACACTTGAAAACATTTTTGGGTCATCAAATATCTTTCTAAATACATTCCCATAATCTGTACCCACAGTTAAGATCAATTATCATTGTTTTAATACCTCATTTTGGGTGTTAAGCCACCAATGAATGTTTATCATCTGAAGAAGAGGTATCATTTTTAATTAATGGTTTTTTTATATTTCTTATTACATTTCCTTCAAAAATTCACCAACCAAGATGAGATAATAACTTCAGTATGGTAAATATAATGATATATTATTATGTTAATATCAAAACTAAAATCCATCAATGATTCCATATACTTAGAAATGAATTAATCTTTTGTCCGTATGTGAACTATCACCTCCATGAACCGATAAATTTGGTTTCCATTACCATCACTCAAGACTTCTTATAATGATGTAATTAAATGTTTATATATAATATTAATTAAATATATATATCATTATAAATAATTATATATCAATTTAATTATTAATTTTCATGCACATAATAATGATATCATCATTCGTGCGTAATTGTGAAATATCAAACCCCCAAAGCAATGTTATTATTTTTTCATTAGAAAAAAATGGATGATATATATAGATATTTTTAAATTATAAAATTATATTAATTACTATTTTATCATTATATAATGATAATAAAATACTAACCTTCTTTTCATAATTATCATTAAAAAATGAAAACATTACTTATGCGTACGTACGACTTACCGTCTCCATGATTGTAATGTAGTTCATTTTACATAACCATATTTAATGAATGAATTTGAAAGTATGATTGATTAATAATATTAATTATTATTTCTTTAATATTATTTTGGAAAAAATGGACTAGTTACCTCTTTGGATATATTTTACTTACTAATCTCATTTTGGACCTAAACACTAAATTTCGTCAAAACATATGACATGAACATTCATTATTAAGTAATTTGTATAACATGATATAAATTGATTTAAAATGAGTAATAAAAATTAAATTTTTTCTCAATAATGTATATAATAAACCTAATTTTATTATTTAGGATGATAAATAACATAGATGACTAATAAGACTTAAGGTAAGGGACTCCGTCTCAATATCCCTCCATCGAGGCATAATTTTATGTCATGCACCCACACAATTTTATTCAGTGTATACAAAGTCCCTTTGAAATGACAATAATTTTTTTTATGATAATATTATTTAATTATTTGATAAATGAGATTATTTTACAAGGAATAATATTTAAATTTTCAATGTGGTATGGGACCACATTAACGTTTAAATATTTAATTATCATATTTTTTCTCATGAATATTCTTGATATTATTTTACATATTTATTTATATTTATATAAAATGAATATATAGTAAATTTTTTCTATATTAAATTAGAATAAATTGTTTTAAAAAGGAGTATTTTGACATAGTTTATACAGAACTTTTTGACAAATGTGAAAAGGAATGTTGTTTTTATCATATGAAGAAACAACAAATTCTCCACCGCTGTGACCATTATCTTATATTTGGATTCATCTATAAGAATTAATTTTATTAATGAGAAAATATACTAATTTATTCTATTTTTCTATTTACTTTGATATTTAAAATTGTTTTGAAAAGGGATTGATTATTTCAATTCTAAAAATGATTTTTTATGATTGAAAATGAAATTTTATGAGAAAAATATTAAAAATTGAATACATTTATGTGTTAGTATTATATAATGATACTTAAAAAATTGATGGGTGGATTCATGATAAACATAGTATAGGTGGTCACATGATAATCCAAGTATGGGTATTTACACTATAACAACCAATGCATTGTGTATGGAAGTCTATCTTATAGATATTCCAATTGAAAGAGTAAAATGTATGGAAGTTAACAGAATGGTTTTTACATTTAAGTATCATTATATACCAAGTTACATATATTTATTTAAAATGATTTTGATAGGTTTTATTTTAATCATGTGCATAAAATATTATTTTCAAGTGAACATATTTTCATATAAAATTATATACAACTTATTAGGGTTAAAAATATTACATTATGATAATGTTTTTCGGGGTTTTGAGGTTTTTTAAAGGACTAATGATTTCTTTATTTTCTTATTCCATACTGTCATTTTATAATCCTCCCACCTATTTTAATTTTTTTCAGAAGACATTAGGATGAGTGAATGATTAGAAAAATTCATATTGAATTTCGTGAAGAGAAGCAGAAATTATATGAAGCACTATTTTTTAAAAAATTAGACAATAAAGGAAAAGTATAGTGTTCAGAAGTGTCCAAATTTTATTTTATGGATTTGGTATGTATAATTTATGTCTATTTTCAAAAAAAATATAAACATGAAAAGATCCTCCACGTTAAATAAAGTAAATTTCATAACATAACTCAATATTATGCAATGTTTATGGTCAGACCCTTACAATTGATGGTTCTTAAAATTATTTTAAATATTTGTATTACATCATTTACTTATATGGGGATCACATGAAATTTTTATTTAACAAATTGCAGCATAAGAATAAGGAATATCAATTTTTTCTAAAACTATATGGAAATAATTTCTTTCCAGTGATTTTTGTTATATTATATTAATTTCAAAACATATGAAGTAAAATACGATTTTATTGACTAGTTAACGTATTAAATTCACATTCTTTATGGTTGTGATTATTAATTTTTTTCATTAGAAATGTAATATCTCTCTTATTATAGGGGAATGTTTTATATTCATATTAAAAAATATAAATATATAAGATTTTTGATTCAGTCCTCACCTTATTAGAGATTAAATAGATATTGATTGGTCCTTTTAAGTGATATCAGATGGATGTTTCCCTTAATTGGTACATTCAATCATTTTTTTTATAATTGAAGCTGGTATAGAAAATTGGAACTGTGTGAATAGTATGGTGATTCGTATATTCAATGGTGTAAACATTCATAACAAGAATGATTGAATATTTACTTATCCTGTGTCCAATACTTACGAAGTTCAAAATATTTTTATAGAAGGTTTCCCTTATTATAATGATGGTTTTATATAGATAACTAATAATAATACAAATTTTTGAGATATATGGGTGAAACAAATGTTGTACATTATCACTCATTGAAAGTAATTTTTTAGAGGTAAATTAATTTCATTGTAAAAAATAAAATGGGATAAATTAATGAACATATATTAATAAAAAAATATAATTTACAAACAAAAAGATTAAGTATTAAGGTATTAAGATGATTAATAATGGTATTATTTGTGAGTTTATTACAAGGGTTATTGAAATTATAGGCAACATAATATTTCTTAGTGACATGTCATAATATTCAAAATTTAATGAATAGTTCTTACGAATTTATTCTGGTCAATTTTTTTTCTAATTTATCATACCAAGAAGATAAATATCATGATACTCTATCTATGTATAATCTAATTAGAACTCACAATTCTTAATATATTAGAATAGAAAATGTGATGATGTTTAATTAAATTCCAACTCAAGAATTTTTTTTAAAAGTTTATGAGTAATGAATGTATTTTAATATTATCAACAAAGAATCCATTGACTCTGAAACGGAAGGCATGTTTAGTAAAAACTTTGAAGAAAATTTTACTTTATTTTCAAAAAATATACATTTATGAATAGAATATTATTAAGGAATGTTATATTAGATGTGTTTTAGTTGGTGAGCTAGTAGAAATACTAAATAATATTTTACTCCATTAGTGGAAGATGATGATATTAATAAAGACGATACAAAATCAAGAAGTTATATCAAGAATAAAGTAGTAATATCCATTCAATATTATATAGGATAATATAAGAAGTTCTCTAAATAAATATGGGGATATTTTTTTGTATGAGGAATTTGGTGATATTAAAAAAGAATATAGACAGTATATTGACAATTCCACTCATAAATTTTACATGGTAAAAGTGAATGATGAAAAATTCACTAGTGATGAAAAAAATTTCTCTGAAGATAATGATGAAGAATCTCAGTTACACATTACACAGAATTAATAATTTATAATGTTTATTTAAAATAATATATGTCATTAAAGAGAAATAATTAATTTGAAGAATGAAAATATATCAGAAATCAGTCAAGAATATATACATGAAGAATAATCAAAGCTACTGAGATATATATATAATATGAAGTAGTTTAATAATGAAAAAAAGTACATCAATATCAAGTTTGGAGATAAGTTGAAGGTGAAAGAGGATGAGTTTTATATTTCTCAACAAACAATTGTCAACTAAGACAAAGGGGATATATATTTTCAAAATTAAATTACAATATATAGTGAATTTATAAATTATTTTAAACATAAGAAATATTTAGATGTTTAGATAAAAACCATGATTAGAATACCCTATATTAATAAATAAAATCAAACATGAATAACTAGATGTTTCTATGGTTTCAAAGTCAGAAAAAAAAATTATACTACTGAAAACTATACTGTGTCGATGAAAAAATATAAACTGAAGAAGAAAATTTCAATTTGTAACCATAAAATTGTTGTTTCACAAAGATCGAAAGAATATATTATACAATATAGTGGTATGACTAAAAATAATGGGAAGTACGTATGTTACAAAGGGGGAATACACTTTATATAGTAACTTCTATAATTTTTTGTTAATTTGGAATAAAAAATATAATTTGTTTAATTTATCAAAATTATAAAAAATCAAGGGGAAACTATAGGCGATATTCGAAGGGGAGTAAAACTACTCAATGTAGACAAACTAATATGCCACTCATAATATTTATAATATATTCCAACCAATTGAAACGAATTTTAAATGATGTGACTAGCTGATAATTATATCAAATATATTTATTATCAGTTTTTCCTCATTAAAATGTTTTTATAACAGTTATAAATAACCTTATCAGAAGAAACTATGGGATGGAAATTCCTTAATTTTAGAGGCAACTTTCAAAGCATCAAAAGGATAATTCCATTGGATATTGTATAGTAGGTTTTCATAAAATACTAATTGGGACATGATTATTTATAAATTGTAAAAGGTCAAAAAGAACATAATGTGAATTTTGGAAATGATGAGGCCCTCAGGATAAAACAAGTTGGATCTACTATTACTGGGGAAGAATAGTTAAAGGAATACATGTCCTTATTTGTTTATTGGATTAAATAATATTATTTTTTGTTTAAAAACATTGTGATAATGGTAAATAGATGATCCCCACAAACATGGTTTTGTATTGAAGAAGATAAAAGATGCAAAATTTCTTAAGATAAGAAAATGAACCAAGGAAAAAAAATTCTTGTTAGTGATGCATATAGTTCAATATACATGAGATTGATGGAATAAAATTAGTTATATAATGAACATATTGGAAAATAATTTCATGGGAAGATGAGTAAGCTAAATAATAGATAATGTATTAAGGACAATCATGATATATATTAATGAATATATTATTGATTATATTTTTCCAAAATGGGTAGATTAAAATCATAGTTCATAAGAATGTTGAGAAACATTAAACTAATCACATAGATATAATAAAAATAAAATATTTTTATCCCAGGATGAAATAGTAATTAAATAGATATACAAACTTAATTTCTTTTGTGGATGAATTTTATAACATTAAATGAGTTCATTTTTTAAAACAAAAATTAGTGACTCTTAAAGTGATTAAGTGTTTTAATCGAAATTATGAAAAATAATGTGGATATTCAATAAAAAAAATTAGAAATGATAATGGTGGTGAATATAAAATTTTATAAGTTAGTGATTTTCCTAACAATCATTGTATTCATTATGAGTCCAGTGAATCTGTACTCCACAATAGAATAATGTAGCTGAATGATGAAAAATATTATTGGTGTAGCTGGAACAAACAATGGTGATTGAACATCATAAATCATAATATTAATGGGGTAAATCTAATGAAGAATAATATTAATATTATAATATAATCAGTATCACCAAAACTATTATATGACACCTTATGAGATTTATTATAATGAAACTAAATATTTGAAACTTCTATTTGTGTTTAGAAGTCCTTTCATTATACAATTCAATGGTGAGCATAACATATTAAAATTTTATTAATTTTTCTTTTAAAACAAATTTGAATTTAAAGAGATCATTCATTATACCCAATAAAGTGTTTATCTTTCATTACACTAAATAAAGAGTTTCTTCGATAGCATGCATGACACGTGACTTCGAGTTTCCCAAAACCACGAAAAAATTTATTATATATATATATATTATAACCTTGTCATTATATAGGTAGGTATTAATATTATTAAATAATTTATAATATATTCATATAAATTTAAAATAAATATATATTTATTTATAAATACTTTCTAAATAATCAATTAATTTTTAGTAATGTAATTATATTCATAAAAAATAGTTTTTCTTCAAAAATGTATTTATTTATTTTTCTTGGAAAATTTTAATGATTTTTCAAAAATTTATTTTATAAATTGAACTTATTTCATTGAATAATAATATCAAATTTAACTTTTGGTGATAGTTTAGGATTTTTCAGGGAATAATTATTTTCTAATGAATTATGAAAAATACTGATTTCTTCAAAAGTAAAATATATTTTCATTATATTAATAAATATAATTTCAAAATGTATTTTAGTTAAAAATTATATTATTTATTAACATTTAGTAATCATTAATCTTTTTCAATATACTTACTATTGGATTTATAATATGTTTATTTTATTGTTATAAAAGGGTTTTCTTTTTTGAAATTTTTTTTAAAGTATACAATGATTATCGATTTTAATTAATTTAAATAGTACCTAATGTGGAATGTTATTAATGAAATATAAAGTATAAATATCAAAAAACAATAACTTTTTATCCACACAATTTATATGATTAGACATATAGTAAATATAATACTTATTTTACGTGAAAAAATACACATCTCCAAAACAAACTTTTCCATCTTGAGTGTATGTTGTGTTTTAAATTTAGTTATTTTATATATTAAAAACATTATATGGAAAAATAAAATAAATTATTTAATTATTTAATTTAAAATTTATATTAAGATATTTTTTGGATAATATTCTTATAGGATTAATTTTCTGATGAATACTAAAAAATACAGAATTATAATTGAAATCATCATTTTCATTAAATTTTTTTATTATTATTATTTATATTTAATAATTGGATTTTTATTAAATCATATAAAAACATTTAGGTTACTTAAATTAATTTTATATTGAATTTGGATGTTAATGCATTGCAAACATTGGAATTCTATTTTAAAAACTCTCTTTTTCATCATGTTTTAATGGTTATGTTTAAATTAAAAATTCCCAATTATGTGAATTGAATTTGGAAAAATGAATTTAATATTTGGAATCAATATAATTTCAATTATCTAATACTTTTAGAATAGTTTTTTAGCTAAATAATTATTGAAAATTGATAAAATTATTTAGAGTGAATCAAGTAGAAATGTGTTTACTATAGATTAAACTAAAATTATAAGGGCCAAAATGACCCAAAACATGTTCAAAACACATTGGATGGAATTTTATAGAAATTATATATTATTTTATCAAGAATGGTATAATTTTGGATACTTGTAATAGGAAAAAAACAAGGGTGTAATTCTTTATTTCATAAAATTACAGTTGTCCCACTCTCCTCAAATATAAAAGGACACCCCTTATCCTCTCCCCATCACACATTCAAACATTTTTGGTTCATGTAATACCAAACCAAAACACTTTATAAAATCTATATTCTCAAAATATAATATTTATTTTGGATTTAAATTCATCATATAAATTATTTCGGTGCAATATTATAAAGAATAACCAAAGAAGATGTAACATTCATCAATGATCATTTTTGTTTTATTTATATCTACAACTTATTGAATTCATATTAAAATATGACGAAATTATAAAATTATTATCCTAAATTTAATTATATTTATTATTTAATGTTAATATCTTACAACCGTTTCCACATTCATCAAATGAGATACAAAATAATTGTTCCCATGCATAGTGGACTCCCGTCTCACAAACAAATGTCATTCGTTTTTCCATTACCACCACTCACAGTGAGAAATAATGAAGGCTTTATTGTTTAAATATTATATATATTATATTATTATTATTATTTAATTAATATATAAAACATGTAATCATGCCGTCTTTTTTTTCTGAGAATATGATAACATCACTTGTTTGGAATGCTAACTACCACCTCTTGAACGAATGTGTTTCTTTCACACATTACATGGAGATAAATAAGTAAAATTTTAATTAAAATATATCACTGTATGATTTAAAATTTATTTTTTAATGATAATATATCATTTAAAATTCATTATTTATTATAAAAAGAAAATTGAAACACCATTACGCATATGTACGAGCTACCATCCTAATGAACGATGTATTAAATTTTCAATCACTATATTTTATGGTATACTATAAATAAATATAAAATTAATATATATGATTGTTATATAATGGATGAAATAATTGATATTATGGGACCATGAAAAAATTAAGAATTCCAACAATAAAAAACCAAAACATATATTAAAAACATAGTGGTTATTACACAAAACATTAATATCAACAGTAATTGTTAATAAAAAAGTAACAATATTTCATAAAAAATAATAATTTTTATTATATATATTAACATGTTTCAATATAATATGTATAATAAATAAATATTTATTATTAATGTGTTTTGAATGTGTAAGATAAATGTTAAGACTTAATGTAAGGGATTTTAGTCATTTTTATTTCTCAAAGACATATTAAAAGTCACCACTAATTTATTTTGTGCCATATATATATTTCCCCATTGTTATTTTATATAATGAATAAATTAATTTTCATGATATTTAAATATTCGTTAGATTTTATAAATTTTGGGGATTATGATTCAAAATTCTAATAAACAGGTAAGCAATTTTTGTTCAAATTTTCTTTCATTGAGATGTATATTATGTTATGAACCAATATTAATTAAAGAGGTGTATATAAAATAACATTTAGAAGTAATATAAATAATTTAATTATATTAATTATATTTTGAGTTCTATTTTTTGTTATTAATTAATGTGGCTTGTGATTCAATGATACCAAAGTTGTAATGATTTTATTAAAAAATATCATCATTTATTAGAATTGTTTCTAATTTTGTTTCTGATGATAAATTCTTATGACCTATCTCCCAAGAAAATAATTAATTTTATTCTACCATATAAAATCTTGATATTTTATATTAATACTTCAATTATCCAAATCATTTGTACTTAATAATAATATATAATATTTTAATAAATCCTGAATCTATTTCTCTCCATGGCCATAAATCTATTTTATTACAAAACATTGTCTCCTACAAATGTTTTCAAATTTGTTATTTTCCCATGATATTTAAAATAAATTTCAATTACAGTTAATTATTTATTAAATTTTTATATTGAAATATAATTTTTTTAAAAAATTATTGTTTTGATTTTACAGATAATATGTCAGGAATATTTTTATAACATATCCAACATGAATATAATTTACCACTACCATAAAAAATAATTTTATTTAAATATTTACATATACATTTTCTAGGTTATTTTTTAATAAACTCATTTTAAAAGTTTTTAATGTTTTTAAGAGTCTGTTTTCTTTGTAAAATGGTTTTTTTCCTAACATAAATGTTCTAAGTGAACATTAAAAATATTTTTTCATTATATATAATCACCATGGTTGTTTATTAAGCTTTACTAGAGTTATGATCCAAGGAACCCATAATTATTCTTCCTCTTAAATGTATATGTTTATAATGAAAATATTTTTATGAAACACAATTCCTCTCTGTGGGTTATAACTTGATATATTTTTATGAAACCCCATTTTTTACAATAGTTATATTATAATGAAATGATGAAATGATTATAAAAATCATCAATCCTCCATAGGGTATGAAATAATTATATGTTTATGAATCCCATTTCATTTTCTAGGATATAATATGATAAATATTTTAGTATATTGTAGAAAAAATATGTATTAATTTCATTATGTGACATTTGGGACCTATATCGCCCTCTAATTTATTGGGTAATGATAAATGATCTATGAGCTCAGATGGTACATGAGTGGTTATCCCAATACAAAAACGATGGTACACATGTGGTTTGTCCAATCATGAAAGAGGTTATATAGGAGGTCATCCAAATCAGGATTTAGGTACGCTGGTTGTTATTACAGTGTTATCATGTTTTAAATTTTTTATTGCATTGCATAGACATATGATTTTCTATTATTATGTGTATGCCACATACATATATATTTTGATAATGTAATTATCTTGTCTATAATGTTTTTTAATTATATTTTGATTATTATATTAAGAACTACCAATATTTATTGCATGACACGATATTATGAACTTTTACTCCAAGGCCTGGTTTTGAAGAGTTTCCATCATGTTTTCATACCCTTATGTTCTTCTTATTCTTACATAACTCCCTTGTTTACCCATACTGAGCATCCAATCTCACATATACTTTTGTCTCCATTCCATGTTTAATAAATAAATGTTTTAATTAGGGTATGATATAGATGATTAATAATTAGAGAGGTCCTAAGTGGACACATTAAAGATCCTTTCTGGATAATGATTGGTTTGTTCTTATTTACAAGGAAACTAAACTATTACAGTCATCATGCATGTGTGGGAGTAATATTATAAATATTCATTTAAAAAGATTTAATATCCATTTATTAGAATCATGTTTCTTTAGAGTTGGTATTATATTATAGGAGTAGTTAATATTTTGAATCTAAGAAAAGAAAAAATAAGAGATATCCCATGGGATATTTCTAAATATATGTCTACGTATGTCTCTACAGATATGTCTATTTAAAAGTAAAATTATAGGAAAATTTCCTGAAATTTAGATAAAGGATATTTTACGTGGGTTATATGTAATTAATTTTCATTCGAGATACTACAATTCTACGAGGATCTAGACAAGAGGTACCTAGGGGAAATAAAACTATAAGGGTTCATTGATCTGGACTTGATCATCACGTAGTTCATTAAAATGGGCCTTTCTGCACTACTCAATTGAAAATCATGGCAGATATGATTTGAAAATTCAAAAATTATTAACAAACCATACGAATGAATTTAAATAGATCGGTAAAATGAATTATATAGGATAAACCTAAGGTGTCATAGATTAAAAAGAAGGCGCCCTGAGTTGGGGAACCTATAAATGATTTTCCATATTATTTGGTTTGTATCTATGATATGTGTTCCTCACATATTGGTTTGGATTTTTTTCCATTACAGAAACAAGAATGAACTTGGTTAAAGTTTAATAGGATTTAAAATTGACATATGATAATACAAATTGAATGATTACTAGATGAAAGGACTTTTTGATTATTCATAATCAATTATCATGATATACGATTAACAGTGTGCAC
This sequence comes from Viscum album, assembly GCA_963277665.1. Taxonomy (NCBI): domain Eukaryota; kingdom Viridiplantae; phylum Streptophyta; class Magnoliopsida; order Santalales; family Viscaceae; genus Viscum; species Viscum album. Next base: position 1,044,005,312 of record OY728135.1, on the reverse strand, counting down.
AATAAACTACTCTCAAACTCACTATATAACAAAAATATTTAGTTCATTGAGAGTTCATATAGTGGGGAATATATAAGAATGAAGGTTCATTTTTCTATATGTCAATATTTTGTAATTATGTACTAAAGTTAATGTCTTAGAGTAATGAGAAGATGCTTTGAGTTTGGAAAAAAACACAATGAATTCAATTTCAACAGAACATGGAAAATATAAATTAATAAAATTGTTGTTAATATTGGTCTCCCTAAAGTATTATACATATAATGCATGTTTTAAATGTGGAATGTATGGGAACTACAATAATCTATGTCCTAAGGGAAAATCACACAATAAGAATCACCAAGGTACTGTGAGTGTTGGTGACACTAATAGGGATGAAGAGACCATGAATGACATATGGAATAAAAGAGGTACTAAGGAATAAGATGATGAAAAATAGTAAAGAGTTTTAGAATTATGTTGAATTATTGAGTTATTTATATATTGTATGTTAATAGTTATGAAACATATAATTATTTTCAAAAATATTCTTTTCATTATGTATTTGATTGAATATGTTGAATAATGATAATGTCCATGTTAAGTGATTTGTCATGGTGAAGTGATTTTTTACAAAAAAAATCAACTGTTAATGGAATATCACTCTTAATAATTTATTGATGTTGAGATAATGATTTTAGGATAAGGAGATGAATGATATGGATAATTTAATATATATAGTATCAATGACATTGAAATTGATTAATTATTTTTAGAAAAAGTGGTTTATGTTATCATTTATAGAGATTACAACCTTTTTGGTTCTGAGGAACATGTTCAATAATATGTGTTTTTATTCAAGTAATAAGGGAGAATTTATGTTTTCAATAAGGTTTTATGTTAATTCCTATTATAACCATGTTTTAAGAGAGAACATTATGAATGTATTAACTAGTTTGGTATGTTAAGCTTTATAGTTAATTCATGTTATTTGGGGGAGTAATGTTATGTTGATTCTGAGAAATTTTGCGAATTTCTAGAAAACGTAATAATTTTGGAAGTGTTATAAGGATAACCATTTACGGAATGTTTTACATTTAATTTTGGATGAGGTTTTAGATATTAATGTATTACTTCATTATATAAATATATGTGCTTATTGGATAAATTATTCTAACCATTTTTTTCTGATGATAACTGATGATAGACAAAATGAATTATCATTATATATATGGAACATATGATATATTATTTATTATGGTTATACGAAATTGACCTCTATTTCATGGTGTAAGAGATAATTTTGGAATTTTTCATGGAATAACCATATGATGAAATTTTACACAAGAAATATAATGATATAATGTAATTAAATTTTAATTTGTTCTTTGACAAGATGGAAAAGGAATTACCCAAAATTAGAAAATGGACATTGAAATAAAATTTCTTCCTATTGTCATCATTATTTATAACATAAATGAAAATTTTCGCACCACTATGGTATATAGTTTTTTTTCATTAACCTTACATGGATCACCAACTTTTGTATGATTAATGATATCTACCACTCTATAATTATTCACTATATTCTTCCAAATTAAAATCTCTACTTCCCACACATGTAATACTATATGTAAATATAGTTATAAATTACATTAAGTGACCACTATGTTTATTACATTCCCCGTTTTTAGTGAATTTTTACTATTTATTAAATTCATGTGTGTTTCTATAAAATAATTTTCAAATGAAAATCATCTAATGACCAAGATCACACAACTACAAATACCACTTTTATCAGTGCTAAAAATGGCCTTTAACAGCACTAGGAAACTGCTGGGGGGGAGGTGTCCCCTTTATCATCACTACAAAAAGCACTGATAAAGGCCCCTTTTATCAGTGCTAAAAAAAGAGTTGAAAAAGTGGTCTTTTATCAGCGGTAAAATGAAGCGCTAATTAAAAGGTCTTTTATCAGTGGTAAAACATTTAAAAATTCCTTCCGATCAGGGGGCATTTATAGCACTTGAGATTCAACTTTTACAGTGCCTTCTAGACCCTCTAGTGCATGCTCACACCCCCTCCACCCTTTATCAGCACTAGACACCCCCCCCCCCCAAATCTAGCCCCATGCACGCACCCCTGCCTCCACAATGTTTTGAACTCGAGACGTCCCCCTTGCGCCCCTAAGCCCTTACGACCCATCTATTTTGATTTTTTTTCCATTTCATGCTATCTGTATTTATATATATATAGTTGGTTATATTTATTCGTATAGTAATATATATTTATATTAATAAATATATATATAGTTAAATTAATATATATATGTAGTTATATTAATATATTAAGTTAGATTAATATATAGGTATATAAATATTAATATATTGGTATTTTAATTTAAATGGATATTAGTTATTAGTTAGATAAAGGTAATATATTTTATATGTAAATATATTTTATTATTTATATTTATAATTAAATATTTTTTGTGAATATATAAAAATATGTATATATTGTTTAATATTAGATTATAAATAGAAGTTAATTATAAAAAATGATAAAATATCAAAGACATAATATCAATATGAATGTAATACCTTGGAATAAATTTAGTCCTTACCAAAAACGCCAAAAATACCCCCTTAAACGAGGCTGAAAATCCACAAAATGTTAAAAAATCGGGGTATCCCGACTAAAAAATCAGTTTTGGAGGCCTTTTGGGCCTTTTTTGGTCTCTAAAATGTGAGAGAGGCTTTTCCAAAATTAGTAGAACATATATCCCGTCACAAGCATCGATTTGATATGTTGTAGAACTCAAACAAACTCCTTAATTAAATGTTTTTTCCGTTTGATGTTCGAGTTGCGTTTTCAACATATTTTGGATATTTTTTTTTTATTTTTATTTTTTTAGTCTTCAAATTATTATAAAATGACTATTACACCATAATAATTATCGAATTATTATTTAAAAATATTTTTTTAGTTTTTTTATAAGCCATTTTTATTAAATATCTTATACATTAGGTATATCAAGTGTAAATGTATATTCATAATTATCTATAATATATTTAAAAATTATATATTATATTTATATCAATATAACTATATCTAAATATTTAAATATTAATATATTTTTTTATTGATTATTTTTGGATGAAGACCCTTTATCAGTGCTTTTAAAAAAATCACTGATAAAGTCCCCCCTTTATCAGCGCTACTAAAAAAGCACTGATAAAGGGGTAATTTTATCCGCACTTTTTTAGCTCTAATAAAGGTACCCTTTAGAAGTTCTTTTTTAGCACTGATAAAAGTACAACCCTATATCAGCGCATTTTCATTAGCACTGATAAAGGCTGGTGCTGGCCTTGCCCAGTTTTGTGGTAGTGTGAATTTGGAGGGTGAAATTAATTTTAAGTGGGGTAGAATCTAAAATCCAAAAAAATTATGATTTTATATTAAACTAACAATTTTTTTTTGATTTATTATGTAATAAAAACTCCAATTTATCTTGGGAAACATACAACAACCATTTTTCATGATAGCATGTAAGACACGTGACATTGAGTTTCATTGAATTTTGAAAATATATTATTATAAATATGACTATTATAAATTCGATATAAAATAAGAGGGTACTATTAGTATAAAATAATTTACAAAGTTTACATATCAATTTCCTACTCAATTCAAAGATATTTATAAATACTAATTGACCAATCATTCAATTTTTTAGAGTGAATAGAGCCAAAAAATATGTTTTCATTAGAGATGATTTTTATTATTTTTTAGAACCTATAATCAATATTTTGAAAATATATTCGATAAAATAAACTATATTTTTCAAATCATTATTTTGAAATTATCTTGTGGTGACATTTTGGGATTATTTTGAAAATATTTATTTTGTAAGGAATAAAAAAATACCGATTTCTGAAAAATAGTCATTTAGTTTAAATAAATTAAGTAATTTAAATTACCAATTATGTTTAAACATAACATATTTATTATTTAGTAATACATATTCCACATACTAAATTTATAATCAAATTAATATTAAAATTAATTATAAGTTTTTTTGGGATTAAAAGATTGTTTTTCAAGAAAATTATTTTAAATTGAATAAGTTTTATCTTTTTAAATTTAATTTAAATAAACCAAAATGTGGAATTTTTAATAATTAATATACATAAAATTTATCAATAAATATTAATTTATTTTCATTCTATGGTTATTAATAGACAAATATTTATTATAAATCATCTTATTTATGAAAAATAATCTTCTCTAGAACCCACTTTTTCATCATGTTTGTGGGGTACTTTTTAAATTAATTTTTATACATTTCAAAATTATTAAAAATAAACATAATATTTGATATTATAATTCCAAAATTATGTCCAAATGAATTGTTGAGATATTTTTTCAATTCTAATTTTTCTATGAATAGTAAAAATGAATCTCTATTGAAAACTTCCTTCACATTTAATTTTGTTATGATGTTAAGTTAATATTTTAATTGGTAATAATGTAAACATTGATCAATAATATAGAAGTTATATAATTTAGTATATTTTAATCAATTTAATATTTATTTGTTATATACAAAAATTATAATATTTTTAACATTTTCTTTTTGAAAACTAAATTTTCTTTCATGTCGATGAGGTTAATTTTAAATAATATTTTATTTATTTTGTAACTATAATTTTAAAGATAGATTATATATTTTGATTATTTATAATTTACAATATTTAATATGTGTTTTTATTTTTTAGAAAAATAAATAGTGAACTTTTTAAAAATTATTTACCATGGTTATGGTAAAAATGGGTTATTGAGATGGTTACACTAAAAAGATAATTCTAAAAAATTACCCAAAACCTATCATAATTCTATTTTATTATGATATTCAGAACTTATATCTTCAATAACCTATAATTTTTTATTATTTTATCATTTTTAAATGAGAAAAACATGCGTGGAATTCTTTTGATAAAAACATTAAAATTGATCCACTCACCTCACTTATAATATTCCTCCCCTTCTACTCTCATTTTCACACAGTCAAACCATTGTGGTTCATCCAAGACCTAAATAATCACTTATTAAATCCCTCAATGAATCCTATAATCCTTTTTGGGATCTAATATATACCTAGAATGTATTTTAGTGCAAACATAAAGAGTATATCCAAAGAAGAGTTAATGTTCATCAGTGAGTGTTTTTTATTCCACAAACTACATAAATACATATTATAAAAATATTCTATAATTAAAATATTATATTAAAAATTATATTTTAATAATAATTTTTGAACCTTAAACCATATCCACTTCTATTAAATGGGTTTAAAAATCATCATTCGTTTGTACGACGGACTACCACAACGTGAACCGATGAAACTCAATTTTCCAACACTCCCTCTCACAGTTGTACATAATGATGGTATTATATATATATATACGTATATGATATATATGATATTATTATTATTTGTAAAATATTATTTCACACATAAAATCATGATTTATATATTTTTTATATGATTATATTGCTTATTTGTATGGAAGACTAACTCTTCATAATGTGATGTGATTTATTCACACATTATATGGTAGGTAATGAGGATGAATTTGATGAAAATACATGATTTAAATTAAATAAAAATTATTATTTAATGATAGTATATAATTTATCATTCATTCATTTATTATAAAAAGAAAATATAAATAGCAATCAATTATATGTATGGCAGACCGTCTCCTTGAACAAAATATTTCCTTTTTAATCTATAGATTTTTTTGAATACTATAAATAAATATGTTCTAAATATATATGATATTATTAGGGATAATATTTTTCATACGATGAAACCATGATCATTTAAATTATACCCAAAAAATCATAAAAAATACTATAATAAAAGCTATTAATACCCAAAACATAACTTTAACATGGGATTGTTTATAAAAATGAAATAAAAGGTCATAAAAATGATATATTAAATGATATATATAAATAATTTTATTTAATATATTTTTAATAAATTTTTATTTATTCTACATGAGGTTTTAATGTGTGCAAAAAAAATTCAATATATAAGGTAATGAATTTATTATTTCTCATTTATTCCCGAGAGGCAAATGCAAATTCACCTCTCATTTAATTTTTTGGGTGTATATACTACCAATATAACATGTCATATAACCAATAAAATTATTTTCATTATATTTAATGAGTCATGTTATTTTAATATTTATTTGGGTTTTGATTTATAATATTAATAAGACATTTAGTGATTTTTGTCTCAATTTTCCTTTATTGAGAGGTATGTTATGTAATAAACCTATATTATCTCATGAGTTGTATATAAAAAACATTTAAATGTAAAAAAATAAATTAATTTATAATAATTTTATTTTATGTTCCATTTTACTGTATTCATTCGTGGTGCATATGATTCAATGATTCTAACGTGGAATCAATTTTATGTAACAATATCATCATTTATTGAGATTGTTTATGATATGGTTTCTAATGATAAAATCTTAGGATATATATTTCAATAAAATCATGAATATTCTTATCCCATGGTTATTAATTATATTATAAACAAATATTACCATTTTCCAACTCTTTGGTTCTTAAAATAAATGTGAATTGTTTTTTCTGAAAATACGAATATATTTCTCTCTACAGTCCGAAATCAATTTTTTCCAAAACATTGTTTTTAAAATAATTTTAAAAGTCATTTAATTATTATCCTATAATATTTGAAAGAACATTTACACAATATTTAATTTATAAAAAATTTATTGAATGGGATGTTCAATTCAATTTCTAAAAAATGTCTGTTTGGTATTTTTCCACAAATATGATTTGAATAAATATTTAAACATGTATGGTATGAAATAAATTTCCCTCCATAATTATAATTATTTTTTTTTAAATATTAAAATAATTTTTTTCAAGGTTATATTCAATGTATTTTCATATTTTGTTTTGGTATGATTTTTAAGAGTCAAATTATATTTTTTAAAAATAATTGATAAACTGATCTTTTAAATTTATTTTCTATTTAATATAACATTCATTGATGTTCTATATGATTTTCTGGGGTTATAATCCTTGATTATCATCCTTATTAATTATATGAATATTTTATGTTTATGGTGAATTTTTTTTATGAAATCCAATTTTCATCCATAGTTTATACCACGATTGAATTAATATAAAACCAGTTATTTTCTATGGGTTATGAATTGATGAAAGGATGAAATGATTATAAAAAAAATATATTCTAAAAACGTTGTAACATGAGAAAATATTTATGAAATTAATTTCATTTCATAGGTTCTAATATGATGAATATTTTAAGATATTATTGAAAACAAGTATATTATTTTTATTACTTTATGAGTGGGACTTATATCTCCATACAATGAAATAGGAAATGATAAATATTCACTGAGCTCAGGGGTTATATGGTTGGTTAGACCAATTCTAAAAAAAGGGTACATAAGTGGTTAACCCAAGCCTAAAATAGTGTACATGGGAGGAAATTCCAATCCTGATGCATTTAGAATGGTGGTTATCCCAAACCTAATATGTTATGAATGTATTGGTTGATATCATTTGAAAAATAAATATTCTATGTTTATATTTGTACCATAAATCTACATTTTATGCCAATGTAATTCTCTCATGGATCATTTTCATTGATTCCCTTGTGATTCAAGTATTAGGAGCTTTGAATATTTATTCTATTACTCAATATTATGTTCTTTAATATGCAAGACATAGTCCTTAAATGTTATGATCATGTTCTCCAAAACAAATTTCCAGTTTATGCTTATGTGTCTCCTTTATTTTCCCTTACTCAGTAACTGATCTGACTCCTCCATATGTTTCCTTTCCCTGGGTTATAATGAGAAATTTTATATAGGGTGTGTTTTTAATGAGTACTAATTGGAAATATCATTATATAGTAATTAATGATATTTAATGAATCAATATTGTTTTATTCTATTTTTAAAAAGTCTTATACAATTACAATATTATGTATGTGTTTTTATATAATGATTATTCATATAAAAATATGTAATATCCAAATATGATAAGGTTGGATCTCTATAGTGAGATTATTGGGATGCTTTATTAGAGTGGTGTTGATGGAATCACTCTTGGATACCTTTATAATTGTAGAAGATAAAATAGTTACAATAATGGACGAAGAATGATTATTGACTTATAAGAAGTATCTATCATCGAATAGTCAGATAAGAGAGTTTCATAGATAGTTTAAGATATATATTAATGGATATATTATATAGTTGAAATTGAAAAATTTGAAAATGTTTTATATAATGGTAATAAATTTTACATTATTCAAGATAATGACCTAGAATCAACTATTCCTGGTGATGTTGAAAATTTATGATTATCTCATCATATGACAAGGAATAATGTGGAAGGTAAAAACAACATTGAGGATCAATAGAAAGAAGTTCATACCAAATAGGTTGGTATCACACACTCCCTAAATTTATTATGTTTATTCAAAATATACTGATGAATCATTAGGGAATTACGAGTGGAATGATGCCATAAATGATGAGTTTTATTATACTGAGAAGAATCTACCCAAACCAAACAACAATAATTTTATTCATTCAAGATGTGTGTTCTAAATATTGTTAAATTAAATAGGAGATGTGATTACAAATAAATTAATAACTTTTTGTACATGCAACTCATAAATTATATGCATTGACATTGATACGATAATTTTTCCAACGGAATTATTAGAAAATATGCGAATGTTTATTGTTATGACTACACAATGATGATATAATATTTTCCAGATAGATTCCAAGTTAGCTTAACATTAATGAGAGTTAGATCAGTAAGTTTATATTAAACAAGAATGTGGTATCATGATTTGGAATGATTAATGTAATATATTCATGTTCATGAAGGATATATATGAGTTGAAGAAAGATAAATAATATTGGTATTAAAAATTGGAAACATTCGTATGGATGATGAACTTAAATATAAGAAGTGTTTCTAGAAATCTTTAAATAATGGAAAATAATGATATTTTTTTCATTGTGAATTTGTTTTGTTGAAATTGTTTTCATAGTAAATGATGACTCAACTTGTAAGATGTTTTCTGAGGAGATGATAATGATTTTTTATTTTTCTATTATAGGAGTATTGAAATGAATTACTGGATTAAAAATACCTCAAACAAATAATTACATTTTCCTATATTAATAAATTTATGACAATAAGCTCATAAATAAGCTTCTATTGGAAAAATAAAATCCAGTTTCGACGCCTATTTCAGTGGAAACTATATTTTCAAAACATAGAAAAATAAATGAGGGAAATTCCACAGAGTTAGGAAAGTTGGTTATAATTTTTGTATATTAAAATAATTTAATGACATATATTTTTCTTTAGTAACTCTATGTTCCCAGTATCCAATTGACACAAAGGAATATAATGTTATGTATATAAAAAAAATTATAAAATAGATTAAATGCATAAACAATTTTGGTTTGAAATATTATATCACATTAATGTTTGATATATTCAGTTACAAAGATGTTGATTGCAGAAGATTTAAAATCCATATATGGTGGGATTTTTTGAATGAAAGATATGTTAGCTAGAATAAATAGAATCATTAATTAATGGATATTTGTAATTATGATGTTGAGTATGTTTTTGTCACTCACAGTTCCATAGAACTTCTGTGGATGAAGAAATAGTTGGGTGATTTTTTTAGTTAATGTTTCCCCTTATATTGGAATATGATAATCAAAGTCATATATATCTCAATATAAATTGAGTGAAACATTATTATTCTATGAATATTTATAAAAAATAACAATTCGAGATAGACCTTGTGTGGAAGAATGAAGTTGAAAAAAAAATTATTCCAATAATTAGGATTTTTTTGATATTTTAACCAACCCATTGTCGATGGAAATATTTTATATTATGAGGATAGTTAAGGGCGTACAACCTCACCCTTTTCAATACCAATTTATGTGAATCCATACCCTTTATATCTTATCATTGGAAAATATTGTCATTTATAAAATAATTTGAAACAAAATTCTATATATTTTTATTTATTATACCTTTCAAGGGAAATAGTGCATTTATATGGAATTATAAAAAGGGAAAAGATTATATGTCATTATGTGTGAACTTTTTTAATAGTTTTTTGAATTGGTATCATAAAAATTTGTTACTATTGGATGAATTTTCTTTGAAAGGTTTATGAAAAAGTTTCATTAAAATATTTCTTATGGACAGCACTGTGTTTTTGTTCAAGGATTATTATTTACTACACCAAATTTTCTCATGTAGTCATAGAATTGTTTGATAAATAATTCAATACATGAGTTAAAGAGATTAAATGATTTATATTCCTTTTTTGAATACCATATCCCACTATATGGATACGTAGCACAATTATTTTCAGAGTATAATAAGTTTTTTGGGAGATTTTTTGTTGATAAATTTTATTTAACTTACATTTTTATGTGACTAAATCCATTAAAAATGCTAAACATTCCAAATAATTATGAATATTTTCATAGTGTTTCTTAAATTTATAGAGCACATGTCACTATGCACATTTATGTCAAATTTTTTAAAACAAGATAATGAAGAGGAGTGTAACATGTCCTTGAAAATTTTTTACCATTTTATTTGGAGTAAAAAGTTCATGAAAAATATATAATTGTTTCAAAAATAATATTGTATGATCTAGAGTTCTGGTTTCAAATTTGATTTTATAAGTTGAAATTTAGATAACAAAAATTTTCTATGTGTAAAACAAAATTATGGGAAACTATACGGCCACAATGGACCCACACTATCCACATGAAGGAATATGGTCAACCATGATAGAGGATGGTCAAGTGAGAGGTACCGATGTTGCATGGGTAAAGGCCTATAAGCGGGGAGATAATGTGGGGGGGGGGGGATTTATAGTTGACACAGAGAATTTAGGAGAGTTCACATGGAGGTGATAGAGCCACCATGTGGGGTGGCTTGTTGGTATAAAGATGTGGTGTGTGATGTGTTTGAAATGATAAAATTCAGTATCAGATCAAATGATTCGTAGCATAATATTTTCCATATGGGAGTGATCAAATTTTCTGAATTCTGACATCATATCATGAAACTACAGTTAATGTTTGACCAAAAAAAACGATAAAAAAATTTCAATGGTCATCTAATTTGATTGGTCAAGGTGGTATGATCGAGTGATCCTCATCATATTCATACTTCATTCTTTGAGGTCTACTACAGATACTAGAATCGATCAATTTTTCCATTACGACATTCAATGATTATTATTTTGACCATCCTCCATGATCATGCAAATGGAATGAATACTTTAGGATCAACACGATACCATGCGTGCAATAAAAATATTGCATGCATGTGATAACTCAAAGAACATGATTTGTCCAAATAGAAATGAAGTATCAGTGTCTGTTTTGAATGTTTGGATTTAATGTATGATTTTTAGAATTAAATTGTGAATAATGCATGTGATTCTTATATCATCGAATAAATCCTTCATCATAAATACATACACCTTTATCATCAATGAATGATAGGAAAATATTCATATGATGAATATATAAAATTTATAATCTTAGGTCCATCCATATCGGTTAATGAAATATAATTATTCATGATAATTTATTTTGATTAAATATAATAAGGGTAGGTGGTGGAACTAAACCTTATAAAGAGACAAACCAACCAGGGAGAGTTTTGATTCTATTCAAGATTCCCTTTCCCTGATAAAGAAATCATTACAAAACTTGTTTTTCAAGTTGTTTTTCACTCACTATTTTTCCAAAGCACACGAGATACCACAAAAATTACAATTTTTTTAATCGCACTCAAATAGCTCTCATGGAATCTATGATCATGACTAAACATTAAGGTATATGAAGGATTGCATGATTTGTGAAACCTTCATGGGTTGCATGAAGCTTGAGTCATAGTGAAATATATGTGAATAAGAACCATTGAAAATCAATTTGTGAAGAGAAAAATATTAGAGGTTAAACAAGAAAAAATTATCATAGATATCAACTACCTATACTATTTTAATGATGGATTTTATTTGGAAGGCCTTATACTCAATTAATTCTTATAGAATGTATATAGGATTTTTAATCCATAATCTTGTCATATTCCTTAATATGTGAATTCATAACAGGAATAGAATATGTAACAAAGAAAAAACAAATAATGAAATATTATGTTTTAGGATTAATAAATATCTCATTAAGAAGGAATTTATTTTATACTATTAGAAATGAATGTCAATATAAAAGAATTTTTTATGAGAAAATGTGAATCAGTACACGCAGTAAAGTGAAAACATATCAAAGAATATTGGTGGATGTTTCTATAGTTGGTCCAAGAATATATGTTGCATCATTTATTTATATGAGGAGGAAATGAACTATTAATTTATTAAATTACAAAATAAATTTAACGATTCACCATTTTTATTATAACATCATAAAATTTATTTTTTAGTGGTTTTTGTAAATTTTGTTTATATCCAAACATCACACTAGACAAGCTACTCTTATTGAGTATTATACGGTGTTAATACCCATGTTCATATGGTTTTTCATTTCCATTTGTTTTTATAAAAATAATATTTATGTAATAAGATGAATTTTGTTTATAAGAGAAAATGAAAAAATAATATCATAGATTCACACATACCCCCTCTTAATGATCAAATTGATCATGATTGGTCATTTTAATGGGGATATTTTTTTAAAGGGTATTATATGTGAGATGTTTTTTATTCTCAATGATTACCCTACTACTAATCATTTGATTCAACTATTTGATATAACTCAATATTATCTTTCATGGACATAGTCAAACACTTTGGTTGGTTAAGCTATATAGGATGAGGTCTCACACTACTAGACATGTTGGTAATGTAGTTCTATTGATATCCCTTTGGATAATGATGTGAAACAAAACCAGACCCCATTTAAAGACTGAAAAATCATTTATAGGTAGTATAGTCATGGTAGCCTTTTGGTTTACTAAAATTATTCTTATTAATTTTTATCTTGTTTTGAGTTTTTATTTCATTGGTTTATTAACTTATAATTTTTTATTCAAATAAGGAAAGGAAATAGTAGTTTTGGTTTTTAGTTGTAATGGTTGTTATGGTAAAAAAATAATTTTCTATTAATGATCCATTTTTAATTGATTTTTTTCATATAAAGAAAAATATGTGACTGTTTTATGAAATGGTTTTAGGTGCTAATTGTTTTCTATGCACTCATATTTCATATAAATATGTCATCAGTATATATTTCTAACCAGTATGAAATGGTTTCCCTTTAAAAATATTATATATGTGTTTTCGGGTGGATACCTACTAATAATGTTTTTCTTTTTCCAACCACATTATAGATTATCAGACATACAAATATGCAGTGAATGATCTCTGTTTCATAGATCAGGGTTTTCAATGATGGAATATTAAATCAAATCATTAGTGCTTAAGGATAGGTAGTTTAATGTTTTTTACTATATATTGATATCATTTAAATATTTTCTGTATCGATATCCATTCACACAATTAATTTATTTATATTTATCCTTTTATGTTGAAAGACATGGTAATTGATTTAGTTTAATGATGAGTTTAGTTTCTCTACATGTTACCTATGAAGTTTCTATTTTATTTGCAACTATTGGTAATGTTAATAGAGTATATGATATATGTAATGGTCTTTTCAAGATTCGTGTTGGAATGTTTTGATTATTTTTAACTCTCCCTTTCAGTGAAATCATTTAAAATATGTAAATATGATTTATTCATACTAGTTTTTAGCCCATGGGGATAGAGAATTCCCGTATTGTATATCACGATTCATTTATAGTTCCATTTCCATTCGGTGGATTGTGATATATATTAAAAAATAGATATAAAACCAAGGATCTTAATAGGAAATAAGTTCTAGTGATGAACTTTTTATTTTATTGGTTCATATTGGTAGGAGATATGGTATCAGGACTCAAGACGTAGGTGATGTTTTGTGTACGGACATTACATTTATCTGGTGTTAATTATTTTCATGTTATTTATAAGACCAATAAGTTCTTAATTTGTCTTTTTTTATTTGTTGTTTTTTATATTTCGAGTCATTATTTTAGTATTTATAAAATCAAATGAGATTTTAGTGGTATTTTAGTGAAAATATTAACTTTTAAGTTGATGTTTGGAAGACATACAGTAAAAACATGTGGTTTTGGAAGGTTTAGAAAACTATTCCAAGACCATGCATAATTATCTATATGGATTATAGTCAATAATAACACTATTAGAATATAGAATTCCATCTCATGCATCCAATATATATATAGTTATAAATTTTATAGATGGTTTAAAATTTTGTTTCTTATAGTTATCAATTTATTTTTTCATTCCTATTATTGATTTAATGTGAATTAAATTTCATTACAATAGTTATTAGTGTCATTGAGATTTCATTTTTTAATGTCGATGAAATTTTTGTGGGTAATTCTAAAAAACAAAATTATGAAATCAATGTGTTTTTTGTAGATTTTTTTAAAAAAAATAATATTTTCTGTAAGAATAATTTAATTGGAATGAATGAGTATGAATATAATTCTTAGTGTTTTGTGTCTATTTTTTGTAAAAAATACATGTCACACATTTATAATAAATCAGGTTTAAATATTTGGAATGGTTTCAAAATGTTGGTGGTTTAGAAGGATACATTCTATTGTTTGGGAATTTGAGTGAAACATTCCATTGTAGTAAAAATACATTCAGGATGTTTTTGACTATTAGTATAAGAATATTTAAATTTTCTTGTAAAATAATTTAAATTATTATAGATTATTTTAATATTATTTTTTATTGTAAATTTTTATATGAGGAATGATATTTTTTAAGAAGTTAAATTTTAATAGGAAAGAATAAAATATTTGTTAGTGTACTATGGAATTGTTTTTTGGACTTCTAATCAAATAAAAATATATTGAGAGACAATTTATTCTCACAAAATTGATAATTTTTAATATATTATTTTCCATTGTAAAAAAATTTTAAAACCATGATTTTAAATTTGTTAATTTCAAATAAAAAATGGGAATAATAAAAATTTTCATCAAATAAGGAACATTGAATTTTTATGTTTAACAATATTTTTATTTATGAATAGTTTTCCTTGGTTTATAGAGTGTGGATTTTATAAACTATGTTTTTTTATTATCCTCCAATATTGGTTGTGATGTAGGGATAAATTTCTATTTTTTGTGACCATAGTTGATGATTCCTTTTTCTCTCTATATGTATTCAAAAATTTTATTAGTGATGATATTCTATTTTGGAGACTCAACTAAGTTTGGGGTAGTTGTAGTTTTTATATTTGATCCTTATTATAATGTATATTGATGATTTTCACTTTAATTATCCTGAAGTAATTTATGATCATGTTTTCCATGTGATGTTTAATTTGATGGAATGAGATACAGATGTCTTGGGGACTTCCATGGATGAAAATAAAGAGTAATTCCCAAAACATTCCATACCATATATAGGTCCCTGTTTATGTAGATTAGTTCACTAGAATTCGGTGTTCCACTACTGATTCCCCTTATCAATTCCTTAGGAACCTACATTATAGGGAAATAATTTATTTTTTACTTTTTATTCATGGGATTATTGAACAGTTTATAGTCATTTACTTCATTTTCCAACCTTGCATAACAAATTTATTATCATTTGAGGTGTTCTTAATTTAATCAGATGACATAAGTGAAATTATTATGAATTTATACTGATTACATTATTTGGTGGTACCTCTAATAAATTGTGGTATCCCTTGAAGACCATTTTTCCTCTATCAGTTCCTCTTTCTTTTTGATGTTCTTGAAATAGACAATTTCCACTAGTGAAAGGGTGATTTAGAGGATAAATATGTGAAATATTTTTTTAATGGACTGTGGAAACACCAAATATAATTTATTATGGATTTATAGTTCTCCTAGATCAGGTTTGTGATATCCCACCTAATGGTTAGGTAGTGACGTTATGTCTGGGGCCCCGTTTTTACGTATTCCAAAAAAACCCAGTCTTATTTATATTATTGATACTTTATCATTGGTGGTACCCTTTATTAGGAAAGGTAACAAAATTTTATTGGTATTGTATTCCCATCCCTTATATTTTGGGTGTTCTGTTGTATTGATTTCATGTTTTATGGAATCAAACTTCTTCAAAATTTATGTGACCTTTTACTAGTTTGAGTTTATTGATTTCATTTGGGGCCCATATAGATGCATTAGATGATATAATTAATCAGTAATTATGTGTCACATTTTCATGTTGAGGATAATTTATTTTATCATTGGTAGTAGATTTGGTTGGTTTTTGCTTTTTCTGTTTTTCAAATCGTGTGATTCATAGGGGAGTAGACAACATTATTTTTAAAGAATCCATTTTTTCAAAAAAAAATGGAGACTAATGTTCTGTGGTGGGGATAATTATAATACCCAAATATTTATTATCTATATAATTATATTTATTTATTGATAATTTACCACGAACTCTATTTTCAGTTCAAACCAGGTCAAAAAAATTATGTTTTAGAATTTCATCACCAGTGCACACCTGGATCACATTTTGATGTAACCATGAATATAACAATTTGAAGACCACCAATTTTTAGTATTTCCATATTTCATGGATTAATTATTTATTAAATATCCATGAATCTAAACGATAAATATTCCCAATTTTTTTTGGTATAGGGATCACATGTGATGCATAGTTTGTTAAATAATGAAGCTGAATTTTTCCCAATTTACTACTTATTAAAATTATTATTTTACAATATATCCCCTCTCAGATACTAACATAAAAATATGTCTATCCTTCTTCATTCAATGAACATATCCCCATGTGTCTCAACCATTCAATTTTACTTTGATCCGTACTCAATAGATTTGATTTCATTATGTTTTTTTGTTATTTTCTAAAGGTAAATCCATTCCCATATTCTCCTCTCCTAACTTCTTATATTTATCTATATTTTTTATTCCCTCATGAGGTTATGGAAACTTTAGGTTGTGATTAGATTGATTTTAAATAGAATTTTATTATTTTATGGTTTCTATTTTTTTCTAATTTCTCCTTTTTACTCTATTTGTGGTGAGTTATCAATTTACATTATAATTTCTACATGTTTATGGTAGGTTCACATCATTACATAACTATTTTATATGTTAAAAATTCTTTTCTTTCACTTTAAATCATCATTTTAAAATGAATATATAAATTATTATAAATTCATACTGACCTCTGAAAAGAAAACATTATTTAAGATTAGTTTCCACTTTATGTGAATTATTCAACTATTAAAACATGTAGTTTAAAATGGGTTATCAAAAACAACACACAAAAAACCACAAAATTTTTCTAATAAGTCTTAATAGACCATATAAATAAATTATATGATTTAAAAAAAATTTTACTCCTTTAAAATAGTTTTTTATGTGAAATTATTTAATTTAGTATGTTTTTTATTAGAAGTTGTTGGTTTTTTAAGACGGTGTTTGGGAATCATGTTATTTTATAAGGTTTTATAGGGGTTGTGGTTTTTTTTTATCAATAAATGTATTTCAATTTTTTTTACCAAATGGTATTGTACGTCATTATGTATTCTTTTTTTAAACATTTTCAAAGGAATCCCTTAAAATATTAAATTTACTATGTTCCAATAATATTAATGAAATTATAATTTCCTTGATTTACCCAAAGGGTGTATGCTTATATCTATTATTATTCCCAAATAATTATTTCTTTCAATGTATTATAATGGGATTTGGGGTGATATGTGATTTAATATTATTAATGAATATTGTTTTCATTTTTTATACATTTTTTCACCATCAATTATTTTTTTGTTGGGAATACCAAGGCACATTTTTAGGATCACAAAAAGAAAATGTGGCCACCCAGCAATAGTCAATCTAGTTGAAATTTTATGTGGAACACTTCTGTAAAGTGGAACTAAAAAAATCAAATCTAATAAATAGGATAACGAAGCATCTTTTGGTAGCCGAATTTTGGTGGAATTATAATTTAATCACATGATTCATTTTATTTTTATGTTATGATTATTCATTTAATTTCATGGGTTTGATTCCCCGTAATTTGTTTTTCCATAGTGGAAGGAAAATTTTCATTTTGAAATAGATTTGAAATGTTGGTTTTGGTAAAATAATTTTTATCTATGTAAGAGGTATTTTAATGTAAATATTAATTTATAAAAAAATGAGTGAATGTTTAATGATTTGGTTTTGATATGATATGTGGATTCCAAATAGTTACCTATTAAAAGAAAAAAATTCTATTTTTATTAAACAAAATAATGATATGGTTTCTCTTCATAATGATTAAACATATTCTATTTGAAGGATACATATTGGTAATTTCTATCCAAAACTATCAAGTTATTGGTTTAGTGGGTCCACTTTGATGTATAAGATGATCTTAAATTCTTAGATTGGGTTTCATAGAATGGGTAAGTGGATTTATCTTACTTTATATTGGTGAGGGTTTGTTTCTTTTTGTTATTATTTAGTTATTTTTATATAATTGATGTATCAACTATAAAGATATCGATTTATATATTTTTCTTATTTTTAGTTGGACATGTATGACTATAATCCTTTTATTTTAATTTATTTATTTATTATATTTATTTTATTACATAAAAGTTTTCTATTTTATTTATTTCTATTATTATTGTAATAATTTTTCCCTACTGAAAGTATATACACCCCGCCGTAACATGGTCGTTGGGACTTGGCCCGCTAGGTACCAATAATTTCCCCACAGATAGGTGGTCTCCTCCTTGGGCCCATCCTCATGCCCAATTGGGTCATCTAACTAATAAATAATCCCAATGGAACACATATGTTCATTAATTGTGCTTTTCTTCACCCAAAAATACCTTGGGAAACACCAAAGGTCGTCATCGATGCTAATCACTGCTCCAGGCCAAGAACATATAACTATAGAATTAAAATAAGGCATGCACCCAAAAATAATGGTGCACCTTGTTAACATGAGTCATATCATTTAGTGATTTAAACCATTAGCATTCTTCGGTGTTACTATCCCCCTTTAGAGAATAACATCCTCGTTGTGGACACTGTATCTCAAACCTAGAAATTCATCATACTTAAGGCTGTGTTCCAACTATATTACCAATGTTACATTTAGACCCCACTGACATCATAGACACCCTAAAATAACATGGTCATCAGTTCATTCCCCCCATGTACCACCACCTGCCCCATAGACATGTGTTCCCATCCCCATGTCCTACCCAAGTCCCTAAACGAGCAATCTGAATAATGACTTTTACTATAGGCTAACACATGTTCTTTTTTGGGTTACATTTATTCATAAGAACACATGCATTCCCTCTGAATCATCAAAGTTGGTCTCCCATCCTGATCACTACTCTATATAAATGACTTTTAATTATGGAGTTCTAATTTGGTAGGCTCTAAAAAGGAAAGGCTCATCTATGGATTTCTAATGTTGACTTGTGTAATTTGATTTATTTATTTAATCCTTTATCCTTATAGGGAGATACAATTCATCAATTAATGATCTATGAAATATGGATGATCATTTTGGGATTTCGGTAGGATGCTAGTTTTCTTTTTAACTATTTCCTTCATGGAAAAATCAATACAACATAGTAAATATGGTTCCTCATCACTAGTTTCATGCTTATGGGTTTCAAGAAACCCCTATGGGTATGTCACACACCATCTCATGTTCCCAGTCCAAGGGATGTAATGTGATAGTTCATGATAGTAGCCCTTCTATTTATTTTAATCCTCTGACTTAAAAAAAACTTCAACAGATGCCTTTTATAAGGAATCATTATGTTTTATGTTGTGTATAATCAATGAATTATTGTGTAGCATATCAATAGGATTAAAAGACAATAAAAAATAAAAAATTCCTAATCATTTAGGGCGATAGTAAATTAGGGCATTTCTAAACTATAACTAAGAAGGGAATATGAAGTATGAAATTAAAAAATAATAATTACAAAGGAATAAAGGAATTCTATAAAAGATAAGTATCCTACAATTTTACAATTTAAAAGGTTGTGTACTATTGAATATACATCCAACTAATTCCTCAACACCAAACAATGTATAACCTAGGACTCAACATCAGAGAAAGTAAAAAAGTGGAATAATATTTTTTTTGAAAAATTACTCAGGGAAAATTATTCAATCAAATGTGGGGGATTTACATATAGTACTTTGTTAAATTTAAAAAACATAGTTTTTATTTTTTTGATTTCTCTTCTAATTATATATATTATTTAAAAAATGATGAATGTTTGTTGTTTCAGGAAGTAATACTTTCAATTTGGTAAAAATTATTTAATTCACCTAAAAATTAATTAGTCAATGAAGCATGGTTCATGACTAGTATTTGTACTCGTTTTTAATGTTGAATAAAATATTAGATAGGGATGCTGGAAGATAATTAATGAAATATATGGTTTCTAAAATTTCTACTGCCACCCTTCAAGACCATGTTTGAAGTAAGAAATATCTTTTATTTAAATAAAATAATACATTATCACTATTATATAGTCTCATAGATTCATTTTGACAGGTGTGTCCTATCACAAAGGTTCTTATGATAGATTTGGAGAGTACTTCAAATTCAATGGATAATAGAAGAAGCTCTTATGAATTCTTTTTCACACCCACATATATTTTTTTGGACTAAAAATGATATGTTCTAGATAAACTTCATCCATATTTTATTCCTAAAAAATACATTAAAATTTCATCATAATATTATAAATAAGACTGAAAATATTCCACCTCACTAATCATATAAAAAATTACTTCTTAAGACTTAAATCTTATTCAAGGAAACCTCCACCCTTAATGACCTCTATAAAATAACTCCACTATTCCATGTATTATTATAGATTGAATTTTTATTATATGAAATTCCTATGTGATGCATCCTCAAATATTTCAATGGATCCCCAAGATCCATTAAGACACTACTGGATGATATATCTTATGTATTCAATGTGACACTACGACTACCAACGAATACACTTTCATGTTCCATTTCACAATAAGGTAGTTGAGAGAATTGATTCCACCGACTGAATTTAGTCCAATTATTTCATTTCCATTAATAATAAAATAGGTTACGTGACCGGAATGAAGAAACCATGGTGACCATATCTGATCCCCAAATCAATTGATTAACCATATTATTAAATTTATAAATGACTAGGAAATATGAATCATAATGAATGAATTATAAATAAATGATTATGGGAATTGATTGTCAAATTATTATGCGTTACAAAGAATGAATCTACTGCGATTGTATAAGAATCACATTGTTGATTCAAAGACTACAAGTATATTATCCCGACACCATAAATTATTTAAATATATAATAATTAAAAATGAGGTTACAGAATAAGTGTTTTCACCTTTGGGTGTAGTATAGTTTAAATATATTTGAATTTTTATTGTTTATTAAAAATGAACTCCCCCTTTTATTATCACTATCACTTCCATGGAACACAACTGACTATCGTTAAAAAAATTTATATCTAAATTTTAGTACTTGATTCGCGAGAATAACATTTTCATAACAATTCTTATTCAAATCATTCACTCTTTAAATTTGTAGGGCCATGTTTTGGGGTAGAGGTGACATTTTTCCTTGTTCATTAATCTATTAATACCATTCTCATAACTCTAGAAATATTAATGAATATATTCTATGATAATATAATATAAGAAATATACAATGTGGTTTAAGAATTAATTGAACCTAACAATTTTCTAGTAATATGAAATATGCACGAGCTTGTTATTTCATATTATATACCTTAATAGATCATATATCTAAGAGAGATCAATATATTTCTATTCACCCAATTATTATATACCATACTACATATTAATAATAGAATTTTTCAAATGTGATATCAAGACATCAATATCTTGAAATTTGTAGAGGATGTGGGTGAGGTGAAAATGGGTTGTTGATGAGGGTGCAATTATGATTGAAATTATTTTAAAATTTATTACAGAGATATGATTTTAATCAATCATGTATGATCACGAAAATCTCTCTTACACTACATTAATATTAAATCTATATTTTTCATTATATCTTCACTAATAATTAATCACATTCCTAATAATTTTTTTATTTTATTTTATTTCAATCCATATAATTATAATATGTGATAACCTAAGGATTATGTTGTTAATTAACTTCCTCCCTTTTTTTGACATGGAATTATATCATAAATTTATTTTCTCCCAGAATTATTCAAAACATATCATGTGAAGGAGAAGAATAGGGAGTGAACCTTGGGAGGTTTGGTTCCACAAATAAACAAATGTAAATGTCTATATAATTGGTATGAAGTGAACTTGACTAAATTTTTATCAATTTAATAATGAGATTATTGGATTTTGATACATCGACACATCATAATGATTTATCTCCTTGGAAGAATACCAATTTGGATGAAACAAATGATTTTTTTTTGGATTAAGTGACTTAAAATTTTGAACTAATGTTTTTTAATCATGTTATGTTTTAATTTGAGGATAGATTGAATGTTTTACCTTCCAATAATGAATAAGATCTGGTAAAGGTTGAGAAGATAAGTATAAATTATATACCACTGTGATTCAACCTCAATACCATGGTGTCCTGGGTTCCAACATGGAGGTGCATGAAAGGTTTAATAACCAAGAGGGAATATGATTCATACAACATCTATAGTAGCACATGTCTTATATGTCCTGAGCTGAGCATTGATACATACCTCAAGTAACAACTCTCAGTTTTCTCTTGTATCAAAACAACATGTCATGTGTTCTTTATATGTGTATGTCTCCAATGTATTTTTGTCTTAATCTCTTAATCAACCCATAAAATCTCTAAAAATATATAAAATTAATGAAATGAGGGTTATAAGGGTACTTATATAGAGTACGTAATGATTTTAAATATATAAGAGGTCCAAACACTCCTCAAGATCCAAATTCAATGTGGCATGTTTGAGATACTATAGTTTAGTGACATGGGTGGGGGTTGGGTTCCAAAATAATGTATAGTTAAGTTGACATGACTAGGGTTTATATTGAGACACATATGAAATATCCCTCTCTACCACCTGGAATTAGCTTTCTTGTATGAGTTATATTTTAAATTTTTATGTTAAATTTTTATATTTACGATCTATTTAAATGTACTTTATTTATATTAATTTTATCACACACATATATATACTACATAAAATAATAAAAATTTTATGTGTGGATTCTCATTGAATATAGGATGGAATTGGGTTAGCCAAGGGGACTTGAATCCAGGACATATTCACATAGGTAATAACCTGACCAAATGAGATAATTCCATCATTGGTTTGTAAAGAAAGATTATAATTTTTAATATTTATTTAAAAATCACCCACTATTTTATGAAAATAATAATAAGTAAAAATGACTTAACAAAGGTCATTGTTGAGGGATTAAAATTGACAATGACCTGGATATCTTCGTCTGTTCATACCATTTGATACAATGTTCATTATGTTTTATTTACTAAGTTCCATTATCTATATTATAACTTATAAAATAATATATATATATATATATATATTTCACAGACACATTACTACTCAAATAATATATTTATAATCAATAAAAAATATAGATAGAAAAGTTTTAGGATCAAGACAAAATTTATTGAAAAAAGATGGAATTATAGGAGTCTGAAATAAAGAATCTTATTACAATCCCTTTCATATTAAGGGGAATATCGACATGCAGATCATCCTTCCATGTAATTACCTAGTTAATACTCATGTTGGAATGACCTTTGACAACCGTATTAGATTCACAAAAGGTATGCATTAGAATGTAGTAGATCACCAGAAGCAAAGCTAAGCATCTCATCCAGAGGGTTGTGAGATGCCAAGAGAGATGGAAAAATACATTCCAAATCACCCGAACCATGGTGGTTGAGTCAATAACAATCCAGATGTTGTTCCAGCCCTTTTTCCTAGTGAAGTCCATAGCATAAATCACATCCATCAATTCTGCCTACAAGGACGATGGCATACTCTAGCTGCCAAAGAAGAATAAATGACAAAACCCAATAAAATATCTGAAGATATAACCACAACATGCAGGTCCCTGATTGCCTTTAATGGAACCATCAACAATCAATTAATCCATACTGGAAGGATATTTTTCAAGAACACTTCAAAGGTGCGCCTCAATTTTCGGTAGATACCATCAACTCTAAAATGACGAAGGATCTCGAAATCACCAACAGATTTTTCACAATATGATTTCTATATCAAAGCGGCATCTGTAATGGAAATTAGAATTAACATCCATCCTAGATTAAGACTGAATGAGTTAATATTATGGATAATGTAATTTCTCTCATACCAGATAACGTAGAGGATCTCTACAACCGCCGCAAATAAGAGGTTCTTTATTTGCTGTGATGATTCGAGCTCTACACATTGTATTAACTGAGCACCAATAGAGTTAGAGTGTAACCATCTTCAGTCAAAAAAGATAGTAAGATAATTCCAAAGAGGCGAGGCATTATCACAAGACAAAAAAAATATTTACTAGAACCAAAATATTGATTATATGTAAACAACATATTGATTATAAATAAATTCATTTATTTTTTTAAAAAGATAAAAAAAGATGGAGAGAATAGTTTTGGTTACCACCTAGTAAATGTCTTCCGTTATTTTCATTAGATTTACCTATTGACTAGAACCTACTCATAGGATTATGGAGGGTGTAGATTATTTTCCATTAATGACCACATTTGTTAGATTTCGTCTACACATAAGAATAATATTGTATTTTTAATAGAAAGTGGAGGTGGCTTATAGGGGCCTCGCTCTTTGTCCATGGTTTACCAAGATTAGATTCATTAGTAATTCATGATATTTATTTCATCAAACTCCCTGTGATAATTATTTTTAAAATAAAATACTAAAGAATTGGTAAAATTTTCCCCCTGAAGAAGTAAAATGTCATCAAAATATTGGAAATTTTATTGACATTAAATTTTAACATTATCTAGAAATAATGTATTCCAATTTTCAAAATCATCCTAATTTTTTATAGAAAAATTATATTAAAAAAAGGATTTACATAATATCAAGACATATTTAACCGAAAATAAATAATAGATTCGATTATATATTTATTTATATTTTCAATTTTTT
Source organism: Viscum album (assembly GCA_963277665.1). Classification (NCBI taxonomy): domain Eukaryota; kingdom Viridiplantae; phylum Streptophyta; class Magnoliopsida; order Santalales; family Viscaceae; genus Viscum; species Viscum album. The sequence goes on along the minus strand of OY728135.1, from coordinate 1,043,979,909 downwards.
ACTGAAAAAAATCAATGGAATTTCCAAATCCATCCAACTTTCTGTATTTTTATAAATATAATTTTATGAAATATTCTGTAATTGATAAAAAAAATTCATTTAAATATGAGATTTCATAATAATTATATATAAGTGGTTTTTGGTTTAAAAAAATATATGGTAAGTCCTCAAATTTCAAATCAGAATCTATGTTGTAATAGAATTCCTCCGTATATATATATATATATATATATATATATATATATATATATGACATCATCGAATCATGTGGTTAATAATCCTCTCGAGAGGATGCATATAAATATTTATTAGAATAAACATCATTTAAAAAATTCGTAAAAGAATAATAATGGAAGAAAAAGGGAATAGAATAAAAACAGTACTATAATTAATCAATATCCATGAAAAACATATGCTACAACAAATTGTGTTCCTTAGTAATGGTGCCAAATTTTGACATGCTTGTTGCAACGTGCACAAATTAATATCTATAACTCTATATTATATAAGAGGTGTATCAGAGTCAATCCATAGATAATTTGGATGAAATCATAAGTCAAAAAACTCAACTAATTATTCAATTGACTAAGGGACGATAAAATATTAATGTAAAAAAAATATTGGAAAATGGAATAACTATGTAAAAAGACACAAAAAATGGATTTAGTTGGAGTTGAAATTCTTATTAGGGTGTGTAATAAATATTATCCTCAATAATTTCAAAAAATATTTGTAATATATTCATCATGCTGATTCAATTATTTCAGTTTTTCTTTTTTAATGACATAAAATAGTTTCAATATTTATATTTCCCTTTTTCTAGTGATTATTACTTTTAAAAACATTATTTATCAAAACCCCAAAATAGTCTCAATGGGACCACCCAATGATCATTAGCTTTTTCATTGGAATTATTTTTCTTTAGTTTAATTAGGTTATTCCTTATTTAACATCATATATTAAGTGTATTAGAAAATGGTATTATCAATGGTGGTTTTCATAAGGTTCATAAATCATTTGAATACAAAGAATAATTATTTATTATAAGAAAAAATTATATCTTATTGTGACCTTAAAACAGATATCATTTCACTATCATGAAAATGGGAGGGTGAATGTGTTGGGAATAAACTAAACTGCACCATTGGAATGAATACATTAAGAGATAAGAGCGATGAATATAGAGAAAACAAAGGTATTTTAGTGGGATAACACCTATAATGATTTGTTGGATCAATTTAAAAGAATAACGCCCTTTAAACAGTCCTCTTTTGAGACCCCAACAAAGTAATTTAAAGGCAAAAATAGTTACATGATTTTTTTTCATGTCATCCTTTTAATTTCCTAATTTCTAAACTAGAAATTGACCCACGGCTTTCAAAATACCTAATATTAGTGTATCTGTTGTTCGTCTAGTGGTAAAATCACCATTGTTTTCATCTAACATTGTAGGTGCTGTTAATCTCTCTCAGAAACCAATTTTATAAGTTAAATACAATACATGTTGTCAACATGAAACTTTCTATATTTCCTAATATTTTAGCAGGGTGTTGAATTTATCTCATTGTTCCATGTATCTTCAAAAGCAAATGAAATTTATTAATCTATTACATTCTATATAGTCACATTTTTTTATACAAATTTTATAATCTAGCTATTTTTTTAAGAATACCTTTAATATGGAAGAAATAGAGATACTGTTTCTGAATCATATCAAAACATATATTTTGGTATCATTTTACAATGTACTCATCAAAACACATAAAACTAATACACAACATGCATTCATACACACATACACAAACATTAAAATATAAATTCCCATGTATATATTTATTTCCTTAATATATGTTCTTATAAATATATTTTTTTGTGTGAAATAATTTATTTCGAAAAACATAATAATAATTTTATTTATAAATTTAAATTTAAATATATATTAATATGTAAATACACACCCATAGATATCATTATGTACTTATATACAAATATTTATATATATTTATACACAAATTATAATTATTAATTTATAAAACCATTATATATTATCAACATTCAATTTTTGTTAATATTAATATAAACTTCATAATGAATAAAAATGATAAGTTCAATATATGTTTCTACTACAATTTTATTATAAATATTGGTTTAAATTAAACAAATTTAATATCAATTTTAATTAATTATTAATATCAAATATTCTACTTCATTTTTTATTTTAATTATTTATTATTTTATAAATCTTAATATAAAAATTATATTAAATTTCAAATAATATATTTAAATTTAAATTTCATCAATAATTAAATTATTATTATAAATTTAAATTCATTTTCTACATTTATTTATATTTCAAAATTAAGTTGTAATGAAAATTTTTCATTTTCATTTTTATCACCATATTGAAAAAAACATATTTTTAATTTCTAATTAAATTTTCAATGAAAATATAAATTTCAATTATAAAATTAAAATTATATTGTCATATTTAATGAAACATTAATTTTAATTTTCATTATGAATAAACCATTAATAATAATTTATAAATTTCATTTCAAAATATTATGTTACATTTTCAATTTAAAAAATGAAATACAATTTAACAATTTCAACGAAAATTTAAAAAATTATTTTCAATTTAAATTAAATTTCAAATTTCAAATTTCAAATTCAATTTTATCACCAAATTTATATTTTGATTCTGAATTTTAATTTTTAGTCTCAATTCCAATTTTTATTTATATTAATCACCTTTTTAAATTAAAATCACTTTTAATCACAATTTCCCTGTTGATTAAATAATTTGAAATTAATTTTGAAATTTAAAATTTATAGTTTTAATTAAAATTATAGTATATTATTTTCATGATAAATTTATAATTTTATTTCAAATTTCCATTTAAATTATTTCAGAGCCAATTATTTAAATTTTAATTCATTCCATTTAATTATTTTATTTTTTTTAAATTTTTATTTAATTTATGAAATTTGATACTTCTTTTAACAAAATATAAAATTTAGAATTCCTGTTTAAAATATAAATCTTTCATTTTCAAGTATAAATTAATTTTTATGCTCAATTATAGCTGAAACATTATTACTTATAGTTTTTTAATATTATAATTTAAATTTCAAAATAATATTTGATATGAATTAAAAATGAAATTATTCGATAAATCATATATTATGAATTTGATTTAAATATATTTATTCATATGAACATCCACCCATCCATCTATACATGAAAGGATTTATACATACATATAGATATTATTTCATACGAACATATATATATATATATATATCTTAATTTAAAAATGATTTTATATTTTAATTAATTTTTAAAAACATCAGCCATATATCAAAATTTGTAAAAAATATATGTTAAAATGTTAATATATATAAATTAATAAATAAAAATACAACTACACATATAAATTTTGATATATTAATTTTTATTAAGGTTTTTAATCTGATTGTATGAATACATTTACTTTATTTTTTTTCTAATTATTGATAAATACTTTTCATATAATAAATTATATTTAATTATTCATATTATTATTTACATTAAATTATCCACACAGATAATATATATATATATATATATATCCATTAGGTCTAGAATTTTGATATGGTATTTTGTAGCACTAGTTAACTATAATTGATAAAGATAATCTTGATCACGAAGAGAAAATTTTAAGAGAGCTCATTTAACTCTTGGAAAAAACTATTAGTGTCTCATAAATAAAAAATAATATCATTAAAGTATTTAACATTCATCATTATGTAAAGTAATGATAATTATGATTCTATTTTATCTATTTTATAATCATGTTTGTGTCTTTCTAAACTAGTTTGTTTTCGTTTAGTTGGAAACATTGATATATTCTAATAAAGTATTATACTTAATTTAATTATACTTGTGTAATCGCTAATTATTTTTTCGTTGATCAATATGAATGGCCAATAAAAATGAATGATTATTATATCCTAAATTAGAATAATTTATTTATCTATATTTATTGTTTAACTTATTAATCATTGTTATCCTCATATTTAGTATAGTACATATCCACTAAGTGATCAGTGTGCCAAAAACCATGAAAATGATTTTTGAGAATATTTATCCAAAATTTTAAGGGACGAACATGTTGAATATTATTTCTTGTTGACCCATTTTAGGATATTTAATGGGACTCTAATTGAGGCTAGAATCAACATTTAGTGACTTGAATATACCGTGATTGGCATAAATGTAAGGCATGTTTGGTGGGTCATTTGTGGAACCCATAGAGAGAGATGTTTTCTAGGTGGAAATATTGTTAAACATTCAATGCATTGAAATATGAGAGATTACATCCATCTATCCTCTAAAAAATCCATTGATTACATTGATCAATACAATATCAATTAGGATTAATTATAAAAATATTATATCTTTTCGTAGATGAAACTGGGAAATAAATCCAATCATTTTTTTATCCATATCCTGAACATGGAATTCAAGAAAGTGATTATGATCAGAATTATCAATAGTATATCTCTTGTGGATAAATATATGAAATTCTTATCAATATCCAGTTCACAAAATAGGAAAATCACTAAATAATAATTCACATAGTATATATAATCTTTTTATATCAATAAAAATCATAATATCAGACAACTCAACTAATTAAGGGAACATTGGGGGAAAAGTATTTTCTTAATTTCTACTAAACTCTTCTAATTTATTATTATATCCAATATAGATGTATTATTATTGTCTCATTAAACTCGTGTTACACTATCCTAAAAGTGGATTCATATTTTTATAACTTCTTTAACGATGATTGTGTAAATTTTGTATAGAATCTTATTTCCCATAGTATCTATTTATATCCTCAGCTTCTATATATGAAATATTTTCTATATATAAGTTTTTATAAGGGTAAAAACACCTCCAATATTGGGAAAAAATTAGTAGGCATCTTTTATCCAGAGGTTTGGTGTTATCAGTGGATCAAAACAATATTAAGATATCTATTTTTGTTATTATTTTCTATTATATTAAAATGTTATCCCTTAATTTTAATCAATAGTTAAGGTTAAATGACTTCTTTTAGTGAAAAAATTATTAGGTCCGGATGTACATGATGCAAGGGGCCTGGACATCATGGTTATTTTAAATAATCACAATTTTTACATAGATTTAAATTTTTAACTCTTATCAAAACGATCAATTTTTGGTGGATGGATTATCACTGATACTTAGGATTATCAAATAATACATTTTATATTCTTATATAGAATAATAAATTTGAAAATTGTGCATTTAGTCATGGTCCTTGGTAGCATAATCCTTTATAATGGGTTCAACATCCCCTTGTCAATATTGGAATTGGATTATTTTCTTATTTCCACTATCTATCTCACCCATTTCATCCCCTACTATATGTATTACAATTTTCATAGGTCTAGTATCCTAATCAATCAAAACAAAAATATCATCAACAATACAAGGCGAAAAAACAAACTAGAAGAGACCTAGATTTGAGGGATGAATTTATTGATAACATTAGGATTTTCTTTAATCTCAGATCACTTTACTTGTTTTGTATTAATATAGTTTATGGTGATTCTCTGAGTTGGAACTAATTAAATCCATCATGGATATTTAGATTTTATGGATTCTAAAATTCATTAATAAAAATATATAATTTTGAGAGAGGATTTCACATGACTTTGATTATATTAGTCATAACAATGATTTAGTCCACAACATTTAGTGGTGTTATAGAAATGGATTTTTTAATATATTTAAAGACCCTACAAGAAAATAAGTTATATTCGTTGTAAAAAAATATGTATTACTTGCAATGTGAGCTGAATAATTATATAAGAGCGTAATATCACATTATATCACACTAAAAGGCATTAATGATATTAAAATATCATAATAATTCAATATGTTGAATATTAATTAAAAAAATTTGCATCTAAATTCAAAATAATTCATAGAACATAGAAAAAATATTTTTCGGAAATTTTTTGGAAATCACATAGGATTGTAGAATAATTTATTATTGGTAATTTTGGACGCTATGAGAATGAGATTTGAAGGTGTATGAGAAGTTTGAGCACATTAAAAATTTTTTACTTAATTAATAATAGTAAACCTAAAATATATTAAATATTATAATATATGAAATTTTAGTATATTGAAAAAATATTATGATCAAAATTTTTCTTGAAGTTAGTTTTTGATGATGACATATTAATGACTAAACAATTGATTCGCTCTATAGAGAATAATATATAGTAACATTTCTAATTTAAATGTGATTAAGTAAATACCAAGTGCATTATGAATATCAAATAAAATATAAACTATGTGTATTTATTATAAATAATTTTAAAAAGGGTCACAAAAATCATTAATCCATCATAGAAAAATATTTTAAAAAAATGGAAAAAAACAAATAGATTAAGGATAAAATTATTTTATTGACTAAAAATGCATTATAAATGATTTATTAGTGGATAAATCTGTATTATAAACTCTATAATGTTTTTCTGATGATTCATTGAAAATTTAGTTATATAATAATGTTATAATTTTTTTTTGATGCAAAAAAGAATTAAAAAACATAGATTATATAGAATAATAATTTTGAAAGAATTTAATAACTGATTTTATCTGTCTAAATAATATATATAAGGGCTATGTGTTACTATTATTATGATTAAATACATAATTCCTAAGGTTTATTTTTTAGAAATTCAGTAATATTACACATTGAACTCCATAAAACATAGTTCATGATATATAATAACAAATGAAAATTTGATTTTATAGATTTATATATTTCATATTTTAGCTTTATAAAGGTTATTTAAATATTTTATTCATATTTTCCATTCGTATAATGAAATGTATCTTAGGGTTTTACATTGGAAGTTTATTTTGATAATTATTTGAAAAATTATTTGTTTTAGTGTGATATGATCTATAATCCATGTTTGATTTTGATGGATATATTACCTACGAAATATATAATTTATATAAAACAATTTTATGATTTAGATAGTGTTTTATATGAAATTAGTTGATACAAAATTGAAATTACGCAATATTTATTGTCTAAAAAATATTTGAATATTTTCTATGTAATCTATTGGATATTTTTGTTAATTTGCCCATATATAAGTTAATAAATGGAATAGAAGATATGTTTTGAAATTAATTTGGTCCATAAAATCTATTTAATTAGTTTAATAAAAAATTACTAAGGATTGATTAAGAAATTTTGATTGTATTGGGAAACAATAATTTCAAGATAATACATTTCAATAAAAAATTGTACAAACTAGTTATGGTTATTGAAAATTAATGTATTTTTTGATAAAAATATATTATTATTATTTATAAATTTTCTAAATAATTGAAAGATATACTTTTAAGGAATAATTATGTTATATAAAAGGGATGAATAATGAGAATATGTTTTTCAGATAATTTGGAATATTAAATATATTATTTCTGCAGATATTAATAATGATTTATATGAGAAAAATTATAATATAATTTATTAATAAATTTATTTTTTATTTATGTAATATAATTTTCACTGTATTTTTTGGGAGAAAAATGTTTGGAAATAAATATGAATCAATAAAATATAATCATAAGTGATGGTATTATGAAATATATATTTAAAATTAAAAATATATGTTTAATCATTAATTCTAATGAATCTAACAGACATTTTGAGTCTAAGTTAATAGAGAAGATTTTTTAGAGAAGATGGTATATTATATGGGAAAATAATTTTAATAAATGACTATAAATCAATAAAAAATAATATGGATATTAATTTCCATAGAATTAGATTCTACATGATTAAAGTGGTCTTTGTGGGTAATAAGTTGATTTAATAAACATGTATGCTTAATAATATTCAACAAAAGTTTATAGTAAGGGTTTCAAATGAATTGGGAGAATAATAATACTAATGAAATAATTAATTTGAATAAGGTTTATATATATTTCCATGATATCTTATATCTGTTATAGTTATAATAATTTGTGACATAATTTTTTCTATTAATGATATACTAAATTATATCTCCTAAAATAAATAAAATTCAGAAATTTTGGAATATATATGATCATGTTAAAATGAAGGAGGAATTTATTTATCGATACCACAATTCATAATTTGAAGTAAATTACATGATACTTATAATATTTTTGTAATTCTAAACAACCTACCACAAATATATCATGACATTAAAAATAATTTTAAAATTTTTTAAAATTGATTAAATATTTAATAAATTATTGAATCCATGTATAATAATAATTTTTATAACTAGTTGATAGTAAACCTTCTTAAAAAATAATCCATTTTCTATATTATATATACATTCCATCGTAATTGAAATGTACATAGAAAATATATAGAGAGAAAGACTCACTAAAAATTTAAAAATTGAAATTCTTAAAAAACAAATACATATGATGTTAGAAAATAATTTAAAATGGAACGGATTATTATGAGATACATATTCACCCCTATGAGTATTTACTAAACATGGCTTGAGAACTAAAATTGGTCTCAATGTTATAGTCACCTCTGATAGTTTACTCTATAGTGGTCTTGGATTTTTTAATGGAGTTTATTGAATTCCAATTGGAATTGTTTTCAATTATTAATTTAGGTGAAATATATTTTTTTACCTTTTATATGTTCTCAAATATAAACTTCTGTGGAATTATTTAATTTGGAATAAGGTGATTTTCCTTTTTTAATAATTTTGTGACTATCACAGATTTTTTACATTTTAACTTTTAATAAGGATCATAAATTTTGGGATTATTTGTTAATCATGGAAATATATAGGCCTTATGAGGATAATTTTTTACGTTTATATCTATTATTTCATATATATCATTGTTAATTTAAATCCCCACAATGATTTCCTACTAATGGATTTATAGGTAAATTAATTGGTTCCTAGGAGTATGTTCTTCTATCTATAAGCAATACCTTTTGTTTTGTCTTTTAATATAATAAATTGATTCTGTAGTATAGTGAAAGTGAATTTTTAGAGAGTTTCATACTAATTTTATTATGTATTGGTGTTTTTATATAAAGGTTATTTAGGACCTCCTTTTTAGTACAATTTTGAGTATAACACGAATAATTTTCTATTATTTTTGAATTATATTTAATAAACAAGTGAAAAAAAAATTTAGGGGCTATATTTTCCTTCAATTTTTGTTTTTTCATCATTCTTTGGCATCAAGGGATCATTGTTGACCAAAAGATATATGATTCTGATGGAATTAATGAAATATTATAATTTTAATTATTTATATGATAATTTTAGGTATGATTTTTTAATAATGTTTATAAAACATTTGGGTTCATCTTGTTTTTAGAAAGCATTTTCCTTTTGAATGTTCATGTTTCTAGTTTGTAAAAGAAAAATTTCTCTTTGGTGGATCTTTAGATAGATTCTATTTTTAAGAAATTTAACCATGGTATGAATTAGTAATATAATTGAGTTTTTAAAAAGAAATAAACTAATTTAGTAGATTTATTATTGATGTTAGAAAGGTTAGATAGATCATATAAATACTGTTCTTTTAGGAAGTATTTTAAATTTACCCTTAAATTAAATTTTTTTAATTAATATGTTATTTAGTGTTGTAAATTATATAAATGGGTATTTTTTAGAGTAAAAGTATAGGATGTTAATTTCAAGTGGGAATTTATTTTTATTATTCTCATAATTTATTTTGATAGACGTAAAAATAATGGTATTAAAAGGTCTTTAACACCTACTGTCCAACATTGACCCTTATTAGGACATGATATAAATTTATTTCTCGATTATGTCATCACTTATGGTATTAAGATCAGACAATAGACATTGAGATTAAATATTATGAAATTATTTGTTAATTTTAAATATTTACAATTGATAGATGGGTCTAAAATTAACATGGAGGTTTTTAACACAAATAGTTATTTCAAATTTTTTTTATAACTATGACTGAAGAATATCTTATATAGGGATAGGATGTTGACTTAGTTACTTATTCATAATGGGTTAATTATAGGGGTGGTTTTTATGTATGTTTTTAGATAGTTTGTCGATATTTTACCATCCTTAAAATCACCCATAAATTATAGTTTTTATGTGGTGGAATGGTTGGTATGATGATTCTTTTGGATAATTTCTAAATTATATGATCTATTTCTCTATAATATGTGATATCCAATGTTTTCTCTTGAGTATATCAGTTATTTGTAGGTGGAGGTTACTATGAGGACTTGATATGAATTTATATGATCCCAATAGATAAATTAGAAAGGGATGATAATGATATGGTGAGATGTGTACTGTGGTTTGGAATGATGGAGATCACAAATTATTGGTGATGGATAATTAAGGATGGTCTATTTTTTTTTATAATAGTATGTTTATTTATTTTAGTGATGTTTAAAAATAATTCACAACAAAAATCGTATTTTATGTAATGGAAGTAAAAAATGTGTCCCATAATCTATGTGGTATATATTCTAATAGATCTCAAAAATATGTATGTCTTTATCCCAACCCAAATTGACTATATTAATTGATTTATCTTGGAATGATATTAATAAGGTAGTGATGTATGTGAGTTTATGGAATGACATGTAATGTTTGATATGATACTAATTCTTTGGAATTAATTTATAGTGATCCTTTTTTGATGGATTTTAGAGGTATTATATATATATATTAATCATTGTGATTTTGAATTATATTTTTAGTGAGATTTAAGTTTCTATAGAGGTTATGGATTTAAAAATATATAAACATGGGATTATCTATTGGGTTTTCAATAGACTCTTCTACTATAACATGATCAATTTCATTAAATGTTATGTCCTTTTATTTGGTGGTTGGTTTATTTGTTAAATATCATGGGTCTAATTTGTGGAATAATATTTATCATGGTGTAAAGGATATACATCAAATTAGGGAACATGGAATAAGTTAGAGAAGGTGAACACAACATTTATGCTTGCAAGGAAATTAATGTAGAATCACATATAATTTTTAGTTTGTGTATTATGTGAATAAACACTATAGTTTTTAATTCACTATCTCTATAATTATATCTAGACATTAATTATATAGACTCACTTTTAGGATTTGTTTTAATGTCAGCTTATTTTACCATGTTCTCTAATTGAGGGTTGGTAATGTCCTTTATAGATTCTATTTAGGATTTATTTTATTCTATAATCATAATCGGATTAATAAATTTAAATTTTATTAAGTCAATATTCTACCTCATAATTTTTTGATAGATAAAAAAAATTCAATGCTTTTCTATTTATAGATGATGTGACACGGGTGTCAGAACCCTTCAAGAAGTCCTTATTCATTGTTCTTTCTTCTAGGGATGACATTTTTTTGCTGTAGTTGAGGTGAGTTTGATTAGTGGTTATATGAATATGTCACTTATTAATATGGTCCATGGAGGTTCACCAGGTCTCCAATACTCCCCAAGTGGCTACCTGGATGTCTCTACTGGGTCTCCAACTTCCATTCAGTAACCTAGGGTTCTGGAGTGGTATAAGAGATTCCATCAGATTGTTTTTGTGTTAGAACGATAGTACTTATCATCTATATGATTCATCCTCGGATATTATATAAGTTGAAATGGATCTTTTTCAAACTTATCCAAACCATATTATTCTACAGGTTGGATAATTTTTCTCATGGTTATAGATGATTTTATTTGTGGGGCATGGAAACTCTTAAATTGGTGTCGACCTCCACAGACACCCCCTTTATTTTTCTGAAAGCTTCATCTTCCTCCCATAGTTCATTGACTAGTTCCATGATAAACTCCCGATTCTTATTCAACACTCGAGGTCCCCTATCTAGTTCCCTCAGCATGGGTAGATTCAATGTAGGATGAATGTGATTTAGTTTATAATATGTGACTGCCCCTACTCCTCACCTACATTGCAAAACATAGGTCGGGTGTCTGATACCTTGGTGGAGATTGGAAATAACTATTCATGAGGGAGGAATCATTATGAAAGACCTATCCATAACCATGCAATTCATTTATTGGAATCATGCTCAGGAGGCTGTTGTGAGGGATACACTATGGGGATAGATCTCCCAGAATAAGTACTGTAGGAATGTGGATACTACAAGGGAGAATTCCTCTCCCCTCTGGCGTATTATTCAGCTTCACATCGTAACCATTCAGGATCATAGTAGTAGGATAATATAGAGGGGTGATATCAGATTATGGATTCACAATTAGGTTAGGTACAAGTTGGAATTAGATTGAAGTCCAATCCCTGATATCACCTTTATGAAATCCAAATATTTTCCTCAGTTTATCTACCATATTCTGAAGGACACAGAATATGACATCATTGAATCCATTGTGATTAATAATGATCTGGGGTACATTTTTTTATACCTCCCCTTGGGTGTCTTCTCCCTTAAAGGGTATCGTCATCCCTTGGTTAATGAATCTGTATCCAACTATTGGGGTGACATGTTATTGTTTAAGGAAGCACCATCCAAAATTAATTTTCTTCATTGGCATATAAGAAATCAGGACCTTTCTAGTAATGTTAACAAGAAATTAAAAGTCATATATCTAGTGTCTATATGAATTTTTTGCTGTAATTATCATGTAGAATATGAGGAGAACATATTGTTTTTGAGTACTCAACAGATCGATCAATTTTCATGGTCATCAGTTTATTTTTTGGGTTTTCATTGTAGGTGTTTAACATCATGAATTTATAGGCATATTTGTTCTAGGGAGATAGTATTTATCTGGAAAATAAGTTAAGGGTTATTATTCTTCTAGTTGGATGTAGGTGAATTTTTAATTCTCTAAATTGAGCACGACATGAGGGAATAATCAGTTCACAGATAGTTCTCATATTTAGAACTATATCCATCCTCATCTGTCTTTCTCAAATCATTAAAAATTGGGAATAAGCCCCCTCATTCTGAGATTTTTTTGTGACCAGATCTCCATCTCCTAGAGTCCATCCTGGTCAATGGGTGCATTAGATCACACCTAGTACTAGATTAAAACCCATCATGGACAACACCTGTGGAATGTGTGTCATGAAAGGTGTTGTTATAGCCAAGGATCACCAAATCTCTATAATTATATCCTTCTTATCCTTCTTTGGTGGTGGAAATTCACTACAGGCAAAGGAAAAATCTATTCTCAAAGGACTTATGGTCTACATAGAGTTGAACATATTCCTCATATCCATTGAAACTAATTTCATTACTATTTACTATGCATTATAAGGATGTGGAAGTAAACCATGGTACATTTCATATAATATCAGTAAGTGCAGAAGTCTTATTACCACCCGGATGGGTGTTCATCAATCATGGAGGGATGGGAATAGATTTGTTTATTGTTCTACCTCCATAGTGTGCTCCACAGACAGGATCACATGCTATTCCATCTTAGGCTCCCATCATTATTATAGCATCAATTTAATCATTGTGTATACTCATGGAGATCTTTGTCTTCATTTTTTACCCATTATGTTATTCTTACAATTTAATTTTAAATAATTGAACTTTTGTGTAAAAAAACATAAATATTGATAAAGTTTATGTTGTGGGGATTATTAGAGGTACAATCTATGTATATATAATTTTTTACTTCATCCTTTTTGAATGTTGTATTTCATAATTTTTAGTCTCTATTATATTCCCTGATTTTTGTTTTTCAATGAACTTTTTGAGTGAATGATTGGAGTTGTCGATGCTGATTGTAGATAGTTTTTAGTTATAATTTTTTTTTTCAAAATTATGATTTTTATTTGGGGCCAGATCTTTTGAATTTTATTTTTTACACTACATTTAGCCTTCTGAAGGTATTAATATTACAAAAAAGACATTTTACTATGATGTTCTAACGAATATTATCATAAAATGTTTTTTTCTATGTTTTATGTTTTACGTTACATTATTGTGTGAAAGCATGATGAGTTCTCAAGATCTATTTGTTTTTGTTCATTGAATTTCACTCCAACTAGTGAGAATATTTTTTATTGTAGTTGAGGTTCGAGTGGAAGAGTTTCAATATGTTATTCTAGATTATTCTTAATTGTTTTCATATAATGATTGTTATTTTACTTTCATGGTGAGAGGTTATGTTCACCATAGAGTTTCATAATATTATTGAGGAATATTTTTTGATATTTATAGTATGTATTTTATAAGGATTCATGAGTAGATGAATAATATTAATGATTTGTTTTAAAATGGATTTATTTATCCTTGTTTATAACCATTTTTTAGCCTGAATTTTTTAATGAATGTGAATGTTATCCCAAATATATTCCTTGATTATTATTAAAGGGAAATGATTATAATGAATACTCATTATTTGTTTCAAAGATTCATGATATCTTTGATATGTTTAATGGTGTGAGGTGGATTTTATAAAACTATTTATATTTAAAATATATTGAATTGAGGATTATATATAAGGATATATAGAAGTTTTTTATGTTATAATGTACATTATAAATATATTATCGTGTCATTTGTTTTTATAAAGATAACAATGATATTTATATTTTTATTTATCCATTCATTAAATGATTTTAGATCGGTTTTATTTATTTATTATTGATAGCCAAATTTACACAATATTTATGGAGGAACATAAATTATATATGAGGGCTGACATTATATTGTTTGGTGGTTGTTAGATATATAGGATTTTATAAATTTTCCATGTTTCATAGCAATAATTGTATTTCATTTCATGTAATCTTTGAGATTCATATTCCTATTTACCTTGTGAAGGTTATATTAGATTTTTTACTATTAAATTTTCCAAAATAATACAATGGTTCATAATTACACGGGTATAACATGATATTATAGGAAATTAATTATATGTATTACCTTTATTGTTAATAACTTATCAATTTTGATTAGTAAGGGTCTTGTTTGTGTTTTTTTGGAAAAGTGTTAAGAAACTAATTATTTTCAAAAGGAGTCTATGACAGACAAACATGTTTTAACGATTTTGTAGAAGGTTGGTCTATTTAAATTGTATATTAATTCCTTTTAATTTTTTCATGATGAATTTATATATAAGTTCATAAAATTATTGTTTATGTTTATTTAATATTTTACCCTAATTAAAATAATTATTCTATTTTTAATCAAGAGTGTGAAACTAGGGTGTTTTATTTTAGAATGTTTATGAAATGTTTTATTTTTAAAAAATTTATAATATTTACATTCAATAATGGAATTAATTTTTATGATTTTTTTATTCCCATATTAGACCTCTATTTAAGGACCCTAGTGAGCATCCATTCCTTGGGTAATATGATATATCATGGGTTTTTTCTTATTGTTTCATCTGAGAGATGATTCACATTATTTATTAATGTTTTATACAATCATGGGATGGTGTTATTTTATGGATTTGAATACCTGGGAGAAGAGACATGTTCTTATATGGTGAATATGTGTATGATAAGGTACTTTTGATTTTATATATAATTTATATAGTGATTTATGATTAGATTACATTAGACTATGGGTTTGTAGAAAAGATCTGTTTTCCAAATTACAAGACTATTTATGGGAGTTACATTAAATATGAAATAAAAACAAGTGATTATGTTATTTCCTGATATATTATTCACAAATCAGGAGTCATTTAAATTTTTCATAGGATGAGACACATTATGGTGTAGAGTTTGTGATGAATTTCATTGTTACAGATCACTAAATTAATTAATAAACTGAATTATTTGATTCAGAGAATATATGTTTTTAGATATTATATTTTGATTTGATTCAGAGAATATATGTTTTTAGATATTATATTTTGATTTGAACTTAAATAATTGAAAAATATTTATTTGGTTGTTAGAGGCTAATAAAAACATGGTTTGGTTGGTCCAGCTACTAAAGTTTAGTAGTATGAGATCCCCATATATCCTATGAAGACTCCAGGGGTGCTGATCCATTGAATTAACTTCTTTATTGATAGTGGGATTATACTAGGTGGATAGGGAGGCACTAGTAACCCAGTATGGGATGACTAGGTACCTAATATGCAGAATACATTTATTCTAAAATAATTTGAAGTAGACTAATTTTTATTCAATGTTAATTGATCCCTCTTAGTGGTTTCATCCTTTATTTTAGTGAACATGAGTATATATTCCCTTCTACCATATCACCCTCTCTATTATATCCCTTCTCTCATAAATATCCAATATTGATTCATATTTTTTCTTTATTCCATCCTAGTGTTAATATTACCCTTATTTCTAAATTCTTATCCACCTTTTACCTCTTTACATTTTATGATTCATTGGGATACTATTTACATTAGATTTCATCAAGTCGTGGTGAAATGCATCATGTGAAATATGGAATCATGGTATGAAAGTTTGAGGTTTGTGAGTGTGAATAAACCCAATTCTTTTTTATCTATTTGATATAATTATACACCATGTTATTTTTCTCTAATAATTCAACTAATGTGGTTATAAATTGGTGGTTTTTTGGTGACATATAACATATATTTTCTAAATGGTGAAATGGAGGCATATAAAAATCCTACCACCCATCATATGTCAATGTTTTGGTTATTTGACATTATTTAACAATTTTTTAGTGATGATATATCATTATATTACATTATATAACTAATTATTAATGTAAACTATTAATTATTTATTTGATATGGAATGAGATTGGAGTTTTGTGCTTAGTGGGTATTGGTATTAGTCTGTATGAACAAAGTTTATAGATTGTGTAAACTTATTTGTGAAGTTGGTCTATTAAATACATAAATTCATAAATTTGAGTGCATTTTCATTCCAGTAATGTTCCATCAGTTCTGGTTTTTGGTATTTAAAAAATGGGTTGGGGGACCTATATTGTTTATTGGGACTCATTGAATCCTTCAGTGGTGACATTAATGATTTATGAGGACTATGCCTCTTAGGTTAGTGGATCTTAATATAGAATTAAATATACTGATGAATATTTATCTAGTAAAATGTTATGGATTTGGAAATGGATGGGTCTTTGTCTTCTGATGTAACATATTACAAATGTTTATCAAATAGTGAATTGATTATTTATGGCCGAGGATTGTGAATTGTGTAGTGGAGGGGAGTGGATATCCATGAACCACTGACACTCCTTATGTAATGGGAGTTGAATATTGGTATCCGTCCAAGTGAACCATATTAATATATTAGAGATATAGCCACGGAAGTAATTTGGTTGTGTAATAAATTAATCACTCTTTATTTATGGGATTCTAGTTTCACTTGATGATAAAAATAAGGTAATGGGATCTATAAAACATGGATCACCACGGATGAAAGGAACTATTATGGTAAGAGTACGGAAAATGAGAATAAATCCTTATGATTATTGAATGTAATAGAAAATGTGATTCTTGTGGTAGGTAGCTTTATTTTTAAGAGTTTTAACATGGGAGTTGTCATAATCATGGTATTCTTTAGATAATGATTGGACATAGTGAATTGGTATATTTTTTATAGGATTATAGATAACCATGAATGTATTATTATTATTGTATTTATTTTTTACTTGGGAGGTACTAGTGATTAGAGTATATATTGACATGTTTTATCATGAAAATATACAGTGTAGTGCATGGAATATAAGGGGCTCAGTGGGTTTATATGTCTAGTTATGACCTATGGACCAGTCCTACGATTTGGGTATTACCTATGGTCCTAGTATCATCATGGGTGTTATATTGGTTGTTTTTTGTAATGACCAACATTTTTATACTTTTCATAGTAAGTAATGATGAATTTTTTTGTGTTATCCACTAGTTGAGTGTTTTTTATAGATTTTTCACTAGTCGAGGGATAATAAATTTTATATATTTTCATTATATTTCATATTAATATAATTTGAATATGCTTTATATGTTTAGTGTATGATGAAGAAGCATATGTCTTCGTGATCCTGGTATAGAGTTCCACCACCCATCTGCTCATTCATTCCATGTTTTGGGCGAATCACATATATAGTGACAAATTCCCTATTATCTCAACTATTTAGGTCAAGCAATGATAAACATTTCCAAAATACATATTATAAATTTTATATTCATAAGGATGAGTTATAATTGGTTTAGGATTGTCATATGACCCCCGGGATCGAGGTTTATAGTTTATAAAACCCATGTTCCAATAGTTTATAAGTGATAGATGGATCACAATGATAGGATTCTCAATCATTCTGTACACTATGATCGTGTGATTTTTTACCATTACATGATGTGATTCATATGAGATGTAGTATATATAAACTCCAATATTTTTATTTAAATCACATTATTAATGGGATTCATATCCAAATGGTTTTTTATGTTATTCTTTTTTTTAATTTCAACATAATTTAGTCATGGAATACATGATTATCAATATTGGTTTACTTATGATTGGTTAAGTATTTTGGTTCCATGGTTAGAACCTAATGACCTAACAAAATTTCATTATATAAACCTCTTTATTTTCTTATACATACATACAATATAATCACTTGTATCATATGCGAATCAATTTATTATGAAATAATAATTTTAGTCAGAGTTTGACAAATGAAAATGTGGTTCATTATTATTTTTTAATTATTGATGGGGTTATTCGTTTTTTAGTTATATACATTATTTTGGGATCTCAAGGATACAATCATACGGTTTTGGGCTATAACATGTGGATATTTAGGTTTTTTAGTATTTTTTATATGGTTGTTCCACAATATTTTAGAACTATTGCGGACACTAGGTACATGATGGTTGAGAATTATATACATATTATTATTAAAAAGGGTCCTTGTTTATAGAATAATCCACCAGATACCTATTGGCTCATACTAGTTAATAAGTAGCCTAAATTATATTTTTTTAAATGATCTTATGTATATTTTATAATATATTTGGTTAACTAAAACAAAATTTTCTTTATTTTACGACTACAAGTTTTCATTATAAAAAATCTTCATGATGTTTCATAGAACATCATGATTTTTTCTTTGTATGAAATTGTACATTGTAATGTATAATTAATATTAGTTATAGTGAATGGTCATTGTATTTCAGTTCTATTATGAGAACCTATTGGTTCCAAGATAGTATTCTTGAATATATATATGTTATATATCAAACTTAAATCACTTTATGGGATAAAAACATATAGTATATATTTTGGGGAGACTCAGAGGAAATTGAGGAACATTATCATGAGGTGTGCCTTTTTTAATTTCTATATAATATGATTATGAAAATTAGACTTTCCAGTAAGAAATTCACTTTTTTTGTGTTATTTTATGTTCCTATGTGTGGATGTGTGTATTTATCCTTAGTCTCTATGATTTTTATTTAATCAATATAAAAAGTCATATACAAATATGTGTTGAAATAAACACAGATGACATATTCTTATAGTGAGGTAAAATATTTTGGGTGAATCAAAATTTATATTTAATTAATTGATATTGTGAGAATAGATTCATACCTAATATCCAATGATATATATCGATATATCATGCCCTTTAAGGGTAATGGATATGTCTAGAAAAATTCATATACATGTTTTTCTATTGGAAATTTAATTTATCAGAAATAATATAATAATATGTCTATCATATATTTTACAAAAACCAACATACAACTATATTTATTTGAGATATCACGATAATGATATAAAACTACACAGTAAGCATTCATGGGAGGTAATATGTTATTACATCAATAATTTCATTCTCAATGGGTTACATGGTATATTTCTAGATTTTAATGATGTATATTAGCCATGTCCACCTATTTACACTAATAAATTGGCCAATAGGGTCACAGACAATATGTATCTAGAACCTTGGCTAGATGCATTGAATATTTAACAAGAAAGAGAGAATATTTTTTCTATTTCGAGGTTTAATAATTATTCAGGAGTGGTTGATTAAAAATATTAAATATAAAATTATTAAAAAGAATATGGGATTTATATATAAATAAATATGTATATTAAAGGATTTGATAATAATATTTTTATTACATATATCTATTAACAATTTAGTGATATTTACAAAATAAATAAATTATCATATTGATGGTTTGGAGAAATTTAGATGAGAATAAGTTAAGAAATCATATTGGTTTGATTGGAAATGAATTGATTGATATTTATTCACGATTATGTGATTTACATATGAATTTAATAATAATTATAGTATTGTTAAGATTATGTGTTAAATAAAAATTATGGAATTGGAAAGGGGTCTTATGTGAAAGTATAGAACATAAAAGTTCTTTAATATATATATATATCTAATTATTTGTCTTTATAAAGAGGGATTCAATTTATATAATATAAAAATTAAGGGTCCTTAAAACCCCATATATAGTTCTAGATATCTTGAAAGGTCTCTGTTATCCTCTTCACTCAATACATTGTTTGGATATATAGAAATATTCCTCCTTGAATAGAATTCAAATGCGATAAACCTTGAATGATGCAAATGATAGAGATTGACCATGCCAACACCATATGATTGTACAAAAATATTCTAGGATTTTAGGGATGTTGTAGATCAACACATGATGAATTCTATAGATATATCATATAATTAAGTAAAAGTATACTAATATAAAGTCAACCATATCATCAATGAATAATGAATTACATGTTTTTTAATTATAGAAAATGTTATAATTTAGTTATAAATAACATCTGATGATCATCCTCTTCTAGTTCCAGTATTCATGTCAAATAATCATTGATCTAATTCCATTGGTCAAGACGTTTTCATTATGTACATGTTGGATTAACCAACTATTATGTCTAAAATTATGATTTTTTTATTCCCAACAAGTGCTTTTAAAATTCTCAGAACCTACAATATATATCATTTTGGTTAATTGGATATATTTTAATTATTTGTTAATCAATTATTTATTGGGATGATTTTGTATAGTTTCTTAATATAGATCTATACATATCATGGAATCCAAACGTCATTTTATCTTAAATTCCTTCATTCTCCTCACATAACGAATATTTTTTTTAAAACTAAAACAAAGAAAAATCCAAAAACACAATTTGAGGATGCTAATAATTTTGGTTGGATATAATAATATTATATTCCATGAAGTAAACTACACACCATGAAACACTATATATAGTGTTTATCTCCCATGGTTATTATACTTGTTCAATGATAAAATATTAAATCATAGAAAATATAATCTATGAATATCCACACCTAAATGAATGTTTTTACGAAATATATGTTGTGTAACTCACATATATGATGGGGAGATCATGGGTGTCATATAATGTCATATATATTCAATATGGAATGGGTACAGAAAGACCACGAATATTTGAGGTCATACATCATGTAGGAATAATATCAATTTTTTTCCTCATACATTCCCAAGGAAGTAAAATATGCCATGTACCATGGTGTGTTCCATGGAAATGGGAAGAATATATCACATTCCATAATCCCCGAGTTCACATCATTTACTATTCTAAAAAAAATGATTCTTTATTTTATTATGAGTGAAGTATTAATTATAGAATTTAAATTATTCATTTTTGTTTTGTCTACCATTTATTTGATAACACATTCCAATTCATAGGATTATTGATTGTAAATGAAATAAATTTGTAGGTTAAATTAAAAAATTATATATTGTGTATGATCTTTTAATATAGTTTGATTCATGTGCATCAAAATCATCACATAACTAGTAATTTACTTGTTTTCCAGGTGTTTTTTTATTGATAGTACATTCCATAAAATTACATATAACATTGTGGGTGTTGGATTATGAATGAAAGCACATGCACAAGAATCGATCATGGTGGTTTGGATGAATACATGATATTTCAAGAAAGTACATTTCATTAGACTATACATTTGAAATAATATTAATTTAGTTTAATTGTTGAAAATCATGGATGACTCTAATTCAATGATTATTTGATGAAATTATGTAAAATAATCTTAATTGGATTAATTTGCGGATTTATTTCTTAATTAATATAAATTTAGAGTAATTGATTATAATATTATAATTTTTCTCTTGTTAACTATATATAGGATCATAATATTTTACCAAACATATGCATGTGATTGGTTTACTTTTAATTTATTATTTTTATATAAAAATTATTTCATTTAATTTATCCCATTCTTCTTACTATGTAAGGAACTTTATTATTATTTTATTTTTATCTCAACCCCACTTATCCATTCAATATTCCACTAACCTATATGTGACTGAATGATTGAGTAATGATGGATATCCTAGGAATGTTTAGGAAGTTAGTGTCCTAGAGTCAAATTGAAAATGATCGATGTGATGTATATGGTACTAAGATGGAATACTGAACACAAATAATGTATTGGTTCATTTATTTATTCCTATGGTCAAGGTATTTCTCATCTTATATATAAATTATCCATTAAGAAATATAAAAATCATGGAACTTATATATTATATAAGTTATTTGCATTGTTTATTATTTAGGTTTCTGGA
The DNA here is from genome assembly GCA_963277665.1 of Viscum album. Taxonomy (NCBI): domain Eukaryota; kingdom Viridiplantae; phylum Streptophyta; class Magnoliopsida; order Santalales; family Viscaceae; genus Viscum; species Viscum album. Next base: position 1,043,957,279 of record OY728135.1, on the reverse strand, counting down.
TTCTACACAATCATAAAATAAATTAATGAAAATTTACTAATGATGGAATAAAAAAACAAGATTATGCATACCTTTTATCATGTATGGTTAATCATTTATGTAATATTCAAATAACGTTAACAAAGAATATGATTTTAAAAAATGGGGCATTATTCATTTGTAAAAAATTAACTAAAAAATATGATGCCATTATATCTTTATTTTACATATGTTAGAGTAAAACATATTGTTCAATGTGCATGATTGACCCATATTGGGTTGCATTTAATAAATCGGGTATATTTTCAGGTTATTTTTAGTAGACATAGGATTGTCAACATCTAGGGTTGAATGTATAAGTAGGATAGAGTGTAACTGATAGTTAAGGGTTGAGGTAATAATTGTTATTTATTTTAGGATAATGGAACCCAATAAATAGTTCATGGAACCATGGGTTAAAATATTTCATTAATTATATCTAGATAAAATCCATCTCATATCCCATCTAGCCCATGTTTGGGTTATGATAAGTGTAATATGGGTACATTAAAATAAAATATATAGGTATTAGATTAATTTGAAACTCTTGGTGAAGGAAAAACAGATTATGAAAAAAATAATGGGAGATTAAAAAATTGAAATATTGATTTATAATTTATTCTTGTAATCAATGATGTACTAATAATGTGATCTTAAATTATATAGAATTGAAAATCCACAAGATTTTCTCCATATAACTATGATTTATACTAGATAAGGAACCAAATTTATCTAGAGAGATTTCCTCAGAAGGAATTGGTTCTTACATGTTATACTAGACCATGAATAAAAATTATACATTCTAGAAATCCCTCCTCCTATATCAATGGAAATAAAATATGTGAGAAAAAATTGCATCTAAACCTAAAAATTGTAGATGAAATAAACTATGTCCAATGTTTCATGGTATCCTTCATGTAATATGAAATTATATATAAATATGATGAAATAGATTCATATAGTATAATTTTTAAGGTTTGTGATCATTCTCAGGGGATGAAAAGACATATTAGATATTATATAACCACGATAACGTTAATGTGAATCATTGGAGTATTATTAAAAGTATTTTCTCATTTGTTTAAGAAGATTAGAAATTGTGAATTATTATAAATACTGGTGCATATGTTAATGATGATTTTACCATAATTATCCTTTTATATTTTCTACCCAAAAACTATTTATGTTTAATTATTATTTGAAATGTGATCAATAGTGTAATGAATCATTCATAAATTATTACCACTATTATTCACATTGATAAATACATAGTGTCTATAAAATTTCTATCCCTTTTAATGAATAAAATATTGAAGAAAAATTGGTCTAAAGACTCCTTCTATGACTATGTGTTTGGTACCATAAATTTTTTCCATAATGTACCTCTTTATGTTCTTGTACACCTCATTATGTTTTGTTAGTTTTTGTTTTAATATTTATGATCATGCCATGAGAAATTTGGGATAGTTTTGGGAATTTACTGTTGTGATGCAATAATTAATATATGGGGAGATGAATTCATGATGTTGGATGAATTCATAATAATATTATTTTTCATGATGTGAATTTCTCATGGAGACCCTTGGATCTGTACAAGGCATGAATGGATTCATGGAAAGTCATGGGACATAAATTCACATCTTGTGATAGATTCATGAAGTGAAATAAGTTTTTATATAATATTATATTAGGGATTAATTTTTTAGTGCATTTGGGAATTAGTGAACTGAAAAAACGAATCATATTCTTGATTGTATTCATCACTCCCCACCATGAACCAAACCATCTATCATCATCATGTATTTGGGGATTGGGTATCCAATTTTTACTCGACTTTATCCCCCCATCAATGATTTTTGTATCCCCTTCCACCCAAATTTTAGACCATTTTGGATCATGAAATCTTTGATTGGGATACTAAACATAAAGAGAATGTCAATATTAATTGAAGATGTGATTTTTTTTCAACATCTTCTCTTATTTTGAGGTGGGTTACATAAAGCTTAGTTCAAAAATCTATTTCAATTATCCAATGTATTTTAAATAGGATAGATTATTCAATAATACCATGAACATGAAGTAAAAAATTGAATAAACCAATTTGTTATGATAAAACATTGTTTATACATTTCTTCAAATAATTTTGGGTTAATTGTATTTGAGATTGAGACCTGTAGACAACTCACTAGTGTTACATCCCTTTAAAATGTTCAATATTGGTCAATTTTACATTATAGCCTGGAGATGATTTGGTAATTTGTTTCATTGATTTATTTTTTCATTAATTTTAATAACTTATTATTTTGGTTGGCCTTAATATTTCCTTTTAAATTTTTTGTGTTTATGTGAAACTGATCTGATTGATTCCTATGTGTGGGATTCTTAGTGGAATATTGATTTTTTTGGTCCTACAACTCATGAATAAAATGAAACATGATGTATAGGGGTATGATTTTAATACGACCTGTGGGATAGGATAACTATCACATGATTCTTGAGGTAGGGGTATATGATTATAATGGATGCAATAGGACTATATGAATAGTCCCTTCATGCCTGAGGGTGAGAATTTTGGCAACTTGTGGGAAGAGTCCAATTTCACATTATATGTTTTGGGTTATTCATCCTCTATTAGAGAATCTTCCAAAGACTACAAGACTCATCCTAATGCTGGTGTATCCTTCCCAAGATAGAGATATTTGATAAGACGACGAAGTTTAGTTGGGTGGACTTGAGTGTGATCCCAGTCCATGAGAGTAATTATTTTCCTATTCAGTATTAATTGATTATATTAATCCTTTTATAATCATCTTTTTTCAGGCACTATATTTTTTAGAATAGATTTTTTTGGATATGGTGGTGTCGACCGACATTATTATACACTCACCTAGTATAAACCACCTATAACAACCCATGTAAAGAAATAATTAATCAGATTCATGTATATTAATATAGTTATATTCAATTTGAAATTATTTACTAAAATATTTAAATCAGAAAGTAAATATTTGTAATTAAGCCAATTTATTAAATTTTTTTATATAAATATTAAATTTCGATTTATTAGAATTTTATTTTGAGAAAACATTTATAATATCATTAAATAATAATATCCAAATTTACTTATTCTAATTTTTTGGGTATATTTTTAAAGTATTTATTTTTTAGTTAATAATGAAAAATAAAATTTGTTTTCAAAAAATTATTTTCCCCATAAATTAACTAATTTAAAAGTAATATTATATTTTAAATGCGATTTAAAGTAACATATAAATTAATTAGTTATATTTAATCTAATTATGTTTTTTAAATCAAAAATATATTGTAATTTAGTATAATTTTTCTTTCGATCAAAAAATAAATATTTTTTTTCTGGAAACATTTTAATGTGCATGATGATTATACATTTTAACTAACTAAAATACTATGTAATGATTAATTTTCTGTTATATATATATATTATATATTTATAAATAGTAATTTATATTTTTTCAAATGAATATTATTAATCATAGTGTAAATATATAATCATATTTTTCAACAAAAATATACTTCCTGAAACCCAGTTTTTCATCGCTCTTGTTGGTTAAATATTACTTTTTTTACTTTTATTTTTTGTATATGGTAAATGGATTTCCTGGTAGGATAATAAATATTTATATTCTATAATAATGCTATAAATTTTTTAAAATAATAAATACGGTATACAATAAAAATTAATTACCGATGATATAGTGAAAATAGATTAATTGGGGGTTAAACAAAATGGATAAGGTTTAAAATGACCTAAAAATTTGTATAATATCTATTTTATGTTAATATTAAGTCTTTATCATGTATAATTATAAATTATAGTACATTTTTGAGACTTGAGTCATTTGAAAAAAATGGGAACACCTTATAATTTTAAAAAACCGCAAGTGTGCCACTCACCTCTCTTATAAAAGACCACCCCATATCATCTCTTCTTCACACCTTAAAAGTAATTTTTTATCAGAAAATAATTTTAAAAATATAGTAATTTAATTCCTCATCATTAAATATATCCATCAATTTTAAAATAAACACTTTCAATGAAAGATTTTGGTGCTTACTTAAGGAGGTTTCTCGAAGAAAATGTATTATGCTCTACTAAGTGTCTTTTTTTATTTCTTATTCTATCTCTTTAAAATTGTCATTAAATATGATTATATAATAACACTAGTATCTAACATACAATAATAATTTTTAATTTTAAATTTAATATACAAAAAAGATTCGAATATTTTATAATATGGGATAACAAATCATCATTTATCTGTTAGGTGGACTGTCGCCTTGTGAACCGATGTCATTCTTTTTTCATCATCGACTCTCACAGATTATTATAGTGACACATTTAATGTATATATATATGTACTATTTTTATGTAAATTATTTTTAACATATATATAATTATATATTTATTGTATATCATATACTTTCGTACATTCTATAATGATGGAGATATGATAATGTCGCTTGTTTGTACGGTGGTCTACTTCCTCGTTCCGTGATGTGACTCAATTTTCACTATTTATTAACATGGAAGGTATAATGGATAATGTTAATAATTATAATTTATATTCATGAAATTATTATTATGTTAATTACATATTTATCTTTCCAATATATATATATATATATTACTTTTTTAAGATAAAAAATGATAACATCATTCATTTGTATGTGTGGACTACCACCGCCATAAAGCGATGTGAATATATTTTTCATCTAGAAATAACATGGATGATATATGAATATAATTATTTTTAAATAAATATTATTTTTTTATTAAATTATTATCATTATATAATGAAAATTTTGACATTCCTTCTTTCCATAAATATCATTGAAAAATAGAAATGATACAGATGCGTACATATGATCTACCATCTCAATGATCATAATATATTTATTTTTTCAAAACCATAATTTTAGTTTTTTTAAAAATATAATATTTTATGTATAAATAAGAAAATTATTTTATTATTATTATTATTTAGATATTGATATAATGTTCTCTTTTACAATAGTTATCATACTAAAGTCATGTTAAAAAATATAAGAAAAATATCTTCCAACAAATGATGTAAACTTAATTGACTATGTAATTGTATGTAACATGGAAATGAGTTTCAAAAAATGAATAAAAAAAATGTTACTAATGAAGTAAATTGTAAAAATGTGTTTATTATTCATTAATATAAACAATGACAATGTCAAACCGAACTCAAGGTAAGAGACAAATATAAATTTCTTTTTGTTAAGGAATATTTTGTAGTTATGAACACATATTCTTTTATAAGGTGTATATAAATCCCCTTTAGAATTTTATATCATGGATTTATATATTATCAGGATATTTAATGTTTTATTTATATTTATTCATTCCTTGGGGAAATTATTTAAATATTCCCAATTTGGTGAAAGGGTTTTCATAAAAAATATTATATTTTGTTGTCTTCAGTCATACTCTATTTTTCATCCATGTCCATGTTATTACAATTATCTTATGAAATTAATTATATGGACATGAGAATTTTTTATAGGATATTTTTATCTCTGTTTCATGTTTTATCAAGAAGATTTTATTTTTCAAAATTATTAATTTTCTTTACAAATGAAAAAAAAATAATTTTCTATTTTATCATATACAGGGACAACATCATTCCTAGCCATTGAAACTGTTATTTTGATATTTGGTATCAATTACCATATTTATTATTTTTTTAAAAATACACCTCTTTCCCTTTGTATCTTTATTTTATTATTGATAATAGAGTATAATGAGATGTATTTCATGGACTAGGATGGTTTAAAAAGTCTCTATAGTGTCTTCATTCCATGAAGAAGAAGATCCAAATGAAATAAAAAAGGTGTAGAATGTGATGTGTTTTTTGGTGCGGAATACAATGCTATTGGAAGTGTAACTAAACCAATGAAAAAATCAAGTGGAATCTTCAACTATGTTCATTATGAAGACTAATCATTCCATATCAATAAGTTATGTATTTTGTTATACTTGTGAGGGTGAAATGTTTATCTAGATACATGAACCATGTAGATTTTAGAGGAATCCTATTAGTGAGGTATATCAATTGGTTACCAATAGAGTGAGGATTGTTTCTCTAGTTTTTCAATACCACCACATCATATTTATAATATAAAATATTCTATATAAATTATTGTTACCATATGTACTGTTTTACTATGATTTTAATGTTTGTTTAATGTCTATATATGGATGTATTTATTTTTAAATTTAGAAATATGAGTTTAAATTTTTATAGGGAGATAATATATTATGTTATATCAAAATTGATTAACGGTATTTATTAATTAAATTATAGAAAATAATTATTAGAAATTGATAAAAAAATAAAATTCACCCAACCTATTTCACACCCAATTATGGAATCTCAATATTTTTCATATAAATAAGACGTGTTAGATAAATCTATATAAATATGGATAAATATAATATTTTGATATTAAAACACTTGAAATATTTCATTATTGTTTACCAAGGAATATGACTTGACCACCATTCCGTGGTCAATGTGAATGTTCGACAGAGCATCTGGAATTAGTACGCAGTAATGTGTGAATACCATTTAATATAAAATATACATGTGGATTCTTATATTTTATGAATATTATCTAAGAAATGAGTGTGTATTGTTATATATTCTTGAGGAGGTATATGTTTGAGTTCATTAGTACCTTCATATATTTAATGAATGATATTGCGAATTAGATAAGTATGATGATAAGGAATCATTGATCGGTTTAAGGTGGGGAATATCATAGATAAGATTTTATCGACATTCTATAGAAAAATGTGATTTTATATTAAATAACACTTCTTTATAAACAATAGTGGAATGGTGTTAGTGAAATGAATAATTTTACCTTTTTTTACAGGTATTATTGGTGATTAGTTTTACACAGCTTTTATTATCCTTTGGGGGATGTGACTTACTCATGAAGGAATAAATATTAAATTGAGTAAAAACTAATGTGATGAAATATATTCCCTTTTAGTCATGGAGTAAAAATAAACTATTTTATTCAAATATTCGGGAATTAATTTTCATGAAGTTTGTTAAGACCACACCAGGAAACAAATTGGTACCCCGAGGGTCAAACTGTAACATTATTTGGTATATTTGTACAATACACTTCATACAATAAGGAAACAGTAAGAAGAAAATTATTATTTATTAAGAGTGAGAATATAATCAAAATGATATTGGGATAAATATTTACTTCAATATATTTGGTGCTCAAGATACATAAGATTTGGGACATGAATATATTCCATAGGTACACATGGATGAAGATGTTCCTAAAAAACATGTTCTTTATTTAATAACATGAGATGTTAGAGAATTAGAATAATAAATGTTTAAAATATAAAATGATTATTAATCATTATTAAATGAAAATTATAACCCCATATCCAACAATGAGATGATAGAGATAGACAAAGCACCAAATTTTCGAGAATCTATAAATTCCAATATGGATTCCATGAATCAAAATTGTTTGTGGGTTCTGTTATATCTTTCTACAGATGAAAACACAATTGGGATACAATTTGTATTCAAGATAATTATATAAAAATAAGTTGTAGTTATAAGCTATAATGAGCATCCATTTTCAAATGGTTTTATCCAATATGAAGGAATAAAGTATGATGAATCCATTTCTATAGTAACCAGGATTAAATCCCTTGGAATTTTTTTTTCCACAACTTCATTAAATTAAAATGATATTTGGTATATCGATGTCAGAACCTCACTGAATATGTAAACCTTTAAGAGGATTTGTATATAATGCACCAAAAAATGATTTTTATTCTGGGAAATTACAAAACTAATGAATGTTATAGAGATCAATTTATAAATTAAAGGGAACATATGTGTCCTTGAAAATTCAATTTGATGAAGCTGTAAAGAAATTTATTGTTTTTATGAATGAATGTGATCAAGTGTTTATAAGTTGTTTAGTGGGTGTGTAGTTATTTTTATAGTAGTATATGTTGATGATATATTTCATAATTGAAATTATATACCATCCTAAGAGGTTAAATAATTTTTGATCAAATTATTCTACAGAGTAATGTTGTGGAAAAACCTAATTTTTTGGGGATCAATATGAAGTGTGATATATATAAGATGATTCCTAGAGTAAGTATATTCACATATATTTAGTTTATACTGAATAAGTTCAATTTGGAATTATACAAGAGGTGATTGGTTCAAACATTATATAGTATATGTATTTATAAGAAGTTGTGATCGTAAAAACATTAAAAATATAGAGAATGAATAATATACTATAATCATCTATTGTAGGATCATCCATTCTATTTAAGGGGGCTGATGTTTCTTATTCATTAGTCATTGTTTGTTGGTTTCATGATTAGCTATGTGAAAAAATAGACAACAATTATGGTTATCGTTATGTATCTCAAGAAAGTTGATGATTGTTTCTATTTTAAGGAGAAGATGAAGAAAATATCATCCTAGATTATATATATGCACAATTTTAGGTGAATCAAAATGATTTAAAATCCCAACCAGAATAGGGAATATGCCTCACTGGATGAGTTAAGATATTGAATTGTTCAAATTAGATTGTTTATACTAATTTTATAATAATGAATGAGTATATAAGAACCTATCATACAAAAATGGAATTATTTTTTATTGGAAACATCTTAAAAGTAGTTTATAAGTATAATAGTAGTAAATTACATATAAAAAGATCCTATTATGAAACTTCCATAGTGTCATATTCCAAAGAGCAAAGGTAACATCAATAGAAAAGTCATATACTTTGTAATTTTCATCACATGAGATATTTTTTTCAATAATATTAATATTTAGTAGTAAAATAATACTTGGAATTATACATAAATAAGAACTAAAAGGAAAATTTTTCCCCATATATTTAAGAGTATCATGTAAGATCGTGTGGAATAATTTTTTTAAATAACAAAATATTGTTCATGTGGGATTTTTTTGGACTTGGATCCACATAACTAACATCTATGTACATGATGGTTAGATATGAACATTGTGTTGAATATAAATAAATATTATTATCAAATTATGATAGTTCCTGTACATTATATAGTGTTTAATAATTTCTTAATAATATATGTGACATTAGAAGGTTATAACATTTCCCCACTCTGATGATAACGAAAAGCATCCATGATAATATTCTTGAATATATATGTTATATATCTAGATGATATCATTTGATTGGACACAAACAATATAAACTATTAGGGGTGTATACTAATATTACATGCATACATCCCCTATCAGTTAACACCATATAAAATATCTAGATAAATTTATTTTTAGAATTAGATGCGCCAATTGGAAATTAAATTTTATATGGGTCATCGGGTATTAATTTATATGGAAATGTGTATTGATCCATCTAATTTAAATGTATTATTACTGAATATAAAAAGTCACCCAATTTCATTCATTAATGAAGAATAGTATGACATATTTTTATAGTGGAGTAGGATGTGTTTAGTGTGTCATTAGTGATATTGCATAAATGGATAATTCAAGAAAGGATATATCTGTTCTTTTCCTTGAAAAATGTTTTTCTCCCGTTCCCAATTAAAAAAATGGAACTTCATGGAAAAAGATGTGGCAATTATTTTCTATGGGCCAATTCATTTCTGGAATTTCCAAAGAGAGACATCGAGAACATAGGTTGTCAACACCAATACAAAACCATCATGATCACATATATCATGATGTTGGGAATATATTACATAGTAACATTCATGTAAGGTTGTATATCATTATAAAATTCCCTTATTTATCTATGTGTTACTTAGAATTATTTAGATGCTACCCATATAGTTTAGGAATATCTACCTATTAGTACTTTGAATGTGGACTTGAGGGATAATTACTATGTGTATCCAAAATCTCTTATAAATTAAATATTGAATTAAACAATGTAGAATTACTATTATTCATGATTTATTGTTATCATAATTATATTCGTCTGGTTGATCATAAGGATTTAATAATGAGTTATTAAGAATATTATATGAGTCAAATAGAAATAGATATTTATTTTAATGATTCGGAAAATATATTATTTAATATATTTATCGATGAATAATTTCATAATATTTATTTAGTAAATAAATATTCATTATTGTATGTTCTGTTATTGTCCGGAAGGATAATTAGACCAAGTTCAATTAAATGATTTTAAATAATATTAATTTTATTTATTTATTATTAGTTGATGCATATGTTATCTGAATACTAATTATAAAATTTTGTACTGGGGCACAACAAGAATTAAGTAATTTGTAAGGGGGTTAAACAAGTATATAAAACCCCCACCAGTTATTAATATATAACTTTTTTTATTTATTTAAAAATATATATAAATTGAGAAAATGGATAGAGAGAAACTCTATAATACCATATATAGAGAAGTAAGGATATATATTGTGCTCTTTTTTCCTTCTATTTTCAACCAATGATTTAAAACCAAGAATAGTTCACCCTTGAAAATAATTCTACTACAATTCACTATGATTAATGAAAGTGATTGGGATTTACCATTATAGAAACCATCTATTATATAAAAAAGATCATATATTTCGGTTCACATGTTGATAATCTATATTGGGATAATGTACCTAGATCCTACAATGCAATTATGTTTCAATAAGAGTGAGTATGACAAGTCATCAATGAATATATAATTACATGTTAATGTAATTCTAGATTTTTTTGATAAATTATAAATACATTAATTGTGATGTTCCTCCACAAATGGTCATGGAATTAAACTCATATAATCATTGAATTAATTATATTTGTCATGAATCTATTATTCTATATATCTTATATTATGCAATGATTATGAAAAGAATCAATGTTACATATTCCAAACATATAGTGACCCAATAATTTTGTATATAATTGAGGAGAATATTAAATACATTTAATAAATACACACCTATAATCTGTAGAGGTCTATTGTCTATAAAAACAATATACATAATCATCTTATTCCATGATGGATCTTCAACATTTCCTATAATGATCTTCCCATTTAATACTCTTCATAAACATAACCTATATAAAAAACTTTTCAAAACATGGGGAATGTAATCATAAGAATGGATAAGATAAAATTTTGATTATGGTTAATCATGGGACATATCAATCATTGATTATATGAAATCATAATATAATAATAGTAGTATAAGATAATTAATATAACTTATAAAATTTATACCCAATCTAACATGGTCTATAAACAAGAGTCATTGAAATATATATTATCAAATTAAATTTCATGGATCTTAAGTGTGATAAATAATCACAAATCAATCGTGAACCATAATTCCTTGTAATTAATGTATGTTTCCCTTATATGTATATAGATAATATTGTATTTCATGTTTCACTTCTGATACCATCATGTCCTACTAGAACAGTAACCAATAGATTTTTTTGCATGGTGGATCAAGAACAATGACTTGGTTCCCATAGAGGATCAATAACGTAATCTTCATTCCCATATCATATCAAGGACATAAACTTTTTCACAATGTATATCATTCACATTGAATTGTTTTCCAAAGAAGATCATTGGCATTTATTTTTTTCCAATAGTTACAACATGATATTTAATATATTACCCAATGAATTAGATGGATGTATAATTTCTATACCAACTATAAAATAATGAAAACCATACATATATGTAATAATAAATCAATAAGCATTATTTATATCATCATAACCAAACTTATGGAAACAAATCATGTTTCGTAATCATTCCATCAATCCATGATAGAATAACCCACTAAAAATGAATTGGTATCATAAAAATGAAAAACAATTTACATATAAACAATGCATGGAAATGATAATTACCATACCATTTGATTATATCCCCATTATAACATAAGAAAAAACAAGTATTATTGTCATTAATGAATATGAATTCCATAAAAAGATCAATAAAACATTCTTCATGTATCTATGGTTTCTTATTTGAAATTATACATTTTAAAACTAAATATTTATTAAATAGAAAATCAACATTCATTAAATATAAAATTAGAAAATTATAATGTATTTATTCTATAATTGGTTGGGGAGGACAATATGAAATTCCAATAATGTTTTACACTTCAAAATAATAGTTCCTTTTACATTTCAGTAAAATGTAAAAATATCCTTTTTTGAAAAATTAGAAGAGTATTTCATTTACAGAATGTTTATAATTCAATTAATGTTTAAAAATTCCAATAAAATAATAATATATTATTAAAAAAGTTATTTAAAATATTTTCATAAAAACAATTATACGTAAAATAAATTAATTTTGACAGAAGAGATGAATAATGATGATTTTAATTGAAAATAATATTTTTGAATATTTAGTTTTTAAAGAATGTAATTTCTAATAATATCATATATTATCCTGAAATAGCTAAAATATAATATAATATATGAGTTTCTATTCCGGGAAAGCTCTTAATATTTTTTCATCACAAGCTTAATCATAAATTATCTCTGTTGGTCCGAGTGGATACTCAACAGGGGGTGAATTCGGTTTCAATTTACAATTTTTGTAAAAAGGTATATCTAAAAAGGTTTTCCACAAAGATTCAATACAAACAGGTTATTCGAGGTTATACAGTTACAAGTGTTTGATTGTTCAAGTAACTTCATAGATGATTGATTAATTCTTAGTTATCATAATTTATGTTATTAATATTATTTTTTAGTTATTCTACTAAGACAATCTAGTAAAAACTTCTTTCCAAGATTAACTATCAAAGTGAAATTAGTGATTTCTAGATTATATAGTAAGGAAACAAAACAAGGATAACTAAATTATGTATCAAAGTGCATATAAAACATGTTGTTCCGTCTCAAGACGAGACCTAATCCACTCCACTTGGTGATCAACTACCACTAAGTAGTTTATATAAATAAACTTTGATCCACACCATAGATCAAGGTTTACAACGGTACTCAGACTATCTAGCTCATCAGACCACTACCACAGTTTTACATGGGAAAGTAAGAACAACAACACACAAGATGTCCAGGTCCTCGGACCTCTACCATAGTTCTACGTGGGAAACACAACGGTATAAAGAGTTTGGTATGAGGATTTCAGTATCCTTTAGTTCAGCTTATGATTCTGTGTGTCCAAATAGACAAAAAACACTTCTCATAATGTAAGAAAAAGAATGATCACAGTATATCAAGAATACAAGGATGCGTTTTGAATTCTATTGTGTGATGTAAATTGTCACACCCGTTTTTTTAGTCATTGTAATTATTTTATTCCACTTGGTGTCGGGTGTTTTTGCTTAAGTGTGAGTGAGTCACAGTTTAAATTTTTAATGTTGGGATGAGTTTATGGTTTGGGTTATTGCGCGAATGCCGTACGTTCAAGACGCGCAGTTTGCTTGGGCACGTGCTATTCGCTTGGGTACGTGCGGCCCGCTTGCAGTCCGCTTGGATACCTTACGGTGCGGAAATACCGCACGGTCATCCCATTTTATCGTTAGGTGGGTGGATATATGTATATGTATGTTTATATTTTTATATATGTGTGTATATATGTATGTCTACGTTTGTATGTGTTTATGTTTTAACATTGTGTGTAATTATATATATATAATGTATGTGCATTTATGATTATGGGAGTATATATGTATATATACACGTATGTTCACAAGTAAATATGTTTTAACGTTATATGCTTATGCGTGTACATGTTTATATGTAGGTTCTTATAAGTTCATATGTTTATATATGTTATATATATGTTTATATATATGTATGTATACATGTATTTATGTTTATATATGTTATATATATTTTTATATATGTAGATGTGTTTATAACAATTATTATTATTATTATTTTTATTATTTTTATTTGATTATAATTATTATTATTATTGTTAATAATAATATTATTATTTTGATATTTTTTTTAAAAAAACCCTAATCTACCAGTTCCCCCCCCCTTTTCCTTCTGCCATCGCGAAAAGCCCCCCCCCCTCCCCGTTCGGCGCAGCGCCCCCCCTCGCCGGCTTCCTCCCAGCTCCACACCGCCGGTCTCCTCTCCTCTCGTCGCTCCCCACCGGCGCCCCTCCGCTCGCCGATCCTTGCCGGCGCAGCAACTCCCGGCTGACTCTGCCCCCTTGCCGCCTCGCCGTCCGGCCCTCTCCGCCTCGCCGTCCGACCCCGCCGCCTCGCCGTCCGACCTCTTCCCCCTCCTCTCACGCTCCAGCCAGCCGCTCCGGCCGACCTCGCCGCCCTCCGGCAGCCTCCGGTCGCCGTCCGCCCCCTGCCCGTGCCACTTTTGCCCGCGTCGCCTCTGCCGGCGGTGCCCTAGCCGGCGTCGCCCCTACCGTCGCGATTTCCGTGTTCGTCGCGCCCTGCCGGCGTCCTTCTGGCGAGTGCTCACCCTCTCGGTGTTGTTCCGGCCAACCCGCACCCCTCTCCGGCGTCTCTGCTGGCCATTTTCCCCCTTCCGCGTAGCTCGTCCGGTTGGGCGCTTCTCCGCGCCGAGGTGAGGGTTACGTTGTTTCGTTGTTTTAGTTACTTTATTTATTTGTTTATTTATTTTTATCTTTGTTTATTTGTTTCGGGTTTAGTGCGATGACTTGTTTATACGTTCAAGGTTGTGCGGGTGATGTGTCGTGACGCGCCGGTCCACTCTGACAACCGCGTTTGAGCACGATCATGTTTTATCGCTGATTTCTGGGTAAGAATATATTTATGCGTTTTTATATATATTTACGCCACATTAAAAAAAAATTTAAAATTGAGTCTGCAGACCTTTGAGGTCTTTATCTGGTCCATAGTCGGTTTCTAGTTTACGTCTGCTTGTGTCTGCGATGTTTTTCTTGTTTAAGTGACGAATATTATTTTGACGTCTTCTTTAATATAATTTGCCTCGCTATGGTTTTCTCATCGAGATTATTTTTATGATGCTTCGGCATTGATAAATTATTTTAAATATATATATATATATATATATATTAAAGTGTTATTTGGGTTTTACTGCTGAACGTTGTGTTTTTTTGTAGGGTTGGTTTTTGATTGGTATCTTGATTGCTTTGTTTGGATTAATTTTATTTTAGGGATTTGTGGTGTTCTGAGTCCCGAGGATCTATTGTAAGGAGTTGTGGTTGGTCTCGATGGTGCGCACGCATTTTCCCAGGTATGAATATGTATAGATATATATATATCTTCTGTGTGCGTGTTCCATCATGGTGCGGGGAACACGTGCATCAGTTTAAGGATATATATATATATATATACATGTGGAAGTGCATACATGTGAGCGAGTATCTGCTTGAGTTAGAAAGCTTGACATGACCTCGGTTCGAGGTAGGTGGTTCCATGCCTTTGCATCATTTCGATAATTTAATTTGTTTGTTTATTATAATTTAATATGCTCTATGAATTATTTTCATGGTACGATCTATGTTTATAATGTTTTGGCATGTTCGTCTCATGAACATTTGGTTTTCGAAATAGTTTGCTTTTGTTGTTTAAATGCGTATGTTGTATAAATGATTGGTTTTGTTTAGTAATTTGTGCGAAAAGTGTTTTCAGGTCACTTTAGGTGTTGTGTATTTAAACAGACATTTACAAAGTAAAAATAAATCACTTTTGGTGTGTTTTCCTTGTGGTGTACTTTTGAGAATTTAAATGAAAAATTGTTGAACAATGGAAAACAAGTTTTGATATGGTTACCTCGTGTATCAAGTTATAAAGTGACACCTCTATATAAAACCAAACTGTTTTTGGTGTAAAGTATTCATGGTTTTTCTTGAAATGATTTCAATAATAACTCAAATGGTTTATTGGTACATTTATATGACTCTAAAATGGTGTCTTGGAGGAGTTGAATACGCGTTCATTTTTAAAGTGGTGTTTTTCTATAAAATGGGACATGTCGTGTGCGTGTGTCTTTGAAATAGTGTTTTGGTATGCAAATGGTGACTTTTGTGTTCAATATCTTGTTTGGTTTGCAAAATGAGAAAGAAATAGACTATGTGAATGTGAAACTTGTTTGAGCACAAGGGAAAACCCTGGGTATCTAGGTGGGCCGACTAGAACTAGTGCGCTAGTGAACTGGATGGGTATCATCCCTGTTTCACTTAGATGGATTGATGATTGCAACACTAACTAAACATATGTTATCTGAGGGTCGTGGCCTTCTAAGCCACGTGTTCTGAGGGTCGTGGCCTCTTAAGCCACGTTTTCTGAGGGTCATGGCCTTCTAAGCCACATTTCACCGAGACACGAGGTTTCTAGGGTCCCATTCAAGCTAGATGATCCTTAGGGGTTTTACCTATAATGCTCTACCTTCTATGCCATGGTTCCTTCCGTCGGCATATGGAGGACCATTTGGGTGTTAGCGTGTGTGTGTGTGTGTGTGTACGTGTGTGTGAGTGTGTGTGTGTAAGAGAGTGTGTGTGTGTGTGCCCATTATGAACTTTTCTCTTCCTCTTTAAAATTGTGTCCGTGAAATGAGTTTTTTTAGTGTTTTCAGTGTTTTCCTTTGGAACTTGGTTTTTAAATCTTTTATTTAAAAGAATTTTGAAAGTATAGTTTTTAATAAGCACATTAAATTGTCTTATGATGTTTTGGCAGGGAATTTTTTCTCGGTGGCATCCTACTGGGCCTTTAGCTCACACCCTACATACACCCTTGGGTGTATGTAGATTATTGTTTCTTGTGTATTCCAGGTTGTGCGTCGTGCTTAACGATGGTGTCTCTGGTTGCTGTTGGTCTTCGTGTGCAGGTTGGTGTTAGTAGCTTGGGGATACAACTTCTCGTGTTGCATGATGTTGGTTTTGGATCTTAGTTCTCTTTTTCGGTTGTTGTTCATTTTGGGTTTTTAGCTGAATTTTTTACCTAAACCTATTTATAGTTTGGAAGTGTGTTTTGTAGTCTGTTCCAGTTTCAGTTTTTATCTAGTTGGTTGTTTTCTTTTTGTCTTGTATTTCGGGTAAAACCGTTCCCACTTGTTAAACTTGATACCCGGGCACTTGTGCCAGCCCGTGGGGATCGGGAACGCCCTTCGGGCCTTGCTGCGGACTGGGTCGGGCGCCGGGTCGGATGGCGACCTGGCCTGGTTCGTGACAAAATGGTATCAAAGGTGATTCTTGATATTTGGGATGTCAGGTAGAAGGAGATTAGGACTGTCGGGGCTCAGGAGGTAGGTTATGGGTCGGTGCCTGATCACCATCGATCATGACGAGACCTGAGTTACCAGGGTTAGTCCTGGATTTGAGTCTTTTGTCTTTGGTTATTTTGGATTGAGGGATGAAGATGGGAGCGAATCGGTTCACATTGTGGCCTCACGTGTGGTGGTGACCCATGTGGAGTCCAAGTGCCCGGTTTATGGTCCCCTTAGTGTTATTTCTTACTTGGAACATGGCTCACCACCATGTCGTCGAGTTAAGTACAGACACTAGTCCCTCAATTCCGATGGTTTATAGTTGGTTGTGTTTCATTTTAAACCCGGTTTATGTGTTTATGTGTGTTGAAAATGAAGGTTCTTTCGAAACGAAAAAAATGGGTTTCTTCAAAATTGTTTTTGAAATTAGTAAAGTGGGTTTTTAAAGGAAAAGTGTTTCGGTTTGGAACAATATGATATGTGTTTGGATTTGGTAAGGAATGAAGTGTTTGAACCTGGGCACTCCTTATGGAGGGTCACATGTGTGTGGGTATGTATGGAGAGTACGTAGGGGGCACTTGTTGGCAGATGATGTGAGTGAGATTGAATAAACGCACATGTGACGGTTCACAACGTGCCAGAGGAGGGTTTTAAAATTATAAAGAAATGATGTTTTTGGAAAGTGATTTATGCCTGTGTTTGTATATGTTTGGCTTATGGGCCTTTTGACCTTGGCTTGTGTTGTTGCCTTGATTGAGTGGGTTTTGATGCTGGTTTCGATGATGTTTCACATGTTGTCATGAGTATGCCGCCCAAAAAGGTCGCTAAGGTTGCTAATGAGTCATGCCCAGTTTCAGTTCTTTTTCATATTGCCTATCGATCAAAGAAATCAATGTCCGTGAGGGGTAGTTGTTTGGTTGTGTAATTGGAGTGGGTCTTCAGGTTGTTGGGAACTCCCAGGGTTGTTAGGGTGCGCACCGTCTCAGGTTCATTTGGGGATTCAGTTTAGACTAGTAAAGATGAGATGTCTCATCGTCGTTGGAGTTTTGGGTGTGATCAACAGTGGTCTCCTTCCGCGAAGGTTTCCAACCTAGAAAAGAGTGCGGGCCGGTGGAACCTGTCTCTATGAAACCATCCTCGTCGATACCGGCTCATAGTTCGTTGGACCGCTCTCTTGTGTGCCACCAGGATGACCTGTCCAGACATTCTAAGTCTCCTTGCCGCATCCCTTCGAAGTCTTGCTACCGTGCGGCTGTTCAAGCCACCAGGGAGAGTTATGGAAGAAGCGTCACTCGTGAAAGAGTTAGAGACTAGAGGATGAAAATGCCTGACTGTGAGGCAGGAGATGCTTCAGCCATCAGGGCCCCAGCCACAGGTCTTGGGGTGAAGTTCGCGCACAGTCAGGAGCTGCCGAGGGTGTAGAGAACCTTGCTTTAGATTCTGTTTTCAGCTTTCTGAAGAAAAATATCCAAAGATTCCTTGTTCTATTCTTGTTATCATTGTAAGATTACCTTTTTTTTGCGGTCGCGCGATGAACTTGGTCTACCGCAGTCTAAGCAGTCTTATCTATTCTCAGTGTGATCTCAAATCGTTCGGTTTTCCTTGAAGGATGTTGGGACCGCGAATGAACGGGTCATTATAATTTTGAGTTGGGTCTCAATTGCGTTTGTTAGGGGGATGTTTGGTTTTGTGAAATTAACGTGCAGTGGTTTGAGGTCCTTTGTGAGTTCGGGCGAGAAATTCCCTAGTCTCTGGTTGCGGTGATGTTTTTTTTTCGGTCGGTGTGTGAGGGGTTGAGATAATTATTTATCCACGAGCTGTTGGGTCGTTTCGTAGCAAGCTTCCTGTTTAAGTCTCCGAGTGTTGTTCGGTCTGTAAGGAGAAAGTAACTGGGTTCGGTTTGGGAGTTTCCGTGTTCCCCCCCCCCCTACGGGGTGGTGTGTTCGAGTTTCAAGGTCTCCGTGTTAGTAGATTTCTGTGGTGGGGAGAACCCTCCCGTGTTCTCCCCTCAATCTCGGACAATGTTTGTACTTGAGTTGGTCGGGTGTGACTTGTGTTGGTACTGGTCACCCCGAGCCTCTCAGTTTCTTCTGTTTTTTTTCCTGGGCACAGACTTGAGTTATGATAACTGTTGGCTTGGTGACTTTCTGAGGGAAGAAAGTGTTTGTGGTGGGGAGAAATGTCACACCCGTTTTTTTAGTCATTGTAATTATTTTATTCCACTTGGCGTCGGGTGTTTTTCCTTAAGTGCGAGTGTGTCCCAGTTTAAATTTTTAATGTTGGGATGATTTTATGGTTTGGGTTAGTGCGCGAATGTCGTACGTTCAAGACGCGCAGTTCGCTTGGGCACGTGCTATCCGCTTGGGTACGTGCTGCCCGCTTGCAGTCCGCTTGGATACCTTACGGTGCGGAAATACCGCACGGTCATCCCATTTTATCGTTATGTGGGTGGATATATGTATATGTATGTTTATATTTTTATATATGTGTGTATATATGTATGTCTACGTTTTTATGTGTTTATGTTTTAACATTGTGTGTAATTATATATATAATGTATATGCATTTATGTTTATGGGAGTATATATGTATCTATACACGTATGTTCACAAGTAAATATGTTTTAACGTTATATGCTTATGCGTGTACATGATTATATGTGGGTTCTTATAAGTTCATATGTTTATATATGTTATATATATGTTTATATATATGTATGTATACATGTATTTATGTTTATATATGTTATATATATTTTTATATATGTAGATGTGTTTATAACAATTATTATTATTATTATTATTTTTATTTGATTATAATTATTATTATTATTGTTAATAATATTATTATTATTTTGATTTTTTTTTAAAAACCCTAATCTACCCGTTCCCCCCCCCCCTTTTTCCTTCTGCCATCGTGCAAAGCCCCCCCCCCTCCCTCCCCGTTCGGCGCAGCGCCCCCCCCCCCTCGCCGGCTTCCTCCCAGCTCCACACCGCCGGTCTCCCCTCCTCTCGCCGCTCCCCACCAGCGCCCCTCCGCTCGTCGATCCTTGCCGGCGCCGCAACTCCCGGCTGACTCCGCCCCCTTGCCGCCCCGCCGTCCGGCCCTCGCCCCCTCGCCGTCCGGCCCCGCCGCCTCGCCGTCCGACCTCTTCCCCCTCCACTCACGCTCCAGCCAGCCGCTCCGTCCGACCTCGCCGCCCTCCGGCAGCCTCCGGCCGCCGTCTGGCCCCCTGCACGTGCCACTTTTGCCCGTGCCGCCTCTGTCGGCGCTGCCCTAGCCGGCGTCTCCCCTACCATCGCGATTTCCGTGTTCGTCGCGCCCTTCCGGCATCCTTCTAGCGAGCGCGCACCCTCTCGGTGTTGTTCCGGCCATCCAGCACCCCTCTCCGTCGTCTCTGCTTGCCATTTTCCCCCTTCCGCATAGCTCGTCCGGTTGGGCGCTTCTCCGCGCCGAGGTGAGGGTTACGTTGTTTCATTGTTTTAGTTACTTTATTTATTTGTTTATTTATTTTTATCTTTGTTTATTTGTTTCGGGTTTAGTGCGATGACTTGTTTATACGTTCAAGGTTGTGCGGGTGATGTGTCGTGACGCGCCAGTCCACTCTGACAACCGCGTTTGAGCGCGATCATGTTTTATCGATGATTTCTGGGTATGAATATATTTATGTGTTTTTATATATATTTACGCCACGTTAAAAAAAATATGAAATTGAGTTTGCGGACCTTTGAGGTCTTTATCTGGTCCAGAGTCGGTTTCTGGTTTACGTCTGCTTGCGTCTGCGATGTTTTGCTTGTTTAAGTGACGAATATTATTTTGACGTCTTCTTTAATATAATTTGCATCGCTATGGTTTTCTCATCGAGATTATTTTTATGATGCTTCGGCATTGATAAATTGTTTTAAATATATATATATATATATATATATATATTAAGGTGTTATTTGGGTTTTACTGGTGAACGTTGTGTTTTTTTTGTAGGGTTGGTTTTTGATTGGTATCTTGATTGCTTTGTTTGGATTAATTTTATTTTAGGGATTTGTGGTGTTCTGAGTCCCGAGGATCTATTGTAAGGAGTTGTGGTTGGTCTCGATGGTGCGCACGCATTTTACCAGTTATGAATATGTATAGATATATATATATCTTCTGTGTGCGTGTTCCCTCATGGCGCGGGGAAGACGTGCATCAGTTTAAGGATATATATATATATACATGTGGAAGTGCATACGTGTGAGCGAGTATCTGCTTGAGTTAGAAAGCCTGACACGACCTTGGTTTGAGGTAGGTGGTTCCATGCCTTTGCATCATTTCGATAATTTAATTTGTTTGTTTATTATAATTTAATGTGCTCTATGAATTTTTTGCATGGTACGATCTATGTTTATAATGTTTTGGAATGTTCGTCTCATTAAACATTGGTTTTTGAAATAGTTTTCTTTTGTTGTTTATATGTGTATGTTGTATAAATGATTGGTTTTGTTTAGTAATTTGTGCGAAAAGTGTTTTCAGGTCACTTTAGGTGTTGTGTATTTAAACAGACATTTTCAAAGTAAAAAGAAATCACTTTTGGTGTGTTTTCCTTGTGGTGTACTTTTGAGAATTTAAATGCAAAATTGTTGAACAATGGAAAACATGTTTTGATATGGTTACCTCATGTATCAAGTTCTAAAGTGACACCTCTATATAAAACCAAACTGTTTTCGCTGTAAAGTCTTCTTGGTTTTTCTTGAAATGATTTCAATAATAACTCAAATGGTTTATTGGTACATTTATATGACGCTAAAATGGTGTCTTGGAGGAGTTGAATACGCGTTCATTTTTAAAGTGGTGTTTTTTTATAAAATGGGACATGTCGTGTGCGTGTGTCTTTGAAATAGTGTTTTGGTATGCAAATGGTGACTTTTGTGTGCAATATCTTGTTTGGTTTGAAAAATGAGAAAGAAATAGACTATGTGAATGTGAAACTTGTTTGAGCACAAGGGAAAACCCTGGGTATCTAGGTGGGCCGACTAGAACTAGTGCGCTAGTGAACTGGATGGGTATCGTCCCTGTTTCACTTAGCTGGATTGACGATTGCAACACTAACTAAACATATGTTATCTGAGGGTCGTGGCCTTCTAATCCACGTGTTCTGGGGGTCGTGGCCTTCTAAGCCACGTTTTCTGAGGGTCGTGGCCTTCTAAGCCACATTTCACCGAGACACGAGGTTTCTAGGGTCTCATTCAAGCTAGATGATCCTTAGGGGTTTTACCTATAGTGCTCTACCTTCTATGCCATGGTTCCTTCCGTCGGCATATGGAGGACCATTTGGGTGTTAGCGTGTGTGTGTGTGTGTACGTGTGTGTGAGTGTGTGTAAGAGAGAGAGTGTGTGTGCCCATTATGAACTTTTCTCTTCCTCTTTAAAATTGTGTCTGTGAAATGAGTTCTTTTTAGTGTTTTCAGTGTTTTCCTTTGGAATTTGGTTTGTAAATCTTTTATTTAAAAGAATTTTGAAAGTATAGTTTTGAATAAGAACTTTAAATTGTCTTTTTATGTTTTGGCATGGAATTTTTTCTCGGTGGCATCCTACTGGGCCATTAGCTCACACCCTACATACACCCTTGGGTGTATGCAGATTCTTGTTTCTTGTGTATTCCAGGTTGTGCATCGTGCTTAACGATGGTGGCTCTGGTTGCTGTTGGTCTTCATGTGCAGGTTGGTGTTAGTAGCTTGGAAATACAACTTCTTGTGTTGCATGAGGTTGGTTTTGGAGCTTAGTTCTCTTTTTCGGTTGTTGTTCATTTTTGGTTTTTAGCTGAATTGTTTACCTAAACCTATTTATAGTTTGGAAGGGTGTTTTGTAGTCTGTTCCAGTTTCAGTTTTTATCTAGTTGGTTGTTTTCTTTTTGTCTTGTATTTCAGGTAAAATCATTCCCACTTGTTAAACTTGATACCCAGGAACTTGTTCCAGCCCGTGGGGATCGGGAACGCCCTTCGGGCCTTACCGCGGACCGGGTCGGGCGCCGGGTCGGATGGCGACCGGGCCTGGTTCGTGACATAAATGCAGTTCTGTACTCCTTTGTATTGAAGTAGATGAGGATTTGAGTCTTTTTCTAGAAGTTGTGTGAAAAAAAGAGTGTTGTGATTCAGCTTGTATTCTTTATGAGGTTCAATGAGTAACGATGTTCTTTAAGCATCAAATATGCTTCATGTGCACAGCAGTGTCGAGTTGGATACAATATGCCTTTATTTTGAAACTTCATCTAAGAATATTATTTGTTATTGTCCACACAACCTTTCTTCTCATCTTTTTTGTATATTCCTGATTCTTGTCCACACTTCAGTTTTATATTGTAAGTGCATGTGATGAAGATGACAGGTTGCATTTGTTCTGTACCTCATACTGTGTACTGTCTGATGATATGTCTACAAAGAAACATTAATTATGTCAGTGCTTAAATTCATCAAATATGAAAGTTAGGAATTAAATTAAAAGACTACAAAATAGTTTAAGAAACAGTGTCACAACAAGTCATGGAAACAGTGTCTCCTTCACACGTTGTCTAGATTGATCATGGTGCTTGAGTGTCACAGTGTCTCATGGTCATGGTGTCTTGTTCATGGTGTCTAGCTTCATGGTGTCTACTTCACAGTGTATGCTTGACAGTGTCTTTTTCACGGTGTCTTGTTCATGGTTTCTGGCTTCACGGTGTCTGATTCATGGTGTCTTCTTCACTATGTCTTCTTCTCGTTGTCTTGTTCACAGTGTCATGTTCACGGTGTCATGTTCATGGTGTCTGGCTTCACGGTGTACTGTTCACGGTGTCTTGTTTATGGTTTCTAGCTTCACGATGTCTTGTTCATGGTGCCTTGTCAATGGTGTCTGATTTCACGTTGTCTAGAATAAATAGCTAGTGGAAGACTCATGGTGTCTTAGACATTTCAAATTAACTATGATCAGAATTAAATAATGATGATAATATAATGTTTCATACATAATGATTTGCCAAAGAAGGTATTATGAGAGTAGATAAAAGATATTATAATGTTGGTAAACTGAATATAGAGCAATTAAGATCATTCATGGTTCTTCTAAAAGCATGAGAAAAATTTAAATATAAATACACATGATTAGATATAATTTATAGGAGTTAACTAGTTTAAATAATATTATTTATCATTAAAACATGATTAATACATGAGGAGTCCAACAATCTCGATAAACAATGAGAATATAACATAAAACCCCTAAAAATTTTGAATCATATAAATCGTATACCGCATGAAATAAATAAGATTAGATTGATATGTAAATCCCCATAAATTTAATAATAATCATATAAAAGTATATTTATAGCAATTATATATACCACATTAAAATGAGGGGTGAATATGGATTTTGTCTCACAAAAGTATACGTTAGATTAAAATATATTACCTCAAGTCAAACTTTTGTCATTAATATTCAAGACTCATATTTAATAAATATTTATTTACAAAAAAAATATTGAAAAAACCAAATTAATATATTTCATACCATATATAATTTTCTTTAAAACCATCTATTACCATATTATTTACAATACATTATTACAATCACTATTATAGGTGATAACTACTTAGTTTTTTCTTGTATGTTTCGGTTTTTTAGTATTGGTCATGATAATTTAATTATGGATACATTCCATTTATAATGTTAATAATGATATAAATATAATTTATTTTCACTATATACATATTTGGAGTCATTAATTAAATTTAGATGCATAAAAATTAATTACATCGTTCAAGGAGATGGTAGGTTATACAAAATCAGTTAAAAAGTTACCATTTTTTAACCAATATAAAGAAAATAAAGTTATATAATAAAAAATATCCTTATTATAATAAATTTTATAATTTGATTAAAAATGGTATCCCATTGCTTCGTGGAGATGATAGTCCACATGTACGCATAAGCAGAGTTATTATTCATCAATGGTTTAGAATGTAACAAGGTATATATGATATTTTAAATATACGAATATTATTATTTAGTATATATAATATATATATATTATATCGATAATTATATCCATCATTGAGTAAAATTGATAGAAAACTAATCAATTTGATTGGAAAACCGACAGTCTTCTATATACACTATCAATGATTTTGATTCCAATTGATGTAAGTGGAGATGGATATAGGTTATGAAATTAATATAAATAAATATGAATATATTTTATATATATATTTAATTATATAATAATATTTTTAGAACATTATATGGAGGAGGAGGAAACAATAAAATAAAACAATTGGTTAAAATTGATACATCTTCTTCAAACAACCTCTTTATGTAAGAACCAAAATAATTTTTAGGAGAATTTCCAAATAATAACAAGGAATACAGAATATATTAATGAAAAAATGAAGGAATTTCTATAGTACTTGTAAGAAACCAAAATCATTGGAAATGTAGATACAAGAGTTGATGTGTTCTCTATTAAAACTGAGAGACTGAATAATTTATGTAAATACCCAAAACAATTCAATAATGGGAAGTGAAAATAAATTAATGTGCCTAAAAAGTTGATAAATAACTAATTATAAGGAATATATAGTCAATTAAAACCTCAAACAGTAAAAAAATAATCATTTTAAACATGTTTTCCTTTACCTCTATGTTTATATTCATTATAATTTCAGTTTTCACCACTGTAAATAGTTTTTCAACTAGTTAAATTATCCATTAATCCTAAAAATAAAGATAGAACTAATATAAAATTTGGGACCATATATTTAAAATATTAGAAAATTTATTTAATTAATATTCTTATCATTGTGTCAAATTAATATGAAACACTAGCACATGTAATACACAAAACCCCGTTGTATCCTAATCTACGGTAATTAATTTTTTTAATGTTTCCCATATTAATTTTCATCAAAAATGATTTCCAAATTTTTTCATAATATAAATTAATAATTATTTCATATATTAATTAATTTTTCCAAATTCAATTCAGATATGTGGATGAATTTATCATAAAATCCAACCTGTAAGTGTGGAAAAAATATGGTCTTCCAGAGAATTGTTTTTCATAGGTATAATAAACATTTATACCAATGGATAATATAAAATTGATTTTGATGAAAAAATATTTGATATGTTATAAAATTGAAAAACTAAATTTTATTTTATTTTTTAAATACAAAATGGAACGTTTTAATGGTTTAATCAAAAGAAATTTTTTAATAAAATTTATTTCTTCCTTATTCATCAAGAAAATAATATTTTTATATAATTATCAAAAAGTTAAGTCTATGATATATTTTATATTTTCAGAAAAAAAATAATTCTTTTTGTTTCAAATATATTTTTTAATATAAGAAAAATTGATTTTAAGATATGTGTGGAAATCGTGATGAACCCCCTTCTTAAAAAATAATGCTTTGATGAATACATATGGATTTATTTTAATCTCATTCATAAAAGAAATTTGAGATGAAGGATAAAAAAATTACCTGATAAATAATGTAAAATTTTCATTATAATAAATAAAAAATGTGATTAATTTAATATATTGGGATAGAAACACATTTAATGTTTGAAATTTGTTTTTCAAAAATTATTTCTCAAACATTCAATGGATTTTTATTTTCATTTTTAATCAAATGATAACAGATTAATATATTTCATATAAGTATAAACCATATATTTTTTCAATTTTGTTTATTTTCTTCATAACCTCCAATTTCATAGAAATTTTATAACATTCACATAAAATTTTAACATTTTAATATTATAACTTGATATTTTTAAACATGTGGTTGTATTTTACAAAATATATGAAAGATTTTATATTTATTTGAAAAAAATATTTAAATTTTTTTAATGCAAAATTATACCCACCATTAAAATAAATTTTAATTATAAATTTTATTAGTATGATATAAAAATCTAATATACTTCTTCCTCATTATATGTTAAGCTTCCAATGTTTCTTCATCCAATTTTTTTTCACCAAAAAACATTTACCATGTGAATGGTCTTGTTTCATAGCACAATCTATTTTCAATATAAAATCTCCACTAGTTTTCCCTCATAATAAATATCATGATTCTTTTGTATGATCTTTTAGTTTAGTACATTTGAAAAATTGGGTACATACATCCTCAAGATATATACATGGAACATATCATGAATTTTAGAGTGGTCTGATGACAGTTTCAAGTAATATATTTCCATCCCAACTCAATCAAGAATCTTAAAATAGAAAATATATCTACATGCCCAATTTCATTTCATTAAAAATATTACAAACTTATTTAATGGAGATATTTATTGAAAATACATTTCACTAATTTAATAATATATATCATGAGGATAATTTTTTTATAACATTTTTTCTGACATTGAGATGACATTATGTTTTGTTTAATGACACCAATATTCACTAGAATTTCTGAAACTAGATGAATTAACAATTTATTTACTTCTCAAACTTCATCCTATAATATTGTTTTTTTATACTTATTTCTATAGGAGAATTCATAATGATATATATGAATTCTATAGTGAATTCAATTATTTTTTGAAAACTAGACTACAAGAATATGTTGATATAAATAACCTTTCAAATCTACTGAACACCATCTAAATGTATCTTTAATTTTTTGAATACTTCTCTATGACTGACCATCTATTTAATAGTTATACTATGTGATAAAACATAACTAGGTATTAAGGGTTTGATGAATAATTTTTAATAACATTGAGGTCAAAATAGTATCCTGGCATGATACAATATTATATGGTACACAACACAACCTTACCCCTTCAATAATATATATTATTTCAATCTTATCAAATCGGAATTAATATTTTTATAAAAGTGTATTTTATTAGTAAGAATAATGAATAAAACTCAAATAAAATTAAGTCCTTTATATGTATTGGGATGTTCAGTTACAAAATACATGTTGATGTCTTCCCATAACAATTTTTCTATGGGTAATTTTTGTAAAAACCCATTAGAATTTTTTTCTCCCAGCCTTAACATTCATATGTACGTGAATTGAAATAAAAATTCTACTATACCTCCCTTCATTCCATCTCATCATAAATATTATTTTTGATTTCAATGAATCATTATACTTCTAAGATGAATATATAATGAATAACCGTTATCATCATATAATATATTCTTTTTTGTATATGGTAAGGATGAAACATATACAAAGTTCATGAAATTTATCAATCCATAATTATCAAAGTTAAAAATTAAAATATTTTTTTTACTACTTTGGCGGTTCTATACATACTTATATACATATATAATATACACATAGATATATTATTGAACATTTATTTTAGAATAATAATATTTCCCCCTTTTTATCACAATGTCATGGTACATCATTTCCAAATATTGAAATATTGGATCTTTTCAAATCACTATCATTAATAAGAAGTCATTTTATATTTAATTCAATGCATTAGCCACCTTGTTCACATCATAGGGTAGTATTGTATTGAGCTGTTAAAATCTATAATTAGATCCAAATGTCTTCTTTCACTGATATCTAAATCAGTATATGTGAAAAAACAAATTGATTTTTTTTCTATCATAACAATAATCACACCTTTTTATGTAAGGATTATGACATCATTACATTAATGCATTTAACACCAAATATTGCTCAAAATATGGGATTGTTTAATTTTTCTCATGAACAATCAACTTTCATCCGTAAAAATCATTCATTATATTATTATGCATAAGAATACATCCCAATAGCTTATTTATTACTTCACTATAAATTAAAAAATCTTCTCCACTAAAGGTTAGTATAATAATAGGTGTTCTGACTAACATTCAAATTAGTTTATTGAAATGCTCACCACATTCAATTGGTGAATGGAATTTGGATCCCAACATTGGTATCTTACTGAGCAGATTATATTTTTCATTATATATTATCTAATTTTTTTAATAATGTCTTGAAATACCCTGATAACATTGGATCATACTCCAAGTGGATCATCTAGGACAATGCTCAACAACATTTGTTATGGATTGATCTAGAGATATACCATTTCATGAGATTATATGACCCAAAAAAAATTTTGTATAGAAAATTAACACTTATGATTTTTCTAAAAATTTCTCCTTCCACATGGGTTTCCATACAATTTTGAATATATATCAATTCACCTCCATACTCTATTAATATATTAGATTATAATATCTAAATACTTCCACTAATTGATCAAGTTAATATCTAAATACTCTAATCATTAAATACCTGAATATAGTAAGAGATTATTAATAGCAAATGGGATCAATATATATTAATAGTTTCCATAACTATAGTTGAATGATTTTATGGTTATATCATGCTTCATGAACCTCAATTAATGATATCCAAAATTAAATCTAATCTTGGAAAAGTATTCTGATCCATTAATTTGATTAAACAAGTCATTGATATTCGAAAGCGGATTCTTTATATTTACTGTGAACATGTCCATCTATAAGTAATCAATTTAGAGTCTCATAAATCCATAATTCTTTCTAAAAACATAATTAACGCACCCCAAGGTGAAATAAATATATAAACAAATCCCATGTCAGTACTCTCCTAAAGTCACACCTTTAACTCTAGTAACATAATCTATGATATTCTAAAGTGATTATTTGAATTATTCTTAGCACAATTTGTGAGTAATATTTAGAACTCAACTTTTTTACTTAGTTGAATACTCGATAAATCTTATATGAAGACATCAAAAAACTCTAACACAATAGAAATATCATGAATGATTATTTTCAACACAAAAATCTAGGATTACGAACATTTTTAACTTTAATCCAAACATATAAAATTGATTTAATTTCCAATATATGTTCATATTAATAATCTCTCTAAAATAATATGAAATATTTTTTGTTATTAGACTTAACATTAGTTCCTAAAAATTTATTTAGTTATTATATAGTGAAATCCAATGCATTCCAAAGATAATATCAAATTTAACAAAAGGAAAAATGAAAATATATGTTGGAAGAACATTACTTTACAATTCAACTAGAGAAGAATTGCATACTTGAGAAGTTACCAAAATTGCATACGGGTTTTTATTAGTTACTCAAAATCTAGTCATTCAGGATATGAATATGGATTTTTTGATATATTTACTGATATATTAGAATACATGTTTCTATGAAAATATAGGAAACATTGATCTTTTATAATAATAATTACCTCCTCAAATTAATACTTTTATATTAAATACATATGTAAAACCAAAATCGTTATCATGAGTTTCAAGAATATTTGATTGTAGTGATCAAACATGAGAAATCATTAAACAGATATCTAAATCATGACATATTATTTTAAACCAGTGAAACCATAGGCTTATCTAAGGTTATTCATGGTCATCATTTATTCAAATCTATCATCATGGTTCAAAAAGAGTTTTTTAATTTCTAAAACATATATTCTATAAGTGTCGAACCATGTGTGTGTAAATTTCCATTATCACACACTAATTGAAGATCATGTCATATCCCATTATAACGTTTTCTGAGTTATTATCCATATGTATCGCTATTCCGGATCCACATCAACATGTTTTATGCAAACATGGATTTATTTCTAAGAAAAACACATAATCGCATTCTAACCAAAACATTATTATGTTATGATATACTTAAAATTGTCCTCGTGGTTTTAAACAATGTGTTATAACCGTAGTCTCTAAATATCGGAAAGAACTATATTCTGATACCATCTATAGAAACCCAATAATTCCATACCTAAATATTTCCTAATTTTAGATAAATAATCAATAAATTTCATATGTACTCTCCAAAGGATAATGAAAGTATTGTGTCATTTGAAAATATATACAGAATATTTTTATTTCATGAATGATCCTCAATATCCCCCAAAAAGATCATCCAATAAATTAATCATTATATTTATACCCTTGCTAAATAATTACTTCATAATGTAGGTGAAATAAATATAATAAATTTCAATCATTGAATATGATTAAGTTTAATGAGGGGATATATCTATCAATCATCATATGAATGAATGAAATAAGAAGAAGGGTATAAGATAAAGGATATAAAATAAAATGTTCTTACCAAATCTATTATGGATCATAAAAATGATTCAAAAAAACAATATCATTTTAAAATAGATGAATAATAATGTAGAGAAATAATTATAAATAAATGATGAACCAAATATCAATTTCATATAATTATGGAATAATCATAAGTAAAGAAACCATTTCCCATGTCTATGTTTACTATTGATACCATTAAATCATAAAGTAAAAAGAATAAATATATATTTCACATATTGGATTAAGAACATCGACTTGTTTACCATAAAGGATCAAACACCTTAAGTTGTTTCTGATATCAGATCAATTAAATTGATTTTTTTCTTATAAAGGATCAACAACATCAAAATTTCCCCATAGAAAATAAATAAATTAAACATGTTTATCATAATTATATAATGATATATAATACATTAACCAATTCTTAAAATGCTATATAATTATCACTAAACAATCACATAGTGAAAACCATAGATATATATTCCATAAAATCATTAATATTCATCTTATCATTGTATTATAACCCCTATAATGAAATATGATTTCATAATCATTCCTTCAATACATTATTTTATAAACCCTTTAAAATTAAATCTCCTCATAAACACATATTCATCATACTTATAAACCATCCAAATAATTAATAATTATGGTATCATTAGATCATATCTACCATAAAACATAATAAACACCAATGGTTATTATTTTTGATGAATAATAATTCAATGAAAATATGATTAGAACTTTCTTTCTGAATATATCTTGTCCAATTTGAAAATAACCATTTTTAAAAATATATTCTAAAAATTTCATGAAAATCATTTTTATTTGAAAATATCTTCTAACAAACATAAATAAGGTTTAATTCATTATGTGGCCATAATGGCTGGAAATTGCTTTCATGTCATACATGTTAAAACAAATATTCCATACACATTTTTGAAAAATTTGAAAACAACTTATTAAAAAACTGTTATGAATATAACTTTTGAAAAAAAATTAAATATTAATTTTCTTAAAAAGTAATTAAAAAATAATTATATATTATTAAAATTATTAATTTAAATATTTTTAGAAAACCTTGACATTGAAGAGAAACAATATTTGATTGAAGAGAAAAATAATGTTAATTTTCCTTAAAAACATTATTTTCACATCATTATTTTTAATGAGATAAAAATGGATGGAAAAATATATTCTCTAGAAATAAACATATGATAAATAAATTCATTAGTTTCTTAAGATTTTGATTCCAATATTTCATCATCAGAAACACAATCATAAACTATCCAAATAATTAATGACATAATGACATTAAACAGTTAATAATTTAGAAAATTCTAAATCATATGCTGATGAAGAAAATAGATCAATACTGACATATAAATCTCTATATATTTCTTATTAGTAATTATAAAATATATTAATGTGATCTATATACCACACAAAAATGAATGAAGTGGTGAATATTGTATGTGTTTAATGTAAATTTATATAATAAGACAATCCATTAAATCTAGTCGACATTAATTTATATGTGTTCGAACATACTTCATAATAAATATATATTTATTATGATAATATTAAATAACCATTTTAATATATTTCAATCCATATATGATTTACATATATCTTTTTATCACCCATTTATTTCTAATTTTTATTAAAATCATGGTTCTTAGTGACAACCACATTATTTATTTCATATATATTTTAGTTTGGTAGTTTTGTTCCTTGTTCACTGATTATGGTTCCATCATATACATAATTTTTATGATTGTATAAATATATTATAAATTCATTATTTATGTATATATATTCATACATAATATTTAGATATGGAAAAATGAATTAAAATGCTCATGGATATTGTAGGCCATACATACACATGAACCATAAATCGGTTTTTTAGATAGAAGGAATGAAATAAAGATAAATAATAATTTACCCTATTAGAATAATTGCTAAAATCATATTCATTTTGTAAATTTTACCGTATTACCATCTATATAAATATAAAATAATATAATGTATCACATCGATTTAGGAAGGCTCTAGACCACATGTACACATGTGCGCTGTTATAATTTATCCACTGATTTGATGGTAAGATGGTAGATTTGATATAGAAATTTCATAAAAATAATTATTCCATAAATAATATATATATATATATATATATTAATTCCATCATTATTTCCGTCTATTATTGGTGTTTATGGATAATGATTTACATCGGTTCATGAAGTAGTATTTTTCCATACACACGATCGATGGTAGGAAATGTTAACATTATGAGTGATGAAAGAGATATGGTTATGACATGAATTATTTTTATAAATATTTTATGAAATATTATCCAGTATTTTGGAAATATAATGAGGTTTCATCTAAGTTAAAATTTTGTATAACAATTAACATGTTTCAATGAGTTTATATAGAATTAGGTTGGTTATTCATTATAATAACCTAGAAATTTAGAAATGATATTAACTTTCTTCAATAATTCTATATTAATAAGCATTGTTATAGTAAAAAATGGAATAATATGGTCATTTGGTCCCATTTTATGGGTTTTCAAATTTAAAATACCATTAATAATAAAAATAATTGATAATATAGCCATCATATAGTTGCCATTAATATTAGTATTTTATAGATTATGAAAAAGAATTTTTATCACATACAAATGAAGTGATAACCTCATCCATTATAATTATACCCTAAGAAAAATATTTATTATAGTTTAAAAGGGAGATACTATATGTGGGATTTAAATTTACCATGTACAAGATGAGATACAAAAACAAAAGCAAAAGAGAAACCAGTTACTGGATAATTTTAATCTCATTGAGATCATGAACCAAATTTTATTTTCTGAACTACTCCATGAACATATCACCATAACACACCATAAACATATGGAATCCACTGGTTTAATAAAATTATATATATAAAGACCCATATAGTATGAGTTTTTAAATTTTATTTATAATAAAAAAATCATTTAATTAATCCATTTCTAATGTAACAATTTATAATTAACAAATAATACAATTGAAAAAAATTAGATTTCAATATGATGAAACAAAAAAAATTATTGGGAAATATATTTTTCAATCAAGAATCCCTTTTATATGAATTCAAAAAAAAATTTAAATAAATATTAATATAAAAAATGATTCTAAATGTTATTTATTAATTATATATTATTCGATAAATTTATGATGCCAAATGTAATATTTTATAAGTGTCAGGAAAATGTTATTTTAAATATATTATTTTTAAATAAATTTGGATCTTTTATATAAATGTATAATGTATCATATTAAAAGAATTATATTTTTGAAATCAATATTATTCATTAAATATTCATGTTGATAATATCCAAAAGTGGTTTTTTATATGTTTTGATGCCAGGCTAACTTTTGGTCAAAAATTAAATATGGTATAATTATAAAGTTTGTAATAGGACATAATAAAACATGAAAATTCTTTTTATAAATACTCAGAGTATCATTGACTAAAACTATTCCTCCCCTTTAATATATAATTTTTAAATTCATTTAAATAGTATTATAATGTCTTCTGAAATCATCCAACACCTACGTTACATTTTATGTTTTTGAATTTAATTATATATAAAATCACTCACATCCACATCAGCAAGGGTGATTTATTAATTTTTCTTGTTGTTAACCATATAAAATAATTTAAATCAGTCCTCAATAGAAGAAACCATGGGAATGATTAATGTGATGGTTTTTTATTACATTATCATATGGAGTCTAAAAATTATGATTAGAAATTAATAAATAATTATCCACAATATTTATATAATATCCCACAAAAACACCCATGCATTATGAATAAAAATACGACTGTAAGGTATCCTATGCTTATCATCTTTACTGATTCACCATGAATAATGTATGTCTTTTTTATAGAAAAATCTTGTCAGAATATGTTTTGACGCAAACCTCTTAATATAAATATGATGCCCGAGTGATAGGAAACCCTTTTCACCATAATTTAACCCCTCTAGGAATATTTATATACACTATTACTATTATGAAATAACCTATTTATTTTACACTCCATACATTTTTTGTCATTAATACCTACCCCCATTTCCACTCAAGGGGATTCACGTAGTTGTTCCCATCATTCATTGATTGGGTGTTTCAATGTTTTTAATGCACAATTCCTACATCATGAGTTTAAAATTGATTAAATATATCCTTATGTGTGTATGAACTATGTGGAATTTTTATACATGTACATTATTTAAATGTGAATGGTTGGTTGGGAATATTATTTCCCTCAAATGCATTGGGTAATGTTTTTATCTCATGATATGCCATGTATGGGGAATATTAGGATCTCATAAGAACATTGTGTTGTGATTTCATTGTGTTTAGCAATCAATTATGTTAACGATGTCATTTTTTATATTGCTTCCACATTCCTATATTTACTTGATATTATCATGTTATATCATGACTCATTATTCAAGATCATTATTCTTAACCATTTTATATGGTGTTGATATTTTTATTTTCTAACATGTGTTACTTGCATCATTTATCCTTTAATTACCCCTATTTGGATTTATAGAACACCACCTTCTAATGAATATCCATGGGTTATCCTATATATTTTTGGAAGAACTCTTGAATATCAACAAATATAATAGAAATTTTAATTAATATTGTTGTCTCATGGTCTCAATTTTGTTTGTTAAATGCCTTTTTATCTAAAAAACACAACTCCTCGCGGTCTTCAGGGGTTGTATTTAGTGTATCATTATGTAATAAATAAATTTTTAAGGTGTTAAAAAATATGGGATGTCATAGTTGGTATTAGAAAGATATTTAGTAATTTTTGGGGATTGTGATTAGAAATGTCGAGAAAAATACTTTGGGATAATAATAATAAAAGATAAACCCATAAATTATCTTAAATTATAGAGTATGTGGTTTCCAAAAATAAATTTTTTTTAGAAACTAAAATTTCATGTGGTTCTACCAGTGTTGTAACAAGGGGTAATAACCATAAAAATGGCACATTGACCTAGACTCGATCATCTCATTGAGCTTTCCAATGAGTCTTGTTGCACACATAGTTTTCCACTCAAGAGGGGTATGTTTCTGTAAACTCAAATTTTAATTATGAGCAATTTTTTAGTGGAATAAATCTCCCATATGATTTTTAGGAGATAGATCATGGATAACACTGAAAGAAACCATAGAATTAACAAGATAATTAATATATTCCATTTATTAGTTATACCCATAATGTGTATGTTTTCCCCTTTAATGTGTCTAATAGTTTAATATAACAATATATAATATTTTCCTTTATTATATTAAAATGGATTGAAATAGGAGAAATTGAGTCTACAACCTATATGATTCCCACCCCGATATGAGTTGGATTTGTGAATATCATGGAAATGAAATTTCAATTTACTCATGTCTTTCATTGAATCATGAATCAAGAATAACTATATATTCCTTATAAGTAAGATACTGTTCCAATTAAGACATTCATGAAACAAAGGCCTCCTTCATTTAATGGATATGTCGATCATCTAATCATATAACAATTGATAACTCTATAAAAATGATCTTATCCATTCATTAATTCTTTGAGATACAAAATCTTATGTCGGATGTATATCATATAAAATGGGAACCTGATCAATAGAATATGATGGTCAAAAATATAATTCATGGGGTTGAGATCGAAGCGATGAAGTGAAATTATTTTCATAATATGTTATTTGATAAATATTTTCCACACACTCACCAAATGAAAATAGACATGGATTTCCATAGAATCGATAAAATGGATGATGAATCTGTCATGATGTATGAGGAAAATGTCAAAATTCTTATATGATATTCCACATACGTTTTAATTACCCATGAAAGTAATGTTTTCCAATAATTTGGTATACTATATCTGAACATAAAAAAGAAATCTAAATTAGACACTTTGGAAACTAAGAAGAAATGATCCAATGTACCCTCAAAGTTAAAGTATTTATCAAATAATCTCTAAGGTATCTTAGTAATATTTTTAAGAATTAATGAATGAATTTAATTCTAGAGGTGTGATGGAAAATTCTCATGGATGTAAGAAGATATATAATCCCACTTGTCAAAATTATGGGATGAATCATCATAAAATTTTCCTAAAGTGAACATAGATATGCTTTAGGTGCAAGAAATGTTCCTAGATAGTTATTAATGAGAATAAAAACCCAAAATTTTGATTAAATAAAATAATACTCAAGTCAATCATCGTCCAACTGTATAATTTTAAAACTATAAAAAAAGTTGACACTATTTGAATCAATGTAAAAATACAATGGTTGTCTATGATATCCAAAAAAATAACCTATAATGCCTAGAGATAAAGGAAGAGTTTATATCATTAAAAAAATTTAGGTGGATCCCAACAACAAAGTGCTAACAGGTGTGCTAGTTATTACATCATAAATATCATACAATTTATTTCTGTTTGGTTCTACATATTCATTCATATCACACATCTTTAGTAAAACTATTCTCTCCACACCTCAAAACATGGTTGTCATGTTACATGTGAAGATGAAAAAATGGGTTAATTATTTCATCCCAAGCATATAACTCATACCCTTTACAATTCTTTGGGTTTCAATTCACTAAAATATTTATGATACTAACCTTAGTGTAATTTGAAACAACTTTGGGAATGGGTTAGATTTACTTATGTAGATAAATAATAAATTTATATAAGAAGTAAATCACTCTATATATAAAAAATTATTCATAGATATTTCATACAATCATTATCGAGGATGAATATTTATTTGTTCCAAAATATCTTGCATGGATACTATTTAAATGGGAGAAAGCATATCTATGTCAAATTAATGAGAATAATGTAAATATCATCATTGATGACATGAAAATTATAAGTCAATTCACTAATGTTTTTTCCAATGAATTTACAGGTCCTCCTTGTAGATTAATGGTTTATTTTCCGATTGAGAACATTCACAATGATTTTATAGTATACAGAACTCTATATAGATTTATCATTATTGATAATGAGTAGTTGAAGAAATGATTATAGGAGAATTTGGAGAGAGGTTTTATACACCCAAGTGCTTCGACGTGGGGGGGTGTCCCTCTTCATCTAGAAAAATGATGGGTTAATTAACCTCAATATTGATTATCATGAACACAAAAAGATCATGATAATGAAAAAGTATCCACTATAATAAATTGAGGAATTATTAGATCAAATATGTGGTTACCAATACTTCTCAATGGAATATCATTAGTTTGAATATTACCAAGTAAAGGTCAAGAAAGATGATATCCTGATGACTAATTTTGTTATAATTTACAAGTACTATAAGATCATTGTAATATAATTATGATTCACTAATTCACGAAAATCACCACAGACATAAGGAATATTGTATTTAGGGATTACATTGATACACTTGTGAAATTATTTATAAATTATATTCTTATCTACACCAAAAGTAAGTATGAATGTGGGGATCATTGAAATAGTACACTGAAGACATTACTGAAATAAAAGTTAAATAAAATGTATATTAGACGTGTGTTTTGTTTGGATTATGTAACTTTCACGGGTAATGCTATCACTAGAAAATAGATATCTATAAATCCTTCAAAAATATAAGAAATCGAAGGGAAAACCATACCAATATATGTGAGGGAAATATATAGTAACATTGTATTATATAGGTTTTATCATCAATTTGTTTGAAAATTCTCATAAATTTTAGAACCACTAACTTATATTAATAATAAATGAATCGTGATTGTATGGATTGAATAATATAAAAAAGGATTTCAAGAGGTGATGAAAAGGATAATCAAAAAATTGATTCTCATATTTCCTACAGGTGGTGAAGGTTTTGTGATCTATTGTGGTGACCCCAAAATAGGAATGGGTTTTTACTCAAATAATATTAAAATGGGTTCTGTACTCACATAATATCAATGATCTTTATGTGAGTATCCATTGGATAAGTATTACTAATTAAGGTTTCCTATTATATCCAATATGTATATTCTTATATAGAACCTACTAGAATTATATCAAATTGAACTAGGAATAAATGCCTATGACATGGTGATATTGAGAGATAATCCATCATAATATTTCTATATATTTGTACCTAGATTAATTTAAATATATTTTAATGCTTAGAGAACCATGGGATGTATATGTTTAATGAATCATGTCCTTATAAACACGACTTCGGTAAAATTAGAAATTTTCTCTCATATTGTGCTGAAGTAACAAGAGTGATAATATTATAAGGTAATTTATAGTAAACTATAAGTCCTCAAGGGTAATTTTCATTATCAGAATGGTCCCTTACATCTATGTATTGTTTGAGATGATTTAACAGTGGTGTTGAATGTTTCCTTCCAACTCGGTAGTATAGAAAACATTGATTTCTATTACTCATGATACATTTGTGGGTTTAATAATTCTTGGATACTTTTATTATTTAAGGTAGCACTATAGGCATCCTCTATTATTACTTAATAATTAGACTCTCATTAATTTCCTTGTGGAAATACTAAGTGGTCAAACATAAATAACATATATTGTGGTTTTATTCTTATAGGGTTTAACTAAAACCTATGTATCTGGTGGTATGATGTGAATCTCATTTGTAATTTTCGTATTTTTCCTAAATGGAGAATCGATTGATCTTGTGATTGGTAGACGTAGGTCTTAATATTTCGGACAACATAAAAAGTTATGTCCATCTGGTCTTAATTTTTTGTAACTTGATGTTAATCACTCAGTTTTAATAATGAGCATATTTATATTTATAAGAAGGTAGACTCCATTATTAATAATAATTATTTAATGATTACATACCTAGTTATCTTATTTAATAGAATAAGTCTTGTGAGTAGAATATTGATAATTTTTTGAGATCTATTGATGACCCCGAAAGAGCTAGTGCTCGTAGGTGAAATTTTTTTTTGTTGAAATTCACCATTGGTGTGTAAATCCTATAAACTTTTTCATGCTTATGATAGTGAAATGTAGTCCAGGATATGTAAATTGGGGTTATTCCTATTGAAAAAGAAGACATCAATAATAAATTGGGATAATGATGGGGGTCAAACTATGACTTTAATCAAAATAAAATGATGTGTTTTTGTGTAATATATTTCATGAAGGAACATGACCTATTTCTTTCAAAAGTTATAAAATTCATTTAACCATCTACGCTACATGGTCCATATCTTGAAAGGATCATTGGATGTAGTGAACCATGTCATAATAATCTAGGTGTGTGTAATTTGTATTTCATAGTTGACAATCATCTATGATTCGTTGGTTGTGCATATTTACCATGTTTGATGATGACTATTTAGGGGCTAGTTGGATGGATGAGAGTGCTATAATATAATAATAAATACACTCTTATGTTGGGGAACATCAACTTTCCAAATTTGAAATAACCACTCTTGTGCATAGAAAAACGGTATTACATAAAATTTAATATTCAATGATCATGACGACTGTAGTGTACCAATGAGTAATAAACCTATGAGTATCTAGTTCCATGTATAATACACAATTAATGATTCAGATATATAATTGGACGGGGAAAATATGTTCACACCAAGGATGGGAGGAAATTAGTGTGAAATGATTGGGATTCATATGTTTTGTGCATTGTTACCTAGGTATGAACCATATAGAAAGAGCCAAAACTGGTGAATCAAACACAAACATAACATTGATATGAGTTTGGACATCAATAGTTATTTTCTAATGAACCGTAGTAATTAGTGGAACATATATTAATCATTTTAAGCCGGATATTGATATGGTTGGGATAACCATAATTTGTTAATCATACTTTTAATGTTGATTGTTTTAGTGATAATTCCATATGTTCTAATAATTTAAGTGTTATTTGTCATGGGATACAAGAGAAGATAGATGTGGTGATCATGGACTTGATTTTGTGAGACAATGATCTTATAGTTTGGCTTTTAATGTTCTAAAATTGAGTTTTGTGGTTGGATAATAATGATATTTTTGTAATAAGCACGACCAAGGTGTGGTGATTTGGGTTTTTTTGTTTGACCATAGTGAATTCATTTAAAATATTGATAGTGGAATGTTTGATGGTGTGATATACTGTATAATAGTGTGAAAAGAGGCATTATTAGTTAGCCGGTCTCACTAGCTAGTCAATGAGACTGTAGTAGGTTGCTGGTGGGGAACCTCCGGTCTGGTTGGGTGCACTGGGCATGGTTTAAAGAAGGTAATCTTCTTCCTTCTTCCCATTAATAACCACATGATATTATTAGGTGTAGCTCGGGTTTTGAAGTTCCATTCATATGTAGAATCCATTTTTCCTCTATTCAAGATCATTACTTGATCATTTAATGATAAAGAGTCAATGTGTTGGTGAATTTATGTATGATATTTAAATCTTATTCAACCGTTTCCACTTTCTTCCTTATACTGTAGAGGATCACTATGACGTTCATCATAGATGATCCTCATGATTCAACATATAAAATTTGAGGAATATTCCATTATATATTGGTGGAATTATTGGACGTTTTAAATGCATTGGATATAAATGTATTCAGGATGTCTCGTAATGATGAAATATTCTCATTGAAAGCCATTTTTTGAAAAATATCTATGAGTTTTAAAGGTTGGATTGTACACTATTGGAAAGAAATTTAGATAATGGAATTCAGTTGAAATTTTCTTGTACCCATGTAATATTACATCAATGGGTAGTAGGTTATAGTTCAGTCTATGCCATGATACATGATAATTATGGATTTTTG
The DNA here is from genome assembly GCA_963277665.1 of Viscum album. Taxonomy (NCBI): domain Eukaryota; kingdom Viridiplantae; phylum Streptophyta; class Magnoliopsida; order Santalales; family Viscaceae; genus Viscum; species Viscum album. Next base: position 1,043,915,012 of record OY728135.1, on the reverse strand, counting down.
TGAAGATAAATTGACATCGAAGACATAAAAAGGTCACTAGGTTATGTTTGGATAGAGTTGGAACCATTTTAGGCAGCTGGTCTCATTTACTCTAATCTATGGTATTATGTGCCACATATTTTCATATGATATGACGTTCTCCAACTTGGGATAATGATCCCTAATTCAGAACTGTGAGATAAAAAAATTGGATACACTTTAATTGTTTAAGACAAATATTTAATTTTGGATATATAGTGGATTGAGTAACTAATTAATAATTTCCTTATAATAAATAATTAATGGGATTTTCTTAATGAACTTATATTTTGATACCTCGGAATTCTGTGAATTTTTTAATCCCATTTGACATTTTTTGTGTCACACATCATTGTCCGTAGATTGGGTTACATGAAAGCAATGAGTTTGATTGTATTTCATATACCACTATGTTAATACATCACTAAAACACTTATATTAGCTAGTGACACACACAACACTATGTTATCATTGTGTTACACATGACTTCAAGTTCCATCTATATAATAGGTTTCATACTAGACTGTTTTACCAAACTACAATATACAATTATTAATATATAATCATAATTATCACATATTTGATAGAGTTGAATATATGGGTGAGATTGAATATATTATAAAAATATTGTTTACACATGTATATAAAATTTAACTTTAGGTTATCAATTATTTATAAATTAAAGTACAAACCATTTGAGAATAATGAAATTTCATTTTGAAGAAAAATAATCTTCTTTGTAAAACACAACTTTATCTGAAAAATTTAAACAAACACGTTTTTATGAATGTTTTTAGTTAAATATATTATATATATTATATAAATGTTTTTAACACTCTTCTGATATATTTATAGGAATAAGATAAGAATAAATCCCATTTAGTGAATAAAAGATGAATTTTTGAAAAGGGTAATTTTACTACATTTTAATGGTGAGCCTTTTTTATATATTATTACTGAAACATTAATTATAATTATTTGAAAAAATCAATATCATTTTTGAAAGAGAAATATAAATAAAAATTGGTATTTTTTTGGAATTTTTCTTATATATTGCATTTATTGATGAATATTTAAAACTGTTAATTTTATTTCTAAACTACACTTTCATCTAATTTATTTATATAGTAAAATTATATTTTAATTTATTTTACATAATAATTATATAATTTATACATCAGTTAATATTATTTACATCTTTGATCCAATTTCACATATATATTTGATATAAATACAATTCAAAATTTTTGATATTTTCACATTAATTACATGTTGTCTCATCCCATATAAATGATTAATTATAGGCACATTATGTAATATAGACCTATAAATTGTTTTTATCATTTTATATTTACAAAAATGTAACTCCTCCTCCAATATAAAAGGTTATACACACCTCTGACTTCCCCAAATGTGTCAATAAACATTGTCTCATACAAAACCTTACTAAATATGCTCCCAACATCCATTATATCAACCTAGAAGCCTCACATTGGGATGGAATCCTTCCAAAGAATTAATTTGGTTCCAATAAAATTAATTTACCCAATGAATATGTAATATTATTTTACATGCTCTTTTGTTTTTTTTAATTATCAACCACCAAAACTCTACCAATTTAATTATTATATAATAACTTTAGTATCCAAAGTATAATAATAAGTCATATTTTTATGTTTTTCAAATAAAATCACGCACACTTACATAAAATGGGATGCATGATCATTGTTTATGTGTACGATATATTTCCTCCCCGTGAACTGATGTTGCATGTTATTTTGTTTCCGCCATTCAATATTGGAAATAATGATATAAAAAATCCTTTATTTGAAATATATGATAATTAAGATGCATATATAAGTATTGAAATATTATATAATGTATACCATTACACTTTCCATTTTTTGGAATGGGGATAACTTCACTTGTGGACATATGGACTATCTCCTCCTTAATGAAATGTGATTCGTTTAGACATTACAGGGAATGTATGACAACCATACTCTTTATTTCAAATTAATACATAATTTATTATATAATAATAAAATTAATACAACATATATGACCAATAATTATAGTTTCTTTAATAATTAGGTACATTATATAAAAACATAAAAATTTTAATTCAACATCTTTATTTAAAAAAATTTAAACGCGCTCAAAATAATCCTTTAAAATTAGATCTACATTAGATAACATACAAGAATACATCATAATGTGGTGATATGTAAAGAACATTAAGGAAAAAAATGGAATATATTGTTCATGTTAGATAATATAAATATCAATTATTAATAAAAGGAATCTGTATAATATTGCATGATATATCATGATAATCATAACAATGGAAATGTGGAAACAATGTAAAACACTAAATAAGAAACATAGGCTGAGGAAAAAACCAAGAAGATATCATGGTGGAAAAAGTACAATAAATAAATCACGTTCAATACATTTAGAAACATGACTGATCATGACAATAAACATAACCAAATTTATTAATGTTCTAATAGGGTGCACACATCATATTCATTTCATTTTCATGAATATGTTTTCTATATATATTTTAAAATATGGATTCACTCATCATAATTTTTTTCCATGATAATGATTGTTTAATTATTACATTTAAGTCCCCAATAAATAATTATATTTCCATAAATTTTAATAACTTTGATATTAAAATGGGTATGATATTTACTATATAATTGTTTTGGCATGTATAATGATGGTGAAAATTTGGTAGCATAACGACGTAAATTTAAAATTCATAAAATAGTTGGAGGAAACAAAAATTTGTATCTAATCATTTGTAATTAAATTGGATGGTAAGGGGGTATGTAATAACATATCCCATCAAAAATAAATGATGATAAAAAACATAAGTTAAAGAATATACTTGAATAAATAAGAGAAAAGGAAGTATCCCTTTAGAAATTTCAGTATGGTAACAGGTGTACATAAAATATCATGGTAGGCTTAATGAGAGTAAAAACATTGGATATAATCCTTTTTAAAATATAATGATATTATAGGGAATATGGGATATTATATCCTAACTAATTAGTATCTATTTTAATATACATAACATATAATGAGTCCTTGAATTGAAATAATAAAAGGGAAATCCCTTATTGAATTTCGACAAAGTACTGACTTAGGTGATGATAAAAATGAAAAATAATAAATGATACCTAAATAAATTAACATTAATTGTATATTAAGGGTGATAATAAATAAATTAAATCATAAAATGTTTAAATTAAAATAATAAATGCCAAATAAGGTGCTTGAATTGAATGAAGGAGAAGAAGGTGGGGATCCTTTATGAAATTTCATTATAGTAATCGCTTTTATAAGGGTCAAAATGAGGAAGAAAAAATGATAAATAATTTAAATAACATCATTTATATATTATGTAAATTGTTAAAAATGAATCAAAATAAAAAAAATGAAATTAAATGATCAAATTTCATATAAGGGGATTCAATTTGAAAGGATTAGTGGAAGGTCCCTTCCTTGATTGTGCGACTTCAAATGCATGATAGGGGCCTCTTGAGAGATTTTAGGTTCCTTGGGAGGACTCTAGATAATGGAGTATAGAGTATGGTATCTATACAATGGGTTTTAATGATGCAAAATTTTATCTTTGTGGCTTTATATAGGAAAAGAGGGGGATTGTTTTTAATATTTATGTTTTTAACTCTAAATAATAAAATATCCAAAACACAAACCATCCCACTGTTCAACCCATGGTTTCTTACAAAAGGAATTTGTTTTAATTATTTTATATGTCCAAGTGCTGAGCTTTTTTAAATGTCTATGATTAGGTGGAGGTGAGTCACACTCTTAATGAAATGATTATAAAACCATAAAATATATTAAATGTTTGGGAGGATTAATAATGTATTTTTAAAAAAAATAAAATAAACAACAAATATTCTTTATTTTAAAGTGAAAATATATATTTTCTCATGGTTATGATTTGTAGTATTTATTAAATCACTTTTGTGTCATTATGATGTCATAATACATGATGAATATTTATAGTGTATGTCATTTTTACCCAATCATTCGACTATATCAGAGAATTATGAAAAAATAGAAGTTGGGTAATATCAATTTTTTTATTCAAACAATACTATTAATTATATTTAAATAATTTTATGAATATGTGAATTTTTACTTTTAAAATAATAACTGATAATTATTGAAAATGACATGTTTTTTTAAAATAATAGATTCTGAACCCTTATAAAAATTTTAGTTGACTTCAATAAAAATATATGAAAATTTAATTTTAATAAAAATTATTTAAAAATAATATTTTACTATATCATTATTTATTTTTTAAATCTATTAATTCAGAAAGATAAATTATTTAATGGAATTTTGGTATTAATAAAAATACTATGTCTATATTATTAAATTAAAATAGAAAATCATTTACAAAGTAAAAATAATAGGATGAAAATGTATTCATTTTTTTCTAAATAATAATGTAAATATTCATATTACTAGAGTATTGATATATATCCCTTAAATAGACTAGTAGATATCCCATGAGTAAGATATGCTATGGTGGGACTTTCATTGGTTGGTTCTACAAACATAGTTTTGGTTGTGATCTTGATGATCTTGAACGTCTCTCATAAACAGTTTCACTCATGCTTAAATTTTTTGAATCTCAGCATGTCCATGGTTAATGTAAATGACTAGAAATTCTATATCTCTTTGATTGTAAGATAAATGGGACTAATTAGTTATGATCATTCTAGTTGAGTTTGTCACTTCCATTTTCTGTATAAATTGGATTTGTTAAAACCAAAAATTTATAATATTCTTGTGATCACTATTCAAAGGATATATAATCAATGGAAAATATACATAATAGGATTTAAAATAAAAAATTATATAATAAAATAAAATAAATATTTTTCTATTGTCATCTTATATATTAAAACATTTATATAAATCAATGAAAAAGTTTATTTATAATAGTCCAACTCATTAAAATCTTCCCCCGTTAAAAAATTTCTCCCTCAAAATTTTTATTTCCCACACAAAAATAGTGGATGTAAACTTTAATTCATGGAACCCATACTCATGATCCAAATATCCCAATTCCTTATTCATGATTTCATGGATCCCATAATCATGATCCAAATATCACAATTTCTTATTCATCAATTTTAATGTCATAGGACATACTCTTTCTCCTGAATTCCACCTTCTTTTGAATTTCTAATCCATTTACATGAGTATCCATTATCCTCTCCAGAAGATACAATTGAGAAATAATTTTTGAAATGATTGATGATTTTCGATCCATTATGAATCCCATGCCTATCCTTTTCAAATATAAGAATTTTATATCCCTATCAATTCTCATTTATGAAATAATTGTTGGATTCTTTCTACGTTGATCATGCTCTAATTTATTATCGTTACCAAAATGACATTGTATTGAGAATTCATAGTCCTTTATCAGATCTAACTATCTTCGTTGGGGCATATTGAACTCTTTTTGTACGAATAAATACTGTTTTCTTTTGTGATCCGTATACATTTCACAATTCTCCCTATAGAGATAATACTGCCATATTTTAATATCCAAGAGCCTATTTTCCAACTCTAAATCATGTGTGGGATATTTTTTTCTCACGAACTTTCAGTTTCCTTAAAGCATAGGCATTGGATTTTCAATTCTGTATTAACACAAAACCCAATCCCTTATTTAATGCATCATTGAATACTATGAATATTTCTCTACCATTGTGTATTGTGATTATAGTTTCAGAGGCGATTCTCCTTTTACCTCAATTAATCTTTCTTCCCGTTCATCATTTCTTCCAATCATTAATCCATTGCAAGATAGAATGGTAAGAGGATTTTACAATCATGTTAAATTTATAAAAAATTCATGACAATACCCAGGTAACCAAAGTAAAATATGGATATCTATCATTGATTTTTCCTTCAACCATCCTTAAATTTCTTTTTTATTTAACGGTTCCATATATATCCTATTGATTATGATGATATTATCCCATTAATATAATTCCTTCAAATAGAACTCACATTTTCTGTATATAGTGTTATGATTCATCTTTCATAGGGTCTTTAGAATAATTCTCAGATGATCCTCATGCATCTCCTTTGTTATTGAGTATATTGGAATTTCGTCTATAAATAATGAAACAATATTTTTAGGAATAACTCAAAATACTCTATTCATCATGTACACAAGAATTTATAAAGAATTAGTGTTCTCAAAACATGTCACTATGAACACGTAGTTCTCATAACCTCTTACAAAAAGTATTCTTGGGAATAACCTCGTTTTTCACCCTTAACTGGAAATTTTCTGACCAAATATCCATTTTAACGAAGTATCATGCTCCTCATAGCTGATAAAAAAATTCATTAATTAGATTTGAAGGATAATTTTTCTCTATCATTAACTTGTTGAGATCACAGAAATCATTTCCAAGGATCATTGACCAATCCTTCTTCTTGATGAAGAAGACTGCTTCACCTCATAGTGAAAACACCAGTGTGTATGAACCCTTTTTCTAGATTCTCTTATAGTTGATTCTTTAGTAACTTAGTTTCTACAATAACTATTTTATAAGGGGTCATAGATAATGGAAAAACCCTAGTTATAATCTCACTTGATAATTTGACCTCTCATGTAAGAGGAGGACAAAGAAATTCCACAGGAAACATATCTGTGTATTCTATCATAATATTCTTGTCATCAAGGATTGTTCGTCACTTAGACTTAATAATTTGAGATAGATATTATTTATCATAAGGAATTAATATCAATTATTAATGTGGTGCTTCAAAGGAATAATCCTCCTCCTCCTTGTACTTATAAAGAATCAATGGCCTATTCACAATAATATTAGTGATTTCATTCTCACGGAAATTTATGTGGCTCTATATAGGAAATGAAAATCCATTCACAGAATTATAATAAATTCCCCCAAAGTAAATGTGAAAAGGTCCACTACAAATTTCATCCCTCAAGCATTGGTAGGGGAATATATATATATTTGGTAGGTAATAATTTCCCAATTTTCTATTTTCACCTACAAATAAACTTCCATGATTTTGGGGGTGTTTAAATATTTATAATAAAATTTATTGATAAATGTAATGTGTATAACCAAAATCAAAAAATATGTTTGTTGTTCTTGAATGAATAACTATAATTCTAGTCACCACATCAGTTTTTGGATCCACCTCAGTGGTTGCGATTGAAAAATATCACACTTGATACCTTGGAGGTTGGTGGGGGTCTCCAAAATCCCTTGACCTATGACATTGGTTTTCATAGTGCTCTGGTTCCTTGTAGGTGAAGAAAGGAATAATGTGTTGAGTGTTGATTGGAGATTTCCTATAATCTGTCGCATTAGTGGGGTTATCCTATCAGTAATTTCTTCCTAAGTTTCATTATATCCCATACCAAAATCATTTCTCCATTCCCCAGAGACAATTTCAAGGGTGATTATTTCCCAATATGTTGAAACGTGGGATGCTAAAATATCATTACACCATTCAATTTCTCCACTCGACAACCAGATTTAAATTATACTTTAGGAATATTATCCATGTGATACCCTTGATATCATATAATATCTATTTTGACTTTGATGAAACATAAGAAAATTTACTCATAGTTATCACAACCACTGATCAAGATGGCCTTTTATAGACTAGGTTTTAGGCGACCAAATAAGAGACCATAATTTCATTATGGGTTAACAAAAATGTCAAAGGAATATCTTGTATGTCTTGTGAAGTTTTCCTTGTATTCCCTGATAGATGTTTCGCTTTTTTTAGAGGGTAATGAAATACAATACTATTTTATGTATGAGAGAGTGAGAAAAATAATTATTGAAAAAAAATCAATATTTCCTTCCACTCCATCACTTTAATATCTTCCTCAGGTTTCCAATTATTGATCAAGGACAACCAATAATCAGCTTCTCCCTCCATATGATAAATTTCCAATAGAACCTTTTCTTTCTCCAAGAATTAAAATATGGAGAATATATTCTCAATGGATTTGTTAATTTTTTAAAAAATTAAGGGATCATATGATCTATTTAAAGTAAGAGACCTTTTTAGCATAACGCTCTTGATTATAGATATTTATTTACTAACAGGGTTTGAGTGATTCTATTGATCCAGGATTCAATTGATATCTTGATCCATATGAGAGAGTATTTATCATAATGTTCATGATTCATTCTCCCATCAGTTCGAGCATCTTGATGGGGAAATCATCACTAAACTAATCGAATCGATTATTTACAAAATTATTCTTATTTTAGGACATTGTATTGAATTAATGAAAAATTAGGGATAAATGTCTTTAATCAATTGAACACATAAAGGGGAATAAAATGACATTAAAGGGATAACTTATATATTTCTTTTATTTCTTTATTTTACAAAAATATTCGCATTAATCAATGTTATCAATGATCAATTTCTTATTATATATTCTTCTGTTCATTTTATAGTTCCCTTAATAATGGATTGTAACAAATATTTGTAATATACCAAAGAATAACCCCGAAGAGTGTCAAACTAGGTTAGATGTAAGGCCTGTTATCAGGTACCAGGTTACCCAGAGTCAGGATCGGAATATTTTGTTAGAGTTATTTCTCTTACATAAGTATGATCTTAAACCAAACCCACTTATAGTATCTAGAAAAGAGTTTATTTTATTGATAAAACACATAATCAATAATAACCACATATTTTGGATGTTTTCATATACTTAGTCTTATTTATAATTCTTTTTCAAGAGTTTTCTGATCATAATCTGAAAAATAACTAAATTTCCTCTAATACCAACAATTAAAACCCTAATCATTATTTTAAATTAATAATTTATTTGTTACATGAGAATATACATAATAAAACCAAGATGATGTATATTTATAGTGTCTATGTTAATTAGGTTCAATAAATAACAATATAAAATATTGAATACAATATATTTATTAAAAACATCATTAAAATGCCCAAAAACATCGTATAACATAAAGATGGATGGGATAAAATGGGAAAATAAATAAGAAAGGGTGGAAATATAATTCCAAGCATGTGAGAAAAATATAATAAGTGATACATGTTAGAAAATAGGAATATCAAATGGGAAGAAAAGGAACAATAATTAAAAGTCATGATATAGCATAATAATCATAACATGGAAAATATGGCAACATATTAATACATTTAATCATAAAAATAGGACAGGGTTAAACCCACCATGAAATAATGGTGGATAAAGTCCCATAATAGGATTTAGTTCACTCCCTATATCAACAAGAAATATCATGACACTAAACATTTCCGAACTCGTTAGAGCACTTTCTGGGTGCACTCATCATATTCATTTCACTCTCATGATTAATTGTGACACATTTATCAGGTAACATTGATTCAATAATAATCCTAATTTATTACATGTTAATGTAATGTTGAATACATAAATTTATATCCCAAATAAATTAGTATGTTTTCATAAATTTGAATACCATTGATATAAAAATGGGTTTGGTATTCACTACACCATTGTTTTGTTATGAAAAATCATATGAAATATCAAGAGCATGACAACATTAATTAAAAATTAATAAAATGTATTGATGAGAGAAAACTAGGTATCTATTAATTTTGAAATAAATTTTACAGTAAGGTAGGATATTTAATAACAAATCCCATCATAATAAAATGATGATAAAATACAAAAGGTAAATAAGATTCTTGAATAAAGAGGGGAAATAAGAAATATCCCTTACAACATTTTGGCATGGTAATAAGTGCACATGAAGGATCATGGGATGATTAATGTATGTGAAAACGGGTATTTAGTAATTTATACATTCAATGGATTCAAAGTGTATTATGTAATAATATATCCCAATAAAAGAAAACTTAATTTATTCGACCCAACATAAATGGAGTTCTTGAATGGAAATGAGAAGTGAGAAATACCTAATGGAATTTCGACATAGTAATGTATTAGTTATGGGTCCAAATGAGAGAGGATAAATTATAACTCATTAAAATATCATAAATTTTATAGTAATTTAATGACTAAAAATTAATGAAAATATATCCAATTTAAATTAAAAGAACTAATTTCAATGATTGTGCTTGAATTTCAAAGGAGAGGAAGATCCCTTACATGAGTGTGTGACATAAAATGTTTGGAAGGGGATTTATGAGAGATTGGGGAGACTTAGTATGACTCTACAGAGACTAAAGTTGATTATGTATTTGATACAAAGAGTTTTAGTAAGTAAAAATGGGAACATGGGTGGGATTATATTAGAAATGAGGGGGATTTATTAATTATTTTGTTTTTAGGATCTGCATAATAAAATATCCCGAACCATAAAAAATCCCAGGTTTTTTATCCATGGTATCTAAAAAAGGGAGTTATTCTTGTTATTTTATTTTTCCAATTATCAAAATTATTAAAATAATTCCAATAATTATATGTAAGTGAGTCACAATTATATTGAAAAGATTTAAAAAATGTAAAATATATTATATGTTTTGGAGGATTCTTAATGTATTTATACAGTAAATGAAATACTCTAAAAATAAAACTATTTTAATGGGAAAACTTATATCTGACATTATATAAAATTTATAATATTTACTACGTCACATTTCAATCATTATGATTCCATAATACACAAAGTATATTTATATGGTATTTAATTTTACCTTAAAATTCAAATATCTCGGAAAATTATGAAAAATTCACCATTAGTTGATTTTCAAATTATAATTCCAAAAATAATAATTTTTTTACCAAAATGATTTTCTAAATATGAAATTTTTTACTTTTAAAATAATCACTGACTTTTAATTAAGATGATGTATTTAAAAAAAACTGTTTTTGAGCCCTTAGGGAAGTTACATTTGACTACATAAAAAATATATAATAATTTATATTTAATAAAAACTATTTGAAAATAATATTTTATTAATAATATTTTTATTTATTAAAAATTTTAATTTATCAAAATAAATTCCTTAATTGAATTTAAATAATAAAAAATAATATTATTAGTGTTGAATTGAATCGAACTAAATAAGCATTTAAAATATAATAATAAGATGATAATATATTAATTATTATATAAAACAATAATATACATATTAATATTTATAGTTTCTTGAATCATATCCTATTAATTCACCAACATGAACCATAGAGTAAGGTGCATGATTGTGTGAATTTCATTGGGTGGTTCGGAGAACATGGTTTGTGTCTTGATCTCAATGAGTTTAAACATTTCCCATAATGTTTTTCACTCATTCATAAGTTATAGGATATCATCATGTTATTGGGAAAATAAAAATAAATGATATTATATCTCCATCATAATATTTGATATATGTGCTTCATAGGGTGTGATCCAATGGGTTGAGGCCCTCACATCCTTGGTTTGTGTCAATTGGATTTGATAAAACCCTATATTTATTGTAATCATATGGTCAAAGTTTAATTAATATACTATCAAAGGTAAATATAAATAATTTAATTTTATATGCAATTGGATATTATAAACAATATAAGTGCATTTTTTTCTACAACCATATTATATAATAATAAATTTAAATAAATTGAAAGAGAAATTTTACTTATAACAGTTAGGGTTATTATAGTATTAGTAAAAGATGGTTTTGGTGAATCTATATGATACATATAAAATGAAAATAATATATTAATGAGAATATATATATATATATAATTTAAATTAATTCATTCAATATGATAAGAAAACGGAAACATCGTTTAGGAATACGTACAACCTACTCTCTCTATGAACAATGACTTCTATTTGATACTTCTATATTTAATAGATTCTTATAAATATTTATATTCCAAATATATATGATTTTATATCATGTTTTAGATTAATTAAATATTTAAATCATGACATAAATAAAAGGATCGGGAATTAATAGTAAAAACATATATTAAAACCCATCTGGATATTAATTGAAATATATCATTAACATTGAGTTCTTAACAAATGGGTAATATAAATTCATAAGTAAATATTATATGGTATTAGATATATGAATATGTCTCTCTGATAGATTTATAATAAACATATATTTTTTATATAGGCAGTTTTAATGTGTTCAAATATTTTAATACATTAGTTAAGGGGATTTATATTCTAACATTGAAATCTGTGATAATTATACTATATTCACAACTTGTTTTATTTATTTGTCATATATACATACCATAAATGTATTATATAATTATTAGCTTATAATTTATGTTTATTTTAATACACATTTATTGAAATCCTTTTTATGGGGGTTTACATTAAAATTTTACCGAATCATAAGGGTAGTTTTGTATCAAATTTCCTTCTTTGTGGTACATGTTTTGTTATGCACTAATATTATTTAATGAGGCATATATACTTCAATTTGAAATGTTGTATAATGAATATAATTGTTTTAATGATGATTTAAGCATCATCTAATATAATTTTCTTCCATGATGAGGTGTATTCAATGTTACCAATGATTTAAGAGTTTATCCTAACAAATTCATCTTTCACATATATTGTTTATGATTATTCTTCCATTGATGAAATATTATGATCTATATCTCAAGAAAAATCATAAATATTTTTTATCCTATAATTTATTCAAGATATTAACTTTTATTAATACCATATTTCTACTCTTTGGTACTAAAGATATTAAAGATAATGTTTTTATGAAAATCTAGCCATATTTATATGTTAGGTAGAAAATCTCTTTTATTCATAAAATCATGTTTTAAAATAGGTTTTTAAAATTGTTTTAAAATGATATATTAATCGAATTTTCATGAATAAAATATTTCAAAAATGTTCTATAGTTTGAAACAATTATTTATAATGTTTTTAATGTAATTTAAAATGAAAAATGTCTTAAAATGTTCAAGGATTAAAAAATATTTTTTAAAGCTGAATGGATATTTTCCCCAAGTATTTTTTTTTAAACAACTTTCCAAATTACATTCAATCTAAGATAAAATCCATTTGGGTTACTCATGCATTTTGGGGAAATGATCCAAAGGTTTCATTCATATTATTTCTTTTAATGGTTTTTTTTAATGTAATGACGTTTATAAAACTCTTTTCTCTTTCATATTTTATATGATTATGAAAATATCTTATATTCATGGATTATGACTTGATAAAATGCATACTCAACCTATTTATTTTTTATTTTTTTGATGTTATTACATGTTTATGATACCCAATTACTATCATTGGTAATGATATGAAGAATTTTTATGATCCAGTAGAACATATATATATATGATATCATTATGAGATGGGTGGGACCTACATATCTATCAAATGAATTGGGTAATGATTTATAATTTAAGAGATATGATTGGATGAAAAAATGAGGGAACATAGTTCAGTAAATGAATTCTCCCTCTAATATGTAATTGGGAGTGAACCATGACTATTATTATTGTATTGTGAGTGACCCATGACAACTAATATGGTCTTTGGAGTGAACCGTGACTACTAATATGGTTTGGAGAGTGAACACATTCTACTTAAATGAAATGTTTACAATCGGGGATGGTGTGGTGTCCCATCCAGAAGGTGTAACCCCCATGAAGTTCCTTGATAGTTTTTTTATATAAGCCTGGACTTATAGTGAATGAATTTATATGGTCACGTTCATTCCACATATTCTATATATTATTTTTATTTTATTATCTAAAGGGTTATTCTCCTGATTAATTTATGATTTATATATCATGAACTTATACTACTTTTCCATGACTAATGTATATGATATTTGATATGTTTGTTATAATATTCAAATGTTGTTATCATATTCTCATACCTTTATTCTCATGATATGCTTATGTATCTCCGTTATTTAACATAATTGAGTATCTCATATCACCCTTTTGTATGTTTCCTCTCCCCAAGTTATGAAGAATGGTTTTTAAGTAGATGTTATAATCGGGGTAATCATTATGGAAATCATTAAAGATATTTCACAATGGTATAATATTTTTTCATGTTTCCAAAGAAACTAAAATATTTTGGTCCTTATGCTTGTACTTCTGTAATGTTTTGAGTATTTATATAAATTGATTTAATATAAATATATGTTAGATCAAAGATAGCATAGTTGGTATCAAATTTTTTATTATTCAACCATTAAAACATGGATTAGAAAAATTTATTGAGATCACTAAAAATATTTATAACAATAATTATATGTATGTATCTATGGAAAAGACTAAATTATAATATATTTCAAATAAGGTGTTATAGTTTTGGAACACCGCAAGAAAATTTTCATTATTATGTGGTTTAATCTGATAAGTGGTTCTCAGAAATGGTTTTCTATTATTTAGTCAATGATGGAATGATAAGTAACTGGTTTAATATAGAATGTGACAAAAAATTTCTAATGAGTAGTCAAAATGGTAGATCATTATAGTGAAGAATATTTTGACCATGGATAATCCATTTCAAAGGATCAATATTTACAATTTGTACCACTAAGAACTCATTAAATTTCCAAAAAAGAGAAGGAAGGATTTATCTAAGTGTTTAGGTAAATGATACCATAAAGGAGAGGAGATTCAGTTTCGATTGTGTTAATAATGTAGAAAACATCACCCATGTGACTATGTTTGTATAACAATAATATGTTTTGACCTTGAAAAGGAAGGACACTTATCATGCAGCTATAACAGAAACATTAAGAGTTTATATAGTGTAATGGGCAAGGATAATGGAATCCATAATACAACATTTTTTGAAAAATTCATTACTAGTGGAATGAATGGTGATTTTGGAAATTTATATCCAAAGTAGAAATCCAATAATTAGAATCAACAATGTTGTATATGTATTGGTTTTATTACTGATGATGGTGAATCTATGTGAAATATGAAAGGAAATATGTATTATGTAATATGATGAGTTATCTCTGGTTATGGATTAATGATAGAGATGAATAATGGATGTTTTTATATATTTTGATTCAATAATTATATTATAAGGATTTTTTTTCACTAATGATTTAAAAGAATATGATAAATAGTTCTAATTGACTAGAAATGTGATTTAATTGTAAGGTGATGTTAATGTAAAACATATTATTAATGGAAAGGTAACCCTTAATATGTTCCTTATAATAAGATAATGATGTTTAGATAAAGAAAATATGAATATAATAAGGTAAATTAGATAGTATTTATTACCTTGTAACTAATTAAGGATTTATTTTAAAAGTAGGTTATGCTATTATTTGTGGATTTTAAATAATTTTTGGGTTTATGGTAATTATCAAATAAACATTAAAATATGAATACATTCATGTTTTCTAAAAGAATATTCTGAAATTAATTTTATTACCATGTTTCATGAGAATACATGATAAAGGTATTCAAATTATTGGAATGAAATTACCAAGAACTATTTTATAACCTAAGGGGAATGAATGATCAGATATTTTAGAGAAAATTAGAGACACTATTTCTAGTGCTTTGAAAATCGAACTTTCTAAAAGGTTATATGATTAAATATATATAAAATTGGTTATGTTAAAAATTCGATGAGGTTTTAGTGATTAAATAATTATCTATGCATATGAGGATTTATACATATTTTAAAACATGTACTAAACATTGTTGTTTTAAATCTAATGGCATATCGAATAACCAATCATTCTGTTTATCGACCTCAAGATCAACTAATGATTCAAGAATAAAAAATTCACCTTCATTTCATTGAATAAGAGATAAAATAGAAGTTGATCAAGTCAAAACAAAAGGGGGAGTTTTGTTTTAAAATTTTGTAATTATATCTTCTCAAAATATAACATAATGAATAATGGTATTGAAATTAAATTTTGTCCTTTTATCATCATTTATTATGATAACAATGAAAGTATTCACTCTTTTTCTATTTTTGATTATGTTATAATTAATTTTCTTTTGATAAACCACATTCATGGAATCATTAATATTTATCAATATATATTATTATTTTCTCTTTTCTTCTATGTCATTGTATTCAATATCCACGTATGTTCTCTTATATGGAAACATATTTATGAATTTAATTGGGTAACAATTATGTTACTAACATTCCCTTTTATAAGAATGTTTTTGAATTAAATTTTTTTGATGTGGTTTTAAATGAAAGGAACAATAAAGTATTAAACTATTTATAAGCTAGATGAATTTATAAGGTGAAAGTAAATTTAAATTGGTTATTATGTAACACCATAAGGTATTGTAAAAAAATAAAATCTTTTGTATGTTTTTTATTTCTTGCAACGCTAATTATATATTGTGTTACACGAAATCAGTATGTGTGGATTGAATTTAACACAAATCAATGTTTTACTTTCACTACACACAACTCATAGATTATATTTCGGAATATGAAGCGCTATGTTTGGCATGTGTTACACACAACCGTGTTCCCTCAATAGATTGTGTTACACGAAAGGCTACGTTTTACCAAACTGCAATATACTATTATTAGTACATTTTTATAGTTATCACCTATTGATTAGAATGGAAGATAAGAATGATGTTGATTTTTTTTAAACATTTGTTTACATATGAATTTAAAATTAATCATTTCATTATTAATTAGTTATAAATGAATTTAAGAAGCATTTGAGAATAATGAAAATATTTTGTCTAAGAAAACAATTATTTTTGTAAAAAAACCATTTTACCTCAAATTATAAAAATTAAATTATGATTAATTTTCTTCACAAAACCTTTATAGTATATATTAAATAATTTTTTCTTACATTCATACAATATATTTGACATTCATAACGTAAGAATAAATCCAATTTTTGGAAAAAAGTTGTATTTTTCAGTACATTAATTTTACCACCTTTTAATGAAGAACATTTTTTAAATAAAATTTTGAAACATTTTAATTTTTTACAATAAAATAAACAAATTTTTTTAAGTTGATATATCATATTTTTCTTGGGTAAATTTTTGGTATTTAACTGAGAAATTTCTTTTTTTGATAAATTATGAAAATGAAGAAATTTAATTCAAAACAACTTCATCATCTAATTATTATATAGTTTGATTATAATTTTTTTTGAAAGGATAAATAAATAAATAATACATAAATTAATAAAATTTTCGTCTTGGAACAAATTTTACATTGAAACTAGTTATTAAAACATTTCAAACAATTATACATTTTCTATTTAAAAAATCACTGCCCCATCCCATCTCCGGGATTATTTTATATTAATATATGAAACATATTTGATTGGAATTTGGAAAAATGGATTCAATGATTGGAATAATAATAATTTATAATTCATAACATGTTCATCATTATGTTTTACCAAAGTGATTATTGAATGTAATTGAAATTAATTAAAAAAATAAGGTAATAATGAGTTTACTTAGTGGTTAAAATTTAATCATAATAGGCGAAATGACCTTGGAACTTTTTAAAAGGTAATATTCTAGAAATATATAGAATTAGTAAACTATTTTTTATAAACATTATAGTTATTTTACGAATTGTATGTAATGGATACCTCTCAATAGGTTTTATGTTATTGTATTTTAAAGAATGATACTCCTCATCCACTATAAAATGACACTCACCCCATTCACTTCCTCACACATCTAATGATACATTGGATGATGAAAACCATGACCGTATATTCTAAAATATTTTCTCCTCTCATAATAAAATGATCAAATTGGGCATAAATCCAAAAAAATATCATTGGTGCAAACAAAAAGGAGCGACCCAAAGAAGAGGTACCATCCTTAGAGAAGATCCTTTGTATTATTTTCATTCTACAGAAATTAAATATTATTATTAAAGTATTATATAATAACCTATGTATCCTTAATATACTAATATATTTTGAAGATATATATAGTTTACCTAAATTCACACACACTTCCATCAAATTGGATATGCAGTCATCATTCGTGCGTACGACAGACTACCGCCTCACAAACCGATGTCATTTGTTCTTCCATTAACAAGTTTTTTTGTTTGGGAATAATGATTTAAATTATTTTTTAATATAATATATATGATATAAATAATTTATTTACTATTTTTTATTAATTATATTTCACATTCCATCATTATTTCTACTTTGTAGATATACGATTAAATTATTTGTAGGCATGTAGACTACAACCTACTCAACGTAATGTGATTCATCCTCAATTTACAAAGAATGTAATAAAGATGGTTATAATAAATTTATATGATATTTATGACTTAATAATTATAATTTATTGTTAATATATATATAAATTCATATATTTAATTTCAATTATTTATTTTTATCTGACAATAAAATAGAAACAATGTTTATGTGTACGTAAGACATATCGTCTCCCTGAATAGTGTATTCAATTTCATACTTGTTTATTTTGTTTATTTTTAAAAATGTTTATATAAGGAATATATATTATATTTATATAATATTTTAAAATTTTAAAATATATAAATCATTTTATAAGTAATAGTATCATGAATAATAATTCAAAACATATACAAAAAACATTGCATATCATACATGAAACATAACAATAACATTGAGTTTACAATAAAAAGGAAATATAAAGTCAGGAACAAATAATATAAGGTACTAGAAATAATAATATGGTTATGTGAAATATTTAAAATAAAAATAAATTTATTATATATGAGTTTTGAACATGTATGAAAACATTCAAAACATAAGGTAAAGTAATTTCTAGTCTCACTTTTATTAATCCAAGACTAATAGAATATTCAAAACCATTTTCTTTTGTGTGTTGTATATAATTACCATTAATTTATTATATTATTATGATCCTTATATTTAAATTTATTTTAATACAAATTTTCTTATCATTATTTCATGGGGTTTAACATTTTAACAGTTTCCAAATTTGTAATGTAGTTTTTTCATAATATTCATTTTTTCAGACACTCGTTTTTTATGCTTATGTGGTCTATATACTTCGATTTTATTTGTAATATAATTAATTTAGACCATTTAATTATATTTTATGTTTCAACTAATGCAATTTTATACCATGGGGAGTTTCATTCAATATTTCCAAAGTGGTAAGAGTATATTGCTAAAATCTAAAAATTTACCAAGACTATTTGTGATTATGCTTCCATTGATTAGATATTGTGATCCATACCTAAATAATAATTTTAATACGTATAATAAGTTAATTCAGTATATATTAGTGTATTAGTACCATTCTTCCACTCTTAATTATTTAATATAATTAAAATTCTTTTAATAATATAAGAAAATATTTATCTCTTTGGTCAAAAATCTATTTTATTCATAATGTAATGTTTTTAAAAAAATTTTCGTGAATGTTTCTAAAATGATGTATTGTGATAATTTTCAAGTAAAAAATATTTTTATGGTTTCCAATTATTAATTTATTAAATTTTAAATGATATTTTCAATGAAAATGTGTTCAAAACATTTTAAATGTTTTAAAAAGTTTTTCAAAGAAGAAATTATATTTTCTTTATGATTTTTTTAAATATTTTCACATATTACATTTCAAATAAGATGAAATCCATTGTTGTCTCTCTTTAAATTTTGGGAATTAGTCCAAATGTTCCATTGATATTCTTTCTATGATGTTTTTATGTTTTTATGGAATGATTTTTATGAAACCCATTTATCTTTAATGGGTTATAAGCTTATGAAACTGTATTATTTTAACGAGTTATTCCTTGATAAAATGTCTCTGAAACCTGTATCTTTTCAATAGGTTGTGATATGATTATATGTTTATGACAACCATTACATTTAATAGGTTATGATATTGTGAATGTTTATTATCTGATGTATCACATATGTATGATTTCATTATTAGATGGGTTGGACTAATAACTTTATACAAAAAATTGGGTAAACATTTAATTTTCTTGATATACACATGGATGGAATGGGGAGTAAAATCAATTTAGTAAAGAAATTTTCCACAAATATGGTATTGGGAGTGAACCTTGACAACTAACATAGTCTGAAGAGTGAACCTTGACTACTGATATGATATTGGGAGTGAACCTTAACTGCTAATATGGTTTTGGGAGTGATCCAATTCTACTAAAATAAATGGTCTACCACTAGGGATAGTGGTGTTTCCATCCCAGTCGGTGTTTCCCCCCATGAAGTGTGCTGAATGGTTTTGGAGATAATCCTTGACCTGTAGAGAATTATTTAATATGCTTGTGTGTCTACAAAATATTCTATGCCTTATTTCTCTGTTATGAACTCTTGGATAGTTATGTTTATTCCTTTACTATTCTTGTCTCCTAAACTACCAGTGAGTATTATATGACTCTTCTATATAATCACGTTATGAAGGGTATGACCATCAAATGTTATTATCATGATATAATAGACTTATGTTCATATTACGATTATGTATCTTTTTTATTTACCCTTAGTGATCAGCTGAGATCACCATTTCTTCGCATTCCTTTCCATGAGGTAAGAATAATGGTTTTATGTATATACACTAATGTAGAAGATCGTTGTGGGTAACATTTGATATCATTCAATAGGATTGATTATTTTTTTATATTTCCAATGAAACTAAACTATAAGAGTTCTCAGGAATGAACTTTTGTAATGTGTTTAAATTCATCTAAAATCATGTAATATCCATATATGATTGTCTAGGGTCTTTATAGACAGTGTTCCATGGGACATATTATAAAATATTTATAGCTATTTACATGGTCTTCATTGGATGTGGTTTGAATTATAATGTGGCTTATAAGACAATGGATCATTAATTGATGTCATGTTTGTGTTCATAGATCTTCTATAGAAATCCATGATATTCATTCAAATATATTACATCATTTTGGAAGAATATTAATTATAATACACAAAAATACACTTGAGGACTATAATAGTTTAGTGTCTTTGGAGACTACGAAAACAACAATCCAATTTGTTGAAATATCTTCAACATTTTGTATAATGATCTTCCCCTTTACTACTCCTCAAAAACATATCCTATATAAAATAACTATTTATAACCTTAATAAATGAAATTAAGAGAGGGTGATCTTAGATTATCACTTAGGGTAAGACATTGATATATAAATATTCATAAATGCATGACACGAGCCTAAAAAATAAGAAAATGAGTGTAACATTTTAAAAGCATAACTAGAAAATAAAATATCATATTTTTGAGACACATAATAATCTTTTGTAGTTAATAATATGAGAATAAAAAATTAATAGTTAAAAAATATCCTTGACTGTCTATCATTAGCACATGAAATGGAATTGTGGAATACACATAACCATTTAGAATCATTTACGTTGTATTAAAGGATAAATACCAAGGCAATCATAGTGGAATGGATTCACTCCCGAAAACATAATTGAATTAAACGTTCACTCAATAGACTATCATATTAGAAAAATTCCATTACTGATTCGTGTTCACTCTTGATTCTATTGATGTTTATCTCATGAGATGTTAATATTTACCCAATGAACAAGATGTGGATATATGTTCAAATTGTAACATAATTAAAATAATTGGCATGTGTTAGACGTAATAATATTCATATCAAGACCCATGAAATGTAATGATTTTTATAAATATTTAGTCATATAATTTCTTATGGAAAAGTGACATGTGTTATAATCATTTAACCATTTCATCATAGCATAATTCATGGAAAAAGAAGTACAATTAATATAGATTTTATCATGGTATAACCCATGGAAGTAAAAATGGGTTTTTAAATATATTGTCATAAAAACCCATTTAAAAAATGAATATGAATGATATCACGGGTTCATATCCAAGGAAAAACACAAGAGAACTAAAAGGATATAATTTCTTATTGAAGCTGATTTTGAAAGATAAATCAATTGGAACATTTTTATATCGGGATAAAATTTCTTTGAAATTATATTTTTTAAACTCAAAACTCATAAAATATTTTGAAACTCCATTTATTTGAAAATAAACATTAAAAAATATAATTTTAATTTTAAACTAAAATAAATCATCTATTTATGAAAATATTATTTTTTCTTTGAAATGACACATTATAAAAGATAATTCAATAATAAAAACATTTTATTTGAAAATATAATTTATAAAATATAATTTCTGATTAAACAGTATGGTCATAATGGAGGGAAGTTACACTCATTCCATATTCATTAATATAAACATACATTTAAAATTTTTAATAAAATTGAAATGAGATTTTATTTGGAAATAAAGATGAATTTTCCATTATTTTTGTTTATAAAAAATAAAATTATGATAAAATTCATTAATTAAAAATTTTAAAAATTTTAAAAACATTTTTGAAAACATTTTATGAATACAAGGCTTTGTATGGAATCATATTTCTAACATAGGTGAAAAACAAAGAATGATTTTATTAAAAACATTTCTTTAATTATTTTATGTAAACAAAGTGTCAAAAATTGTACTATTACTTGAATATTTCATGAATAAACATAGGATAATAAAATTTATGAAAATAAATGATTTGGGGTTCATAACATGTCAACAGTGAATGATTTATCATAGAAAATATAGATAATCGATGAGATTATAAACTAAAATCATTACCAATTTTTTAACAATTGAATCATAAGGCCAATGAAAGATAAATATTAAAATGGATATGTAAATATCATGAATATTTAAAATAATCATCATAATATAAATTCAAAATAATTACAATAATCCACATAAAATATATAGTTGGTGAATATGGAATGTGTCTCAAATAAAAAAAAGTTAGATCGAACTCTCATACCTTAAGTATTAACTTACATAGTTAATGTTATAAACTTCTTTATAGTTAATTTATGTTTTTTATAAATCTATTTCAAAGACATAATTATATATATTTCATACCATATAATTATTTATTATGAAATATTATTTCCCGTTTATCAACAATTCCATGTTAATATCACATTTCGGGCAATAACTTCTTTTTTATTCATGTATGTTTTGATTTTTTTTCTTATTAGTATGATTATGGTTATATAATTTAAATAATATTTTAAATGATATAATAATCATATATATTTTATATTTATAAATTTATAGTAATACATACAAGTTGGATATTGTAAATGAAATACACTTTTAATCGACACAACATTAATATTCATTAAAGAATCATTATTATTTCAAAGAAGGTGAATGTTTCCATTTTATCAAAATATTAAAACAATGAAAGGAAAATAATATATATATATTATTGAAACATTATGAGTTCATAAATAAAATTAATATTCATTAAATATGTCATTATTATGTTCCATAAAGCGTAAATAAAAATGAATCACATCACATCGTTAGGCGGTAGACTTCCATACACATGAGTGATGTCATTGTATCCTCTATGAAAAGGAAAATAAGAACCTATCATTGAAAAAATAATTAAATAAATATGCCAATTTAATAAATATAATATAAATATTTTAAATAAAATATTATATCGCATATTTAAAGATGGTAATTGAAAAAAACACTATAAGTTCTCTAGGCGGTAGTCCACTGTAAACATGATCGGTAGTTTTGGTTTCCATTTGATAGATGTGAAGATGGATATATGTTAATTTATAATCATAGTAAAATATTATTATAATATTGATACCTTTCAAAATATTTTATGTTCTAATTAATATTTTAAGGTGGAAAATTAATAAATAAAAATAAAGGATCATAGTGAAGACAATTACCTTCACATAGAGGCTCCTCCTTCAGATCTCTTATTAAGGACCCAATGTTGGTCTTAAGGGAGGAATAAAATCTCTAGAACATGGTTTAGGGTTTTTGTGAGTGATTATGGATGATTTTAATTAATTTATATATCTTAATAGGTTTTATTAAGGGATGGTTGTTTCAACCTTTTATAATTTGGGTAATGAAAACCACTTGGAAACTACTTGAATGTTTCCAAGAAGAATACAAACTAATAAATTCATTCACCTAAAAAAATTAAGAATGAAAATAAATTAAATAATTGTAATATAATATGTAAATTAGGTTGTAAAATTTTATTTATACATGATTTGGGTCATTTTTATCCCTTATGTTTTTAGTTTAATCCCCCAATAATTCCATTTTTACCTTCACCGTGAATATTAATGTATGTTAATTATACTGTTAATTATGGTCAATAATTAACTTGGACATATTATATAATAATAATTATATTGATTCCAAAAATTTAAATATTATTTCTAAATTTAGTTCTCATAAGATAGAAATTTTAATTTAATACAAATCATAGAGACACGATGAAAAAACATGTTTTTAAAGAGAAAATGATTTAAAGATAAAAAAATTTCATATCAAAATTTATTTTGAAATTGATTAAAATGATATTAATTGGGATAGTATATATATATATATAATTTAATTATTAATAATTTTAAAACCCCATTTAATTTTTTATGTTTTTAAAATATTTAAAAGAATTGACAATTCATAAAAAAAGTATTTTAAACTATTCATCAAAACATTTATGTTTTAAAAAATTCACAAAAATTCACAAAAAGCTAATTTTATATGATTATTTTAAAATTTAAATTTATTTTAACATATTAAATTCAAAAATTGTAAAAAAATTATTTTATTATAATTGTGTGAAAGGTGAAAAAAGGACTTTTAATAAAGATAAATATTTTAAGCCTAAAATTAGATTTATTATTATTTTTATCTAAAAACACATAAGACGAATGTGAAAAAAATTATTGAATATATAATATATAAATTTTACAAAAAAAACTATACAATTTACTTGGTTAATTTATTTTCTTAAAACAAATTTGTGTTTGTAAATAATATTTTTTATTAAAAAACTAAATTATTTTTATATTCTCACATTTTTATTTCTATTTAATTTGTAAATAATGACATAATTTTATAAGCATTTATAAAAATTATATTTTAATAATTAATTTCGTAAATTTCATACTCACTACTCCAAGGGCTATGTGATATCTATCATATTATATAATGATATTTTTTATATGTCACATTTAATATAAAAACAATATCATCAAATGAAAATATACATTATAGTATAACATTGGAAAAATATGCTGAATTTTGGTATAAAAATAAGCTTATAATATCATTTTCATATTAGTATTGGATGAATTCATAGGATATCATAGTGGATTTGACCAATATTCCAAACCAACATAGTATCCAGGGATCACTCCCAAGACCATCATTGGGAAGCAATTCTATACTGATCTTGTTTAACTCCCAATTTATTCGAGTATTTCTCATGAGATATAAATATTTACCCAATACATTGTGGGGAAGTATATGTCCCACCCATCAAATAATTAAAATCAATTGTATGGTTCCTCATGACGATAAAACACTTACCATATCATAAGCCATCAAATTAAATCGGTTTTATAAACATTCCATAATTTAATAACCTGTGTAAAAAAGACATTATTCATGATCATTTTATCATTTCATCATATTATAAACCATTGAAAAAACAAGGAGGTTTCATAAGATTTCAAACATGGTATAACCCATGGAAGATAAATGGGTTTTCATTAATATTTTGTCATCACATACCATTCAGAAATAGAATTTATTTTTTACCATTATTTTATATCCACATTAATGTGTATTGCACATCACAGGATGTCATCATAGATAGAAAATGATTTTGAAAGATAAATTACATGGACTATTTCATCGGGAAGATAATTTTTTTATAATGTCTTTTTAAAATTAAAATTTATAAAATATTTTTCAAATATGATTAATTGAAAAAATCATATAAAGGAAGCATTAAGAATCATTTAAAACTTATCTTGCGAAAAATATCATATCCTCTTTGAAAAAACACTTTTCAAACAAAATAATTAAAAATTAAAATAAATATATTGGGAAATAATTTTTAATATATATAAAAGATTCTTAAAAAATTACTCGTCGGGATGGTGAGATATTATACACGTTCCTTTCACATTAAAAATTTATTTCATTCATATTTTTAGTAAAATATATATGGGGTTTGTTTGGAAAATACCATAATGATTCCTTTCATAAAATTTTGTAATAAGTAAAGACTGGTTATAAATGTCACTATTAAATACTATGAATAATATTAAGACCATTTTTAAAAACGTAGTTTTGGAAGAAAATAAATTCTTCAAAGGGAGATATAAAGTCATATTTTCATTAAAAAATACCTCATTAAATTAAGTACAAAAACTGGAAAATGGTATTATTACTTGAAAATTTCAATAAAAAAGCTTGTGTAATAAAATTCCTCATAATATTTCAAATTTGTATCATAATATTTCAACATTAGAAATATAATCAAAATCAACCTTGATAAAGGATGATATTTTAACATAAAACCATTACCACTTTGAAACATTTGAATCGAAATCCCCTTGAAAGAGATGTACTCAAATGGATATTTAAATATTTAAAATTTTCATACAAATATTCATAAAATAAATTCATGGATATTATATTCACCACCTAATGGAAAGATGTGGTGAACATGACATATGAATCATATAAGTAAAAAAGTGAGATAGAAATCCCTTACCTGAAGTCTCTACTTCAATCATTAACATTATAAAATATAAATAATAAATATAATTTTATTATAGTTATATAATAGAATGATAATTACATATTTCATTCCATTTATGATTTTCATATGTTCTTTTATTTGATGCTTATTAACAATTCCCTGTTAAACACCTATTTTGGGCAATTATTTCTTTATTTTTCATTTATGTTATGATTTGACATATTTTTTCTTCTTAATTTGAAAATGATTATATATTAAATGGAATTTTACAATAATAAAAATATATATATTAATTTTATATTTATTTATAGTATTTCATAAGTTATAGAGATATAAATTTAAATACACCGTTCCTGGAGATGGTAGACCATAAGTACGCAAACATGCTGTTTACATTTCCTCGAAGGATTAAAAAATAAATGAATAATATATTTAAATTAAATATTCATTATCTTTTCTTTTATAGATATTATATTCATTAAATTTATCATTAATTTTTTTAAGGAATATGTAATAACTAAACACATCACTTCACATGGCGGTAATCCATCATACACATGAGGGGCGTTATCATATCACCCATGAAATATAACGTAATATGGAATCATTGATATGAAAATCAAAAGTTATATAAATTTAATAAATAAAATATAAATATGTTAAATTCATCAATATATTAGTCATCTAAAGGTGGTTATGGGAGAAATATGGCATCCGTTCATGAGGCGATAGTCCCCTATATACAAGATCAATAGTTTCATTTAGTATTTGGTGGGTGTTAATATGGATATAGTTCATAAAAAAATAATATCATCAAAATATATTTAATATACTTTATTCGTATATTTAAATTTATAATAAATAATTTGTGGTGGAAATAGAAGGAATAAAATAGTTTAGTGAACACAATTACCTTTTCTTAAACTATAATCCTTTGGATCTTTTATTAAGGAAAGTAGTCTTATTATTTAGATTATCCCAAAATAACTAGAACTTATTTCAGGATGTTTTGAAGGTAATGGGGGGTTATTTTACTATATGGATTTATAATTTCAAATAAGTGATGGGTGGAGGTATCCCTTTATACGTAAGGGTAACGAACCCACTTGGAAACTACTACAAAATTTGAAAAAGGAATTCAAAAAGATATAATGAAATGAAAAAAAAATTTAAATGAAACTATATTATTTATTTGGAAGGATAAGATATAAATATGATCATATAATAGGATTCATACATATTTTGGATCATTTTATTACATTATCATTTTAGTTTAACCACTAGTAGACCCATTTTTACATTAACCTAGATAATTGTTCTTTTATGTTTACTCTCTTAATTATGGTCAAATTATCTTTCTCAATATATATGATAATATAAATTATTTTTATTAAAAATATAGAATCAACTTTTAAAAATTTAATTCATCTAATTTGGGAAAATTAATTTAACATTAATTTTATAGGAATGACTATAAAAATTATGTTCAAAGAGGAAATCTTCAATAGTTGAAAAAATATTAATAGAATTTAAATAGGAAATTGATTCCAGAAACATATAGTATATAAATATATACATATATTTGAACTAATTTTTCTTTTAAATCCATGTTAAAATAATTTTTGGATTTTAAAATATTTAAATGAAATGAATTTTTTTAAATACAAACCTGTATTTTTCACTATTGATTAAAAAAAATAACATTTTAAAAAATTATAAAAAATTCACCAAAAGATAATATTGATATGAATTTAAAAATAGATGTTTATTTTATAAAATTATTTTTATAAAAGTTTAAAAACAATTTTTATTATATGTGTGAAAAATTAGAGAAAATGGATTTTTAGAATGATATTGTTTGAAGCATAATGATGGATTTATTCATATTTCATGTCTAAAAAACACATAATAACAATGTAAAATATTTGATTTAATATATAAATTTTATATTTCATTATAAATAAAAACGACATTATTCAGTAAATTTATTGTTGTAAAACGAATTTTATTAATAAAAATTTATTTTTAGAAAAATATTTTGTTTTATTTTCAAGGATTCATATTTTTTTAATAAATTAGTAATCAATGAATTAGTTTTATATAAATTTATACATCTTATATTTCCATATTTCAGTTAATCTTATTCATACCATTTATTCCATCAAGTATGTGACATCTATCCAAATAAATAATAATATTTTAATACTTTTTCACATTTCATTTGAGCTAAGTGTCACATATTCTAAAAGATAAACTCAATATTGGATGTCACACAAGATAATATCATTATTTCATTTACGACAATATTAAATAATATTTTTTTGTAATGAAAGTATATCAAAAATATTAAATTCATTTGAAAAAATATATTTCACAAAATCTCATGGTGTTACATAGTGAGACCTATATTGATTTTTTTCACTTTAGTTGAGAATTCATATCTGGTGAAATAAAATGTTTGATGTTTTCTAATATATGGATTTCTTATATGTGAATATTTCTTTTTATGATATGACAGTTTACAATTAATCTTGTATACATGTTTTTAATGTCCTATTCTCTCTATAATCTGTAGTTGATGTTGGTTTTCCCATATAGATGACCCCCAAGAGGGATGTGATGGGTATTGAACGGAATATAAAAGTATTACTTTTTACAGAGGGATGTATAAAACAACTTTCTGAACAATCAAATTTATGAGGGGGATTTTTTTGACATGTGTTGGAAATATTTTTCCATTATGGAGTTAATGGATGTAGGACTGGTTATTTTTGGGGCTTTGGAAGGGAACGACTTGTTTACACATTGGTGTTCATTGGTTACTTGTGCATTTGTAATTATGAGTTATGATTCTTTAGCCAATGTTTTTCTTGTTTACATTCTATCAATCTTACCACATGAACATTCAAATTATATAAAATTATGGTACGATGTCCTAGGGATGGTACCCTACTTAGTTGTACCCACACACTTATCAAGAGGCCGTGGAACTTGTGCACTTGTAAATCCCTTGTAACACCCCGAGCTTCCATGATACACTTCTCATTCAATAATGCAATAGCTTGCATTGTACGCAACTTCGAGTTCTAACACACCGCAACTAATCAAAGTAGCTGTTATGAATAGTAATAACCACTTTTTAAATTTATAGATATTTTATATTTCAAAATGGACTTCATTTTTGTATTCCTAATATTGAAATTAGCCTATGTTGAATTTTTTGTAATTTTCTGAGAACATCAAAATTTTATGAATAGTGAAAAATACTTAAAACAACTTTTTAATCAAAATAATTTATAGTGATAAGTTATACTATTGAGAGGTTATAATGTATAATTAGAATATATTTTTACCATTTTATCCAATGGTGGTCATTAGAATTAATTTCACTTTGAAATTGGACATAAAAAATTGTCAATCTTTTGATATAAATTGTTTCTTAAAAACACGCTATTTGTTGTGACGGCGGGAATTAATTATAAAATTAATTAATGAAACTTATATGTTTGTAATTTTGTAAAATAGACATCATTTTTGAATTCGGAATATCAATTATATCTTAGGGAGAAATTTTGGCATTGTTCTGAAAAACTTCAATTTTTGATGAATAGTGAAACCACTAAGTGGTAGTTAAATAACTGATTTTTCGTTTAAATGAAATATTACCACCTCTGTGATTTGATTTTCAAAAATCCGACATACATGGTATTCCTTATGAAGTAAAATGTGGTTCAATGAGATTAAAATAATTTTTTGGTGAATAGTAACTTTTAAGTTCTTAATCGTGATTAGAGGTAATTAGTGTAGTTTAAGGTAAAAATAATGTTTTTATAATATTAGATGAGCTTGACACATGTCCTACCCTCATTGGATCTGCCATGGCCGACCAATACAATCCATCGGTCAACATGGGGACCCCATGGAGCCACTTTAGTTAGAAAATGACATAAATACCTTTTATTTAATGTTAAAGTAAAAAATGACACAAACATGAAATGTTTTACTAAAACAATTTTTACATGGGGTTATACAAGTTATATTTTTGACTATAAATAGTCATTGGAAAGATAAAAATATTTCCTACATCATAGTAGTTTTTTTATAATTTTTAGAAATTAAATAAATTAAATTATTTATGACATCATTATGATGCAGCGATGACCTCATTATTTAACGGTTTTAATAATATGAAATGATAATGTATAATCCAAGGCATAAACTTGTCCAAAGACTATTGGATGGGTATATTTAGAAAACATATCACCTTATCCACGAATTATATAAGTGTGGGACCTTTAGAATCCAAAAAGCATTGTATAATAATGTAAAATTTCCTTACTTTCCAAGAGTGCCCCTCCTCTCCTCTTATAAAAGGACCCCACCTCTATCACCTCATTCACACATTCAAGCCATTTGGCTCGGCCAACCTCTGCCCAAATACCCTCCCAAAATCCCTGCCTTACTCCTAGAAG
The DNA here is from genome assembly GCA_963277665.1 of Viscum album. Classification (NCBI taxonomy): domain Eukaryota; kingdom Viridiplantae; phylum Streptophyta; class Magnoliopsida; order Santalales; family Viscaceae; genus Viscum; species Viscum album. Next base: position 1,043,883,844 of record OY728135.1, on the reverse strand, counting down.
CCTCAGTTTGGGCATAATTCTTCCCAAGGATGCCTTTGGCTCAAATCAAAAAGAGTTACCCGATTTTTAGGTAATGTCTTCTCTAATGTTGTTTTGTTTTATTTAACTTCTCCAACCCCTTAAAAACTTTTTATTCATTTATTTTGTAACAACAACAGTATCCTAAATATACTAGGATGTTGTTATAATAAGGATTCGAGCTAAACATTGACACACCTACATCTAATGGTTAAAGAACATACTGTTTCTGTGGATGGCGATTTTCTGCCTCACTAAACGATGATTGTTCAACACTCATATAACACCTTCAAAGGTGGCCATTAAGATGTAACTATATTTATATATGATATATAACATGTTTATGTTTTACTTATGCTTCTGTATTTCTCATTTATGGCATACTTTATGATTTCCATTATGGTTAAACGCGATAATTTCATTTTAGGAAGTGCGGACTACCGCCCTCTCAAAGTGATTTGAATCGTTAATGCCATATGTGGGAAGTATAAAGGATGGAGTTAATGGTATTATACACTATATTATACTGGAATTATATTATACATTTATATCATTATTATTTCATTCCATTAAATACGAAATAGAAATGAAAGTAGCGTTCATGCGTACGTACGGCTTACCGTCTGCATGAATGGTGCATTTCATTTCTTACCTCTAAATGTTACGTAATATTATAAATGAATGTATATACTGGATATATATGATATATATTACATCTAAATCATGAATATAATTCTGGATATAATGGATATTCTACCACATAAACAACTTGTAATTATAAGATGTGTATTGTTAACTCAAGTACCAAAGATCGACAAAACGACCCTTATTAACTTAAATAATTACATAATGTTCATATCATTGTAATAAGTGATATAAAAAGGTTAATGAAATTGAAAATGGTTCTTAATAAGATATATATTAACTCTAGTTTATTATTCAGGAGGTTAAAGAATGGTTGAGTCAAGTCAGACATGAGGTAAGGGAACTTCTTAACCCAATTTCTATTCTTTGGGTTAATCTCCTACATTCAAATTATGTCATGATATTATTATGTCCTATCTTGTATTTTTACATTATTTATGTGTACTTATAGTGAATACACATTATATTTGTACTTTATTTAAAAAAATTATCTTTTTAAGGACTTCGTCTCAATCCCCTTTCATTGAGGCATATTTGGTTTTATACACAACTTTCTTTCATACAGTGTATACCCCTTTGACTTTTATGTTTATTCAAAAGGAATCTTTTTTATATGAAGCGTTTTGCTAAACGACAAAAGGGAATGTTTTTCTTTCCGTACTTATGTGGCGACAACGACTTCTCCGCCGCTGTGACCATTATTTGAGTTTCAGCTTCCTCAAAAAGCCATCATTTTTTTCATGTAAAATAAATACAATGTTTTAACTTTCTTTTATTTTGGTATTGAAAATGGTTTTGAAAGCCTTTTTATTATATCAATGTGTTGTATTGATAACTTGTGATTGAAATGTGGAAATGTTATGTTTCCATTATGCATGTTTTATGTGATACGATTATGTTATGGTTTATGATATGTTTAAACCTATTCATATGAGGAATGTATTGGACTTTATAAGTGACGGGTGGAGCCCGCTATAGCTCCTCGATGAATTGGTAGGTCTCATGAGACAACTAGACGTGGAATTGGCTGAGGCCCTTTCCCAATTTGATTTATGGTTTTGGCCGAGGCCTTAATCATTTTAGACGTCTTGGCCGAGGCCTTGAAAAAATGTTTCAGAATGTCTGGCATTATACATTCCCTCATTATGAAAGTGGTTATTGATATTGAATGTGATTATTCGAATAGTATAATATCCATGTGAAGAAGTGAATGGGATTATCTAATTTTACTTTTTCCATATTATGTTGATGTTCAATTTTAAAAGACTTTTGTTTTAGTTATACATTGCCTTAAATTTTTATGTTTATTTATGAAAGCTTCCGCAATATTGTTATCCTTACTGAGCATCTGATCTCACCACATTCAATGTTTAAATATTTTCTAGGATGTGAAGAAGTATTTTATGAATGACCTGCAGGGATAGTCAGAAGAGGATATGAGTGTGGACTATGAAGACTTTGTTATTAGTTTTTCACTTTATTATGTAATGTAACATTTATTAATGTATCTAGTGTTTCTAAGGCTACTAAACTAATCGGTCTTTCGAGACATGATCTTTTGTGATCATGGCAATGTTACTAAGTAATGCACCGAATCTGGGAAGCTGGGGTTGGGGCGTTACATTTGGTATCATAGGTTGTTTAGTACTATCATTGGAAACTAGATTTAGATAAACTCTAATTAGAGCACATAGCCCAAAGATAGACTTTGAAGATTAGTATATAAGAACATCCTAGAATTTTGTTATTGTAGAGATTTTGTGAGTTTTCTGAGCAATACATCCCTGTCTGGATACGAGAAGGTAGAGGCGGCTCTGGTACAGATGTACCTAGGGGTAAAACCCGAAAACACCGCTTTGAGCTAGACTCGAACGCGAACTGGTGCACGACAACAAGCTTTGCTGCACTCTTGGTTACGACACTCCCGAGGGATATGCTTAGTATAATTCTCATTTTCTTTACAAACCACTATGAAGGGTTATGAGTATATACTTCTTCAAAGAAAACATTTTTATGGATTATATCCATAAATATTTCAATTTATGTTAAGTATCTTACAAGTATGGAATTGTGTATTTTGATTCATAAACTAATATAGTTTATGCCATTGTTTAGAAATGGCGCCTAGTGGAAGGAATGGAAACCGTATCAATGCACGCACTCCGTGTAGTGATTTCCCTCCTGCTCAAGATAATTATTGTGGAGCTGGAGATACAACTGGTGCTGATCAACTTATTAACATACTGGGACAACTCACTCAGGTTATGAATAATAACCTTACTCGTATGGAGCACCCTGATCCGCAATGTGGAGGATCAATGTTAGACCGCTTCATGAGGAAACAACCACCAACATTTAATAGGTGTACAAATCCATTAGTAGCTGAGAAATGGATAAACTCCTTAGATAAAATATTCCACGCCTTGGGGAGTAGTGAAAGGGAAAAGGTTATCATGGAAGTTTACCGCCTCACTGGAGATGCTGATCAATGGTGTTTATTGATTCAAAACAAAAAGGAAGATGATGAAGTATAAAATATGGAATGAAGAGAGTTCAAAGATCTTTTCCTAGAAAAATACAATCCTCGCGACCATCGAGCAGACATGGGAAGACAATTTTTGAGTATGAGACAAAAGGTCGATGAGAATGTCGCAATGTATGAGGCCAACTTTACAAGGGTAGCGAGGTATGCTGCAAATTATATACGTAACCCAAGAAGTAAGATTGATCGTTTCTTTGATGGGTTAAAACCATTTCTCCGTCGAGCATTAGTCTCACAAACCTTCTCGTCATATGAAGATATTGTCTCGTGTTCTATCAAGATAGAAATGGAATTATCTAAGTCTTATTACAACAAAGTAAAGAAAGAGAATAAGAGAACGGTGGAACAAGAGATAGATAAATGGAAGAAGGGAAAGAAGGATTTTCCATTATGTGATAATTGTGGGAAGAATCACCCTGGTACTTGCCTAAAAGGAATGGGAGTTTTTTTATAAATGTGGAGAAAAAGGTCACCAGGTGCGTGATTGCAAGGGAAAGAAAGAGGATATCAATGTTGAATGCTACAATTGTCGGGAAATGGGGCATTATGCAAATGAATGTCCTAAGCGTCAGGGAAAATTACCTCAGAAAAGTCCAAGGGATCAAGAACAATCTTATGCTGTTACTATAGTTGAAGAAGTATAACTAATGTATTGGTGCTTTTGGACTCATGGATTATATTCTGGATATTAGAATAATGTGATATATATATATAAGGATTGTACTGCAGTACTTTTTGATTTCAGTTAGGCTTTAATATGATGAAGGTAATTATATTTTTAATATGTGACAATAATAGAAACTTTACTTTGTTTGGGGAATCTGATAAATTGATTTTGGAATTCAGAGACCATTTAGAGAATGTCTGGACAGAGGTATTTTGGATAACTATAAAGGTTGGAGTGGATTAAGTTGATCTTTGGATAGTATTATTTAAGGTTAAAAAATTTATGAAGATTTTTTTTGGAATATTATAATACTATAGTTTTAGGAAAAGGACAACCTGAAGGGTGGGGCATAACCCGTCGCATCGGACAAAGCTCCGGGAATCGAACCCACAACCATAGTGCGACAGGCCTTTATTTGCTACCACTAGCCTACAGGATGTCCCTGGTTATTAAAAAATAATTTTACTAATCTAAATGGTATGTGTTAATATTTGGAAACTTATACAATTAGGATAAGTATAATATTTTTGAGTTCTATTATCTTTTTGAGTGAAAGATGAGTTGAAGGTTGAATCTCTAATTTTCAAGCATAAATATATATATACCTATCTCTTATTCAATGAATAAATTAATTCTTAAACTTTAGTAAAGGGATATTAAAACACAAAAATGTGTTATCCTAATTCCTTGTTTCTTGTTGAACTGATGATATTTTAAATCAACATAGATTGAAGGCCTTGAGGCCCTCAATTTGAAAGTTGATTGTGATTGATGACCTCAATCACTCCCTACAAATATTTACGTTTTTCTCCAATTATATGTCTCTAAATTCAACCAATGTTCTCCTAATCGAGATCATAATTGGGTGGTGACTTTTTCATTTCCCTTTCCCCCTTATTAAGACTAAATTTTATTAACCTTATTTCTGATGTGAGTTTTCCACAAAGGTATTTTCTATTTTCAACCTTTTATTTCCCAAGAAAAATTTCAAATTGCGAGGACGCACTTTATTGAAGGAGGGGAGAATGTAACACCCTGAGCTTCCATGATACGCTTCTCATTCAATAATGCAATAGCTTGCATTGTACGCAACTTCGATTTCTAACACACTGCAACTAATCAATGTAGCCTTTATGAATAGTAATAACCACTTTATAAATTTATAGATATTTTATATTTCAAAATGGACTTCATTTTTGTATTCCTAATATTGAAATTAGCATATGTTTAATTTTTTGTAATTTTCTGAGAACTTCAAAATTTTTATGAATAGTGAAAAATACTTAAAACAAATTTTTAGTCAAAATAGTTTATAGTGATAAGTTATACTATTTAGAGGTTTTAAAGTATAATTAGAATATATTTTTACCATTTTATCCAATGGTGGTCATTAAAATTAATTTCACTTTGAAATTGGACATAAACAATTGTCAATCTTTTGATATAAATTGTTTCTTAAAAACACGCTATTTGTTGTGACGGCGTGAATTAATTATCAATTTAATTAATGAAACTTATATGTTTGGAATTTTGTAAAATAGACATCATTTTTGAATTCGGAATATCAATTATAGCTTAGGGTGAAATTTTAGCATTGTTCTGAAAAACTTCAATTTTTTATGAATAGTGAAACCACTAAGTGGTAGTTAAATAACTGATTTTCCATTTAAATGAAATATTACCACCTCTGTGATTTGATTTTCAAAAATCTGACATACAACTTTGTCATTAAGAAATAAAATGTGGTTCAATGAGATTAAAATAATTTTTTGGTGAATAGTAACTTTTAAGTTCTTAATCGTGATTAGAGGTAATTAGTATAGTTTAAGGTAAAAATAATGTTTTAATAATATGAGATGAGCTTGACACATTTCCTACCCTCATTGTATGTTCCATGGCCAACCAAGACAATCCATGGGTCAACTTGGGGACCCCATGGAGACACTTTAGTTAGAAAATGACATAAATACCTTTTATTTAATGTTAAAGTAAAAAATGACACAAACATGAAATGTTTTACTAAAACAATTTTTACATGGGGTTATACAAGTCATATTTTCCACTATAAATAGTCATTGGAAAGATAAAAATATTTCCTACATCATAGTATTTGTTTTATAATTTTTAGACCTTAAATAAATTAAATTATTTATGACATCATTATGAAGCAGCGATGACCTCATTATTTAACGATTTTAATAAAATGAAAAGATAATGTACTATCCAAGGCTTAAACATGTCCAAAGACTATTTTATGGGTAGATTTAGAACCCTTGTCACCTTATCCATGAATTATATAACTGTGGGTCCTTTAGAATCCGAAAAGCATTGTATAATAATGTTTAATTTCCTTACATTCCAAGAGTGCCCCTCCTCTCCTCTTATAAAAGGCCCCCACCTCTACCACCTCATTCAAACATTCAAGCCATTTGGCTCGGCCAACCTCTGCCCAAATACCCTCCCAACGTCCCTCCCTTACTCCTAGAAGCCTCACTTTGGGCAGAATTCTTCCCAAGGAAGCCATTGGCTCAAATCAAAAAGAGTTACCCTATTTGTAGGTAATGTCTTCTCTAATGTTGTTTTTTATTCATTTATTTTTTATCAACACCAATATCCTCAATATACTAGGATGTTGTTATAAGATGGATTCGAGCTACACTTCCACACACCTACATCTAATGGTTAAGGAACATACTGTTTCTGTGGATGGTGAATTTCTGCCTCATGAAACGATGATTGTTCAACACTCATATAACACCTTCAAAGGTGGACATTAAGATGTCACTATATTTATATATGATATATAACATGTTTATGTTTTAATAATGCTTCTGTATTTCTCATTTATGGCATACTTTATGATTTCCATTATGGTTAAACACGATAATTTCATTTTAGGAAGTGCGGACTACCGCCTCCTCAAAGTGATTTGAATCGTTAATGTCATACGTGGGATGTATAAAGGATGGAGTAAATGGTAATATACACTATATTATACTAGAATTATATTATACATTTATATCATTATTATTTCATTCCATTAAATATGAAATAGAAATGAAAGTAGCGTTCATGCGTACGTACGGTTTGCCGTCTCCATGAATGGTGTATTTCATTTCTTACCTCTAAATGTTACATAATATTATAAATGATTGTATATACTGGATATATATGATATATATGACATCTAAATCATGAATATAATTCTAGAGATAAAGGATATTCTACCACATAAACAACTTTTAATTATAAGACGTTTATTGTTGACTCAAGTACCAAAGATCGACAAAACGACCGTTATTAACATAAATAATTACATAATGTTCATATCATTGTAATAAGTGATATAAAAAGGATAATGAAATTGAAAATGGTTCCTAATATGGTATATAGTAACTCTAGTTTATTATTCAGGAGGTTAAAGAACGGTTGAGTCAAGTCAGACACGAGGTAAGGGAACTTCTTAACCCAATTTCTATTCTTTGGGTTAATCTCCTACTTTCAAATTATGTCATGATATTATTATGTCCTATCTTGTATTTTTACATTATTTATGTGTACTTATAGTGAATAAACATTATAGATATACATTATTTAAAAAAATTATCTTTTTAAGGACTTCGTCTCAATCCCCTTTCATTGAGGCATATTTTGTTTTATACACAACTTTCTTTTATACGGTGTATAAACCCCTTTGACTTTTACATTTATTCAAATGGAATATTCTTTATACGAAGCGTTTTGCTAAACGACAAAAGGGAATGTTTTTCTTTCCATACTTACGTGGCAACAACGACTTCTCCGCCGCCATGACCATTATTTGAGTTTCAGCTTCCTCTACAAGCCATCATTTTTTTAATGGAAAATAAATACAAAGTTTTAACTTTCTTTTATTTTGGTAATGAAAATGGTTTTGAAAGCGTTTTTTTATATCAATGTGTTGTATTGATATATTATGATTGAAATGTGGAAATTTTATGTTTCCTTTATGCATGTTTTATGTGATACGATTATGTTATGGTTTATGATATGTTTAAACCTATTCATATGAGGAATGTATTGGACTTAATAACTGACGGGTGGAGCCTGCTATCGCTCCTCAATGCATCGGCAGGTATCATGAGACAACTAGACGTGGAATTGGCTGAGGCCCTTTCCCTATTTGATTTATGGTTTTGGACGAGGCCTTAATCATTTTAGATGTCTTGGTCGAGGCCTTGACAAAATGTTTCAGAATGTCTGGCATTATACATTCCCTCATTATGAAAGTGGTTATTGATATTGCATGTGATAATTCGACCAGTAGAATATCCATGTGAAGAAGTGAATGGAATTATCTCATTTTACTTTTTCCATATGATGTTGATGTTCATGTTTAAAAGGATTTTGTTTTAGTTATACATTGTCTTAAATTTTTATGTTTATTTATGAAACCTTCCACAATATTGTTATCCTTACTGAGCATCTGAGCTCACCCCTTTCAATGTTTTAATATTTTCCAGGATGTGAAGAAGTATTTTATGAATGACCTGCATGGATAGTCAGAAGAGGATATGAGTGTGGACTATGAAAACTTTGTTATTAGTTTTTCACTTTATGATGTAATGTAACATTTATGAATGTATCTAGTGTTTCCATGGCTACTAAACTAATCGGTCTTTCAAGACTTGATCTTTTGTGATCATGCCAATGTTACGAAGTAATGCACCGACTCTGGGAAGCTGGGGTTGGGGCGTTACATCCCTCACATCATGTAGGTAAAAGTTGTGGTGTGGATAAGGTATGATCTACTTATAGGATATACTGCTACGTGTTTGGAGGCTGGGATAAGATTTTTTTTGAGTGTGATAAGATCCTATTATATTTTTATTATTTTATTCAATGTATGTGATTATCCCAAAGGGTGATTTTTTGGATGGGACTATTGGGTATATTATTTTCAATTTATTATTTAATTGATGAAATTTTATTATTTTTCTAATTACTAAAATTGAAAAAAATAAATAAATATATTTTATGTAATTTTCTATTTTTACATGGATTTTTTGTATATTCTTCCTATGGTTACTCAATAAACCATCACTGCAAGTCAACAACCGATTGGTTGTGGGGATGCATGCCTGAGGTCATGTGGCATTTCTATTAGAACTTAGTAATTCAGGTCAGTATGTTACAAAGGAACTCCTTGAGGACAAAGTGATCCTAAATTAAAATTCCACATCATCAAAGTAGGATGAGATCCAAAAAACCAATTATATGTATACACCTCCAATTACAAGGCGTTTTCCAATGGGTGGTATGAAAAAAACTATTAGGGAAGTGGGATAAATTGATACATATTTATAATAATTGGAATATGATTTTATATACATTATATATTATAGGGAATATAAGGGATTCAGTTATAGAAACCAGATTCCAACATATATATTATTTTATGTTTTTACCAGAACATATCTTAAAAATAGAATCTATAAACCTATAGGCCATGTGTTTTTGGGAGTATAGGTATGTAGTAAAAAAACATAAAAGATAAATTACTTCATTGTTATTACAAACCTCTATAATATGATCTGAAATCCCATTTACATTCTATTTAATAAAATAATAACCATGATACAAACATAATATAAAAGGGTAATCTATAAAAAACATTATGGAAATAAACATGTAGTGTAACTAAATAATCAAAATGCATATAATGATTTAATTTAAGAGTATGATATTATATTGTCACATTAAATCTTGGAATAATTAATTGGTTATCATAAGATCATTCCATCATAATATTGTATAAATAACATAAAACATTGAACTATAAGTCCATGTTGTGGCTCACTGCTAAGAAATAAAAACATAGAGTTCTAGGATTATTCCACATTCATCATACATGGTATCTCATTATATTAAAACATTAAAAAATTCATTGGAGTTCTGTATAATTATGGTACAAATTATAACTTTATAATATGTTCATGTATTTTTGAACAATATAATGTAATCATTTATAAGTCACATGTATATGAAACACCCATGAGAAGGAAATGGGTTGCAAAATATTATCTTAAGTAATATCTAAATGAATGAATACTAAGAAAAGAAGCGATTAAATATTTCATCACTAATTTTTAATAAAAATGAATTGTTCTAAATATAGAGTTTATTTGAAGAATGTTTTTTATAAAATTAGTTGATAATTGTTAATATATGATCCACATAAATGGATCATTAATAAATGAGTTAAGAATAATTAAAAAAACATTAACATGATTTTTTCCATAAAAAAATTATTGAAATAGAATGGGTTTCCATAAAATAGTAATAATTTATTAGAAATATCATATTGAATTTTGGACAAGATGTTTTTGAAAATCAATTAATTTCTAACTATCACAATGAATCCTCAATGTGTTACAAACATTCACTCCCAAATTATCTAATATATGATTTATAAAAAAAATTGAATTAGAAAGAGTGTGAGAAATACATTTAGCCGCCCACACACTCTATGTTATTGAATTCTATTTTATACAATAAAAACTCACACAACAATCTCCCATGAAAAATATTCTTTTTGATTTTTATTTTATATCATTGAAAATATCCAACCCAATTATAATCCATGTATTAATGAATATTAATATAAGAATTTGTTTTACGAAATATCCCATTAGAAGATGTTCTATTAACATATATCAACATAAATTTTACTTCCAATATATGTGATACTATTGGATCAAATTTATATATTTCACACAATGTAAAAACAAAAATTATTTTGGGCCTTGAATTTTAATTTTTGTCCAAACATCTTGTCTTGTTTCAAATAATATCATATTAAAACATTATACAACATTATCTTTACTCATCATCATTCCAACTAAAATAAGAGTAGAAAATTATTTGGAATCCTCCTTGCCAAACATTTGTAATCCTTCTTATAATAATTTTCTTAATGTGAGAATATATATCTATCCCTTTTTAACATATAATCCTAATAATAATGTAAATTCTCTAAGAATTAATTTTTTTAGAAAAACTATTTTTTCTTTGGGAAAAATGATAATTGATTTTGATTTATCCCCTAAAAATTAAATAATAATCATAAAAAATATAAAAACAAAGTAACTAAGATCATCTTCTTCATGACGAAGTTTCTCCCACAATATCCTTTTGAAAAGTTTTAATTTTGTAGAAAACTATAATGATTTGAGTACTGTAATTTTGGAGCTTATTAAAAGCCATTAAAATAATTATTTAACAAATACACATTGTTTAATCTTCATCATTTAATAACCCACATCATGGATTAATATAAACATATTCAAAAATCGATCCATTTTATAAGGTTGGATTTATATCAACCACATAAATGATTTAAAAATGTGGTGAAACCACTATTAAGAACATTGTAATTGTTTTTAATTGGACAATGGGGTAAAATATTTAATCAAAATCCACACAGTCCACATATTAATAAATTTTTAAAGGAATTCATGATTTGTTTCATAAAACAATCACATATCCATTTATCTTCTTAACACACATTTTTTACCAATAACATTCTTCCCTGATGATCATGAAATGAGTTACCATGTGTCATATTTATCTATTATAAAAGACTCTTCATTTATAGAAATTACCCATTAATTATGTTTAGGTAAATTTGAATCTTATTTCAGTTAATAATATGAAATAATTGACGTTTTAATTTCAAATCTCAACTATCACTTTGTTTTAATAATATCATTCTGATTTTCAATAATGTTTAAATAGTTAACCATTTTTTGTTAGGTATGGAATATCAATTTTTTCATACCATCTCACATTCCTCACTAAAAAATTATTATAAGTCTTTTGTCAAATATTTTTTATTACATTTATATATGACTTTTTACTATCATTAGAATCTTTCAATTTATATTCCATAACATTTTGAATAATAATTGTTAAGGAACATGTTTTTTTTAAAACATTCACATAAATGGAATCATTGAAAAAATTTAAAAACAAATTATAATTTATAACATCATGTATAGGATGAATATCCCATGAAAATTATCTCACCATATTTTAAATAAAAAATTTCAATATCCTAATTCTAGATCTTTAGTCATAAGGGACTTTCAAAAACATTATACCATTTCAGTGAAGTATTTTTGTTATACCACAATTCATATGAATTCATGTTATATTAAAGACTTACCAATCATCCATTTTCTACATTTATATAAACAATAATAAATTATCTATAAAAAACATATAATTGTTTTAATCTTACACCACACTTCTTCCCATTACCACAAGTATTATATTTTTCATTATTAAATCTCTATTTTATTAAGGGGTCTATGGAGAAATGTATTGATATTAAATTTTATTTTCTTTAGATATGATTCAAAAAAATTACATGTGAAGACTGTTCTATTTTCTATTCTCATTTATAGCATATAAACACCCAACTCTCTTTTATCTTCTACTCAAATAAAATTTATAATTTCCAAATGTACTAATTTATGATTCATATAAAGTATTGATCATCCAAGTAAAATAATAAATTAAGGTGATAAAATAATTGATTTTTTTTGTTTTCTGATATCACATTATCCCTCATAAATCAAATTAATTTTTCTCAAGAGTATTGGGGGATTATATTTCATCCTTTTCAGGTTTTCCAATAACAATAATACCTTTATGATATGTTGTGAAACAAAATTATCATTCCAATTTAGTGGTGGAATGTTTCTTGCAAAAATAATCATTAGAAAAATTATTTATATTCTTGTATAAATGCTTCCTATTTCTTATATACCACAAATTATTTTCATCCTCTACTCTTATGTATCATGCGTTAAAAAAAATTCAAATATGAAAATGATTTGTGAAGGTTCTTTCTACCATTGTCACAATTTCTCTATCTTCATATATATTATAATATAAGAATATTTTTTGAGGAAAAACTATTTAACATCAACTAAATGTATTCTAATACACAATAAATGTTTTTATCCCATTAACATATATAACATCCTAGATTTTCATTTTTTATGCATTGACATTAGTAGTTCATATTCCTCAAATTTTTTTGGATCTATCATTTGAAAAATTCACTCCCCCACAATATATGATGTTAAAAATGTAATATTTTTTATCACCTATCATGTTGGAAAATATACACAATTTAAAATCCAAAGTTTGTAAATTTTTATTGAATTCAATGATTTCTCAATAATAAATGACCATTCTTCAAATTTATTCTTTCTATTTTAGTTTTTATATTGTAAAAGAAAAATTAAGATTTATTGTAACTTCCTCTAAATCTTTTATATCATATTCACATCTTCCAAAAACATTCTTTAAATAGTCAAATTGGGTTTTCATAAAAAAATTATTATAACTTGTGATATTTATATCCCCTATTTCCATTGCATCGGAATGTTACTCACTTTTCTTCCATAATTTCTTATATGTTTCCATGCCTATTTCAAAAACGATACTTTTTGAGAAATGAGATATAACATTTTTACCATATGATCTACAACCTTAATAGTAACCATTTAATATCTGTTTTCTATAAAATTTCAATCATTCCCAATAGAATATTTGTCATAGCGCGTAACATTTTTTTTTACTTTTGATGCCTCTTGTCATAGGGAATCTATCTTATTAGGGTTATTTTTGGATTTTTTTTGATGGATTTCTCACATCTCTTCCCAACCAAACCATTGCCAATGTATTTATTAAAACCAATATAATTTGTAAAATTAGAGGACTTTTACATTTTATAGGTAATGATTTCACTAGATTATTAGAATGATCTTTCTTTATATCTTTTGATGTTTTTTATTTTACCTTTGTTGGTTTTTTTGTAACTTTGTGTCGTATATTATAAGGTATTTTTAACCCCAAGATATTTTTACTATGTCATGAAAACATTTTCTTCTTTAGATGAAATTTTATTTTTTTATCTTCCCCAATTTTTCCTTATTGTGAAATTTTCATATTATATTTTATGATTTCATAGATATACCCATCATATAATTTAAGGGCATTTTTACCAACTGTTTAATTATATACACTTTCATTTTTCATCATTATGATATCACGATTCAGTTTTTTTCAAGACATGCTACAAGTTCTAATATTATTTTATATTCACTTATTTATTCTCAATCTTCTCCAACAACACTAAAAAATGAATATTTTTTACAATGAATGTTAGAAATTAAATTTCTAAAAATTTCTAGTACTTCAATTGTTGGTCAACTATTATATGCAGACTAATTCATAACATTCATACAATACATACTTTTTTTCTAGTGAAATTTAACTTACCATATCTATATTTCTTATCTTCAATAAAATATTTTTTTAAAATTTTTCCTTCATGGTATTTCCTTAGAATAATCATTATATTCTACAAATTTCTTCATAGGGGGATTTATAGAATAATTCCAAACTCCAGTAAAGTCAAAAAAGTTATGTGGGAGTTTTCCTCTATATGTTTCTCTACATATTCGATAAATTTAAGATATAAGATGTAACATCCCAGGTAAATGAAGAATAAGATATTTTCATATATACTAATATTTGTGAATGAAATATTAAAAAGGTTGCTTTTTTTCGATACTGTACCTGATACGCAACAACGGGTTTCTTTGGAATCTTACGTTGCACACTAATAATATAATATTATTATTTTAAATGGTAGTTAACTCCTAGATATAGTATTAACAAGAATGAACAAAACTAACTATAATATGAATATACATGTATTTATATTTATCCAATAAATGTTAGAGTCTTAATATATGAATGAATTTAATTTTAAGCATAATTTACATTAAAACGCTAATTTATCACCTTTTAATGGTGAACCCTATTTAAATATAGTTTTGGTTACATTAATACTTTCTAATTGACCAAATAAAATCATTCTTTAAAATGGGGACATCAAATTTTACTTTGGGTTAATTTTTGGTATTTTTCTGATAAAGTTCCTTTTTTAATGAATAGTGAAAAATATTGTATTTCAATTCAAACGTTCTTTTTAATATAATTTATTTATATGGTAATATTATATATTTAATTGGTTTTAATGTGTAATTAAAATATATTTTTACTATTTCTTCCAATTTTGGTCATTGGATTTAATTTCACTTTGAAATTGGACATAAACAAGTATCAATCTTTTGATAGTTATTGTTTCTTAAAAACACACTATTTGTTTTAACAGTGGGAATTAATTTTTAGATTAATTAATTCCAATTATATGTTTTGAAATTGGAAAAATATACATCATTTTTGAATTTGGAATATCAAATATATCTTAGGCTGAATTTTTGGTATGTTTCTGAAAAACTTCAATTTTTGATGAATAGTGACACCACTTGGTGGTAGTTAAAAAACAGACTTTTTTCATTTAAATGGAATTTTACCACTTATGTGAATTGAATTTAAAAAATCCGACAAACATTGTTTTTATCACGAAGTAAAATTTGGTTCATTAAGATGAAAATAATTATTGGTGAATAGTAACTTTTGACTTTTATTTACCACGGTTAAAGGTAAATAGGGTAATTTAAGGTTAAAAGAATATTATAATAATTCCAAATTATATTAACACATGTCCTAAACATATTTTATGAGTCATGTCCAACCATGGTCCTCTTTGGGTCGATTTTAGGACCCCATTGATCCACTTGGGAGAGATAATGACAATTTAGATTAATTAATTTAATGTAATGGCAAAATTGACATTAACAAAAATTGTTTAGTAATTAATTTTTATATGGTGATATATAAGTCCTATTTTCGACTATAAATATTAATTGGAAAGATAAAAATATTTCATACATGATAGTAGTTTTTTTATAATTTTTAGACCTCAAAAAAATTAAATTATTTATGACACAGTAATGATGCAGTATTTACCTCATTAATAAATGATTAAAATAAATATGATTGTAATGATTAAAATATTATCCAAAACATGCCAAATTATGATTTAATGATTTTATTTCTGTTATGAGTCATCTTATCTTCGACCATAATGATGTTTGGACCATTATAAACCCAATATATTTATATTATAAATTAATATTTTCACTCTTTCCTAAAGAGCCCCTCCTCTCCCTTATAAAAGGAGACCACTAATATGAAATTCCTCACACCTATCAAACCATTTGGATCATCCGAAATCTTCCCAATTAAGCTCCCTAAATCCCTCTCATCCTTTTAGAATCCTTACCTTAGGTATAAGGCACTTAAGAAGTCGTTTTGGTTTAAAGCAGAGGAAGTTTCCTAAATTAAATGTAACTGTTTCTCTTCAATTGTTTTCTTTTATTTTGCTTCTCCAACCCCTAAAATCTTTTTATTTATTTTATTTTGTAACATAACCAGTATCCTCAATATACTAGGATGTTTTTATTATAAGTATTCGAACTAAACTTACACACACCTCCATCTAATGGATGAAGAACATAATGTTTCTGTGGATGGAAAACTGACGCCTCACGAAATGATGATTGTTCTATTACATCTTACCGCCTCTCATGGTCGCCATTATGATGGAACTGTATTTATATATGATATATATTATGTTTATGATTTCTTTATGCTTCTGTACTTCCCTTTTATATCAATAATTTATGGATTCCATAGTGGGTAAATGCGATAATCACATTTGAGGAAGTGTGGACTACCGCCCCCTCAAAGTGATGTGATTCGTTAATGCATTATGTGGGATGAATAAATGATGAAATTTATGATATTATAAATGACATTATACTGTAATTATAATATACCTATGTATCATTATTTTTTAATTCCATTAAAATAAGAAATATAAATGAATGTAACATTCATGCGTACGTACGATTTACCGTCTCCATGAATGGTGAATATCATTTCTTACCTCTAAATGTTATGTACTATTATAAATACATGTATATAATAGATATATATTATATATAAATAATGAATATCATTATGTATATAATGAACCTTTTACAACATGAACAACATGTAATTATAAGAAGTCTATTTTTTGACTCAAGTACCAAATATCGACAAAATGATCATTATTAACCTAAATGATTACATAATGTTTATAACATGTTAATAAGTGATATAAAACGAATAATAAACTTGAAAATGGTTATTAAGAAAGTAGAAATTAACTTTAGTTTATTATTCAGGAGATTATACAATGATTGAATCAAGTCGGACACGAGGTAAGGGATCTGACCTCTCTCTTTCTTTTCAAGTACTCTCTTTTATATCATTTCGTTTATGCTCCATATTATTAAGTTGTAGGATTTTCTTTTAAATTCACCATACTATAATTTTTATTTTCATATTATGAGATACCCCCCCTCTTACTCTCATCAATTCATTTTAAGAATTTTTAAGTGGTGTCGTTAGGCTGCCGAATTTTTGTAATGGATTTTTTTATCTCACTTTTAATTTCAGGAGATTTCCATTGTTCGCCATTTATTAATTACATGTGGTGTATTGTGTACTGCCATTATATATAAATATTATCATTATTCTCTTTATATTCATGGTATTATGTGATTCATTTAGTGGTTATTAACTTTTTGTCATACGACTCAGTTGGTTACAACGTGGGAAAGGGTTTCAGCTCACTTTTTATTCTCATGACATTCATGCTATACTTTCCACTATTTTCTTTGTGTGGTGTATGTACTGCCCATGATTGTACTTATTGTGTAATATAATCTCATTTATGAGTATTTACATCTCATTTTGTGATCATTATTTCATGTTTCATATGTTTTGTAAGTTTCCAAATCGGTAAGGGAACTCCATAACCCAATTTCCATTTGTTGGGTTGATATTCTTTTTATTTATTTATTTATGTCATCCTATGAATATGTTTGAATGCCCTAATATTGTTTTACACTTAAAATCCACTTACCTTGGGTGTATTTATATTTTTCACACATAATTATGAGATTGATTTATCCTTAATTTAAGGATTCCATCTTTATAATAGATTTTATCTCAATTTACATTTCCATTGAGACTTCATTGTTGTTATGCACAAATTAAATCTTATATGGTGTATATATTGTCCTTTGAAATATTATATAATGAATCCATTTATTCTCAGGATATTATAATGTTCTGATTAAAATTTATTCTTAAATTAATTGTATTGAAGCATCCATCTTTTTGTTAAAAACTCTTTAACTAAAATATCATTTTAAATGTTATAATGATTTATTCTTATAAATATTTCTCATTAATATCCATGTTTTCAAAATGGGTTTTAGGATTTATTTATATGGACATTAATGTTTTAAAATCATGAAAGTGATATGGGACACTTTGATTCAAAAAGCTTTTTTTAAAAGGTTTTGAAAATGATTTGATTAAACATTGTTTTTTTCAATATCTTGATTTGATATATTGGAATGTGGAAATGTTATCTATCCTTTGTACATGTGTTATATGTTATGATTATGTTATGGTTATTGGGAATTGTTTATGTATACGGGTTGTTCCGTGAAAAACCTTGGCCGGGTCAGGCCGAGATAGCTCTCTAATGCATTGGGTAACGTGACGGAGGTAAACGTGAATGTTTCTCCTAAGAGATTTAGGGAATATACTGTGATGGGTATTCCAAAGTAACTCCATATGTTGCTGTGTTATATACAATGTAAGTATGGTATGGATGCCTCAATTTACCTTTATGATTTATGATTTCTACGTGTCTTTCGTAAATATTATGATTTCATGAGGTAAGTAAAAGATTTCATGTTTTGTATGTATTTATGAAAAAATGTTTTCATTCACTATTTTATAACCCTTACTGAGCCTTTTATGCTCATCCAATGTTTTTGAAATGTTTTCCATAGGACTTAAAGATGAATAGGGTCAAAGATGGGATCAAGGAAAAGTCAATCTATCTAAAACATGGAACTAGACATGTTTCTGTTTGACAATTTTTTATTTGACAAAAAATGGATACTGAGTAGTGGTGTCTTATTGTAATATTCATGTTGTAATGTAATAGTTATGGCCTAAATCTCTAAAACTATATACCTGAAAAGATCCTCAAAGTGAATTATTCGTTTAATTCAAGATTATGTAACGATTGAGGCCGGGTCCTTATAGTTGGTATCAGAGGTCAGTTTAGATAACTTTGGAGGTTAGAGTGTTGTTTAAGAAAAAGTGAAAAATTGTGTATAACCACAATGGTTAGTATATTAGATGGAGTCATCATTTTTTTAATGATAGAATGAGTTTGAGATAACTTGGATAACTATATCTTGGTGTTTATCTTCCTATTTTTTTATTTGATGATTTTACTGATATACTCACACTGACCTTTTTGGTTTTAGTAAATGGCTGGATCTAACAGGCACCGAAGTAACAGTGGATATGAAGAAAACTATTACGGTTTTATAAAAGAACAACTGAATTATATGGGAGCTGCAATGATAACTCTTTTGGTTATCCTCAACCAACTATCTGGAGTCATGACAT
Source organism: Viscum album (assembly GCA_963277665.1). NCBI lineage: Eukaryota > Viridiplantae > Streptophyta > Magnoliopsida > Santalales > Viscaceae > Viscum > Viscum album. The sequence goes on along the minus strand of OY728135.1, from coordinate 1,043,864,456 downwards.
ACCACCTGAACCTTGGTGATTTTTATAAGTCATCGTATATGCGAGAAACAAATCCCTACGGATGTTCAGGTAATAATCATAAAGGTAAGTTTGTTCAAAAAACTATTTGTCAAATATGTTGAAAGAAACAGATAGGAAAATGTTTAAAAGGGACAGAAAGACGTTATAGATGTGGAAATGAAGGTCATAAAGCAAGAACGTGCCATGGTAAAAGGATACATCTAGTTGACTCTAGGAAAGGGAAAGACGTTCTTTCTGAATGATCAATTGAATGTTTTAAATGTGGTTTGCATGGTCATTATGCAAACACATGTCCTACGAAGAATTTTCGGGAATGGGGTCCCCATGATTGTACAAATATTCATTTAGAAACACGTAATGCCATTCCGATTGAGGATGAAGAAACTGACAATGAAGAAAGAAATGTATGGATTATTTCTTAACATATGTGTACTTATTATTGAAATCTTAGGATACGATTCATGATTTTGTTTTTAGGAAATAATTATTTCCGAATAATTTAAAAAGGAATGGATAATGGATCATGAAGAATGTTTAATGAGTAAGAAGTCATCATATAATCGATTCAAGAGTTATGGTAGATTTTAGGATGGTGAAATTATTAGATGTATTAAGTCTCTTTTGATGATGGGGTCACATTAGAAGACTTTTTATAGTAACCCTAATGTTTGATATACGAAAATATTATTCAAGGAATAATTATCCTTTCTTTTGTGGATATAGTTATAAAGAACCATTTGGGTTTATATGATCCATGAATTTGAGGCAATTACTGGTTAATATATTTTGGGTTGCAAAATGGAAGTTATCAAATAACCTTTGTTTTTAAAATATTTTATGGTTATTTTTGATGAATTTATCTCTTTTTGAGGAATGTTATAAAATTATATAGTTTTCGAAATGGGACAACACGTAGACCGTGTGACATCCCGTCGTGTCGGACGAAGCAGTGGGAATCGAACCCACAACCAAAGTGCAACTGGTATTTATCGCCTACCACTGGACTACGTGACATCCCTGGTTAGTTTGACTAATTCTTTTTAGTGAGACGATTTTATGAATCATGAGTAAGTGTATTTTGGGTCATCTATGGGAATTATTAACCTATCATGGAGGATATGTGATTAGGTTAATTACTTTTCAATATGAGACTTCAAGAGCAACAGATGTTATTTGGAGATAAATGTTAATTTGTACCTTGGAAGACTATGTCATTAAATCCTTCAAATATTTGGGTATCAATCTTTGTTTGCTTTACTTTGAATAATTTTATGGAAAATTGTTTTTCGAATGGTCTTCGTTGAACATTTGGTTTGGTTAAACAAATTTTGGAGATTAAATGTTTTTTTTATATGTAAAAGTTTATCTTTTTAGGGGATTGTCTGATCTTATACTAATCGTTTTGGTTTTAGATAATATTTAAAGACATGGGAAATATATAGTTCATCTTTTGTGTATTATGTGATTCTCTCGAAGTTGGTTATAGCTCTCTTAAGGTCAAAAAAGTCATCCTGAATATTCATTGCTTGTAGAAAATATGAGTTTGTGTTAGAAATATAGTAAAAGATGAATGTCTACATGAACAGTAAGTATATTTCCTTATGTTTTTGGTTAGTCTCATTAATAAATCCCTCAACTAAAAGTAACTTTAAACAAAAACCTTGTCCGTTAAATTTTCCTACTGGGGAATCAAAGACTGTTTAACCCATCACAAGTTTGTGATTTTTTGGTGGTTAACATTCTCCTAAACATGTTTTCTATCACACTCCATCAGAACGTGATGATTTGTTTTCTCCTCCATATCCATTTTTTCATGAAATCCTAGTATATTTTGTCTCAGGTAACCTCTGTACTTCTCTTCATTTATTTTAATGTGATAGTTTTATTCACTCTCTTTTCAATGTGGGGCTTTTAATGAAGATTCGAAGCCCAGTTTTAAAATTGTGAGGACGCAATTCCCAAAAGGAGAGAAGGATGTAACATCCGAGGTAAATGAAGAATAAGATATTTTTATATATATTAATATTTTTGAATGAAATATTAAATGGGTTTCTATGTTCGATAGTGTACATGATACGCAATAACAGGTTTCTTTGGAATCTTACGTTGCACACTAATAATATAATATTATTATTTTAAATGGTAGTTTACTCCTAGCTATTGTATTCAAAGGAATGAAAAAAACTATCTATAATATGATTATACATGTATTTATATTTATCCAATAAATTTTAGAGGCTTAATATATGAAGGAATCTAATTTTAAGCATAATTTATATTAAAACGCTGATTTATCACCTTTTAATGGTGAAACCTATTTAAATATAGTTTTGGTTACTTTCATAATTTCTAATTGACCAAATAAAATCCTTATTTAGAATGGGGACATCAAATTTTACGTTGGGTAATTTTTTTGTATTTTTCTGATAAAGTTCATTTTTTAATGAATAGTGAAAAATATTGTATTTAAATTCAAACGTGCTTTTTAATCTAATTTATTTATATAGTAATATTATATTTTTAATTGGTTTTAAAGTGTAATTAAAATATATTTTTACTATTTAGTCCAATGTTGGTCATTGTATTTAATTTCACTTTGAAATTGGACATAAACAAGTATCAATCTCTTGATAGTTGTTGTTTCTTAAAAACACACTATTTGTTTTAACAGCGGGAATTAATTTTTAAATTAATTAATGGGACTTATATGTTTTGAAATTTGAAAAATAGACATCATTTTTTAATTCAGAATATCAAATATATCTTAGACTGAATTTTTGGTATATTTCAGAAAAACTTCAATTTTTGATGAATAGTGACACCACTTAGTGGTAGTTAAAAAATAGACTTTTTCATTTAAATGGAATTTTATCACTTATGTGAATTGAATATCAAAAATCTGACATACATGGTTGTTATCAAGAAGTAAAATGTGGTTCATTAAGATGAAAATAATTTTTGGTGAATAGTAACTTTTGACTTTTATTTACAGCGGTTAAAGGTAAATAGGGTAATTCAAGGTTAAACGAATATTATAATAATTCCAAATTTTCTTAACACATGTCCTAAACTTATTGGATGAGTCATGGCCGACCATGGTCATATTTGGGTCGATTTTAGGACCCCATTGATCCACTTGGGAGAGAAAATGACAATTTAGATTAATTAATTTAATGAAATGGAAAAATTGACATTAACAAAAATTATTTAGTAATTAATTTTTATATGGTGATAAATAAGTCCTATTTTGGACTATAAATATTCATTGGAAAGCTAAATAGATTTCATACATGATAGTAGTTTTTTTTATAATTTTTAGACCTCAAATAAATTAAATTATTTATGACACAATAATGTTGTAGTATTTAACTAATTAATAACTGATTAAAATAAATATGATTATAATGATTAAAATATTATCCAAAACATGTCCAAGTATTATTGAATGATTTTATTTCGGTTATGAGTCATCTTATCTTCGACAATAATGATTTTTGTACCATTATAAACCGAATATCTTTATATTATAAAATAATATTTTCACTCGTTCCTAAAGAGCCCCTCATCTCCCTTATAAAAGGAGACCAATTCTATGAAATTACTCACACCTATCAAGCCATTTGGATCGTCCAAACTCTGACCAATTAAGCTCCCTACATCCCTCTCCTCCTCCTAGAAGCCTTACCTTAGGCATAAGGCACTTAAGAAGTCTTTTTGGTTTAAACCAGAGGAAGTTACCTAAATTAAAGGTAACTATTTATCTGAAATTGTTTTCTTTTATTTTTCTTCTCCAACCCCTAAAATCATTTTATTTATTTTATATTGTAACAACACCAGTATCCTCAATATACTAGGATGTTGTTATTATAAGTATTCGAACTACACTTACACACACCTCCATCTAATGGATGAAGAACATAATGTTTCTGTTGATGGAAAACTGACGCCTCACGAAATGATGATTGTTCAATTACATCTTATCGCCTCTCATGGTGGCCATTATGATGGAACTGTATTTATATATGATATATATTATGTTTATTATTTCTTTATGCTTCTATACTACCCTTTTATATCAATCATTTATGGTTTCCATAGTGGGTAAATATGATATTCTCATTTCAGGAAGTGCGGACTAATGCCCCCTCAAAGTGATGTGATTCGTTAATGAATTATGTGGGATGTATAAAGGATGAAGTTAATGATATTATAAATGATATTATACCATCATTATAATATACCTATGTATCATTATTTTTTAATTCCATTAAAATAAGAAATAGAAATGAATGTAGCGTTCATGCGTACGTACGGCTTACCGTCTCCATGAACGCTGCATTTCATTTCTTACCTCTAAATGTTATGCACTATTATAAATACATGTATATACTACATATATATGATATATAAATAATTAATATCATTATGTATATAATGAACCTTTGACAACATGAACAACATGTAATTATAAGAAGTCCATTTTTTGACTCAAGTACCAAATATCAACAAAACGAACATTATTAACTTAAAAGATTACATAATGTTTATAACATGGTAATAAGTGATATAAAATGAATAATAAACATGAAAAGGGTTATTAAGAAAGTATAACTTAACATTAGTTTATTATTCAGGAGATTGAAGAATGATTGAGTCAAGTCGGACACGAGGTAAGAGATCTGACCTCTCTCTTTCTTTTCAAGTACTCTCTTTTATAACATTTCATTTATGCTCCATATTTTTATTTTGGAGGATGTTGTTTTAAATTGACCATAATATAATTTTTATTTTCATATTATTAGAGACCCCCCTATTACTCTCATAAATTCATTTTAAGAATTTTTAAGTGGCACCGTTAGGCTGCCGAATTTTTGTAAGGGATTTTCTTATCTCACTTTTAATTCCGTGAGATTTCCATTGTTCGCCACTTATTCATTACATGTGGTGTATTGTGTACTACCATTATATATATGTTATCATGATTCTCATTATATTCCTGGTATTATGTGATTCATTTAGTGTTTATTAACTTTTTGACATACGACTCAGTTGATTACAACGTGGTAAAGGGTTTCGTCTCACTTTTTATTCTTCTGAGATTCATGCTATACTTGTCACTATTTTCATTGTGTGGTGTATTTACTGCCCATTATTGTAATATTTGTGTAATATACTCTCATTTATGAGTATTTACATCTTCATTTTATAATCCTTCTTTCATGTGGCATATGTCTTGTATGTTTCCAAATCGGTAAGGGAACTCCTTAACCCAATTACCAATTTTTGGGTTGATATTATTTTTATTTATTTATTTATGTCATCCTATGAATATGTGTGAATGACCTCCTATTGTTTTACACTTAATATTCAATTACATTGGGTGTATTTATATTTCTCACACATAATTAAGAGATTTATTTATCCTTAATTTAAGGATTCTATCTTTATAAGGGATTTTATCTCAATTTACATTTCCATTGAGACTTCATTGTTGTTATGCACAAATTCACTCTTATATGGTGTATATAGTGTCTTTTGAAATATTATATCATTAATCCCTTTATTCTCATGATATTATAATGTTCTGATTAAAATTTATTCTTCAATTAATTGTATTGAATCATCCCTCTTTTTGTTAAAAACTATTTAACTAAAATATTGTTTTAAATGTTTTAAAGATTTATTCTTATAAATATTTCCAATTAATGACCATGTTTTCAAAATGGGTTTTAGGATTTATTTATATGGAAATTTATGTTTTAAAATCTTCAAAGTGTTATGGGACACTTTGATTCAAATTTCTCTTTTTAAAAGGTATTGAAAATGATTTGATTAACCATTGTTTTTTTTTCAATATCTTGATTTGATATATTGGAATGTGGAAATTTTATCTATCCTTTACACATGTGTTATATGTTATGATTATGTTATTGTTATTGGAAATTCTTTATGTATACGGGTGGTTCCGTGATAAACCTAGGGAGGGTGAGCCCGAGATAGCTCTCCAATGCATTGGGTAACGTGACGGAGGTAAATGTGAATGTTTCTCCTAAGAGATTTAGGGAATATACTGTGATGGGTATTCCAAAGTAACTCCCTATGTATTTGTGATAGCTACAATGTATGTATGGTATAGATGCCACAAGTTACCTTTATGATTTATGATTTCTATGTGTCTTTCATAAATCTTATGATTTCCTGATGTAAGTAAAAGATTTCATGTTTTGTATGTATTTATGAACAAATGTTTTCATTCACTGTTTTATAACCCTTACTGAGCCTTTTATGCTCATCCCAAATTTTTGAAATGTTTTCCATAGGACTTAAAGATGAATAGGGTCAAGGATGGGATCAAGGAAAAATAAAGATATCTAAAACATGGAACAAGACATGTTTCCTTTTGAGAGTTTTTATATTTTATGAAAAAAATGGATTCTGAGTAGTAGTGTCTTCTTGTAATATTCATGTTTTAATGTAATAGTTATGGCCTAAATCTATAAAACTCTTAACCTGAAAAGATCCTCAAAGTGAATTATTCGTTTAATTTAAGATTATGTAATGATTAAGGTCGGGTCCTTATATAAGAGACATGATATTATCATTTTTGCGATAATTTTCCTTATCTTTTGATTCCTTGAGGTCAAAGTTATCTATATATTTTATTTTTAGCATTCAAATTACATAAAAATACATTTCATCCCTGATATAATATTTTAATTATGGATCATTCCTCATCTCATAAGATATAATATTGTTATGTAATTCATTATAAGATTAATTTTATTTATCTTATAGGGAAGATATTTTATAGTCAACCCTATTTTGGTTGTTTCTCATAAGTTTATTAACAATTGTATATTCTTCTATGATATCTCATAATACACAAATATTGAAAACAATATTATTCAATCTCATGAATTTTTCATTAATTGTTTTTGTATCTTCCATTATCATATCTTCGAACATAATTCTATACATTTGTATCATTTCATTATACTAATATGGTTTCCCATGACAATGAATTCATTTTTACCAATGATTCAGTAACTATTTTTGGGAATAGTAAATTAAGAAAATGATTTTCTATAAAATAAATTAAAATATAATTTATGGATTTACTTTAATCCTCCATAATTCTCATGTTTGAAAAGTTTGTACGATCATATTTCTTAATTAGCAGAAACCCATGTATGACTCTATCAATTACCTTAAATCCATGTGATATAAAATATGGCATCCCATTTTTCAACCATGATAATTTTTCCCATCGATGGTTGGAATACCACTACTATTAACTGAGTTCTGATTTTCATTATGAGTATAAAATAGGAATTTGGGTCTTTGATACGGAGTTCCATTGGATCGTGGAACCATTGAAAGGGGTCTATGAATGAGTATTGAAATTTTAAAAAAATTCAATGTTTATGAAATTTCAGCCCTATATATTTTATGAATTTATTTCATAGAAAAATTATGAAATACTCATAGGCATGAAATGATTAGAGGGAAAATATGACACACTATATTTACAAGGTATACCCTAATTATGATAGCCTACATCATTTCTATTTCTAGTCTCATGGGACTATAAAATTTTACCATTTTAATAAAGTGAATATATCAATTATCCAAATCACATTAAAATTATTCTATCTTGCAATATGTATGGTTTTAATTAATTCCTTCAATTTACAAGTTTATATTACAAAACCAATTAAAAACAAAATTTTGAAACATTGTTACTAAAACTCTAGAATGATTTTCCAGATATATCCTATAGTTTCCTCTACCGAGAAGTGTTTGTTTAGTGAACCATTTCTATGTCTTATGAATTTTCATCAACTGTACCTAACATAAAATTGTGACTATTTAAAAACTATATTATATCTGATTATAAAAAAACAGCACACCTCAAAAATATATATGGAATATCAACCAATTTCTCAATAATTTTTTATCTAAAAATAAAATATGTTTATTGATTGAATCAAAATTATTTGTTTGGTAAATTTCATAAACTCAAAACTAATATTGCTTAAAATTTCACATTTGGATCAAGTACATAATTGTATGGATATTTTCCCAATATAAATAATTTTAAATAAAATGGACAATAACATTCCCATTATATAGTTTTTCCTGAAGTTGAAAATGTGGGAAAAATATTTCACATTCCTAGTCAAACAATTTTTTATAATTATGTCAAGAATTCCAAATTCCTCTTGAATATACTCAAAACTCATTGAATACTCAGTGTCAGTAAAATTCATAATCTACATTTTGTGACATAAATTATTAAGGGAAATCATCTGTTTTTATTTTCATTTATCATTAATAAATCAAACTAATTATTATTACAAACCATTTGAATTTACACATTAAAAAATATGTTTTGGATTTTATAATGTTATGAATTGGTCCTTATAAAAACATTATCCTATTAAATTTTCTATTCATTAAAATGACTAGAGACATTCCATTGAGTAGATCATTCCATGTTTAATGAAAAAACATCAATTATATATTTTTCTTCTTTTGGATGAATTTTTATGACCAATATTCTTTAGGATTACATTAACTTAGTCTATTTATATGACAAGTCCATCCATTGAATCAACATTTATCTATATGACAATATAAATCAGATCACACATTAGTCAACACTGGGTTAATTATTCTTTGAAAAGTGAATATAATGACATAAGAAATGGTCATTTGATGTAATTCATCACAGGACATCATCTGATATACCACTTCATTAAATTTTGTCTAATGGACAACCTCATAATCACTTTTCATACAATTAAATCATCAACATTTATACAACATATCAAAAAAATTGTCTTTTTCATTTCACATAGCCTACTAAATAGAGTTAAACATATTTGAAAACTTCTAAAATTGTTTTTCAATTCATTATTTACAATTCAGGTGTACTATTATAATTTATCAATTTTATTTATCCCGTTGAATTTTTATACATATGTATATGATAAATCATCAAGAACTGTTTATTTTATTCTCATTATATAAAAAGTTTACAAACTCTACCAACAATAATAATACTAATCAATGTTTTTTTGAGTTATCCGTTTTTCAATTCAATTTCTTTGTAAAAAAACCATTATTGTCTACATACTCGGCAACATGTAATGTTATATTTTCTCACAGAAATTTATTTCATTAGGTTTAACTATTAATTTTCATCAAGAATACAAATAATCAACATTAGTAACATCAATTTTGAACTTTCCTTAGAATTTAAATTTGATGAAACTTATTCAATACTGTTATAAATAGTTTTTCAATTTTGATAGATTCTTCCGCTAGAATCATAATCCTTTTTACATTTTAGGTACATGTGTTATCTTGAATGAAAATGTTCATCACAAATATTCAATTCCCTATTTGATAAAAATAATATTTCAAGAGGTCTTCCCTAATGATAGAAACATTCATATTAGTATATCCTCAACTTATATGGAATTAAATGCCTCTCAAAAATGATCAAGACATTTAAAACTTCCACATTTCTGAAAAATTAATCATAAATAAAAATTTTATCAATATTTCTTAATAGAATTTCAGTATGTTAATATCATATGTTAACAAAACCCATCATTTAAAAATTGTGTTATAAATAAATAAAAAATATTTTTCTAAATAAATCACAATGCATCATCAGTTGTATTATTAGATATTTAGGTATAATATTTATATAGTTTCAAACCTGGGAAGATTCTAGCAATAGGTATGTAATGAAATCACTATTATGTGATTTATGGATATCACTACATTAAGGTATCTTAGAGATAAGTCAATATTTCATTCATACTTGTATGATATAATGGAATGTATAGAACAAAAATAAAATAAAACATTTCCTAACCTTGAGTGTTTAATAAGTTTACCTTACCGCAATTTATTTTCATTCTCCTCCTTAGTGGTGGTGATGGTATGTTGTTTAACTTACTCTAATAAGTTAGATGTTTGTTGATGATGATTATCCGAGAAGATGCTTGGGTTTTTTCAATGAATACTATAATGTCCATTTTCTATACATTTTAAACATTAGACCATATATTGAGGATTAATTATAGACATGCTTTCTTCTATAACATTTTTTTGACTCTTTCATTTCCATTTGAAATTCACTAGTAGGATTCCCATTCATTCCACACTTTAAACATATCCATATTCCCTTTAGAATATTTCCCAGATGCTTCTTTCCATACATATGTCATGTGGTTTTATATATTTTTTCCATCATGTAATTATTCCATGGCCCTCCATAATTAAACACCATTCACATAATCAATCTCTATTCCAATGAGAACCATTATTGGAAATCTTAGTTATACATATAACAACCCAGGATCCCCACTCTCAGATCCTATGCTAAACCAATACTATTACATTCTCATATTTTATGTTGATAATTATGACCCAAATGTTTCATATAAACATTAAAACATCAAAAGGAAAACATGTTTCACATAAAAAACAGAGGACGATATAGGTTTATAGGTTTATATAATTATGGGAAAATTATACATCAAAAATTCACAAGAATTTAAATGAAAATTTTGTCGATTTAAACATTGACATTTTATTTCACATTAGGTCATCAACACCATCATAGTGAAATACATTATAAAAATTAATTGTTCAATATATTTATTTAATACTTAGGGAAAAAGAAACACAAGAATGGAGAGCTTATATGCTCAGTAAAGATAAGCATAATCATTAATAATTTAATTTCATTAATGATCATAAGTGATCATAAGGGTATGATGACGTAATTAAATTTCACATGTAGGTCGTATAATAATGCATACCCATTAATACAAGGATCATCAAATATATAAACATCATAAAGAAATAGTCATTAGAATCAAAAATCTTAAATAATTTATATCAATATCGACCATTAGAAAAATTATACATTCATAATAATCTATTTAACCCCTTTTGGTGACTTGGAGAATCACTTTTTCGAGACCCTTTCAAACCCCTATGAATTGGAATAATCATATGGCTAAAGTTTAATATAATTGCTACACAATCCATTGTATATCTACAATGGGGATCACACTTTATATATTCTATATTGGTTTCACCCATTTTATATGATCAATAATAAGGCTCGACCCTTCATATATACTATATAAAGATCTCATATGAGCTATAATGATACTAAAACCTTCGTATAAGCTATATCATGCTCACCAATTTCATATAATGATTATGTAGTATAACATGAATAAATCAAATTCATCCTAAAGACTATAAAAAATAAAATTATTAATTTATAACCTTATAAACCCATTGAAAAAATGGGTTTAATGTCAATCTATTTGAAAAATGATCAACCCAAGGAAAATAAATGGGTTCCATAATAAACAATTTGAAACATGATTAACATGTGGTGTGACATCCTTAATTTTCTCAAAGATATAGGCCTTTTTAATGTTAAAATTCATTTTCTTGGGCCTAAAAATGTTATATAGAGGATTCGTGGAGGTCTCTGGGGTTTCTGTGGCTTGTTTAGAGCCCGAAGCCCCGAAATTTGAAGGACCAGACTATGCATCATGTTTTTGAGAAATCGTACTAGCCAACCTACATGGTATATCTAATTTTTCAGCTTGATAAAATAAAGTGTTTGGTGCTACATGGTTATTCTATAATCAGGCACCCAATATACAGGTCCTTGTGGGCATGAATACCCCATACATAGTATCCTCCTACATGGTTAGTGCACAATTGTACCAATTGTGCAGCAAAACCGTTCACCCCTTTCAGTGTGATTGATTGTATATTTTTTACCATTAAATGATTTAAAATTACTCAACACTCTTTATTCCTATTCATTATAGAGACTTTACACCTCTTCCATGCATGAATCATCCTCTTCTCCCCTCTATAGGTTTTGAGGTATCTCCTTATACAATCTCCAAATCACTCGTCTTTGGATCTATTTAAAAGATAGAGGAAGGATCTCCAATATAGTTAATTAAATTTTCATGTTTGTATTATAATATATTGTGATATTTAGGTGAAAATTATTCTCTCCAATTTTCAAGGAGTTTGACTATTTCGTTGATATCTTCCATTCTATCTTGATTCAATCTTCTACAACATATGAGTAGTGAAATAATACTCTATGGTTGGTGTTCTAGAATCATTCCTAGTGGTTTGCTTCATTCTATATGGGGGTTCAATCTGCCACATTATGGAACCTTCCAGCAACTCCTCTAACATTAAAAATCTATTAAACTAAAATGTATCTCATATTGGGTTTGATATTAACATAGGGATAAACACATTATTGGAGAGTTTACCTTTTTGGGAGAAACCCCTTGGGTGAACCCAACTTATAAAACCCATATTACCATAAATTGATATGTTAATGAACATTTGAGTGAGTGTGTGTGAAAAATTCAATAAGTTACTTATATTAATAGAATGACATAAGTTAAAAGGTAGTACTTGAGTTTCCTCTCTTATATTGATGATTGGGTCCATGCTCCATTTCTCATTATTATTTTCGTATATAAGTTGTTTAATGATTATTTATCAATCCATCGTTGAACCCCTTGAATGAAACGAATTAGGCTAAATTGGTTATATAAAGCCCTCATTTTTCTCACCATCTTATTGTTGATGCCTTATTCGTATACCTTGTACCATGTTTTTTTTCATTGTTCCTCTATTGCATTTTAGGCCTTGTTATTATTACCATTTGTAATATTTTATAGTTTATTATATTGAATTAAAAGAAATTGTCTCACATATATATCTTGTTATATAGGCGCTGCCTTGTCAAAAGATGATATTGGTTTCTATTTGATGAATTAATGGAGTCCACAAGAGAACCCTTGTCATGAATAAATGAGATTGGGGATTGAATCACCGTGCTTGTCTTAGTACAACTTGTCATTCTGAGAGTGATACATTGATTTCCTGGTACGATATTAAAATGCATAGAATTATACACTTTTGTGACACATGTTCCGTATGGGATAATACATGTATGGAATCCTTAGAAAGATGGATATGAAATGCACTGGATGATACATGGTCCCCTATGTGAGATACTTGGGATGGGATCAGAGGTTTACCATACCATGTGTGATACAAGTTATTCCATTATGAGTCACCTTGGATGAAATATTTTGTATTGGTAATATCAAGGGTTTTTATAGAGTCCCTTGGGATTCTATTATGGATAACAATGGATGGGATTAGGATTCCATTACTGTATTTGGTGGATGAATTTTTTAGATTACATGTGTTGACTTATTGTTATTTTTATCCATATATGAGCATGATATAATGTTTTCATATGGGTGTGGCCACCAAGATAAACCTCATAATTGGGGTAGGCCCACTTTTGATGCTTCATGTATGATGAACCAAGTATGTACCATATTGGTTATTCAGGTTCCTTTGGTTTAGACATCTGGATTAGGCCAATGTAGGTAGAATCAACTGGGAACCGTTTGTATAACTAGAACAAAGTATTTTAAATTTATTATTTACTAATTTCCATTACATTAATTTTTTATTGGAGCAATGTACATTTATTTATCATGAAATGGATTGGTCTAGACCCCACTAGTGGTGGCCAACTAAGATTATATCTCACACCCTCTATTTAATTCCTTTAGAACACAAGAATACTTCATTGTTATAGGTTTATAAAATTGGAGGTGGCCAGCTTCTGATGGTTGATTGGATTTTCTGGAGTGCGGTAAATGAGGAACGACCATATACTCAAGATTCATGACATATTTAGTTTTTGGAATTTGTTTCATTTTCATATTATGTGGTATATTCCAATATACCATATTCTCAATTTCACTATTTTTTATGAAAAAATGACACATCTTTAGCATCATCACTAGTCGTATCTATTTTAGTTATCTTCTATCATTTCTTTGTTATGTTTTATGCTTGTTTATTATTATTCTGCTATTATCTTCTTGTTATTATTGATTCTAGAATAGCAGGTTACTGTCTGATCATATACTTTCTACTTCTAATGTTTCTACTATAATATATGTTATTTTTATCTTTGTTGGTTGGGGAGGAGTGATTTTGGTCTTATGTCCCACCATATTGGGGCTCTATTGAGTGTATACTATGGAGGGATGATACAATGTGGTATTATGGAGAAATTATCCCATTATCTTAATATTTGGGTACTATAAAGGATACTTGGATATGAAATTTTTAAATAATCATGTGCCTGAGATAAAATTACCCATGTACCAGGGAAACAAATATTTCCAGGGATGGGTAAACGTTCATATTTCTTGAGCAAGTTATAGTTTCATGGATTTCATCATTAGGTGATCCATGTTTTTTTTATTGATAATTTTTATTTCATTATAAATTGTTTTTATCATCTCCAAGATGATATAAGGGCATATGAAAAATATTTCATTATACTAGGAACCATATGGTTTAAATGCCATTCATTTTTCCATGCCATTCCTCTTTTTCTACATGCATCATATGTATTTCAAGTTCTTTTTGTGGTACATTATTTTTAATTCCATTCAAGGATATGAAGTTTAAATTGATTCTTATAATGTCTTCCTTGACCTAATAATGTTTTTCTATATTGGTTAAAATAGATACATCATGTAGTTGGTTATGTCATATTGAGCCATCAATAGTTTGTATCATGGGCAAGAATGTGTTGTTGTTAGGATTAGGTAGATGTGACATTCCAATTTATAAGGTGTACAGTCCCTTAAAAATGGAAATTGTGATCTATATAATTAATCATTTTTAATATATTTTACATACATAAGTGAATCAAAATGAATGTGATCCATAAAATGAAATGGACACCCTATATGTGTAAAATGAGATATCGAACCTGACCCAACCTAGGATTGTGAAGTAGTTTGGGTCTATCATGTATCTTTTCATCCTTCTCTGACTATTACTTCTCACCTAGATCTCGCACTAGGAGTAGGTTGAGGTTTATGTTGTGTTATATGAATGTTTGATAACTTTCCTTTATTATTATCGATTTTCTTACAGACATTTAAATCTATTGTGAGAAGTGTGATTTTATATTTTAGAGTTATGGAATAGTGAATTCCTCATTATATATTCTAGTAATGTGACGATGTGCATACAATGTGGGTTGTGGGACTCGAGGCACCCATATCACTTTATGTAGTGAAAACATTGGAATCTCATATAATTCTTCCACTGGGAACTGATGCTTAGTTATTTGAATGCTTATTCCTATTTATACATTATATTTACAATTATCCAAGCCTTCCCCTACTATGGAAGAGATGGACATGGATTTTTAGTAGTAGGTTCCTCCCACCTTCTTGGGGATGGTGGACCTTAGGATGTCGAGTCATTGATTTAATCCATAGTGTTATCTTCGACCATCTATAGATACCTCTAGAGTATAGGTTTAATATCTCTACCTATATATTGTGTGATTCCACTATTTTTTGTGGTATATCATTTCTCAGGCTAAGAATCATCAATGTATATTCTGAGAAGACCTCTAAATAGCCTTAAATTATTACTTATAACTATATACTATGAGAGAATACTATTCCATGGCGTTTCTAAATCATCAGTTGTGTACTTAGTCTATGATAGAGTATTCTGGTAATTTCACCATGCTCTATATGATTAATTCATTTTTTAATGGTGGTATGTTGATGACTAATAGGATATATGATGATAGAATTTTGTACGATGTTCGAACATAGGAGACTTTATTTTATTTTACTATTCTTAAAGATATAGTGAACAAGACCCTTATCACAAAATGGAAACTCGGATAAGGTGGGTGTGTTAGCAAGGGATGTTTAGTTCTGAGGTAGGGTGATGGTATATCTCATAATATGTAGATTCATTTAGATGGTGTACGTGGGGAGTTTCTAGCTAGGATAATTAGACTTACAGTCATATGGAGTTTCACCAATACAGAATGGAAGAATATAATAATCCTTAGTTTATGAAGAACCTGATAAATTGATGATCTTGTAGCAGTATGTGTCACCTTCAGAAAATTTTTCAGTCTTTTCCTCCATCCACTAGTGATTATGTATCTTTTCCAACACTTTTTTTGGCTATAGGAGCAGTGACACCATGTAAATATGGGATATTTCCTTATACATGTCATTCTATCCATGATGTTTTTTTTCACCGTTGAGGTAGTCAACATTCAAATGATTAGAATTTGTTGAAATTACTAGTTCAAGCTAGTGAGGGAGCATCTCAATGCTTCGGTTCAGGTGAAATCTATGAAGTGTTTCCCACTCATGTTGATTAGACTCCAAGGCCATCTATTGTTATAGGTACTATTATAGTATCTTGTAATTTATTTTCTTCACTTTTGATATAGGATCATCAAACTCTTTTATATTAGTTGTTATTATAGAAAAATAGGGCCTTTCAGTTAATTATTTCTGTAGAGTTATGTCTCTTGAAGAACAATTTGGGGCTAGATTATAGGGTACACACTAGAGCTTGGAGTACACCATTGAGATAGGTGGGTTCCCTTTCTTTATGAGTCTTTTTATCCTTGATATGACCTTTACTGATGTCATTTTTAGTATGGATTGGAATTTTCCTCATCAAGATCAAGTGGATTGATGTCACTACAAGGTTAACTTCACTTCACCAAAAAGAAACATGTATATTCGGAAGGTAGAATAGGCTATTGAGGAAATTCAAGACAAAACCATGTGTACTTGAATTGAAGAGTGATTTATTAGAGGTATACTTTGTTTATGAGTGATCATTGTGTGTGGCTTTCTGAATTCCCAAGGATTATAGATAGTTACAGGGATGTATTCATAGAAATTTTTCCATGGTTACCTATTGATGGTGTGATTGATTTCACAATCAAGCTATTTTCATCTGTGAAACCGATTTCCATTTCTCCTTAAAGGATGGAACCTATACAGCTCTATGAACTCAATAAGTAGTTTGAATATCTTAAGGTAAAAGGGTTTTTTCAAACCCAACACATCACTTTGGGGTTCACCAATCCCTTTCACCAAGAAGATTAATGGTACGCCTAGAATGTGAATTGATTACCACAGATAGAACCAGCATATAGTGTATAATTTATATCCACTACCTCTTATAGTTGACCTTTTTGACCAGATCTAAGGAGGGATAGTTTTCTCTGACATCAATTACAGTTTGGGATACCATCAGGTTCTTATGAGGCCATTAAACAGACCATTTACTGTGTTTCATTGATGTTTTTGTTTATATGAGTATATGTTCAGGTCATTTGGTCAGAAAAAATCTTTGATAGTTTTAGTTTATCTAACAAATAGTTTTTTCCACCTGTATATTCATTACATTTTTGTACTAATCATAGATTATATCTTAATGTATTCTTGCACTAGAAACGACAACAAAAACCTTGTTGAGATCATGTAGAATACATTGAGAGAACATCCACTATATATAATGAAAATTAAATTCCATTTTTTGATCAGTAAGGTTCAATTCATGGGTAATATCTTATCTAAGGCAATCATATATATTCTCCTAGAGAAGGTGAGGCTCAATTGATTATTAGGAATAACCCAATAATGTTTTTGACATGTGTAGTTTCATGGTGTAGTGTGGCTATAATTGGTGATTCATATGGGATTTCTCTTAACTTATAGTGTCACATATTATCTTGATCAAGATGCATGTGAAATTCAGTTGGACTAAATCTTGTGAGATAGATTTTTAAGAGCTAAAGGTACCAACAACAACATTGATCATGATTATGCAAGATCTTGGAAATGTCTATACAATTTACTATAATTCTTCAACGATCAATCTTGGTGATGTTCATATGTAGGGTGACCGGGATGTAGCATACGATCCCTACAATTTGAGACCTCATGAGTGGAATTAAATTATATATGACCACATTCAAGAATCTATTCACCATGCTCTATTCTATTAAAGATTTTATATATTACATAAGCGATTAATTATAAAAAATGATAATAAAACTAAAAATACATCTCCACAAAACAAGACTAGAATATGCGAATGTACAAGGGTATTGAATACCTAAAATAATTTTCCTTTGAGATTTCTTGTACACCCATAAAGGGAAATGCCATGTCTAATTCCTTGAGTTAGAAGACATAGATGAAATATTTTAAGGGGGATCGTAGTGAGTGGAAACTGATGTACTTATTTTGTAAGATGCAATAGAAGGTAAAAAAATGGAAAAAAAGTTTGAGAAACTATGGTTGACACATCCACCATTAAAGAGATTGTGTAGTTAAAGAAACTATATAATATATTGGTCCTCATCATGAGGGAAACTATCTATTATTAGAACTCGCCTCCTATTTGGTTTGTTAATGATAATGATATCTTATTCTTCTATGGGTATGATTGGGTGCCTTCTAATATATGAGAAAATTTGATGCGAGAATCACATGCCTCTGTGTGGGCCATTCATCACGGGATTACCATGATATACCATAAAATACGTTGTTAGTATTAGTGGATATGTATGACGTTGCATATTGAAAATTTTATCACCCAATACTCAATCTATATGTAGGATAATGTTGAGTATAAATGAAAATCAATACTTTTACATCCTCTCTCCATTATTGAGTGGAAGTGGTCAATGTCACCAATGATTTTTTTATTGGATAACTGATATCCCCCTGAGGAAGAGACATAGTATGGGATAAAACAAAAATTTTAACCAAGGTTACACACTTCCAACATATCATAGATACCATATCAATTGATAAGATTGGAATAATTTATATCCAATAGATGGTATACCTTCATGGTGTACCTCATTCTATCCTTTCAAAATGAGACCCTAGTTTATTTTGTTATTCTATAAAGGGTTGAAAAAGGAAATAGGGTACTAGGTTCTCTTGAGTACATCATATAAACCTCGTACAAATGGGTTTTCTTAGAAGATGAAATATTTTTTAAATGATATGATTCATCCCTATATCCTCAATTTTAGGGGTTCATATGAAAAGAATTTACAATTATGGGATTATTCCCACAATAAAATATTTTAGAATACGGTTCAAATTTGAACATATGAGGCCCTTAATGGTAGACTGTTTTGTTAAACATTATGATAGTTAGAGGTAGTTGAGGTAGCACTGAAAGTTTGTTATGTTGTTTATGAGATTTCAAAGATATATCAGATGATTTAGAAGCATATTGAAATAGATCCAACCATGATAAAGTATTATATCGACAAACCATGTATACTCATATTTTATAGCTAGGACAACAATTATATTTTCATGTATCACATATATTGGTTCGTAGATGAATTTTGAGACTTGTAATGTTATCAACTTGTTTTTTTGGTCCTTTCTAGATAGTAAAGATCACCATTCTAGTAGCATAATGGTTTTTGTTACCTTAGAATTACCAATCCTTGAATGAACTCTTCCATGTATCAAAGATTTTTAGGTATCATGGTACCTTGTATCTTTCATTTGACCTTGAGTATTTTGATCTAAAGGAAGATATGTCATTCAAGGAACATCTAATTCATTTTGGAGACTATAGAAAGATGTCTATTCAAGGCTGGTATATTCCTCTGGTCTTGGTGCTATGTTAGTTCAAATGTGTATGGGAAGAGAAATAAAAGAATGAGGCCTATGTATATGTGAAATTGTTTTAACATTTCATAGATTATGTTTTACAACCCCCAAAAGGGAATCTCGGGGATGAGTTGTCTTTTGGAGGGGAGGCTGTAATGGACCAAATTTTTTAAAATGTATTGACTGTTTATGTTTTGTCTAAATTCCTTATTTTCGCCTTAATAATGTTTCATAGGTGATTCATGGGGGTCACGAGGTTTTCTATGGCTTGTTCAACTCCTAGAATCATAATATTTCAAGTAGTAGACTAGTCCTCTTGGTTAAGAGAACCCATACTATACATTCCTCAAAATTTATCTAACCATTCCTCTCGAGACAGTGGGTTTCAGGGGGAAGAATAGTTTTTATTCAATCGTTTGACCTCATTTACATAACCTTACAAGATTTAATACCCCTTCTATAGTGGCCTTCCAAACTATTGCAATGTGGTTTGGCGAACCATGAAACCAAACCATCTTCCTATATCAATATAAGTGATTTTAAGATTCTTAAGATTAAATATGTTAAAATTTATCATCCTTATTTCTCCATATTCATTCTATCAGACACTCCTCTACCATGCTCAATGATTCCTCTCATACTCTTTATAGGTTTTGAGGTGTCGTTTTCTTACATGCTCAAAAATGATCACCATAGAATCCATTTTAAACCTCAATGTAGGATCATCACTCTTATTTATTATTTTAAATGTCTCCATTTTCATATTTTGTTCTATTTAGGTGTGAAATATTTTTCTGTAATTTTAGGTCATTGGAATTTTTCCCCAATATCTCACGTTCCAGCATGAATCTAGTTTTGTCAACAGATTAGTATAGCATTATTGATATAATTTTGGTGCTCTAACTTCTATACAAAAGTATCATTATATTTTTTATGGTACACCATTTTTTCGCATGGAAAAACCCTATGGCGAAGACTCAAAATTCTAAATAAATTAAACTACGTGGTTCAAATGTAGTATATGACTTTATCTTTTTGATTAACCCACTCTTCAGGTGTTTTCCTTATTTGTAGCCACCCCTTGGGTGTGCCCACAATATATATCCCATATTCTCATGCCTTGATATAATAATCTATATTTTTGTGTGTGTTTCTCCTTTATTATATGAATTAAATTAATTAAACGTCTTTAGTTTATGGGTAACTCTAGAGTTTCCCCTATTATCTTGGTGCATAGTCTCATTAATCATTTCTTATGATTATTTTATTAAATAAGTTATTTAATTATTATGTCTCATTTCATGGTTGAACTTATTGAATGAAATTTATTGGATTAAATTGGTTTAGCAACACGTACCTTTTAATGCGGGTATTATTTCTTATGCCATATTCTTATTCCTTATAACATGTTAATTAAGCCTTGTTCTGTGCTTACATATTAATCCTTATAATAATTTCCTTATGGATCAATACATTATTGGATTGAATTAAAATGAATTTAATATCATTCCTATCTTGTTATTTATTTTATGCATTTTTTAAATTTGATCTTAGTTTCTAATCCTTTAATTTTTTTAGGATAGTAGAGAACAAGGGACTCGTATTAATTAATTCATAGATGGACTCGATGTGCTTCTCTTGGTACTACTTGATTCATCATGAGAAATACATGGATTGAAATGTATGATCACTCTGGGTTGATTATTAACACTCTTGAGTGACTCTAGTTATCTACGGGAGATTTCGATGATGGAATCATCAGAAAGAGGAATATTCTATACCTCAAATAATACTCAGTCCCCTATATGAGATACCTGGGAAAACAGAATAGGTTTTCTAGAATGAGAGTGATACGAGTACTGTTGTTACAGGTTTTGTTGAAATACATTGTGGTATTAGTTTTATATAGGGATGCTATTGAGACTATTAGGATTGAATTAAGGATTTATTTTCATTGTCTTAGGATTTCATATATAGATTTGATCGATTCATTGTCCAAAATACACGAGATTCCTTATTATTATTATTATTATCAAATTATGCGAATGCATAAATGTTTTAATAGGGGTGTGAATGCCAATCCAAAGAACATGATTGGGATTCGCCCAATATTAGTTCATCATATATGATGAACCACGTATACATCTTGTTACTTGTTCAGGTTGTTTTGGTTCAAACATCCATCTTAGGCCGAAGCAGGTAGAATCAGCTGGAACCCTTTATGTGACCCTACCCGATTGTTGTTTATCTATTGTTTTCTTATTTCCTTTCATTTACAATTTCTTTTAAAAAGTATCATTAATTTTTCATGAAATTGATTGATCTATAAACTATTGTAAGTGTCATACATGTATTATATATTACACCTAAAGGGGATACCTTTAGAAACCAAGAAGACTTAATGATTTTATTGTTTGATAAAGGGAGGAAGACAACTTTTGATAATGGATTGAATTATATTAGATGTGGTGCGATGGAAGGGTACCAAGTCTATCCTCGAGATGCATATCGTAAAAGTTTCTAGACATTTTTATTTTAAACATGCCTATATACCCTATTAAGAATTTCACACTTTTTGTATAAATACATGACAAATCATTAGCAACATCAATAAATGTATATATTTCATTTTATATTCTTCATGTTTTTTATTATTTTCTATGACTGTTTATTATTATTACAATGTTATCTACATTTTTTTATACTTATGCTATAGTGGATTACAGGTCTAGTCATATAGATTAGTCATTCATGGTTTCCTATATTTATAATATGATGTTTCTCACTGTTCTAAAACTCTATCAAATGAGGGAACTATCTCCCCACAAATTCACATTAGGACCTCACATATATTTGGTAGCCTCTATAATTTGAGGAGGCATTATTAAGGATTTTTTTGCTCACTATCTCAAGGAAATACTATTTGGAAACCAATCTGGGATGATACATGTGGAAAATAAATGGTTTCAATAACAATCACACTGAATCATGGTTATCCAATGGAAAGAATGGGGTCTACAATAATCTCGTCTGAAACATGATTAACCCATTGAAAAGAAATGGATTCTATAAAAATCAATTTGAAACCAGATTAAACCTAGTAAAAAACAAATGGGCTATTCCAAAATCGATTTTAGACAATAATAATTCATAGAAAGAAGTCTTGGGGATGGTAAAAATATATAAAATCCATAGTAGTGGATATGTATAAACAAGGGTTATTGTAAATGATGAATTAAAATTCCAATATAATATCATTAAAATAATACATGAGGAAAATAATCATTAAATATTCAATGTTTCCAATACCACATTGAAATGTTTGATTCATATAACCCCTGAAGGAATAACATTTAACAAAACATTAAATTAATTGATAATAAAAGAAATTAAATATATAAAATTTCATCGGAATGTATATAAAAATAGAAAAGAAACTAGTGGTAAATATGAAATTTATCTCACAGATGTTATAAGTTATATAAAAATACCTTACCTTGATTCATATTTTCCAGGCATGTACTCTATATTTTTAAATAATAAATATACATTAAGTATTTACCTGATTCATAGCTCTTTAAAAGTATATTACAAATTTAAATTCACTTCTGAAATATTTATATACAATTACTTAATCAATAATTTTTATATCAGATGTTTGAACTATATTCGGTTTAGGTGTGTGTAAGTGTAGGTATAACCCAACCAACTAATATTAAAGATATTGAGGTTTTTATATAATCAATATATAAAAATAAATTAGGGGATGAATAAACAATTAAAATAAATGTTCTTGTCGGAAAATGTTACATCTTCTTCGGGTAAATATTTTTGGTTTTCATCAATGGAATTCATTGGTTTGATTTATGCAAAATGTGGGTATTCTAGGATGCAATTTTTGATGTTGGGAGGTGATTAAGATAGGTTTCTAATGATCCAAAAATTAATTGCATATTTGAATATATGGGGAGAGTGAGTGCATTTTTATAGTGGGGAGGAGTGAAATTCAAGTAAATATATAAAGGTAAACATTATTATGAGGCCTCCCTTACATAATATGCATAACATAATTGACCAAATTCTATTAAGATGGGTATATTGAAATAATATGTCCATAAAATTGGTTTTGGACATGTTTCTAGTTAAATTTCCCCTATTATTAAATTCTATCAACTATGTAAACACTTTTTTACCTTATTCATTGTAATTAATATTAATTTTTTTCAATAATTTTTTTTATAAACAAATTTCGAATTATTTAAAATTATAAACTATTAAAATACCAAATATTTAATGAATTTTTTCAAATTATAATCACATATTTGACATAATTTAATTTAAAATTAGTCCGTGTAATAGAACGTGAATGCAGGTTTTTAATATAAAAAGGTCAAATATTTAAAATGTTTTTATATCCAATTTCATTGTGTTATATAATCCAATGACATAAAAATTATTAAAGTATATAAAATTGACCTAGTTATATTTTAATACCAATAATAAAATATAATTTATCACTATCAAATATTTATATGAAAAATAATTTTTCAAATAAAATATTATATTATTTAAAATTTATCAAAATATTACTGTACCAAGAAAAAACAACAAAAAAATAAACCAAAGTAAATTTTGATATCCATATTTCAAAAATTAAGAAAATTTTCCCCGAAAAAAATTATAAAAGAATCAAAATGATGTTTTAAAACAAGTCTCCCCTTAAAAGGTGGCAATACTCCCTTTTAAAGATATACATATTTTTTTCTCAAATTTGGATATATTCTAATCATCAACATATCAAACATAATGGATGAATATTAGAAAAGTTTGTTAAATATATAAGAGATAAATTTCATTAATATATTTAACTAAAATATATTTATTTAATTTATTATGATAAAATGAAATTCTAGTCATAAAAATAGTTTTCATAAATACTAATCCTTTAATTAAATTGGTATTTATTTTAATTTCTAATTATTTGGTAACTAATGAATTTATTTTATAAACATGATTAAACTATATTTAATAAAATATTTAATATCTTTCATTCCCCCCATTCCAATGGCTATGTAATATCTGTCATAATAATGTTAATAGTATATTTTTGTCTAGTAAGATAAGGGGTTATTTGTTACATAAGTCAGAAAAATAATTCGATGTTCTGTATAAGGCGAGATAAACATGGTGTTAGATGTGATTTAAGATAATATATGTATCTAAAAGAACATAATATATTAATAAATTTATATTAATTTTATGTTACCAGGATAATTTTATCATGATAATTTTATCATCTTACAATTATATCTTTTTAGAAGAATATTAATATTATTCTAGCATGATATATAATTTTTACACATTAAAAAACTTGTGATTATTTTTTGTTGTTCAATACATCAATTTAACCAAATCACTAAATCCTAATAATCCAGCATGTTGTATGTAAATGTATAATATACAGGGATAAAATATCCCAAAAAATATTGTTTCTTTTTTAATCACTGTAAAAAATAGATTTTGGATGGAGAGATTGATTACATAGTATTGAAACATCATTTATAATCTGATTGAACTATCAGAATTATACGAAGACATGAATGAGACTTCTTAGGTTATCCAGACCCAAATGAAGGAATTTAGATTAAATAGAATATAATGTTAATGTAATTTAAAATTAAATAATGTGTATATATATTTTTGGAATACATATCGTATGAAAATCCTTATTAATTCAATAATTAATTTACTATAAATCAAATAAAAAACATGATGAATTAAAAATAACAAAAAAGAGTTAAAAATCATTATATGATTGAAAATAATAATTATTTATAAGATTTAGGATTTAAAAGTTTTTTAAACATGGTTTACATGAGATGAAAATTTAATATATGTTAGAGATATGAAAATATGGGCAAAATAGTTACCCATATGAAAATATATATCACTATGTAACGGTAATGTTTTTACCTTTCCACAGTGACAAAAATCATTCACCCTTACTTGATAGACAACTCCTCTAAAAATTGATATTAATTTACATTTTAGAATGACCAAATATCAAGCATTAACATTTTAAAATGAATGTTTCCCTCAAACTTCATATTCATTATGAAAATATTAACATTTTTTGAATTAATTTACTGAAACCTACAATGTAAAAAGGGGTAATGAAACATACTCTTGTATAAGGAATTTGGGAGACATAGAGATCACAGTATGTTAACCATAATAAGTATTACATATAGGGATAACAATGGTGGTATATTAAAATATCGATATCGAAAGAAAAAATAATTCACATGGACCAATAGAGTATGATATAAAACATGGTCAATAAGAAGATAATGACACCATCACCACAACACAAAAAGGATTATAAAAGGAAATTGATATCATTATAGGATATGGTAATAATATAAAATTTTATTTAAGGATCCTTTTCCAAAAATTTAAGGATTTTTTTTCATCATCTAGATTGAAAACAAAATGAACATATCATACATAACAAATGAATTTCTCCATTTAATCAACTTCCACCACAATATCATATTTTTCTCTATAATATGAGTGTTAAATATGGTTTTTTCACTCCTGGAGCACTAAACAATTAAGGACCACATTTCCATAAACGGGATAAATTATTATTCATTCTTTCTTTAACATTAATCAAAACCAAGATTGTTATTCCATGGTAACATAATTATTAAAATTAATAATCCTTCATATGATAAAATAATCTACAAAATTCAATTTATATTACCATATATGAAACCAAATAATTACATAACACTATATCCCAAATATCCTCAATAAAAAGAAAATTATAGAGTGTCTTAACCTTATTGTTTATTTTTTACCATCCATATTTCAATCGAAAATTATGGGCAACTTATTTCTCAGAAACCATTGTCACTTAGTGAAAAAATTAAATTATTACTCATGAGATTATCAATACAATAATACTTATGATCCCATAATTACATTAATGTCCAATATCATATAAACCATAATGGTTATCAATACATTAAAACATATTCCTATAAAAAGTTGTTTAATACTTCATATTGAACCAAATTTTTTCATATATTTAAACCCATTATAACAAATCCTTAAATGAAATTTATAACATCAATATTATAACTACATAAATCCTCAAATAAGGGGACTAAGACATTAAAAATAAGATAAAAAATAATCTTATAGTCTTATAGATGTATCTATTAATCTAGAGATAAACTCATTTGAAAAAAAACATAATCTCAAATGTTATCTAAACCATTATTTGATACCAATTATAGTATCTCGTAACCAAAACTCCTTGATCCTGTGCGGAAATCTAAAACCATATATTCCTGGATTTGATTCCGATAATTATAACCAAAATTATTCATCTATACCTTACAACATAAAAGGTAAAATGTGGATTACATAAACAATTAAGGATCTTTTAGGTTTATACTTTTATATAATTATTGAAACTCTAATATAATAATTTGACATGAATTTAACTGAAAATATCTCCCATTTAACCTAGTTCTTATTATATCACATTAGTTCATCAATGTCATACTTGGGAAATTATTCATAGACCTAAATCATTCAACTTCATTCTTTAAAACCTAGGGAAAATTAAAAATAATAAGCATGATACTGGATTCTTAGAAATGGTATACCAAAAGATAACAATTGAATTTCATCAATGATTAAAATAGTACAAAAGGGTATGATGACACAGTCAAAGTGAAGAAGATAGTCAAAACAGAACCCATACCCATCAATACCTAGATCATAAAATATTAAAATGTGTTAAAGGAAATGTTCATCATATTCAATAATTATAAGAAATGTGATATCAATCTCGATCAATAGAAACATTATATACTCATAATAAGTTATTTAAACTCTTTTTTGGAAATATGAAGCATTAATTTTATAAAACCTTTTCAATATACTTTCAAACCATTTTAATTGGAATAAACATACATAAAAATTCTAATATAATCATTACCCAATGAATTAATGACCTATAATGGGGATCAACCTTCGTAAATTATATATCGGGGTCACCCATTTTTTTGATCTAAAATGGTGATCAACTATTGTTATATGTTATATCTAGAAAACATGTGAGCTATAATGGGAGTCCAAAATTCATACATGTTTGTATAGGGATAACCTTTTTCATATAATTCTCATGTACCATATCATGAATAAACTACATTCATCACAGAACACTTTAAAACATTCATTATTCATTTATAACATAACAAAACTAATGAAAAAATGGTTTTAATGACAGTCTCTTTGAATTTCAATTAACTCGTGGAAAAGAAATTATATCCATTAAAATTTATTTAAATCATGATTTACCTATAAAAAATAAATAGGTTTCATAAAAACTTCTCAACACATGGTTATCTAGTTAAAAACCAAAGGGTTCCATAACAATCTCACTGAAACATGATTAATCCTTGTAAAAGAAAAGGGCTCCATTATAATCTTTTTGAAATAATATTATATCGTGGAAAAGAAATTGGTTCCTTAAAAATCACTTTGAAACTGTCACAATCCATCCTAAGAAATTATGCAGATGATATCAACACAAAACATTCCTTATTTAGGATTATTAGAAACATGTTCTGTTTATATTTATGAATGTAAATTTCCTTAAAATATCATTAAAACATTCTTGAGGAAAATAATCCAGAAACATTAAAAGAGTCTCATAGCACATTAAAAAATTTGATATACAAACACTATGTAGGATAAAATTCAACAAAACATTAAATAAAATGAAAAAAATGAAATTAAAGATATAACATTTCAAAGGTAATTATATACACAACACAAAACAAAAAACTTGGTTAACATGAAATTTATCTCACACATGTTAAAAGATAGATGAAAATCCATTACCTAGAGTTAAATTTGTCAATCATTGTTAGAACTCGGATATTTTTTTAAGTATGTTTTTCATTTCAAGATGTTTTTATGAAAAATAAGAGGAAAGAATATTTTAAGAGTAAACATTGTGTACTTCCTTGTATGTAACTCCCCGACACCAGTTACTCAGAGTTGGTGCATTATTACATAACACTGACATGATAAAATGAATCATGTCCTTAATGACTGACCGATTTAGTAACCATTGAAGTACTAGATACATTCATAAGATTTACATTACATCATGAAATAAAAACATCGACAACATTTTATCCCATTTTGAACACACTTATATCCTTAGCATATCCCTGCAGTTCAACCATTAAATAATTCTTCACATCCTTGGAAAAGTAAACATAGAAAGATGTGAGCTCAGATGCTCAGTAAGGATAAGAATTTCACAGAAACATTCATAAATAAGCATAAACATTTAAGGAAATGTATAAGACTAAAAAATACTTTTAAACATAAACTTAAACATAATATGTAAAAGATAAGATCAAATAATTCCATTTACTAATTCTCTTAAATATTCTACTGTTTTAATAATCACATGAAATATAAATAGCCACTTTCATATTGATGGAATGCATAATTCCAGACTACATAACCACATAGTCACGTCTTTGTTCCAAGACTAAAAATAAGATTTTGTCAAAGACTTTTTCCAAGAAACTATTTTGTCTCATTAGACTTATTGATGAATTGAGGAGCTATAGTGGGATCCACCCGTCACTTACTATGTTCAATGCATTCCTTATATGAAAAGGTTTAAACATAACATAAACATTCATATTAAAACTAGTATTTGTATTGTCAATAGGTTATCCATAAACCATGAATAGTGTAAAAATGACACATCCACAGTCAAACATTTCACAAAACCTTCAATTCAATATGGATGTTTAGTGTCATAATAAATAAACATCAAACAAGATTAAAATCCATCAAAGGAAGGTGACATAGATGAAATCAATACTTTTTTAGAGAAATATCTCTTTATATTTTGTAATCCTTTAAAAGTTATATAATTATAAAATAAAACATTTACTCTGAAAGATTTCTTATAATATTTTACGGGAATCTTTGACGATGTTATAATGGTGGAAAATAGCTGTACACATTGTATAAGTAAAAAAAGACATACTTACCTTAATTTTGTCAAAAAGGACATAAAGTACCTTGATTGGAAAACGACGAAAACTTTTTATTCAAAACATATATGGTAAAATAATGGTATAAATGACTTTAAACAATAGTTTGGAAGAATTTATGAATGTTTTGAATTACATTTTTATGAAAACATAGATGTGGATGATAAATGGGTCCCAGTAGATACTTACGTATTAATAACATTAGATAAGTAAAGAGATTGTAGAATTAACCCTTACCTTATAATTTTCCATGGTCAAGGGTAATTTAACCACCTGTATAATAGTTAAATAATTTTTATTAAATTATAAAAAAATCATATACTTAAATATGATATCCTCTATGATCTTATAATATTGAATTGTTAATAATATTTTAGTACTATTATCATTTTGGGTTTTAACTGATTCATTTTACTGTATATGTTTTATTACGTAGGCCATTTTTAATATGAATAGAATGTATTTTATTCATATATAGAATGATATTATCTTCAAAAAAGTTATTATTAATCATAAAATGAAAATTATTCTTGAATGATTACGATGGAGAAATAATCTCATCATGTTCGTGGAGACGGTAATCTATACGTACACACGAGCGACAATATCATTATATTGCTGGTGAAATTGTATGTTAATGGATGGTATATCATATATAAAGAATCCTTAAAAAGATATATTTTTTATTTACATTAGTTATACTCATTATTATACCCATCCAGATAACGAAGTGTTTGAATAACCAACTACACCACGACGTGGAGACGAAAAGTTGTACGTACGCACGTATGGTGACTTTGTCATTCATATGGTGGATAGAATAATGAATATGGTTATACCATTATTATAATAAAATCATAGTATATATCAGATACTGGAGTTATTATTTTATAATGGAAATAACAAAGAAAGGGGAATTGGAAGAAGAAAAGAACTTGAAAGCGGTGATGAAATATTTACCTCTCCTTCGGTTTGTTCCTTTTGATTTGATCAAAAAGTCTCTATAGGATGGATTTATGGCCAATGAAAGGCCTATAGTATAATTTTAGGTGAGTTATAAGGATATATTTTAAGGGTTTGGCCGAGCCAAATTTCCTTGGAGGTGTGAAATTAAGATAAGGGGAAGTACCCTTTTATAAGAGAGGTGAGGGTCACTTTAGAGAAATCTTGAAATATTATTTTAAAATAAAATCATTTTCGGTTTATAATGGCTCAAAAATAATTTATTTAAGGGCTAAGGTGGGTAAGGGCCTAACACATCTAAACTAGTAGGTTTTAGATAGGTTTATGTCACCATATTAACCTAATCTTTTAGAATTATCTTTTAGTTAAATAGTTTGTCGTTTACCATGTGTCTTTTTAATTTTATATTATATGGTTAATAAACATATTATAAACCATCAATAGAACCCAAAATGGTTCATTATTAATATATATAACCTTATATATGTTATTTGGCCAATCCATATATTTTTGGAATATTATATCAATTAATAATATAGTATTTGTTTTAAAAACTATATTACGACAATTTTGACACTATTTAGTATTTGATATTTGTGAAAATTATAATAGAATTATTACTATAAAAAGAAATTATTTAATCAATCCTAACTTGTCATATTAGGCTACAAAATTTTTTGAATTCATAAAAAGTCTCCAATTATATTTATTTGGATATTTATAATATCAATTTATATAATTTATCTTTAATAAGGTAATTATTGTATCATTATTGTGTCATAAATAAATTAACTTATTTAAAGTATAAAAATTATAAATAAAATACCATTTTGTAGGAAATATTTTTTTCTTTCTAATGAATATTTATAGTAGTATTTATATTGTGTTCAACCCTATATTAAAAATGGTTTAGTGATTAAACGTTGAGTTTAACTCTTTTAACTCTTCTTTTAATAAAATAATATTAAATGCCCTAATCCAATACAAGTGGACCAAAGAGGATCATATTTTATTTGTGAGGTGGTTTTTGGTCAAATTATAATTATCCAATATAATTAGAAGATTTTTATGGTAATTGTGATATCATTTTTACCCTTAATTACCTTATTTACTTTAACCCGTGGTAAATAAAAGTCAAAAGGTAATATTCACCAAAAGTATTTAAATCTTATTGAACCACATTTTTCTTTCTGATATTAACTATGTATCTCTTATTTTTGAAATTAAACTCACATAAGTAGTAAAATTATGTTTTATTCACAATTTAAAATGCTCTTAGGAGGTGGGAAAAAGATGGTAAAAAGTTCAATAAAACCTTTTTATATCTAAACCTATTATAAAATGAATCCAATGAATTATATTGAACATATATAGGAATTATGTATCTATTTTTACCTAAATTTTTTTAAAATAAAATAAAAAATTATTTAAATAATAAATATTCTATTTTAACCAATATCATAGTGTTTTTCACTATTCATCAAAAATTGAATGTTTTCAGAAAAATACCAAAAATGCACCCTAAGATAATTTCGATATTTTCAATTAAAAAACTGAAGTCTATTTTGAGAAATAATATTTATAAAATTTCAAGAATGGGGTATTTATATTCATAATGGCTTCTTTTATTGGTCTTAGTGTGTTAGAATCTCGAAGATGCGTACAATACATGATATTGCATTATTCAAAGGGAAACGTACCGCGGAAGCTTGGGGTGTTACATTGTCCCCTCCTTAAAATAATTTCATCTTCAAAATTTCTAGAATACTACTTCATAAAATGATTCAGATGGGTTTTCATCATAAGTTTATGAGGTTCCCAAGTTGCCTCTTCCATCTAATGATTTCTCCATAAAACATTTACTAGAAGAGTTGTCTGGTTTCTCACCACTTGTTATCGGGAATCGAGAATATTTATAGGCTCCTCCCAATAAGATAGATCAGGTTCTAGATCAATTTCCTCATATGTGTGTACATGAGTTGGGTCAGGCATTTTTTTTTTCAATAGTGATGCGTGGAATACATCGGGAACTTTGGAGAGACTTGGAGGCATTTCCAAATGATTAGTTACAACTCCATTTTGTTCTATTATTTCAAAAGGTCAGATGTACCTAGGAATCAATTTACCCTTCATTCCGAAATGTATAACACCCTTCCATGGAGATACCTTAAATATTACATAGTCTCCTACATAAAATTCCAAATCCTTCCATCGGTTATCGGCATAGATTTTTTTTCATACTTTAGGATGCTTTGATGTGGGTTTGGATAACTATCACACATTCCATTGTTTCCTCACCAAGTTCTGGGCCTACGAGTTTTCTTCCACCAACATCATCCCAACAAGTTGGTGTGCGACATCTCATATGATTCCATCTGAATACATGAATGGAATATATTGTTAGAGGAAATTAATACCAGAGGTAAATATTGATCACACATTCCATGAATGTCAATTGAGAAAGTTCTCAACAAGACTTCTATTGTTTGTATAGTCTGTTCTGATTGTCCATCAGTTTGAGGGTGGTAGGTAGTGCTCAAACGTAGTTCACTATCCAGGGCTTTCTGAAAAGCTTTCCAAAATCTTGATGTAAAACAGAAATCACGATCATAAACAATCGATATATTTACTCCATGAAGTCTTACAGCTTCATTAATATATAGTCATTCCAGACGTTCAAGTGGTAAATATTATCTTATAGCAACAAATTTGCTAAATTGGTAAGACGATCAACAATGACCCATATTGAATCATTCCTTATAAGAGTCTTTATTATCCCCATGAATAACTCCATCATAATATTATACAATTTTCACTATGTTATGGGAAGAGTTTGCATGAATCTTCCAGTTTGTTGCCTTCCAGAGTTTACTTGTTTACAAACTATACATCTTGACGCAAAATCAGAAATCTCCCACTTCATGTTGTCCCACCAAAAATGTTCCTTAAAATATCAATACATATTACTGCTACCAGGGTGTATAGTGAAATTTTATCTAGTTTCATCATCCAACAATTCTCTTTTTAGATCATGTATATCGGGAAAATAAATTCTCTTCCAAAATTTCAAAATCCTGTCATTATATATGATGTCCCTCAATCTCTAATAATTCCCAGCCTTAATCTTGTTTTGAAACTCCTCATCATCAGTCTATGAACTCATTATTCTTTCATGTAAATATGGTTTGGAAACCATTTAAAAAAGCCATGATGTTTCACCTTCCATGGTTATTCCCAAATCCATCTTTACTAGATCTATGAAAATAGGATCCCTTCTAACTCTAATCTTGCTCAAAACACCCTGAATCTTTCTGCTCAAGGCATCTAACACATTATTTGACATCCCTAGGTGGTAGTGTATAGTGAAATTATAATCCTTGAGTAGGTCAATACATTTCATTTTCCTCTTGTTTAGATATTATTGTGAGAAAATATACTTCAAACTCCTGTCATCAGTATAAATCTATCATTTTTCACCATCGATATAGTGTCTCTATATTTTTAGAGCAAAGAATGAAGATTATAACCCAAGATCATGAGTGGGATAGTTTTTTTCATAAATATTAGCTTCCATGATGTATATGAAATAACTCTATCATTGTTCAGAAGGACACAACCAAGTCCATTGTTTTATGCATCACTATAAATAACAAACCCATCGTTCCTAGATAGTAGATTTAAGATAGCATCATTGACTAATATTCTCTTCACTTCATAAAAAAATTCTTCCCACACTTTTCCCAAAAAAATTAACCCCTTTATGAGCGACCTTAGTTAGTGGGTTATCCAATCCAGAAACATTTTGGACAAAATACTGATAATAAACTAGTAAACCAATAAAACAACGTACCTCAGTATACTCGTCGGTGCTGGACATTCATGGATTTCCTTAGGATTTGATTGATCCACAGAGATTCCATATATAGATACAATATGGCCAAGAAATTAAATCTATTGATGCTAGAATTCACACTTGCTAAATTTCCCATATAATTATTTTCTTCTTAGAGTCCTTAGGATATTGTGTACTTGATTTTCGTGATCTTCATAGATTTTTGAGTATACTAAAATATCATTAATAAATACCACTAGAAAGTCATCAGGATATTACTTGAAAACTATATTCATTAGATCCATGAAGAGAGAGGGTGCATTAGTCAATCCAAATGGAATTATTGTAAACTCATAATGCCCTTACTTGGTTTAAAATGTTGTTCTCAGAATTTCTTCCTTCATCACACACCCCTGATGATATCAAGATCAAATTTCATTCATTGAAAAATATTGAGCTCCATGAAGTTGGTCGAATAAATCATCAATACGATGTAGGGGTACTTGTTTTTTATTTTTATAGCATTGATCTCTCTGTAGTCAATGTACGACCTCATAGATCCATCTTTATTTTTAACAAAAATGATAGGGGATCCCCATAGTGAAACACTAGCGATAATAAATACCTTGTCACTCAATTCCTCTAGTTATTTCTTTAGTTCCATTATTTCCACAATGGCCATTCTATAAATATTCTTAGATATAGACCTTCAAATAGGAATTAAATCAATGGAAAACTCAATTTTTCATTCTAGAGGATGTCCAAGTAAATCCTTTGGAAACACATCAACAAACTCATGCACAATAGATGTATCCTCTATTATAAAATTATTTCCTCACCCATATTTATTTAATTTTCTTCTTCCCAATAATTGAATTTAGTATAGCTTTAAGGTTCATATCTAAATAAAAATAGTGTGGTGACATTTCTTCTCTAAATATTTGGTACTCCTTATCATCATCAAAAGATTTAACCTCATTCTTCATACAATAAATTTTCACATCATGGTCAGAAATAAAATCCATTCCGAGGATTATATCAAATTAAAACATCGTTATGGTGATAATATTTGCTGATAATGATCATTTATAGGCCCTAATGGGTACTGATTCACAAAACATTGTTGCGATGATACTTCCCTTAAGTGTTTGTACTGAACGCTCCCTTGTAAATTCAAATGGAAAATTTATAATTTTCTTAGAAAAATAAGAATATATGAAACAATGTGATGATCCAGAATCAATTAAATCATTGTCTAAACATGAGGAAACCATTGAATTACCTTCCACCACATCTTTCAGGGCTTCAACCTCAATAGTAGTGATCACATAAGCTTGGCCTTACTCTCATGTACTTTTCTTAGGTAAGTGCCCTTGGAACATCAGATATTCATTTGTATAATTCCCCTTTTTGAAACAATTGTAGCATTTATCATTGACAAACTCTTTCTTCCCCTAGCAATCACAAGATTGGTGGCCTTTTTCACCACACATGTAGTAGAATCTCATTCCCTTTAGGTAAGTACGAGGGTGTTTCTTCTCACATTTACCGCTGGATGTATATTCCAATTTTCCCTTCTTCCAATTATTTCCACTTACAGAGTGTTCAATAGATCTCTTCTTCAATTTCTTTGATTTAAATTCGTAAAACATTGAGAATACTTTTTTTGTCATCATAGTGCATGAGAAAATATATTTGTAAGATGAGAAAGATTGTGAGAGTAATGCTCGAAAGAGAAATGGTTTTAACCCATCAAGGAATTGATCAATATTACTCGTTGGGATATGTATATAATCTAATTCATGCCTTTAAAATATTATAAAGTTAGCCTCATAATTTGCGACATTCCAATTATCCTTTTGCATCAGACTCAGAAATATTCTTTCTATATCTGATTGATGGTCATGAGGATAGTATGTTTCTAATAAAATTTCTTTATACTATCTCCATTCCATTTTTGATACTTCTTAATTTTCCTTTGTTTTTTGAATTAATGACCCCCATTAATCTTCATCTCCCGTGAGGCGATAAACTGCCATGACATCTTTTTTCCTTTCCCTATTCCCCAAAGCATGAAACATTTTCTCAATGAAATTTATCCATTTCTCACCTACTAATGGATTTATAACCCCATTGAATGTTGGAGGTTGTTTCCTCATGAAGCGGTCTAACATTCATCCTCCACATTTTGGATCAGGGTGCTCCATACGGGTATGATTTTTATTCATATCCAGAGTGAGTTTTCCTAGTATGGTGATAAGCTGATCAGCACCAGTTGCTTTACTAGCACCACTATAATTATCTTTAGTATAAGGGCAATAAATACACCAATTATGTGCATTGGTAAAATTTCTATTCCATCCAATGGGTTTCATTTCTAAATAATGGAATATAGTAGATTAGTTTATGAACCACAATACATATTTTCAAACTTGTAAAAAACTTAACATAAATTTAACAGTTTATTGATATAATGCATAGTAATAAAAATGTTTTATTTGAGGATGTATATACTCAGAAATACATAATAATGGGTTTTTAAAAAATGTGACTTATCTTAAGCATATCCCCCAAGAGTGTGGTAACCAAGAGCCCAGCAAGGCCCGTTGCTGTGTAGCAGTTCCCATTTGAGTCTAGATCAAAGTGGTGTTTTTTGGTTTTACCCCTAGGTACATCTCTGATAGAACCTCCTCTACCTTCTCGTATCCAATCAGGGATGTATTTCTTTGAAAACACACAAAATCTATATAGTACCAAAATTCTAGGAATTTATTCTATACTAATCGTCAAAGTCTATCATAGGGTAATTTTCTGTAATTAGTGTTTTTCTAGATCTTTCTTCCATGGATTGTAATAAATATCCTCTGATACCAACTGTAATACCAAAACCCCAGTTAACCATAGTCTGTGCATTATTACATAAGTTTTCATGATACATGGAATCATGTCCTAAATGACTGACTAGTTTAGTATCTTTGTATGTACTAGATACATTCATATGTTTTACATTACAACATGAAATAAAAACATCAACAACATCTTGTCCCCTTTTGAACACAATTATATCTTTAACCTATCCTTGCAAGTCAACCATAAAATACTTATTGACATTCTGGGAAAAGTAAAACATAGAAAGGGGTGAGATCATATGCTCAGTAAGGATAACAATACAGTATAATCATTCTTAAAAAATTATAAACATTTAAGGAAATGTATACGACTAAAACAAAAGCCTTTATAACATAAACTTCATCATAATATAGCAAAGAAAAAATAAAATAATTCCATTTATTTATTCACATGGATTTTCTACTAGTAGAATAATCACATGCAATATCAATAGCCACTTTCATAATGATGGAATGCATGATGCCAGACTTCATAACCACATAGTCAAGGAATTGTTCCAATAATACAAATAATATTTTGTCGAGGCCTTGTGCCAAGACACTAGTTTGTCTCATGATACCAACCGATGCATCGAGGAGTTGTAGAAGGCCCCACCAATCACATAATATGTCCAATGCATTCCTCATATGAAAAAGTTTAAAAATAACATAATCATTCGTATTAAAAAAAGCATAAGAAATTTAAATACTTTATACGTGAACCACGAATGGTCTAAAAATAACACATCCATAGTCAAGCATATCACAAAACCTTCAATAAAATATGGATATTTTGTATCATAATAAATTAACTTCAAATAACATAAAATCCATAAAAGGATGTTGACATAGATGAAATCCAAACATTTTTAGGAGAAATATATTTTTCTATTATGAAATCATTTAAATGTTATATAATTATAGAAGAAATATTTTATTTTGAAAATATTTTTTTAATCTTTTATGGGATGCTTCGACAATGTTATAAATGTGTCGAATAGCCTCACCTGCCGTATAATTAAAAAAATGACAATTTTAACTTAATTTTATCAAAAAGCTCATAATGTACCTTATTTGGAAAAGGGTAGAAATATTCCTTTCAAAACATATATGGTAAAATAAGGGTATAAATGGAATTACCCTGTAGTCTAGTAAATATTTAGAATGTTTTTGATAACATTTTTAAGAAAAAACTGATGCAGATGATAAAGAGGTCCCTGTAGATACATATATATTAACAAACTCAGATATGTAATAAGATTGTCGAATTAACACTTACCATGTAATTTTCCATGGACGATGTTAAATTAGGCTTATGTATACTAGTTAAATCATGGTTATTAAAATATAAAGAAACAATATATGTAAATATGATATCATATATGATCTTCTTATATTGCGTTGTTAATAATATTTTATTAGTATTATCGTTTTAGGTGTTAACTGATTCATTTTATCGTATATGATTGGTTATGTTAGCCATCTTTGTTATGAATAGGATGTATTTGATTCATATAGAGAATAATATTATGTTCACAAATATTATTTCGAATCATAAAATGAATATTATTAATGAATGATTATGATGGGGAATGAATCTCATCGTGTTCGTGGAGACGGTAATCCGTATGTACGCACCAGCGACTATATAATTATATTGATGGTGAAATTATTTTTAATTGGATGTTATATCATATATACCAAAACAATACCACTTATATTTATTATTTTAATTAGTTATAGTCATTATTTTACCCATCCAAATAAAGAAGTGTTTGAATAAAAAGCTACACCACGACGTGGAGACGGTAAGTCGTACGAACACACATATGGTTACTTTGTCATTCATATGATGGATAGAATAATGAATATGGTTGTAACATTTTTATAATAACATCAATATAAATAAAATATACTGGATTTATTATTATAGAATGGAAACAATAAAGAAAGAGTAAGTGGAAGAAGAAAAGAACCTAAAAGATGTGATGAAATATTTACCTCTTCTTCGGGTTCTTCCTTTTGATTTGATTAAAAGAGCACCTTAGGTTGGCTTTATGACCCAAATAAGGCCTCTAGAATGATTTATGTTGATTTGGGAGGACATTTGGGTAGGGTTTGGCAGAGACAAATGGATTTGGATGTGTGAAATTAATAGATGGAGAAGTAACCTTTTAAAAGAGAGGTGAGGATCACTTTAGGACGACATTTGAATATTATTTTATAATAAAATTATTTTTAGTTTTTAATGTCTAAAAAAAGATTTACTAAGACGCAAAGGTTGTCATGTGTTTTTTAAATTCATGTCTCTTTAACAATAATTTGAATATGATTTTTGGACATATATTTTTGGTTACTAATAGATCGATTAAAAATTGTAAAATATAAAACTCCTCTAAAATCATTATATAATAATGTTTGTTTTCATGTAATTTGATCAAAATTTTAACTATATATCACCAACTACTTGCACTCACTAAAAACATAAACTTTTGATAATATTGTACAAAAATATAAATACTATCTACATGTCTGTTTAACAATGTGATTAAATCCTTAACATTTTCCCATTATTTCCCTTACTCATTGAATATAATGGATACTTCTATATTTATGAAAAGTGTAATGATTAGAAAATTGTATCCTTTTACACAGTTAAACATTCATAGAAGAGATTGGATTGAAAAACAACCCAAGATTCATATCTATACATAATTTACATATATTTTACTATTTTTAATAAAAGATTTTTTATTTCCAACAGAAAATATGTTTATTTCTTTTTATATATATCCCAAAACATGAATTTTTTAGAAATACTCATAACACATGATACAATGTCAACACATGACATAAAAAATTATAAAATATTTATTCCTCACACCTAGTGTACCATAAACTGGCATATGATCTAGTAAGTCTTAGTTGATGGTGGGACGATAGGGAGTGATGGTGTGGATTGATCGGTTGGGTGGGACAGTGAGGCCCAATTTTATAGGATTAAATTGTGGACTGGGATGATGGTTCTCAAATGGTTTGGTGGGATAATAGTTATTAGTATAAAAAGACTGTATAGTAAGGTGAGATCTTGGGGCTTGGATATTATTTTGTTATTATTAGGCTTAGATATTAGTGAAGGATTTCATGGCACAAATAATGTTGTGGGGTGGTGGGAAATGAGGGAATCAGATAGGCTATGGGAAATTAGGGAAAGTGGAAATACTTTTTATTTTTCATTTTATACATATGTAGTAGTAGTTATTTTAAAAAAAGTAAATAAAAATAATATCTTTTACTGGTTTTTTAGTAATACACTGATAAAAAAACCTTTAACGATAAACAATTGTAGTTTTGGTCCCTATAGATTATTACATTAACTAAGGATTCATTAATGGAATGTATGGGTTTAATTTATGAATAACAATTCATATTAGTTTTCATTATTCATTAAATAGAATGAAATGGCGGAGAGGTAAAATAGTTGGATGATTATAAGAAAACTATTCTATAATGGTGGTGAGTATAATAGAAGAAACATCAAGATCATTAGTTAGAAAAACGGGATCACGAAATATAAAAAAATTGTAATATATAACTATATAATTTCACGGATGAAAAAATAAATCGGAAATTAACATGGAGGACAAGAATATAGTTGGTACACATTGTGTACCACCACAAACATTTTATAGTATGTTTGTCTTAAATACATTCGAGCCATGGCCTATATATCATAAATAATTGAGTTTAATTGAATCAACACTTGGTTATTTAAAATATATTCATAGCCTAGCCATTGAACATAAATTTTCCACTTGTGTGTTTTAAATTATGAGAATCTGACATACACGGTTGTGTTTTAGATGATATTTAGAGTCTGATAGAATTAACATAATATTTGGTGAATAGTAACATGACCTTATGAATAGTAACATCCCATAATGAATAGTAACTTAACCTTATGATTAGTAATATTACTCTTATTAATGGTATCAACACCCATGAATGAATTAATAAATTTAGGCACCTTAAAATGAGGATAAATAATTTATGTTTTTATATTTTTCGATTAAAAAGGGATTTTAATTAAATATTTAATTAATCATATTTAGAAATTTATTTTGGAAAAAGGGACATTTTTTATTTTACACGTAAAAAAATGGATAGGATTAATTTATGTTATTTTTATAAATACTTTAATTCTTATTAATAGTTAAATACCATAATTTACAAAATAAGCTAAATACACATAGATTCATTTATGATGTCCTATTGATGTAAGCCTAATTGGTTGGGATTAACATGACACAATTACTATTCGTGGTCATAGAAGATTCATTATTTCTTGTCTTATGCAGAAATAATAAATTAATGAATATAATATAGAGAAATCACCTCTCTCCTCCATTATATAAACCACCCTTCACCCCCTCTCTCCCCCACACCACTCAAGCTTCAAGACTTGCCTAAATTATGAATAATACTCTTCACATTCCTTCTCCCCACGTCCATGAACATCTGGTCTCACAAAATGGCCAAATAAATCCATAAGGATATTATCAAGGAGGAGTACTCAAGAGGTGAACCTTTTTTCTCTTTTGATTCAAATTCTTTTACAAAGTTCCATTCTTTTGTTATCTCCTCTCACCTCACCTCATACAAATTCCATGATAATTCCAGTACCTTAAATGTACTGTATTTTCATTATGATAATGGAATATTTCATCATAATATCTCTTTTTTTCTTTCCTTTGATACAATAAATTCAAACATTGTCCGAGATGTGTAAATTTATCACACTCAAGGAAGACGAGTTTTTAATTTACATTACGATCTTCAATAATGGTCAATAAATCTTTTCAATGGTTTAACCATATAATAATATATGTATTTTATCTTGTCTAATGTGATTTAATCCTTACACATTCATAATATGGATTAATAATACAAAACGAGTTTATTTTCCATAAAACCACCAAGTAAATTTCAAGCGTTTATTATTGACTCATCGAATGAGTCATCCTCATGGTACATGACCAGAATCATTATAAGATCATTTATATCTATTTATTGTCACTAATAATTTATATTAACAATTCTGAATGTTTAAGCACATTTCAAACAAACATTCATTCATGAATACAAGTGAACGAATC
This sequence comes from Viscum album, assembly GCA_963277665.1. Lineage (NCBI taxonomy): Eukaryota > Viridiplantae > Streptophyta > Magnoliopsida > Santalales > Viscaceae > Viscum > Viscum album. The sequence goes on along the minus strand of OY728135.1, from coordinate 1,043,821,883 downwards.
ATGAAAACCAAAGAAACCAATGCTACCAAAACTATAAAATAGAATCTATTAAACCCATCAAAAATACCTTTAATGAACCTTATAATGTTATAAAATATCAATTAAATTTTCATTAGTTTCTGGAATTATTAATTAATGAATCTAAATTTGATTAATCAGGTGGTTAAGAACAATCACGAACACCTTCAAACATAAGGTAAGGGATCCTCTCTCTCACTTTTGTTCAAGATTATCCCCTATGTTGTTCTCTTTTATTTTTAAAAATTAATGATGAGATATGTTTTCTCACCTCCCTCATACATCCCTTATGGTATATAAATAATGGGATACCCCTTTTCCTCTCATTATCCCCTTCGCAAGAACACTCGTTACCATGAAGAAATGTTTGTAAGGGGTTTTCTCATCTCACATTCAATTTGATGGGTTTTCCATTGTGTGCCTCTTATTTCATATATGTGGTATAGGTGTACTAATATTTGATATATATATTATCATTATTATATTTATATTAATGTAATTCTGTGATTTCTTTGGTGGTTATTAAATTTTCTTCATACGACTCAATGGATTACAATGTGGTAATGAGCATTGTCTCAATTTTCACTTCATTGTGACTTGGTTAATATTATGCACCTAATCTCTCTTATGTGGTGTAACTAATTCCCAATTGAGATTAATTTTCAATTGAAAATATGTTTCATTTAATTTTCATTATCCTCATATCGTGGATATGATAATTGTCTATGCAGTATTTCATTTTACATATGGTATTTATTTTGAATGTTGTTTTGACAAAAAAAATATTGATGAATATGTATCCTCATTTATATACCAATAATTTAAAGTAATATTGATTTTCTGTTTAATCTATTTTTAAATAATGTTTTGGACAAGGGGAGGTTTTTGGAGCCCGCTACAGCCCCTCGAGGCATCAGTAGATCTAATGAGACAAATCAAATGGTGACAAACCCTTAGAGTTTTTTTCCCAATATCAAATGGGTTACTACTCAGAGAACTAAACTGTTTTAACGGTATTATGGTATCATGTGCCAGATACATGACGTCCAATTAAATTTCATTATTTTTAATCATTATCAGTTATAACTATCCATGAGGTATTCACTATGAAAAAATCTTTTGATGCTGTTTGATTCTATGTTTATTAATGGCGTGAGTTTTTCATTTCGTCACCATGCCATATTTATTATGTAAATTTTTTTAAAATTTATATTCTATTGACTCATGCTTTTTATATTTGTAACCATCACTAGTCATTTGAACTAACCCATTTCATTGTTTACTTTCAGTGGGTGATGAAGAGTAGGTTATTTATTGAGTTCTTAGGAATGTAGTTTATAGTTTTTGTTATATAGTGTATTTTGTAACCTTTTCCAATGTAATTTGAGTTAAATTTATGTATCTTGTTTTTTCAAGAACACTTAACTGATCATTCCTTCTCGATTTTCATTCTTCCTAACAATGCCAATATAAAAATTAATTCCTCAACTCTGGTCTAGAGGGGTCGAGGTGTTAAAGTTGGTATCAAAAGAAGTTTAGTAGAAAACATGGAAAATAGAGTTAGAAATGTATAGTAGGGAACAAAGACCTAAGGTATTATTTGAGGATAAATGTACAATAATGTCCCATAATTTTTGTAAGGAATAGATTATGCGAATCTTTTTTGAATACTCATCAATATATAGATACGAGATGGTAGAGGTGGATCTGGAACCAATGTACCTAGGGGGTGAAATAATTAATAAAGTGTTTCAGGCTTGACCCGGTGTATCCCATGTTATGAACTATTATTATAGGAAAACTCTAATAAGGGTATATCTATCTCCCATGATGAACTAGTTTATAAAAATTATTTTCGAAACTTGTCTTCATGAATCTAAATAGCATTCTCCAATTAGCCTTTCAATTGGGGTTGGTATTCCATTCTCAACTTCATCTAAGTAACTATATCTACTTTTAGTCATCTTTAAAAATAAGATATAACGTGAGGGTCGATATATGATTTGATAGCATATAGAATAGTATAAAGTCTATAAATATCCAAATTACTCATGTTCTAAATATCCACTACCTTTTTTGGATCCTTGATGTGTAGGTAGTGTAGTTAATTTGTGAGTGGATCAATAATCACCCATATCAATGACATAACATTAAGAGATTGAGGTATCCCATTCACATTGAATTTCCTCTCTTACCCCATGTCTATACTTAAATGAATAAGGTTTATTGAAAAACGACAGACCTATGATGTTCAGAATTAATTCTCAGATATATAAGTAATAGAGAAACAAAATTCAGCATAGATCATATAATTCACAACCATAAGTAAATACATCTCTACTCATTATACAACATTGTACAAACAGGATTCATGAAACAAATAAATCAATGTACAAAATATATAAATTCCCTCCTCAGTTTTACCGGACGTACCAACCAACCTAAAAATCTTATCACCCCATTTAGAAACTGATACCACGCACCCAAGATATCCCCACCATAATAATTCTTAAAAAAATGATAAAACTCCACATCCCCAACCTACCCATGTCAAATATGATTATCCATATATAATTTGGATTGAGAAAAAGATTAATATACCATTCCAACAACTACCCCTTCATCACGACACATCATAGTAAATCAAACCATCAATAACCTCTCATCTAATAATTCTTTCACTCAATGATTTAGTAATTATATGATCAATGATTCATTGACAGCATTTAATTTTCATGGGATGTATAAAATATCAAAATCAATGGTCTGAAAGTACTCTATCAGACACCTCTCTCTGAAATTTTGATCCCTCTAAATGAAGATATAGTTCTGGCTATTTTTTCTGAATACATAGTAAATTTCTCAACAATGAGGTAGTGGAATCAAGTCATAATAACATATATCAAAACATCCAACTCCAGATCAAAAATTATGTAGTTATTCTTATAAGGTCATAATTGATAAAATACATAAGATAACAACTATATTCTATGAATCATACCCCAATCTAAAAACATAACTGAGACATTAGAGAAAAATCATATCAATAATCTATTTAAAAAATTATAAAAATTAAAGATCAAGTCAATAACCCTTTCAACTCCAAAAAATACTCTTCTACTGCTTCCTCTAAACAAGCATCATATCCTTAAGGGTTATCTACATCATAGGTTATGCCAGTTTTGTAAATTCCCAATGAAATTAAAAATAATAATAAGATAATCCTATTAATAATTTGATATATAACTCACTTGGCTGCTTCTCTAGAAACATCACCACTTAATCATTTCAAGATCCATTGGAACAAACTTATTAGAAAATATGTAAAAAAACGCCCCCTTATGAATTAATAATTGGCATTTAATAAGTATCCAATATTGATTATTTTATTTCATGATCGAATTAATTATATTTAAATAATAAGAATGATATTTATCTACCATATAATAAATAAGATCGCATCAACAAAAAACGACCATGAAGAATCCATGAACCGATGGATGACCCAATTCACAATGATATGAATCCAAATGGATAATTAGTAAGGCCAAATAACAATTAAAAATACTCATAATTCCTATACTTGGTCTTAAATTGTTTTTTAAATATATTCCTCTTGGAACCTGATTTGCTGATACCATGCATTTAGATCAATTTTCATTAACTAATAGGTTCCCTTGAGCCCATTGAAAAGGCCACCAATAATAGGTATGGAATATTAGATCATAAAAATCACTTGGTTGACATTCTTATAATAAAATAATTTTAGATACCTCCATCCTCTTTATTTATAATGGGAAATGGTTATTACCATGGTATATGATAGAATCAATATAAACCTTAGACCTAAAATCCACTATCTGATCATATAATTCATTCAATACAATGGGTTGATTATACAATTAATGTAACAAAATTTGTGCTACCAACAGAAGTAAGTCAATAGTTAACTCAACTTCAATTTGATGCTGAAACATGATGATATCATTTGGAATGACATTAGGATACAATTTCACCAACATATTTAGAGGGATAACCAAACATGTATAAAAACATCATGAAACATCTCCAATTTTTATCAAATCAAATAATAACTAGAAATAACTAGAACTACCCTTCCATTACTAATATCCTCTCACACAGAGAGGTATGATAAATTCCATTGGAATAAAAGATGTTTACCTGACAATGATATACATGAATATTTTATTAAATTTTTATGACATAAACCATTTCAATAATGAGATCAAATATCTCATGATCCTGAAATAAACAATACCATAACTTTTCATGGTCAGTGAAGATAAAACATCATTTCAGACATCATAAACCTTGCTCCAACATCTATCCTGATGTAGCAGAAATATTCATAAAAAAGAATAAGATGAAAACAAAATCTAAACATAGTGATATTCATGTAAGAGATAATAAAACTATTTTCACCGATATTTAATATAGATATTATAAAATAATATGTAATAATCAATAAACCAATCGTGCTAGATGATTATATTTTCGACTTCATTGGTATACTCTCAACTACATACAGAATTCCATCAATATTATCCTATTCTGTTTTATCCTTAACCTCACTCTTAGAAATACTTTAATATCCCAAAAATTATTTCATATAAGATCTAAAATGACTTCTATTTGTAAAGTTGGATAAACATGTAATTCCCTAGGTTGTAATCATATAAAAAATAGAGTGATGAAAATAATTCCCACATGCATAAGACACAATCTATTCTTCCTTTCAAGATGTTTCGTGGTGTCCCTTTCACCCACACTAGTACCATACCAACTATACCATCAATAAAATTATATATGTACTACTATCAACACCTTAATGCTGGTCACCCACTTCCTCATTAAGATAGAATATGGAATCTAGGAACATTTTTTGTCCCTTTTTATTTGAAGAGCCATGTTTTCTCATCTATATTTATCTCTTTTATAGATTCCTTATCATAAATCTCTATGAAGGTGGGTAGGTACATATGATTTAACATAGGTCAAATATCATACATTAATCATGTCATTAAATTTTTTTCTCAAACAATGTCATTATAAACATTCTATAGATATATGTGCACCAACTCAGTATATTAAACAACGTACCCTATGATATATCACTCCATGCTCTAAAGTTAATAAAGATTGTGCCTCCTCAAATATTATTATATGGGAATATAACTAATGGTTGAGGGATTTCATGAAGCTGATATTTGTGTGATCTTAACACAACTGGATTACACAATAGATTCCAAAAACTTCTTTTATATAACCTCAATCAAATTAGTGAAAAAATAGTCATTGGATTATTTTAGAGTTATTATGATGTAGAAAATACTCCCAATAATCTAAATCTACAATTATGATTCTTGAGGCCCCATGACACCATGATAGATTTTTGGACGCATATTAGTGAATTATAATATAGGTTTCACTTTCCATTATTGTAAAAGGTTTAAATCATGGACGAAGAACTAGATCATTAGGTATACAATTTAGAATAATACTGAATCAAATATAGGATTTTACTATGTAGTTGTTTCTACGGTTTCTATTATAGAATTGGGATATGGTCTTATTGAATGATATATATTCTAAAAAATAGAATACAAGACATCCATAATAAATAATTAATTTCACAAATGAATCAAAAAATGAAAAAAAATAAAATATATGATGGATAACCCCAACCCTCATATCGAAACATGTTGTTTTTTCAATAATGATTTATGGCCGAAAAACTCCCACACTACCTCTTGTGTTAAAAAAATCCACTAAACAACCTATTAATAATCCACATATATAATATTTTGATACAGATTCTTATGTGTAGGATATAATGATAATGTGAATCTTTAATAAAAATATATAATACAAAAATGTTGGTTAACCCATAATGTCACACCAAATGGCTCACCAAAAGTCCCATTACACTTTATCGACCACCACAAGATATCATTAAGGACACGGGTATAATGAAAAGAAATATGAAAATGACTTCCTCCATTTTAGACATATGATAACATAGAAATAACTATAGTATCATATCATATATTCCAAATACAAAATATATCAACAAATCTAAAAAATATAAATATACATCTACTAGATACCAGAGACTGTACAGTCAAACTAAAAGACCAATAATAATGATCTCTAAGCATCCCATGTTTCCATCTTGACATGGACATATTTCACCACCATCCCAACCAATAATAAGGAAACAAAATCCTATATATTCATCCTATAAATAATGCTCATATCATTAAATGTATCCTACAAAACTAAGTATAAATATTCCAAAAGGAAACATTAGGCTGGGAGACCTAAATCTTAGAAATATACAACAAAATAATATATACAATATCTACCCACATATATTCATTACTTTTTTTAAAATACATTTTAAAAATTATATGTAATAAATCATATTCACATATAAAATCATTTTTTTGGGTTTCATTTCAAAATAATTATTTATTACAAAAATAATTGTAATATAACAAAAAATATATATCTATGGTGATTAATTCAATGATGAAAATAGGTTTTATGAGTTAATAAACATATCAATATTGAATATAAATATATCATTTAAACATTTAGATAATGTATCCATAAAAGACTAGAGGGAAATTATTGACTCGATGGTGCATAAATCTAAGAAAACTGGAGAAACACTAGATAGTATAAGTTAATTATAAAGGATAAGAACCTCATTCCCCTATTAAGGCTACACCAAAAAAACTATTCTGTCATTGGAACCAACATTAGTGGCCCCTCACTCCACTATGTTTCTTCTATGTTTATTATTTACCCATACTACATGGTCTCCCACTGTACTATATAAAATAATTACATTTAAAATAAATATCACATTTTATAAATCATTTTATATAAAAATTACACACTACCTCCATGCATATAAACCAATTTCCATTTCAGATCTATATTTGGGAAATTTTATCAAACGCACCATGTGTGTAACATATAGTTCTCAATGAAAACCCTTTTTAAAAAGACATCCTATTCTCATAAAATATTAATGAAAAAATCAATATTATATTTCATAAATCAAATAAAAATAGAGTAAAATACACAAGTATCTTCAATAGATATACTATTATATAAATACAACTACCTCGAAATTAAAAAACTCATCATTTACTTCATGATCAGTTATGGGAGATGAATGTATTAGTTACCATCGATCCTTGATATGATGGAAAAAATGTTATTGTTCCATTTTCATGAAAGATATATAGATATAGTCTCAATGGGAATCAAATAAATTGGTAATAATTGATGAAAAGTATTTGAAATGATATAACTCACTATATTAATATCGATGGAGATCTAATATTTCAATTGACATAATGCTCCATTAACGTGGATTGTGAGGGAGATAAAATAATCACCAAATAGACTCTAAATGAAATATTTCAATATTAATATAAATAAGTACATATTAGTGGTGTTATGCATCAAATATAAGGTAAACATACTTTTTATCCCTTGATTAACCTTACATCCAACATCGTTACCGGCAAGCTGGTGTTGGATTTCTAGCCTGATGGTGCATACGTGAGGAGATGATATAAATCCTAATTTCTACCATCTAGATGATTAAAGTCCATTGTCTATATTTTTTTAACATTAATACCTTTATGTGGACTTTCATCCTTCACCTAGTGGCATACTGATTCCATAAACTACCATACACTTTTCTCCTGACATAAAAAAGAACAAAAAATAAAAATGAAAATGTTAGAAGAGGCTCTATACCTAATTTGATGTTCTGGGCTGTGACATCAAATACGGAAATGATGATAAATGAAGTTTCAACTACCTATGATGATCATAATGAGACTTAGATATCTATAAATCAAGACAAACCCATCACATATATGAATTGATAATAATTTAAAATATTCTATAATTTTAATATATTTATTATATATTTTTTTCTAATTTTTTTCATTTTATTTTTGTGTTATCATTTTATTTTTATATTATTATAATAAGAAATAATATTTTTTTCTGTTTAAATAAATTATTTTTCTAACATATCATAAATTGCTTTGAAAAAATAAAAAATTATTTTCAATGAAATAAGATTTATTGAAATGTTTTTAAATTGTTATAAAATGAAATAATGTGGGAGAAATGGTTGTGGAAGAAAACGTATATAAATATAATGATTGAAAAAATATCTAATATAACCTTTTAAACTAGAATAGGAGTCCAACGTATCATGCATTGGTGGTTACGAATAGAGTTACTCAATAACAAAACATAATTATGGCATTGTGAGAGGGGTTTCTCGACCAAATATTAGCCATTCCCACTTCCTAGAGTATAACAAAACCAATGCATCCAAGTGGAAGACCCAGTGAAAGAATTTGCATGCTCATGTAGCTTCATAAATAATCTCAACATTAAAACTATATTAAAAAAATCCCATAGAATGCGTAGAAAATAATTATAACTCATTTATATTCTGGAAAAAGTGATTCACACAACACAACCTAACCGATGAGTTTTTCATTAATTATAAGCGATGAAATTCTGATGATAATGATATAATAATCATAAATACATGATAAAAATCTCCACCCCAGCACACTATACATTGTTATAATAAATAATTTTTGAATTTAAAAAGTCTCACAAATACATCCATGATAAATTTCTAATGTCATATTATATCCAACACAACACTATGTTTTTTTCTGGAAAAAAATGAATAACATTCACTATGAAATTACATATACTAGTAACTTTACTCTAATGTTCCCATACACAATCAATCTATATTTTTAAAAACAATAGGGGGAAGACATATCTTTAATGTTCTAAAATCACGATGAATAATTTTTTTTTATTGATATTTAAAGAGAATGTGTTTGAATTTAAAGATGTGTGGGGATGATATTGGATCTAAAAATAAAATATCTTACTATGTTTTTCATGTTTCCAACACATAAAAGACATGAAGCATAATACTATAATGAAAAAATAGAATATTTTGGGCAATGATTCCAACATGTTGATTCATTACAATGAATGTGTCCACTAGTAATGTGGAATAATCTAATTAGTAGCACTATATATATATATTAGTGATTCTAACACCCAAACATTGTATTTTTAACTACAATCTAAAATATAGGTCTATATAAAAATGTTTCCAACATTTGGGAGTACTGTATTGTTTATTTTTCATTATTTATCATTCTAAATTATAGTCTTTCCATATTTCTTCACTTAAGAATAAATAAGAGATGATAAAACATTGATTAGTCTGAAAGGTATCATTTTTGTATTTTTTTAGTTATATGATTAATATATTTATACTCTTTTCCAATTTTTATTACTAGATATATTAATTTTTAGTTTCAAGTTTCAGGTGATATTAAGATGATTCAATTCATAAATATCACAGAATATTCATATCTTAACTAGGTACCTCTTAATTAATAAGATAAATAATTCAATTGAATATGATATTAAGGAGTTAATTAACATGATAGAGGCCAAGTAATCTATAATATTCATTTGATTACTTGTCTTGAATCACATCATGATAATGGATGTGTCATGGTGTGATTATTTTATCTCAACACACCCAAAGAGTTTATTCCATACTATCTAGGAATATTGGAATTGGTAAATTGTAAGATAAATATATCAATCTCATTAAATTCACAGTAGATGTGGATGTGGTTTATGGGTCACTATGTAGGGTAGGAGTATCATTACATTCATTAAAAAAAAAATACTTTTATAGATCTATAACTATGTTCAACAAAGAATTATCTTTTACATCTCACTAATATTCCATTAATCATAAATCTAAATTTTTAATTTTCACATCAATATTAAATTATCACATTTAAAATATTTTCATTTTTTTAAACACAATAATATAATAAATAAAACCACAGGGTTATTTTGTGAATTCATTACCACTATTTATTAGACCCAATGTCCTTGTCCAGAATTATTTTTCCTCCGTATTGTTTAACACAAAAATTTCCATCATTGTGGTGGAGGAACCCATTTTATAAATTTATATTAATTTAATTGTTCATTCCTTATTCTATATTTTCATAATTCCATTCAAAATAAAATGTAATAATGAATAATAAATTTAGTGGGAATACATATAACATTATTTGTTTACCAGTACACATATGGACTTTACCTAGGTGATTGTGAATATCAAACTCCAAAGAAGCCTGTGATAATTAAAGAAGAGAACAAAATATGTATTAGAAGGAGTATACCTATAATTACCGAATTATGATTTAGTAAAAATGGTGTTTTTATTGGTATTAATGCATGTCTTGAAGGGGAGAATAATGATCTTTGGATAGTATCTGAGGAGGAATTCCCCATTCTTTAGTTACTTGATGATGTCAACCAATACATACATTACATAATGATGGATAAAAATTCTACGACAATAAAGGTGGGGTTTTATTTCATTCTATATATTTTATTTGTATATAATATAATATGTACTTCTATTTTTTACACCATATGTTGATATTGAAGAACCATACCTATTGATACTTACCTTGGAGGATATGGATGATGAATAGTAGGTTTTAATATATAAGGATTAATTATGACATGGTATAGATTATACATATCAAGCTCATTATAATTATTAGTATAAAGATGATGACCCACTCCATAGTCACATAATATAAGATATAGCAAAGGTCATATCTACCCAATTAGCTGATGAATATTACCTTTAATTACCTTCCTACAAATATTTTTACCCAGGGGGTGGAGACAAAAATAAATAAAAATTTGACTTCTATATACGATAATTCCAATATTTAATAAAAAAAGTATATGGGGTCCATAGAAAAAACGACTTCTACCAATGGTTTTAGAATAAACCCATTTAGTAGTGTAGTCATAAATATTGTTATATGTATGTCCTCAAATGGGGTTTAACATTATTTTTTCCTTCCATTTATCTTAATATATACTTTAGTTAATCTGGTTTAATTGCTAATTTTGTATTTATTACCTTTTGATGTTATAGATGGATGTATTTGAGTGAATAACTAAATATTCCACTTTAAAATAAAATTATTATATCTATCACACTAATTTTAGGATTACATTCTTAATCATGTAACACAATCATTATTTAATAAAATATAAATGGTATAAAATTATTTCTATGATTGTAGGGTAACATCCTATATATATTTTGTGTTACTCCACTTGATTGAAAATTTCCCATAAATTTTATAGGAGACATGTTCACCTAAAAACCATTGAATCTATTATCTCAATTACTTTGGAACCACACATTAATTGAAAGGATTATGGATTATCAAAATAGAACATGAAAACATTGGACTAATGATTATAATTTTGGATGAGTTGTATTTTATAAAAATGTTACATCTTATGGATCAATATTAAATAGAAATTAATATGATATATGAACTAGAGAAAAATAATAAAATTTGATCTCACTAAAAGTTTTATAGAATATATTTATATTAGGTTTATACATGAAAAGTAATCAAATACATAATTAATAATCATAGGTATTCTAATATTCGATTATTCTCAAAAATTGACCATTATTTTCATTACAATTATTTTCTTAAATGAATGATACCATTAACTCATAATTTAAGTCAAGCAATGTTGAATCATTGATACATCAGAAATTTTGAATCTGTGCATAGTTAGCGTATAGTTAGGATTAACTGTGTGACTAACCACGTGAATTCCTTTAATTCATAAAACTCTAGTTTTGAATAGTTGAAGAAATTTTATCCAAACCATGTATCAAAACCAATTATATACCATTTTGTTTCGAGGAATGGCTACACATTTGGAACATGGTTTGTTATACTATGTGTCTCAATCATGTGCAATGTCTATCTCATTAACATTTAAATTTTACCATATAAACCCTTCTTGATTATAAACTAAAATTAACTCTACTCCACCTCTATTTAGTGCACACCACTCTAGGGGTACATCCCATATATTTCTCTCCCTCATATCTTAATGGATTAGCTTTATTCATGATTTTACATGTTTCATATGTTAAATCTAGTATTGTTTTTTACATATATTAATTTCATCCCATTTGCACTCTTTCCCTTTCCCTAGTCAGGTCTTATTGACTGACTGTTTGTGTTAGAAAAAAATTTAATTGATTTTTTGGTATCTTCTTATAATTCATCATCTTTTTGGGTATTTGTTTCATGGGATATCAATTTAGGTTATGAACGAAACATGTTTAAGGTAGGTTTTATCCATTTTATTGTTATTTACTTTTTTAATCCTTTATTTACATCCATTTAAATAATAATTTTAATTGTATATTGTTGTATTATATATTTAAATGATCTTTCTAAGATGGAAAATGAGGTTTAAAATTATTTCCATTTGATGAAATGTATTCTCATATTCAAATATATCTTTTAAATGAAATTGAAACCATTTTTTCACACCATGATCTTTATAAATTTTCATTTTAAACATGATTTTAAAAATAAATGATTTAATTTAATCAGTGTTCCTGGCTCTTAAATTGGATGGGTTTTAAAAAAGTGGTTTTAGTTAATGTTTTAATTTGTAAATATATGAGTTTTATATTTTTTAATATTTAATGTGATAAATTGTAATTTGGATTCTTAAATTGTTTGGGAGTACAAATTGGTATATTTCATAAATTATTTTTATGTTTTATCTTGAAATATTACACATTATTCATTTTTTAAATATTAATTATCTTAGTATTGTATTTATTTCGGCAAAGGAAAATTTTTATATTAGTTATTATTCTCTTTTAATAAAAAGGGTGTTTGGACCAATAAGGTTGGAGATGTTTTGAAGAATCTTGTTGTAAGAATGTTTTCTTGAATAGTTTCCTTTTTTTTTATTGTTAATAATATAAAATATTTAAGTGAATAAATCCCTTAACATTTTTAATCACACTAAATAATTATGATGATTTTTGAACATGTATACAATGTCTAGAATATGTGGCAGTATGTGGATTTATGGCACATATTGTACAACAAGATGAATAATATGATTTTAAGAAAGATTCAAAAAATTCCATCATTTTATAAGGAATAATTATTCCATGAAAAATTATATTTTTTTATATAAAGAATATTTTAAAATCTTGTGGTTTAGTTTAGAATTTGTTTTGACATTATACAATTTACCATTATAGATTTTTCAAAGTGTGAAAAAAACTTGTGGCTATCCAAAATCATAGAGTTGACGAACAAAAAGAACATGTGGGTCCTAAGGACATCCACTTGGGAAGTATGTAGATATATCAGGCCCGTTGGTTCATGGTTAAAGGAATATAGATAGGAATTTGTCTGTAGGAGGGTGTGCATGAGAGTTCTTATAGAGGGGATGGATCCACTAGGAAGGTACTTTGGATTAGTGGAATGTTTTGCGGAGTATTTCTGTTGACAACCCCCTATTCTTAGTCAAACAATTATTGAGAGAATACTATTTATTTGTTATTTTCCCAACATGATAAACATGGATGTGGGATCTCAATGCTTTGGGTACGTTGTTACTAGAATAAAATACAAATATTTCAATAGCCCTATGATTTGATTGATCATTGTTATTTAATTGAATGGGAACTGTAAAATAAACCTACATCCTTCAATGTTCATCACAGGATCATAAAACTATCAATGTAACCATTTCATAATTCCATGATCATGATTTTGGCCATATTCCATGATCATTCTAATGTAATGAAGCATTTCGTATCAACTAGAGGTTACGTTTACAATTGAAGTCTTGGTTGAATGTGATGATGTGAAGAACATGACTTGGAAAAATAAAAACTATGTTTTAGAGGATATGTTGTGAATCTATTATCATTGAACATGTTTAAGCATTAAAATTATGATCATTCACATGATTCTAGTATCATGGAAGGAAATATGTATTGAAAAGAATCTGCTTTAATCTATTTCTCTTGATAAAGAAGCCCATGTTTTATGTATATATAAAAGTTTTCAAATCCCATAATTAAAAATTATGTATTTTAATGTCAATGGTATTGAACATTTATGTTGGTAAAACCGAAAAACAGATGATGATTGAACTCACCCATATATGGAGAACACCCAACCCTAGAGGGTGATACTACTATTTTATAGGCTGTCGTTTTACAATAGAATAATACACAAAAAAACACCATTCATGAATAATTTCAATACTCATTGTTTTTTTGAATTAACATGAGATACACAACACATTAATCTTGTGTGAAACGCACAATAAGATTATTTTAAATAAGTGAATATTTTTCATGAACATTTTGTTGTGAGAAATAATTTTAGTAACTAAAAACCATCCTAACATGGTGAAGAATGATTTGCACTACATTATATAAAAATTAGAACTGTTGGAAATATATTTTTAAATATAATAACATCATTTATTTAATTTAATAATGAATTTTATACCTCTAATACCCATATTTTATTGTGGGATGATATTGTGCAAGAAGGCCGTGTACACATTTACGTGAACAAAAATGTAAACATTGTGTTTCAAGAATCATCAATCCAAAATTATGAATACATGAATAACTGTCCAAAATATAATAGGGTATAAAGTTATATGGAAATATGTATTATATACATGGGTTTATGAAGAAAACATATCGAGAGATTATCTTGTCCTTTGTCTGGAAATAAGGTTATGATGAAGAATGAAATTCTTGAAAAGAAAGAATGAAAAATACAATAATAATAGTGAAATAATGAAAAATCTTTGTGCGAATGTATCATATTGAGTTTCTAAAAATAAACTCTATGTTTAATTTCACACATGATACAACATGTTAATATGGAACAAAAAAATGTATATTATTATTTAGATGTCATCATTATAACCTAGCCATTAGAATGGAGAGTTTGAACATTTTGAACTGAATCATGAAAATAGGGTTTACTAATGTATATATAAATAAATCTTCATTGACCAATTAATTTAAAATGAATAATATTTATTTCTTAAAAAATAAAAGGAAATGTTTTTTTGAAAATTTAGTTAAGTAAAAAGAACAAATTTTATAAAATAATAAAATCACTCTTATTTGGTTTTATTATTGAAATATATATATATTATAAAATATAATGTATAAAATTCATCTTATGTGTTTTCTAGACATGATATGAGAACAAAATCAATTTTATGCATAAAAGGACTATTTTTCTTAAAGGCATTTTTAACGCATTTTGATGGAGAACACATTTTAAATATAGTTTTTTAAAACTGTATAAAAACTATTTAATAAAATAAACTTATTATATAGAATAGGATTGTCAAAACATAATTTTATTTATTTTTTGGTATTTTTTCAAAGAACATTTATATTTTTACGAATATTGAAAAAACCAAATATTATATTAAAATGGACTTTTCATCAAATTTATATATATTGTTATATTATGTTTTAATTTGTTATATTGTATAATTACAAAAAAATTAATATTTATTCCATTTTTGGTAATTGGAATCAATTTTATATTCAAATTGGACATAAAATGTTTTAAACTTCTAAACGTATTTACTTTAAAAACTCATTTTCTCGATCTATCAACATGATTCATTTTAAATTAATTTTAAAAAAATTTGTGTTTTGAATTTTTAGAAATATAAATGCATGGCTATAATCATTGTGACATTTAATATCTAGTTATATCAACTTAATTTTTGAGATGTATGAATAATAACTTTAGTAATTATTTTTATTACCATGGTTAAGTGTATATTGGGTAATTAAGGCTAATAATAATATTATAAATTACTCAAAAACATGGTCTAATTTCATTGAATGAGTATTTTTATAACTAAAATAATCATTGAGATGAATCATAACCTTTTTAATTCACTTGTATGTCTTTTAGAAATATTTCTTATTTTATTCAATGAAAAGAAACTTGTGTCACACTCTTATTTTTAATAAATAAAATATTTTTAATATTGGGTTACATATTAGATATATTTAAATATAAATAGTATTTATAAATATAATATGATTACCTACATCATGGTAATTTATTTATAATTTTTAGGAAATATAAAATTAAATTAAATTGTGTCACAATGATGATGTAATAATTTCATCATTAATGGAAGAATGAAATAAATGATATTAAAAATATTAAAATAAATATAATCTTATATAATTAATTTCATAATAATTTTTTATTGAAGAATTTTAGATATTTTGGATTATTTAAAAAAGTTTTTTTTGAATATATCATGTTGTTAATATAGTTTAAAATGATATATATTGAATAGTATCAATATTGTCATCACTAATATATTAAAATATATAATATTTTTTTTAAATGATATAAAATTAAAAAAAATATGAATTTCATCCAAATAATTTTTATATGTCCAATAATTTCATAAATAAAAAATTTATTGGTTTTTTGGAAGGTTTTACTAATAATATTAACCCTCAAATTATAAATTACATTATAAAATGGTAATAATAAAAACGGTAAAATAATGGATGAGAAGAAAATATAAGCATTAATGATATTAAAAGCAAATATAATTTACATTGAATGATATTATTTTGTTCTAAAAAATTATTATTTTAAAAAATAATATGTTTTGAGCCATTTTCACTTTAAACTTAGTTTATAATAATTTAATACTTGTATAATTCCTACAGTGACCCTCCACTCTATTATAAAAGGGAATTATTTCTTATCATTTATTCAAACTTCAAAATCTATTTGGATATAACAATATATACCCAAATAAATCCCTATAATATATCCCACATTCTAGAGTACTTCTTTCAAACAAAAAACTGTCATTGGATGTGTTAAGGTGTTAATCAAAAGTAACCATCTAAAGAAGAAGTATCACATTAATTAAGTGCTTCTGTTTTATTTCTTATTCCCTTTCCTTAAATTATTATTAAAAAAATGATGCGATAAGAAATCATGTATAATAAATATACTGATATGTAATTATGTTAATACCATCATCTAAATCCATTTTCATTCAATCGTATGGGAAATGAATTAATCATTTGTGTGTACGTGTGAACTATCACCTCCGCAAATTGATTCAATTCATTTTACATTAAATATTTCTTGATTGGTTATAATGATTTAATCAATGTGTATATAAGATATTAATGAGAAATTTATCATTATAAGGGAATAATATATTTATTACTTTCTTAATTTCCATGCACATAAAAATGATAATGTCATTCGTACGTAAGTGTGAACCATCACCTCCACGAAGCGATGTGATTCATTTTTCATCACCACATAAAATTGATTATATATATAAGTATATCTAAATTATTAATAAGATAATAATAAAATTATTAAATATCTAGGAAGATAAAATAGTTATTACATTCTTTCCATAATGATTGTTGAAAAATGAAAACATTCCTCAGGCGTACGTAAAGATTATCATTTCAATGATACTAACATAGTTCAATTTTCATATCCATATTTAATGATAAAATTTAAATGTATAACTTTTTTACTAATAATAATAATTATTTCATGAATATTAATATGGATATGAAGGAATAATGAAATCTTGGACCATATTTGACTTACTTATTTTGTTTTTGACTCAACTACCGAATATCATTAAAACATCTGACATAAATTTTTATAATTACAAAATTAGTATAACATGATATTTATATATATATAAAAGAAAGAAAATCCATGAAAAAGGTATTCATGAAATAAACAATTAACATATGTTTACTATTCAGTAATATAAAGAACAAATGTGACAAATCTAACTCAAGGTAAGGGACATTGTCTCAATCTTATTTCATTAAGGAGTAGTTTAATGTTATACACCCACATTTTTATGTGCATATAAACCCCCATTAAATTATAAAAAATTTACTTAATATTAAATTATTTAATGTTTTTATATGATATTTATTTAGGGGTATTAATATTTAAACATTAAATTTGATATGTGAACCTTAAATGTCTAACAATTTAATAATCACATATTTTTGTCTATCTCAATATTCTGCAAATTGTTTTAAATATTTATTTATATAGATATAAAAGTAATATAAAAGAAAATTTAAATATATTTAAATTAACTCAATGGCTTTCAAAAAGAATATGTTTACTTTTTTATATGGAATATTTTGCAAAATGACAAAAGGAATATTTTGTTATCATATATAGAGATAAAAAATTCACTACTTCCATGATTTTTATTTGATAAATAGCTTCTTTTATATGACATAATGTTTATAAAAGGAAAATAATCCACTTTATTATCTTTTTCTAGGTATTTTTTATTGAAGATGGATTAAAAAATTTACTAATTATTTCAATATCTAGAATTTTGTTCTTGTGATTGCGAATGAAATTTTAAGAGCGAAATGCATAAAACATTAATCACCTATGTTTTATTAATATATAATGGTACATAAAAATTTTAAGTGTGGTAATTTGATAAACTAGGGATGGGTGGTTATGTGATAAACCACAAACATGTTGTTACATTATAACCCCCAATACAAAGGGAATGTATGTCAATTGTATAACTATTCCATTATTAAGAGTTACATTTATGGAAGTTGACCGAATTGTTATCTCATTTAAGAATACCTATTTCCCAAGCATCATTTCGGTATTTTATATGGGTTTTATGTGTTTTATTTTAATATTTTGATAAAAAAGTATTAGCTAAAAGAGTTTATTTTTAATTGAAATTATTTAATACTTATTAAGGGTGGAAAATATTACATTATGATAACGTTTTTATGGGTTTTCATTTTTATTAATAGTGTAATGTTTTCCTTCTTTTTATATTCAATAATGAGAAGTTATTATTATCCCTTGTTTTTTAATTCTTTTCACATGAAATAACGATGTGTAAGGGATTAGATTAATTTATGTTGAATTTCATAAATAATATCATAAAAGAGACCATTATTTATTTTAAATGTTGTAGATTATAAAAAAGTGGTTACTATTTGGAAGTTTCATCTTTTTTTAATATATTTTTATGTAAGTTTTTTATATAATCCTATGAAACTCTAAACCTAAAAAGATCCCAACTGTGATGTAAGATAAAATTCATGACATAAATCAATATCTTTTCATGTTTAAAGACGGGTCCTTATAGTTGGTATCCAATGATGGTTTAGATAACTTTTGAAAATTATGATGTTTTCTGAAAAGTTAGGGATATTATAGTGAGTTTATAACTTTCATGATGAACATAAGATTAATTTATTATAAAATCATTGACGAATTGTGTTATGAATTTTTAAGGTGAATAATGGTATATATGTAAGATACTTTTTTTAAATTTTGGGTCATTACTTTTTGGGGGTGAAAAAATGAAATGCATGAGATAATCATTTAAGTTAAAAAATGTTATGTTTTTTATTATTTTATCATATTTTTTGAATCTTATAATAATTAATTGGTTTTTTTAAAAAGGAAAACCCATAAGATAGGTGAGAATATGTCGAGTCCCATATGGCCCCGTGAATTGAACCCACAGCCAGAGGGAAACAAGAGTGCATTGCTTACCAATACGTTATGGGACCTCTCAATTTAATATGCATTTTTTAGTTATAATAGTTGATTGAAAAAGAATAATATGAATTTTGAAAAAAAATTTATCATATTTGTAAAATTATTTGAATATTTTGTGATGAATTTTATTTTGGATGATATTAGGTATATTGTAAATCTTATATGATCAATGTACATAAAATACTATTATATTTTATTTTATGGATAAAGGGTGGGTTATAATTTTGAATATCATATGATTTAATTGTGGACTTATGCTGGTTTAGGTTATTTTAGAAAATGGTTAGCATATCTTGATGATTAGTAAGGAAATTACTTTCTGGTATGAGACTACAAGAGTAATTTATGTTTTTTGGACATAATTTCTAAAATCTATCATGGAATAATATATTATAAAATATTTCTAATTTTTTTTTAAATATTATTTTATATTATTTTGAGGAATTATATGGACAATTATTTGATGAATTGTTTCTATTTAACATTGTGTATTAATAATGACTTGTTTAGAATAAAAGTAATTTATCATCATATAATAGTTTATTAAATTTGAATATTTGTTTTATATTCTCATTTTCATATTTTTTAGTTAATTTATAAATATATAAGAAATATATAATTAATATTTTGGGAATTATTCGACCCTCTAGATGTTGATTATAATGCTTTAGCCATGTGAAATTTTTCATAAATACTCATTTTTTTGAAAAAGTTGCATTTTTTGTAGAAATTTATTAAAAGATGAATAATTACATGTTAATTATATGTAATAAATTATACTCTTTGTCAAATTGCAGATATAATTCTTCAAATATATGAATATAATCCAAATAAAACTTAATTGTTTAGTTTTCATACTAAGAAATCAATGACCTTCTGAACCATCACAACCTTATGGTCTTGTGGTTATTAAATTTCTCATGACCATGTTTTCTATTACATTTCCATGTTATCCAACATGTATCCCTAGTATTTTTTATCTCAATTGACCTTGATAATTTGGTCTGTTTGGTTTGAAATAGAAGATTCATTTATTATTATTACAATTTAGAATTACAATTAATGAATTTTGAATAGGATAACCCCTAGTTTTCAATCCCAAGATTAAATTGAGAGGATGAAATATATTAAATGGTGATAATGTAACATCCCTTATTTTAATATGAGACACGATGTTTGATAAAATGCATGAAACACTATATCAACCTAAAAAAACAACTATATGTTATAATGTTAATGAAATAATTATAACATAGTCGTTAGAGTGATGGGTATGAAAAACAATAACTTAATTATTAAAATATGTTTTAAATAAGGATATAAAAACTATTATGTATTGAAAAATTAATTATGAATGAAAATTATGATTCATATAAATAAAACCAAATGTTTTTATGAAAATAAATTAACTTCCAAGAAGTGTTCATATTAAATAATAAAAGCACGATTTTTGTGTCATATTATTAAAATATTTATAATATCATATATTCATTATAATGTTTATAATTAATATTTTATGTTTTCTTGACATGATATAAGAACAAGTTGAATATTATGCATAATTGGTGTATTTTACAAAATGACAATTTACCACCTTTTGATTGAGAATGCATTTTTAATCTATTTTTTCAATTTTATAAATTATTTTTTATTAAAAAAATTATTATTTATAATAAAGTTATAAAAATTTAGTTTTTTAAAATGGGTTGTATTTTTCTAGAACTTTCATATTTTGATAAATAATTAATAATATAGATATTAGTTCAAAATTTCTATTTCATCAACATTATTTTTGTAGTTAAATTTTGTTTTCATTTAATTTTAAATTTAAATTAAATCATGTTTTTTAATTTAATATAATGTATGTAAATTGAAATATTTTAACGTTGAAATTGGATCTAAAACATTGTGATCCTTTGAATTTGTTTTCATTAAATACTCATTTTCTAGATCTGTCAACATGAATAATTTTAAAACAATTGACCAACTTTTTGAAATGAATATTGAAAAATAGATATACTTGATTTTAATCGGTATGATATTTATGATCTAATTGGTTCAACAGAATTTTTTCTAAATATTAATAATAAATTCAGTAATTTTGTTTATTACCACGATTAAGGGTAAATTATGTAACTAAAGATATAAATAATATTATAAATAACACTAAAACTTGTCCAAATGTAATTTTTTGAGTGTGTATAAACATAAAATAGTACTTGATCCTAAAGATAAACTTTTTATGCCAATTTGATGACTTTAGGACGTTTGTATTATTTTATTCAATTAAAAGACAATTTTTTCACACTCTGGTTTATAATTAGTATAAATGTTTTTAATATGTTTTTATATGAGATATATAATACTATAAATATTATTTGGAATCATTAAATTTTTAACTATATTATTTTAATTTAATTATAATATTTAGGAATTAAATAAATAAATTAATTGACATCACACTTATGATGTTGTTATTTCTTCAGTAATGCATGAATCAAATAAATGACATTAAAAATATTAAAATAAATGTAATATGTTATAATTTTTTTCATAAACTAATTTTATGGATTAATTTTACATGATAGGGAAAATATAAGGTATTTTTTAGATATATTGTATTAATTACACATCTAAAAAAATCAAATATTGAATAGTTTCAAAATTGAAATTAATGATATTTTAAAATAAATAGTATTTTATTAAATGATAAAACATTCAGAAATATATAAAATTCCTAAAAACAGTTGTGATAAGCCATATAAATTCATAAATGACTCATTTATTGGAATTGTTTTCATGTAATTGTAATTGGATTAATCTTATTACATTAAATTACATGTTAACTAAGTGAGAGTTAAAAGGGAAAAATTATGGTTAAATAAAAAAGATAATGATAAACCAAAATATTGATAACATGTATAATTTTAAATTTATTGTCTTATTTAGACTGATAATAATTAGATATTATAAATTAATAATTTTTTCCCATTTTTATTATAATATAAATTTATATTAATATAATACTTTAATGATTTCCAAAAGTTTTCCTCCCTTCAATTATAAAAGGGAACTACTATTATCTTATATTCACAATGGGAAAAAATTATGGATCATAAAATATATTTTAAAATACTTTCCAATAATCAATACCCACAATTATGATCGATTATCATAGGTTGAACACCCTCATTATGGGTGTTAAGCCACCAATGAAAGGTTATCGCCTGATGAAGGGGTATCATTTTTAATTAAGTGTCTCTGTTATATTTCTTATTCCATTTCCTTCAAAAATTCACCAAACAAGATGAGATAATAAATATAGTGTGGTAAATATAATAATATATCATTATGTAAATATAATCACTTAAATCCATCAATGATTCCATCTATTTGTAATTGAATTATTCTTCTGTGCGTACGTGAGAACTATCACATCAATGAACCGATTAATTTTTTTCCATTACCATCACTCAAGACAAGATATAATGATGTAATTAAAAGTTTATATATGATATTATATACATATTTATCATTATAAATAATAATATATCAATTAAATTCTTAATTTTCATGCACATAACTATGATATCATCATTCATGCGTACATGTGAAATATCACATCCCCAAAGAAATGTGATTCTTTTTTCATCATCAAAACACATGGATGATATATATATATATATTTAAATTATAAAATTACTTTAAATAAATTTTTATTATCATTTAATAAATAAAATTCTCACCTTCTTTTCATAATGATCATTAAAAAATGCAAACGTTACTTATGCGTACACACGAATTACTGTCTCCATTACTGTAACGTAGTTCATTTTTCATAACAATATTTAATGAATGGATTTGGAAGTATGATTGATTAATAATATTTATTATTATTTACTGAATATTATTCTGGGGATAATGGACTAGTTACCTCTTTGGATATATTTTACTTACTAATCTCTTTTTGGACCTAAATACCAAATATCATCAGAACATCTCACATGAACATTCATAATTATGTAATTTGTATAACATGATATTAATTGATATAAAATGAGTAATAAAATAGAAAATCTTTCTCAAAAATGTATATTTTAAAGATAATTTTATTATTTATCATGATAAAGAACATGCATGACGAATCAGACTAATGGTAAGGGACTTTGTCTCAATATCACTCCTTCAAGACATAGTTTTATGTCATGCACCCACACAATTTTATTAACTGTATAAAAAGTCTCATTGACATCTCATTAATTAATTTATATCATATTATTTAATGTTTTGATAAAAGAGATTATTTTATAAGGATTTATATTTAAATTTTCAAAGTTGTATAAGACAACATGAACGTTTAAATATTTAATTATCATATTTTTTCTCCCTGTTAATATTGTTGATATTGTTTTACATATTTATTTATATGGATATAAAATGAATATATAGTAATTTTTCTATTTTAAATTAAAATAAATGGTTTTATAAAGGAATATTTTTACGTAGTTTATACAGAACTTTTTGACAAAAGTGAAAAATAATATTCTTTTTATCATAGGAGGCAACAACAAATTCTCCACTGTTGTGGCCATTATTTGATATTTGGATTCCTCTATAGGAATTCATGTTTTTAAAATGAAAAGTTACCCATTTATTCCATTTTATATTTATTTTTATTTTGAAAATGGTTTTGAAAAAGGATTGATTATTTCTATATCTAAAAATGATTTCTTATGATCGAAAATGAAATTTTATGGGCAAAATACTAAAAATTGAAAACATTTATGTGTTAGTATTTTATAATAGTACATAGAAATTTGATGGGTCATTTCATGATAAACATAGTATGGTAGGTTAAGTGATAAACCAAGGATGGGTAGTTACATTATAACCACCAATGCATTGGGTATGGATGTTGGCCTTATAGATATTCCATTTATAAGATTAACAAGGATGGAAGTCGACAGAATAGTTAATAATTTTATGTATCATTATGTACCATATTAAATATATTTATTTTAAATGATTTGGATTGGTTTTATATTTATCTTTTTCTTAAAATACTGTTTTCAAAGAGCATCTTTTCAAAGAAAATTATATAATACTTATTAGGGTTTAAAATATTACTTTATGATAACGTTTTTTGGGGTTTTCATGCTTTTAATGGACTAATGCTTTCCTTATTTTCTTATTCCATACTGACTTTTTATGATCCTCCAAACTATTTTAATTTTATTCACAAGACAATAGGATGAGTGACTGATTTGAAAATGTAATATTGAAATTCTTGAAGAGAATCATAAAAGATATCATGAATTATTATTTTTTAAATATACTATAAAGAAAAATTATTGTTTTCAGAAGTGTCCAATTTATATTTTATGGATTTTTCATGTATAATTTTTGTATATATTCTCTAAAAATATATACCTCAAAAGATCAT
This sequence comes from Viscum album, assembly GCA_963277665.1. NCBI lineage: Eukaryota > Viridiplantae > Streptophyta > Magnoliopsida > Santalales > Viscaceae > Viscum > Viscum album. The sequence goes on along the minus strand of OY728135.1, from coordinate 1,043,796,791 downwards.
CAACGGGAAATAATGTTAATTTCTTAACATAACTCAAGATTATGTAATATTTATGGTCGGTCCCTTACAATTGATGGTTCTAACCATTATATTAAATATCATTATTACATCATTTACTTATATGAGGATCACATGAAATTTAGATTTAATAATGTGCAGAATAAGTATAAGGACAATACATTTTTTATATAACTATATGAAAATAATTTCTATCTAGTGATTTATGTTATAATATATTATTTTCAAACCATGTCAAGTAAAAGAAGATATTATTGACTATTGAACGTCTTAAATTCGTATTTTACTATGGTTGTGATTATTTATTTTTTTCATTTGATATATAATATCTCTCCAAAAAGAGTGGATTGTTTTCTATTTATATTATAAAATATAAATATATATGATTTTTTTCCAGTCCTCCCCTTACTAAAGATGAAATTATTATTGATCGTTCCTTTCAAGTGATATCAGAGGAATGTTTTCTTTTATTGGAATATTGATTAAATTTTTTAAAACTGAAGATTGTATTGAAATTTAAAATTGATTGAATATTATGTTGATTCATATATGCGATGTTGTGAACATTCATAACAAGAATTATTGAATATTTACTTATCTTGTGTCCAAAGGTAATGAAGTTCAGAAATTTGTTATAGAAGGTTTTCCTTATTATAATGAAGGTTTTCCGTAGACAACTACTAGTAAGACAAATTTAGGGAAATATGGTTGAATTTTTTTTCATTATCGCTCATTGATACTGAGTTTTTAGATGTAAATTAATTTTATTGGAAAAAATAAAATCGTATAAATTAATGAACATATATGAATAAAAAAATAAATAAATATAATTTACAAACATGAAGATTAAGTATAATAGTATTAAGATTATTCATAATGACATTATTTGTGAGTTCATTAAAATAGTGATTGAAATTGTATGCAACATTATATTTCTTAGTGAGATGTCATAATATTCAACATTTAATGAATAGTTCCTACAAATTCTTTCCGGTCAATTTTATTCTTCTTTATCATAAGAAGAAGATAAATATCATGATACTCTATCTATAAATGATCTAAGTAGAACACACATTTCATAAAATATAAGAAGATAAACGGTGATGATGTTCAATGAAATTCTATCTCAAGAAATTTATTAAACATTTTATGAGTAAGGAATGTTTTTTAATATTATCAAGGAAGAATTCATGGACTCGGATACAAAAGACATGTTCAGTAAAAACATTGAAGAAATGTTTCATATGTTTTCAAAAAAAAATATAGTGATGAATAAAATATTATTAATTAATGTTATATTAGAAGTGTTTTAGTTGGTGATCTAGTAAAAATACTAAATAATATTTTACTCCATGAATAGAAGATGATGAAATAAATAAAGATTATACAAACTTAAGAAGTTATATCAAGAATTAAGTAGAAATACACATTCTATATTCTATAGGACAATATAAGAATTTCTCTAAATAAATATGGGGATACATCTTCTGTATGAGGAATTTAGTGATAGTAAAAAATAATATGTATACTATAGTGATGATTCCAATTAAAAATTTCACATGGTAAAAGTGAATGATGAAAAATTCACTTGTGATGAAAAAATTAGCTATAAATTTAATGATGAACAATCTCAGTTCCACTTTACACTGATGTAAAAATTTTAAAAAGTTATGGAAAAGAATATATATCATTAAAGATAAATAGTGAATTTGATGAATGAAATTATGTCATAAATAAGTCAAGAATATATACATGAAGAATATTCAAATCTACTAAGATATATATATAATATGAAGTGGTTGGATAATAAATAAAAGAACATCAATATTGAGGTTGGAGATAAGTTGAAGGGGAAAGAGGATGATTTTGATCTTTGTCAATAAACAATTTTCAAATATGTCAAATGGATTATATATTTAAAAATTTAAATTAAAAAATATGGGGAATTTACAACGTAGTTTAAACATAAGAAAGATATACATATATATAAACAATGATTAGAATACCCTATACAGATACAAAAAATATAACATGAATGACTAGATGTTTCTTATGGTTTATAGATAGAACCAGAAATTTATACTACTAGAAACAGTACCGTGTCATTGAAAAAATATAAACTGAAGAAGATATTTTCATTTTGTTACCATAAAATTGTAGTTTCACAAAGATCCAAAGAATATGGTATAAAATTAAGTGGTCAGCAAAAAAACAATGGGATGTACATAAGTTACGAAGGGGAATATAGTTTATATGGTAACTTATGGAATTTTTTAGGATTTAGGAATAAAAAATAGATTTTGTTTTATTTATAGAATTATAATAAATAATGGCGAAACTAGAGGCGATATTTGAAGGGGAGTCAACCCACCCAATGTAGACAAACTAATATGTCACTCCAAATATTTATAATAGATTCCATGAAATTGAAACAAATTTTAAATGATGCGAGTAGCTTATAAATATTTCAAAATATATTCATCATCAGTTTTTCCATAGTATAATGTTTGTATAAAATTTATGAATAAACCTATGAGATTAAAAAATGGTATGGAAATTCCTTAATTCTAGAGAAAACTCTCAAAGATTCAATAGGAAAATTACCTTTGATATTGTATAGAGGGTGTTCATAAAATATTAATAGGTACATGCTCATGTTTAAGATTGTAAAAGATCAAAAAGAAGGTAATGTGAATTTTTTCAATGATGAGGCCCTCAGAATAAAAAATATTGGATCTACTATAAATGGGGAAGAATAGTTACATGAAAACATGACCATATTTGTTTATTGAATGAAGTAATATTTGTTAGTTTTTCAAAACATTGTAATGATGGTAAATAGTTTTTCCCCAAAAACACGGTTTTGTATTGAAGAGGATTTAAGATAGAAATATCTTATGATAAGAAAATGAACCAAGGGAATGTTATTTCATCCTGCTGATGCGTAGAGTTCTATATACATGAGATTGATGGAAAAAAATAACTTATATAATAAAAATGTTGGGAAAAAATTTCGTGGGATGATAAGTAAGCTAAAAATAGATAATGTATTAAGGAAATTCATGATATAGATTAAAGAAGATATTATTGATTCTTTTTTCCAAAATGGAGAGATTAAAAACATAGTTCATAAGAATGTTGAGATACATTAATCTAATCACATAGATATAATGAAAATATTATTTTTTATCCCATGATTAAAAAGTAAATAAATAGATATACCAACATAATTTATTTTATTGAATAATTTTATGACATTAAATGAGTTATGTTTTTAAACAAAAATTAGAGACTATTTAAGTGATTAAGAGTTCTAATAGAGATTATGAAAAATAATGTTGATATTTTATAAAAAATATTAGAAATGATAATTTTGGTGAATATAAATTTGATAATTTAGTGATTTTCCTAAAAATCATTGTATTCATTATGAGTCTAGTGAATCATATACTCCACAATATAATGATGCTGCTGAATAATGAAATAGATTATTGGTGCAGTTGGAACAAAAAATGTTGATTGAACATCATAAGTCATTATATTATTGGAGGAAATCTCATGACTAATAACATTAATATTAGAATTTAATTCGTATCACCCAAACTATTATATTACACCTTATGAGATTTATCATAACGAAACTCTATATTTGAAACACATATTTTTCTTTAGAATTCCTTTCTTTATAAAATTCAACGTTGTGCATAACATCTTAAAATTTTAGTTGTTTTTCTGTGAAAACTAATTCAAATTTATAGATATCATTCTTTATACACAATACTATGTTTATCATTAATTACACTAAATAAAGAGTTTCTTCAATAGCATGCATGACACATAACATCGAGTTTCCAAAAACCTTGACAAAATATTAATATATATTTGTATTTTATAAAATTGTTCTTATATAGGTGGGTATGAATATTATTAAATAATATCTAATATATACATATAAATTTAAAACAAAAATATATTTATTTATAAATACATTGTAAATAATCAATTTATTTTATGTAAAGTAACTATATTCATCAAAAATAATTTTCCTTCAAAATGGTTTTTATTTATTTTTCATAGAAAATCATTATTATTTTTTATAAATTTATTTGATAAATTGTAATTATTACATTGAATAATAATATAAAAAATAACTTTTGGTGATAGTTTTCAATTTTTCGGGGAATATTTATTTTCATTGAATAATGAGAAATACTGATTTTATTAAAAGTATAATATATTTTCATTATATTAATAAATATATATTCAGAATCTCTTTTAATGTAAAATTTAACTATTTATTGACATTTAGTAAAAATTAATACTTTTCATTATATTTTATATTGGAATTTATAATAAGTTTATTTTTTCGGTTTTAAAAGGGGTTTATTTCTGAAAAAAAATTTAAGTATATAAAGATTATTGATTTTAATTAATTTAAATATTACCTAATGTGGAATGTTATGAATGAAATGTAAATATTAAATATCAAAAAAATAACTTTTTATTAATACAATTTATATTATTAGACATATATTTAATATAAAACATAATTTATGTGAAAAAAATACACATATCCAAAACACACTTTTCCATTGTGACTGTAGGTTATGTTTTAAATTTAATTATTTCATATTATAGAAACTTTATAGGAAAAAATAAAATTAATTTTTTAAATATTAATTTAAAAATTATATTAAGATAATTTTTGGATAATATTCTTATAAGATTAATTTTTTGATGAATAGTAAAAAATGCAGAATTATTATTGAAATCATCATTTTCATTAAATTTATTTTTAATTATTATTCATATTTAAAAATTGGATTTAAATTAAATCATATAATACAATTTAGGTTATATGCATTAATTTTATATTGAATTTTGATGTTAATGCTTTGTAAACATTGGAATTTTATTTTAAAGACACTCTTTCTCATCATGTTTGTTTGGTTTTGTTTAAATTAAAATTTCCCAATTATGTGAATTGAATTGTGAAAAATGAATTTAATATTTGGAATCATTATAATTAAAATTATATAATACGAATAAATTTATTTTTTTAGCTAAATAATTAGTGAAAATATATAAAATTATATACAGTGATTCAGGTAAAAATGTGTTTACTATGGATTAAACTAAAGCGATAACGGCCAAAAATGACCCCAAAAATGTTCTAAACAAATTGGTTGTAATTTTATAAACATTTTATATTATTTTATCATGAATTGTTTAATTTTTGGAAACTTTTAATAGGAAAATAACATGGGTGTAAGTATTTCTTTCATAAAATAACAATTATCCCACTCTCCTCACATATAAAAGGACACCACTTCTCCTCTCCCCATCACATATTCAATCATTTATGATTAATCTAATACCAAACCGAAACACTTTCTAAAATCCATATTCCCAACATATAATACTTATTTTGGATTTAAATTCATCTTATAAAAACACTTTCGGTGCAATCTTATAAAGAATAGCTAAAGAATATATATCATTCATCAATGATCTTTTTTGTTTTAATTATTTATACAACTTATTCAATTAATATTTAAATATGATGAGAATAAAATTATTATATTAAATATAATTATATTTTCTATTTAAAGTTAATTTCTTACAAAAATTTCTACATCCATCAAATAAGTTAGAAAATCATTGTTCCCGGGCATAGTGGACTCCCGCCTCACAAATGAATGTCATTATTTTTTCCATTTCCACCACTCACAGTGGGAAATAAAGAATCATTTATTATTTACATATCATATTTGTTATATAATTATTCTTATTTAACTAAAATATAAAACATATAATCATGTTATGTTTTTTGTGAGAATATGATAACAACGCTTGTTTGGAAGGCTAACTACCTCCTCTTGAACCCATGTGTTTCTTTCACACTTTACACAGAGGGAAATAAGAATAGTTTTAATTAAAATATATCAAAATATTATTTAAAATTTAATTTTTAATGATAATATATCATTTAAAAGTCATTATATCATTATAAAAAGAAAATGGAAACATCATTACGCATATGTACAACCTACCATCCTAATTTATGATGTAATTAATTTTCAATCAATAATTTTTTTATACTATAAATACATATAAAATGAATACATATGCTTGTTATATAATGGATGAAATAATAGATATTATGGGACAATGAAAAAATTAAGAATGTCAACAATAAAAAACCGAAACATATATTAAAAACATAGTTATTATAACAAAAAACATTAATATAAATAATAATTATAAATAAACAAGTAATAATAGGTGATAAAAAATAATATATGTTATTATATATATTAATATGATTCTATATAATATTTATATTAAAAATATATTAATTATTAAAGTGTTTTGGAAGTTTAAGACAAATGGTAAGAATTAATTTAAGGGATTTTAGTCACTTTTATTTCTGGGAGACATATGAAAAGTCACCACTCATTTATATTGTTCCATATATATTTCCCCATTGATATTTTATATCATAAATTAATTAATTTTCAGGATATTTAAATATTCATTAATTTTTTAAGAATTTTTGGGATTATGATTCAAAATATTACTAAATTGGTAATCAATATTTGTACAAATTTTCTTTCTTTGAGAAATAAATTAGGTTATGCACAAATATTATTTAAAGAGGTGTCTATAAAATAACATTTATAATTAATATAATTAATTTATTTATATGAATTATATTTTGAGTTTGATTTTATGTTATTAATTAACGTGTCTTGTGATTCAATGACACCAATGTTGTAATGATTTTATTACACAATATCATCGTTTATTAGAATTTTTTATGATTTTGTTTCTAATGATAAATTCTTATGATCTATCTCCCAAGAAACTAATTAATTTAATCTACCATAGAAAATAACAATATTTTAAATTAATAATTCAATTATCCAACACATTGGTACTTAAAATAACAGATAATTTTTTACCAAATCCCAAATCTATTTATCTTCATCTTTGAAAATCTATTTTATTACATAAATATGCCTCCTACAAATTTTTTTAAAAAATTATTTATTTTACCAATATATTTAAAATAAATTTCAATTGCAGTTATTTCTTTATTGAATTTTTAGACTGGAATATTCTTCTTTATTTAAAACAATTATAGTTATGATTTTATAGAAAATATGTCAAGAATGTTTTTTAACATATCCAACATGAATATAATTTACCAATACCATAAAATTTAATTTTATTTGTTTATTTAAATATATATATTGTAGGTTATTATTGAATAAACGGAATTTACTTTTTTTTTATGTTTTTACTATATTTTTTCTATGTGAAAATGTTGTTTTCATCAATGAAATATTCTAAGTGAAAATTCAAAATAATTTTTCATTGAAGATAATTTTCATGAGTGATTCTTATTCTTTACTAGAGTTGTGATCCAATAAACCCATTTTTATTCTTCCACTTAATTTTATGTGTTTATGATGAAAATATTTTTAGGAAACACATTTCCACTCCATGGTTTATAACATGATATATTTTTATGAAACCCCCATATTTTCCACTATTTATGTTATAATGAAATGATTATGAAACTCACCAATCCTCCATATGGTGCGATATAATTAAATGATAATGAAACCCATTTCATTTCCTAGGATATAATATTATAAATGTTTTAGAATATTGTAGAAAAAAATATGTATTACTTTCATTATGTGATGTGTGGGACCTATATCACCCTCTAATAATTGGGTAATGATAAATGCTCTATGAGATCAAATGGTACATGGGTGGTTATCCCAATAACAATAAAGACGGTACACAAGTGGTTAGCCCAATCATGAAAGAGTTTATATAGGAGGTCATTTAAATTGTGATTTTGGTATATTGTTTGTTATCACAATCTTATGATGTTATAAATTACTTGTTGGGTAGCATAGACAAATGATTTTCTATTCTTATGTGTATGTGACAAACATATGTATTTTTTTAATGTAATTATCTCATGTATGATGTTCATTAATTATCTTTTGACTATTTTATTAGTAACTAACAATATTTATTTCATTGCACAATATTATGAACTTTTATTTGAAGACATGGTTTTGAAATGTTTTGATCATGTTTTTATACCCTTATGTTCTTGTTATTCTTACATAACTCCCTTGTTTACCCATACTGAGCATCTAATCGAACCCATTCTTATATTTACATTCCCTATGTAATAAATAAATTTTTTAATTACGGTATAATTATGAAGATTATTAGAGAGGTCCTCATGGGACACATTAAAGATCCTTCATGAATAAATATTGTTTTTTCATGTTTCCAAGAAAACTAAACTAATACAGTCATCATGAATGTGTAGGAGTAAAATAATAAATATTCATTTAAAAAGATGTAATATCCATGTATTAGAATCATTTTTCTTTTGAGTTGGTATTATTTTATAGGTTTAGTTAATATTTTGAAACTATGAAGATTAAAAATTAGTGATATCCCAAGGGTTATTTCTAAAGATATGTCGAGGTATGTCTCTAAAGATATGTCCATTTGCATGTAATATAATAAGAAACATTCCTAGAATTTTGATAAAGGATATTTTATGTGGATTCTATGCAATTAATTTTCTTTCTAGATACTACAATTATATGGGGATATAGAAAATAGTTACCTAGGGGAAATGACACTATAAGGGTTCTTTCAGTTGGACTTGATCATCATATAGTTCATGAAAATGGGCTTTGCTGCACACCTAGATTGACACTCATGGTGGATATGCTTTGAAAATTTAAAAATTATTCACAAACCATCCTAAAGGATTTAAATAGACCAAGAATATGAATTGTATAGGATATACCTAAGGTTTAATAGGTTAAAAAGAAAGCATCTGGAGTTAGTAAACCTTAAAAATGATTTTCTATTTTATTTGGTTTGAAACTATGATATGTGTTCCTCATACATTGGTTTAGAATTTGTTAAATTATTTGAACAAGAATGAAATTAGTTAAAATTTAATAGGATATACAATTTACATATGAGAATAAAAAATTGGATGATTACTAGATTAAATGACATTTGGATTATTCATGATTAATTATCATGATATAAAATTAACATTGTTCATCGTAACGTACTATCGAACTCACTATATAATAAAAATATTTAGTTCATTGTGAGTTTATATAGTGGAGACCATATAGGAATGGATGTTCATTTTCCAATATTTTAATATTGTGTAATGAAGTACTCAAGGTAATTTCCTAGAGTAATGAGAAGATGTTTTGAGTTTGGAAAAAAACATTTTGAAAGTAATTTCAAAGTAACATGGAAAAGGTCAATTAATAAAATGGAATGAAATATTGGTCTCCATAATGTATAATACATTTAAGGAATGTTTTAAATGGGGAATTTATGGGAACTACAATAATGTATGTCCTAAGTGAAAATCACATGGAGAGAAACGTCAAGGAGGTGTGAGTATTTGTTACACTACTATAGAGGAAGAGACCATGAATGCTATATGGAATAAAGGAGTTACTATGAAATAAGATAATGAAAAATAGTTAAGAGCTTGAGAATTATGTTTGATTATTGAGTTACATATATATTGGAAGTTCATAGTTATGAAACATATAATTATTTTAAAATATATTATTTTCCATTAAGGATTTTAGTTATTTTTTTGAACAATGATAACGACCAAGATATGTGATTTTTCATGGTGAAGCGATTTTTTTAAAAATTGAATGATTAAGGGAAGATCACTCCTAATAATTTATTTATGTTGAGATAATGATTTTGGGATTAAAAGATGAATAATATGGATAATGTAAACTAGATAGTACTGATGACATTTAAATTGAGTAATTTTTTATAGACAAAGTGGTTTATGTTATAAGTAATAGAGATTACAACATTTTTATTTGTGATGAATATATTCAATAATATGTGTTTTTTTCAAGGAATAAGGAAGAATATATGTTTTCAATATTGTTTCATTGTAATTCCTATTATTACCATGTTTCAAGAGAGAACATGATGACTATATTAAATAGTTTGTTTTGTGAAAATTGATAGTTACTTAATGTTCGTTGGGGGAGTAATGTTATGCTGATTTTTAGAAATTTTGGGACCATCTATATAAATTTTTTATTTTGGAAGTGTTATAAGGATTAACATTTATAGAATGTTTTATTTTTAATTTTGGATGAGGTTTTAGATATTAATTTATTACATCATCATAAGAATATTTATCCTTATTAGATAAATTATTTTAATCATTTTTTGTGATGATAACTGATGATAGAAAAAATACCTGAACATTATATTTATGGAACTTATGATCTATCATTTATTAATGGTATACGAAATTGACCTCTATTTCATGGTGGAATATATAATTTGAGAATTGGTCATGGAATAACCAAATTATGAATTTCTGCCTAAGAAATATAATTATATAAAGTAAGTACAATTTCATTTGGTCTTTTACTAGAAGGAAAAGTAATTACCAAACATTACGAAAAGGAAATTGAAATAAAATTAATTCCTACTTTTGTCATTTATTATTACACTAATGAAGTTTTTCACACCACTTTGGTATATTTTTTTTTGTCGTTATCATTATATAGATCACCCACTTTCGTATGATCAATGATATCTACCACTCTATAATTATTCACTATATTATTCTATATTCATATATTCACTTCCAACACATGTTATCCTATATGGAAACATAGTTATAAGTTACTTTAGGTGACCTCTATGTATACTAAATTCCCCTTTTAAGTGAATTTGTACTATTTATTGAATTCATGTGAGTTTCTATAAAGGAATTTCCAAATGAAAATCCTTTGTTGACCAAGATGAACATGGGGGGAAAAATAAATTTTAAGTGGGGGTAGAATCTAACATCCCAAAATATTATGATTTTATTTTTAATTGACCTAAATTTTATGATTTATTGTGTTATAAAAACACCAATTTATCTTGGGAAACACACAACAACAACTTTTCTTGATATCGTGAAGACACTTGACATTCAGATTCATTGAATTATGAAAATATATTATTATAAATATGATTATTAAAAATTCAACATAAAATAGAAGGGTACAAATAGTATAAAATAATTTACGAAATATACATATAAATATCCTACAGAATGAAAATTTATTTATAAATACTAATTAAACAATCATGCAATTTTTCGTATGGTGAATAATGTCATAAAAAAATATGTTTTCATCAGAAATTATTTTTATTATTTTTTTATAACCTATTCTAAATATTGTTAAAATTTATTCGATAAAATAAACAATATTTTTAAAATCAAAATTTTGAAATTATCTTATGATGATGTTATGGGATTCTTTTGAAAATATGTATTTTGTAACAAATAAAGAAAATTACAGATTTTTGAAATATGTTCTTTTCATTTTAAAAATTAAATAATTTAAATTCACAATTATATTTTAACATAACATAATTATTATTTATTAATATTTCTTCCATATACTAAATTTCTAATCAACACCTCATTGGAATTTATTATAAGTTAATTTTTGGGATTAAAATCTTGTTTTTCATGAAAACTATTTTAAATTGAATAAGTTTTATCCCTTTTAGTTTAATTTTAAATAAACCATAATGAGAATTGTTTAAAAATAATTCTACATAAAATTTATGAAGAAATATTTTTTAATTTTCATGCTGTGATTATTAATAGTCAAATATTTAGTATAAATCTTCTTCTTGCATGAAAAATAGACTTCTCGAGAACCCACTTTTTCATCATGTTTGTAGGGTTCATTTTAAAATCATTTTTCTAAATTTTTAAATTAATAAAAATAAAAATATTATTTGAAATTATAATTCCAAATTTATGTCTAGATGAATTGTTGAGATATTTTTTGAATTTTATATTTTATTAAAAATTGATTTTAATTGTAAACATAATTTTAATTTAATGTTGTTATATTGTTAAATTACATTTTTAAATGGTTATAAAGTAAATATAGATCAATAATACATCATTTATATAATTTTTTAAATTTTAATCAATTTAATATTGATTTCTTATGTACAAAAAATTATAATATTTTAAACATTTTCATTTTAAAAACTAAATCTTTTACCATGTCAGCGAGGTTAATTTTAAATAAACTTTTATTAATTATATATCAGTAATTTTCAAGATAGAATAAATATTTTGATTGCTAATGATTTATATTATCTAATATGTTTTGTTTATTTTTATCAAAATGAATAGTGAAATTTCTAAAAATTATTTATCGTGGTTAATGTAAAAATGGTTTTGCGAGATGGTTACACTAAAAATAAATTCTATAAAATGACCCAAAACCTATCATAATTAAATTTTATGGCCATATTGATACCTTATAACGTGAATGATATACAATTATTTATTATTTTATCCTTTTTAAATGAGAAAAACATGTGTGGAATTCATTTGATAAAAACTTTACAAGTGATCCACTCACCTCACATATAAATTCCTCCCCTTCTACTCTCATTTTCACACATTCAAACCATTTTCGTTCATACAAGACCTAAATAATCACTTCTTAAATCTCTCAAATAATTATATAATCCTTATTTTGGATAAAATATAAACCTAGGATGTATTTTGGTGCAAACATAAGAAGTATAACCAAAGAAGAGATAATATTCATCAGTGAGTGTTTTTGTTTTCTTATTCCACCAACTCCTTAAATAAATATTATAAAAACATTATAGAATAAAAAAATAAAATTAAAAATTACATTTTTATAAAATTTTATGAACTTTAAACCATATCCACTTCTATTAAATGGGTTGCAAAATCATCATTCGTCTGTATGGCAGACTGCCACAACGTGAATCGATATAACTCATTCTTCCAATACTAAATCTCATTTTTGGACATAACTATGGTATTAATATATATATATATATATATGATATATATGATATTATAATTATTATTTATGAAATATTATTCTACACATAAAATCATGATTTATATTTTTTTATATGATTACATTACTCATCTGTACAATGGACTACCTCCTCGTAATGTGGTGTGATTTATCTACACTTTACATGGTAGGTAATGAGGATTAATTTTATTAACATAGAACATATAAATTAAATAAAATTATTATTTAATTATAATATATAACTTACCTTTCATTAATTTATTGTAAAAAGAAACTATAAATTGCGTTCATTTATATGTATGTCAGACCTTCTCTGTGGACAATATATTTCCATTTAAATCTATAGATTTTTTTTGAATTATATAAATTAATTTATTATAAATATATATGATATTATCATGGATAAAATTTTTGATATGATGAAATCATGATCAATTTAATAGTACCCAAAAAAATCATAAAAAATTCTAAAAACAGCTATTAATACCTGAAACATAACTTTAACATGGGATTGATAATAAAAATTCAATAAAATATCATAAAAAAGATAATATATGGATTGATATATATAAATAATTTTATTTAATATATTTATAATAAATTTTTATTTATTATACATTAGCTTTTAATGTGTGAAAAAATCAAGATGTAAGGTAATGAATTTAATGTTTTCCTTTTATTCCCGAGAGACATATGAAAATTTACCTCTCTTTTAATTTTTGTGGTTATATACTACCAATTTAAAATGTTATATCACCAATAAAATTATTTTAATTATATTTAATGATTCATATTATTTTAATTTTTAGTTGGGTTTTGATTTAAAATATTAATAATATAGTCAGTGATTTTTGTCTCAATTTTCCTTTATTGAGACATATGTTATGTAATAAAGGTATATTAACTCATGAGGTGTATATAAAAAAACATTTACATGTAAAATAATGAATTTATTTATATTCATTTTATTTTATATTTTATTTTACTGTATTCATTCATGGGGCTTATGCTTCAATGATTAGAAAGTAGAAACAATAATATGTTAAAATCTCGTCATTTATTGAGATTATTTATGATTTTGTTTCTAATGATAATGTATTATGATAAATCTATCAATAAAAACATGAATTTTCTTATCTCAAGGTTATGAATTATATTATAAACAAATATTACCATTTTCCAACTCTTTGGTTCTTAAAATAAATGTGAATTGTTTTCTTTCTAAAAATACAAATCTATTTCTCTATTCATTCCTAAATCCATTTTTTTCAATACAATATTTTTTGAAAAAAATTTAAAATACATTTTATTGTTATCCTATGATATTTGAAAAAACATTAACACATTATTTAATTTATAAAAACATTATTGAATGGAATCTTCAATTCAATTTCTAATAACTTTCTGTCTGGCCTTTTTCCACGAATATGATTAGAATAATTATTTTCATATTTACGGTATGAAAAAAAATTTCCCACCATAATTATCATTATTTTATTTAAATAATAAATTATATTTTATTCAAGGTCATATTCAATGTATTTTCAAAATTTTGTTTTGTTTTGAGTTAATTTAAAAGTGAAATGATATTTTTTTTAAATAATTGGAAAACTGATATTTTAAATTTATTTTCTATATAATATTAATTTCTTTGATGTTACTTATGATTTACTGGGGTTATAATCCAAGATTACCATCCTTATTAATTATATGAATAGTTTATGTTAGTAATGAAAATATGTTTTTGAAATCCATTTTTCATCCACAGTTTATACCATGATTGATGTATTATGAAACCAGCTTGTTTTTTAAGGGTAATGTTTTAATGAAATGATGAAATGATTATAAAACAAATATCATTTACAAAGGTTATAACATGAATAAATATTTAGGAAATTAATTATGTTTCATGGGTTTTGATATGATGAATTTTTTATGATATTTTAGAAAACATGTATATTATTTTTATAATTTGATGGGTGGGACTTATATATCCATACAATGCAATGAGAAATGATAAATATTCGATGAGATCAGGGGGTACATGGTTGGTTAGGCCAAGTCTAAAATAGAAGGTACATAAGTGGTTATCCCCAACCTAAAATATGTCACAAGGGAGGTTATCCCAATCCTAAATCATTTTGACTGGTGGTTATCCCAAGCCTAACATGTTATTAATGTGTTAGTGGGTATCTTTGGAAATATAAATATTCTACGTTTATATTTGTGCAAGAAAACTACCTCTTATGCCGATGTAATACTCTCATGGATCATTTTATTTGATTCCCTTGTGATTAAATTCTTATGAGCTTCCAATATTTATTCTATTACTCAATATTATTCTCTTTAATATGAACGACATAGTTTTTAAATGTCATGATCATGTTCTCCAAACCAAATATCCAT
Organism: Viscum album; assembly: GCA_963277665.1. Taxonomy (NCBI): domain Eukaryota; kingdom Viridiplantae; phylum Streptophyta; class Magnoliopsida; order Santalales; family Viscaceae; genus Viscum; species Viscum album. The sequence continues at coordinate 1,043,781,426 of OY728135.1, read as the reverse complement.
GTTATTATTATGTGGCTCCTTTATTTTCCCTTACTCAGTAACCGATCTGTATCTTTCATATGATTCCTTTCACTGGGTTATAATGAACAATTTTATATAGGGTATGTTTTTAAATATTACAAATGGGAAAGATCGTTATAGAGAAATTAAAGATATTTTATGAATCTAGATGGGTTTATTCTATTTTTTTAAAAAGTCTTTATAAAATTACAATATTATTTATGTGTTTGATTATATAATGATTCCCCATCTAAAAATATGTAATATCCATATATGAGAAGTTTGGATCTCTATAGTGAGATTCTTGGGATGTTTTATTATACTGGTGTTGATGGAATCATTCTTGGATACCTTGATAATGGTAGAAGATAAAATAGTTATAATAATGGAACAATAATGACTATTGACATAGTATATTTATCTATCATTTAATAGTTAGATAGGAGAGTTTCAAAAATAGTTCAAGATATAGATTAAAGGAAATATTATATGGTTGAACGAAAAATTTAAAAAAGATATATATAATGGTAATAATGTTAGCGTCTCTCAAGATAATAACCTTGACTCAACTATTCTAGGTGATGTTTAAAATTTATGATTATCTCATCCTAGGATGAGGAATAACGTGGAATGTAAAAATATTATTAAGGATCAATGGAAAGAAGGTCATACCAAATAGGTCAGTATCACACACTCCCTTATATTCATAGGTTTATACAAAATATTATGATGAATCATTTGGGAATCATGGGTTGATTGATACGTTAAATGATTTTTTTATTATACTGAGAAGAATTATACATGGGAAATTCTACCCAAACCAATCCATAAGAATTTTATTCATACAAAATGTGGGTTCTAAATGTAAAAAAATTAATTATGGGATGTGATTAGAAATAATTAATTAATTTTTTGTACACATCAATCATAAATTATATGCATTGACATTGATACGATAATTTTTCCAATGGAATTATTAGAAAATATTCGTAGGTTTCTTGTTATGACTACAAAATGATGATATAAAATTTTCCAAATTGATGCCAAGTTAGCTTAACTTTAAAGCGAGTTAGATCAATAAGTTTATATTAAACTTGAATGTGGTTTCATGATTTGGAATTATTTATGTAATATATTCATGTTCATGAATGATATATATGGGTTGAAGAAAGATAAAAAATATTGTTATTAAAACATGGAAATGCTCGTAGGGATGATGAACTTCAATATAAGAGGAGTTGATATAAATCTTTACATAACGAAAAATAATGATATTTCTGCCATTGTGAATTATTTTTGATGAAATTGTATTCATAGTAAATGATGACTAAACATGTCAGATGTTTTCTGTGGAGATGATAATGATTTTTGATTTATCTATTATAGGAGCATTGAAATACATTACAGGATTAAAAATACTTCAAACAAATAATTAAATTTTCTTATATTAATAAAATTATGATAAAAACTTATAAATAAGCATTTATTGGAAAAATCAAATCCAGTTTCGACGCATATTTTAGCGGAAACTATGTTTTCAAAACATAGAAAAATAAATGAGGGAAATTCTATAGAGTTGAGAAATATGGTTATAATATCTGTATATCAAACAAATTTAATGAAATATATTGTGTTTTAGTAACTATATGTTCCTAATATCAAATTAATACAAAATAATATAATGTCATGGATAGAAAAAAATTCTAAAATATATTAAATTAATAAACAATTTTGTTTTGAAATATGATATCCCATGAAAGTTCGTGATATTTGGTTACAATGATATTGATTATAGAAGATTGAAAATCCATATACGGTGGATTTTTTTTAATGAACAATATGTTAGAATGATATTGATGTTTCTATGGTCATATACACAATTTCCAAATTATGAAGATTATTTCCTGGTTTTTAATGTTGAATAGATACTAGTTCAAAGAATGGCGATGAGTTTAAGATACATCTGCAGGTTTACAAGAAAATATAATCAATTATGGAATATGTTTTCTATAGATGTTATTATGAATACTGGATCTTATAATTATACTTATTTGAAATAAATATTATTTATACGATTTTTTAAATGTTTGATTAAATAAAAATGTGAAGAGGTAATTGATGATTCATGATATATAATTTATAATTTTTTAAATTCTTATTGGAGATGCACAAATATTATAATACATGATTTAAAATTATGTAAGCAATGTTTCCTCACTATTGGTCATGTAATTGTAGAAGAAGAATAATAAATGGATTATTGAAATAAATATTTGATTAATCTTGGTCACATGGTGATAACTTGTTAAATCACATTGGTTAGCTTATATTCTTATTTAAAAAAATATTTTTTTGATATTGATTGTGTGATGAGGAAATTCCCATTCTAATGACTTTAGTGAAATTAAAGGGATGGTCATATATTTCATTGTATAATCTAAAAATATCTTTTTAATGTAATGCATGATAAATGATTATTTCCAGATCATGCCATAGACTAGATGCTCATATTGAGTAGTGACCAATTTAATTTCATAGGTTTATATTGGTTTCACTGTTTATTGTGTTCTGTTAAGTAATTTCAATCTAACATGAGAAGAATATTATTTGAAATATGTAAACAGAAAAAACGTTTTACCAATAATTCACCAATGTGACACCCCAACATTATATACAATATTTATCTTTAAATAATTTTAGTTTTTCTATGGATTTATTACACACAACACAGATCTTAAGCAAATAAGTAAATATTATTATCTAATTGTGACTGTTATAACATGGCTTCTAAATTAGAATGTATGAATTGAAATAACTATTTATTTTAAATATATATAATATTCACAAATATATATATTGTTTACAATAAACAAATGAGGATTTATTTTAGTATGTAATTACCCATTTTTTGTACATTCATTTTATTCTATAAAAAATGTTTTCCTCATATTCTTTTTGATGAGTTTAGATAATAAATAATATAATTAATTTATAGATAATATTGAAATATTTTTTGGAAAAGTAGTATCAATTTTAAATATTTCATTTCAACATTATTATAAGATTAATTTTTTATAAATTTATAAATGTTATAATTTTTAATGAATAATGATAAATAGTGTTAATCATTGAGAACTATATTTTCAGTTTAAAAACCTAAAAAAATATTATAATTTGGATTAGTTTTAGAATTAATTTGTTTCATTTTTTATTTTTTATAATCTGAATATTTTTTTAAAGTAAATTTATACATTAATTTAGTTAAAAAAAGAATCTATACATAATGAAAATTCTTAAAAACTTATTTTTCATTGTATTTCCATGTTTAATTTTAAATTAAATTATAATGCTTTTTTGTTTTGATTTTTTAAACTTTCATTCTATATTATAAATAAGGATATATTAGTTTATCAAATAGATTCTTTTTTGTTAATATGAATAGTAACTATAGTGATTTTTTATTATGATGATAATATGTAAATTAGGTAACTAAGAGTAAAACTAATTTGATAAAGACTATAAAATTCCCCAAAAACATTCTCTACTTTTATTTTTGTTGTAATTTCTTAAAATAATCATACAAGTGTCCAATTTAGGACCCTTTTGGTACACTTGGATGATATTATGACCTTTATTGTATTTTATTACGACAAATATAAAACAATTCACACTCAAGTTTTGAATAAATATAATAATTTTATAAGGGGTAATCTAGAGGAAATTCTAAACTATAAATATTCTATTGAAATGTAAAATATTTATCGGTATCATGGTAATTGATTTTTAATATTTAGTGAACAAATAGTTACCTTATATGGTTACCCAATGCTGATACAATAATTATTTAGTAAATAGATTAATCAAACAAATAATATTTAATGATTAAAAAATTTAAAAAATAATATTTTGATGGTGATAAAATAAATATTTATAAGAAAATTAAATGTTTAAGGTATAATAAAATAGTTGGTTTTAATTTGGCTTATTGTATTGACTTATTTAATGTCAAAGTAATTAATAGTATCCAATTTGACAATAATTCTATTTTATGGGATTAAGATATTCTTATATTAGTTAAAAAAATATTAATAAAAAAAAATAAAAATAAAATTGATAATATTTATCTTAAAATATCATAACCCAAGAATTTTTTTGTCCACATTGAATATTTTGTCTCTTGAATAGACTTAAAATATTTAATTATTTTTACAAATTCCAAATGTGCCCCTCAACTCAATTATCCATGGTCCACTCCTCCCTTAATTCATTACGGTAATATGAGACTAATATCGCATCCAGACTCTAAATATGTATATTCTAAACTTTTTAATCTGTATTCTTAAGTTCTTTTTCTTTATAAAATTATCAACACTAGATCCCTTTAGAGATGATCTAAATTAGTCATTTTGGAGAAGTGGTAATCTCTCTAACTAATAAATATATTTTTATAATATTATATACCTCTTATAAATATAATATATTATTCATAAAATAATATATTCAATTTCTGAAATATTCATTAATTTTATTAAAATTATGAAAACACCACTATACACACTCTTTTCATAAAATAAAAAGTGAAAGGATCACTTGTGCATATGTACAGATTAACATCTCTATTCTGCGATACAATTCATTTTACATCACCATTATTCATGAATGGTTACTATGATGGGTTTAGAGATTATATATGATATTTATGAAGTATTTAAACATTTTTAATTAAATTATAATATCTAAATTTTAATCATTTACCTTTTTTTGAAAAATTTCATGTTGCTCGTTCGTACGTGTGGACTTCCACCTCCACGAAGCTATGCAAGTTTTTTCATTTCCATTTCACTTTGTTGATAAGTATAATTGAAATGAAGATTAAATATTTTATACATGATGTATTATGGATTATTTAATGTTTAATTATTATTTTTCTTTAATTTTTTACATCCTCCAAAAAGGTGAATACGACGTTCAAGCGTACATACGTTATAAATATATATATTGAATATATATGGTATAATAATTCATTTTCTATTCAAAACATTATGGATGAATTTATATAAATATATATAATTAATATATATGATATAATAATTATCTAAATTATTCTATTATATATTTATAATAAATTAAATTTTTTTATATACTATGTTAAGGAATATTTAATGAATGTTAACACTAACGTAAGAGATTTTAATTTCACTTTTATTTTTGTGGGACACATTCCATATTCGCTATTTTTTTATTTTATGTGGTTTATATTCCACTCATTAATTTAAATAATGATAAGTCATGTGAATTTTGGTTTATTTTAATATACATTTATCATTTTTTATTTACACGGCTTACGATTCAAATGTTATCAATTTGGAAAGGGTTTATTTCACAATATCATCATTTTGCGGGATTATTTATATGTAAGTCTCTATTGGGGAATATTTTTATTTGATTTCCATATTTTCTAAAAATAGTATACGATTGATTTTTCTATTGTCCATCATTTTTTTAAATTCGTTTTACCATTGATTTAATTTTTTTTAAAAATTGTATTCAAGGAAACATTTTTATCCTTTTATAAACGAGGAACGATTTTTTGTTTTTTTACTAAATTATTAAAGTAATTTTTTCTAAAAATTTTCAAAACAAGAAAAATTTACCTCTATAATGATACATAAATGTTTTTATTATTCCCTTAAAATTTCAAATTGTCCTTTTCAAGAAAAATTGTTTTCTTCTTTACATGTGATTTTCTTATATTTAGATAAGTGAATTTTAAATAGGAACTGTTATTTTCCCAATGAACTTTTTAATGATTTTTTAACTCACCAATGAAAATAATATACATTATTTATTATACTAATTTGAAATATGATCCGGATATAGCATTATTAGTATTTCGTTGAATGGTCAATGTTTGTGACAATGAAATGTTAATGAAAAAAAATTTCTTTTAATGGGTTTTGGTATGATGAATGATTTATAGAATTCTAGAATACATATGTATTGGTTTCATTATGTGACACGTGGGACCCATATCTAACTAAATTTCATTTGGTAAATATTTATATCTCATTATATAGATAAGTATGGAATGGGGAGTGTCCTCATTTTATTAATGGTCTTTTCCACCATGATGGTCTTGGGCGTGAATATATGCTACTACAATGTTTTAGGGAGTGAAACAAATAAACAATAATATTAATAGGAGTGAATCATGGATAGTATTTTGGATTGGGTAGTAAATCCAATCCAATATGATAGTATTGGTATGAAATCATGGATAATATAATGCTCTAGGTAGTGAACCTAACCCACTATAATAGTCTTGGGAGTGAATCGTGGCTACTAAAATGGTTTTTAGAGTGAAACCAATCCACAATGATAGTATGGGGAGTTATCCATATAAACGAAAATGTTTTGGGAAGTTAAAAAAAATCCACTATGATAGTTATGGAATTGATTACTGACTACAAGTTAAGTTATTTTCTATTTTTGTTTATATGAAAGAATTAAATTTCTTCTGTCAATTTTATGTTACTATAGATAATGTTATTTGATTCCTTTTTTAATCATGTATCATGAACTAAAATACATTCTATCATGTTTCAGGGTTAATAATATATATATTGATGGATATGAGTGTCTTAATGTTATATCATTCATTATGATTATTTCATCATACTATTATGATTATCTTATGCTCTCTCATGACTTCATTAGATAATTTTTATGTTAAACCTTTCTGAGTATTTGAGCTCATCCTTATTATATTTACTTTTCCACATGATACGTCTAAGGGTGTTAAATGAGACATTTCTAGAAGGGTTTCTCATGGTTAATGTTGATTACCTATTGTGAAATAAAAATAGATCGGTACATTGGGTCACGACTATGTTGATCTTGATAATGAATCTTTTTATTGATCTAAGCATCATAACATATTTCTTAATTATATAGAAATTTATAAATAATTGTTTATTGGGTATGTAAGTGTTATAATATTTTCATTATTTGTTATGGTTTTGATGTAATTTTTTGGTTCACATTTATTGAAAATTAATACAAAAATGTAATTTAAATGTTTTTAGAAACATATTCCAGAGTGTAGAATCAAGGCAGTTATAATTAGTATTAGATCAGGGTTTACTTAATATTTATATTAACATGTTTTCATGTGAGTTCATATAATGAATCATATATATAATCGAGGGTGTATAATAGATAGTATTATCATATGTTATGTGTCTTAGAAACCTCATTTTGAGGTTTTAATTGATGGAATTTTAATGTGGCTAATGATATTTTGGGTGATATTTTATTAGGCTAAGTTATAAGATACCCATATGCTTAATATGAAGTATTATTTGAGGATTAATGTTTTAGATTTTTTTAGAAAATGTTTTAAAAATATTTTTTAATATTATGGTTTATTTAATCGTCGATTTTTAGGAAATTATTAGTTATTACATTTTTGTGATGAAAAATGAAAGGTATGAGGAAACCATTGAGGTTAAAATATTTTATGAAATATTAAAATGATGCTTGATATATATAAAGGACAAAAAATGTGTTTTGTGAAAACTCATCACATCCAGCAAGTCCATGAGGAATAAACTGACAACCGAAGGGTGATATTGGTGGACCAGAAACCACAAAACTACATAAAGGCCTCATTAGTATGAAATTGTATTTTTACATAAATTTATAGGTAAATAATGATTAAAATTATTTTGGGAACATTTATTTTTCATTTTGAAAACCATGGGATTGGAAATTATTTTGGTGTTAATCGATTATTGTTATTTTGGAAGGCGTTAATTATTTTTTGGAACCGTATATGATTATAGTAAATTGAATATTACTAAAAATATATTTTAGGAATAGTGGTTGAATATTATTTTGGAGGGATATACTAATTTATTATGGATTTATGGTGATTAATGTTATTTATGAAAATGATTATTGCATCTTGGAGATTACATGAATATGGCATGATCATTTTGGGATATAAACACTAAATTAATAATTGAAGATGATGAGATCAAATCCATCAGAATTTTGTCATCAAATATTCATATATATAATTTTATGGAATTCAAAGATAAACATATCTTGAATGATCTATGTTGATGTTAGAGTACAACTAATAAATTATGGAGATTAATTTATTTTTTGGAATTATATTATCATTGTGTAAACATTTTATTCGTTAATGTATAATGATTGGAAGAATTTATTTTGTAATTTATTTATTTTTTATGAGATCCATTAATAGTTTATATTAATTATTAACAAATGAAGAAAAATATCCATCGTAAACACTCATCTTTTGGAGAAAAATTTGAGATTTTGGTGGAAATATATTAAAGGATGAAATGATACTGGTCATGTAAGTATATTTACTTATGTTCCTATTCTATATTTTAAGGGAATGACTCAAACTCAATGATAATGATAATAATACATTTTTTCATATTACCATCAATTGAAATGAATTTATGGACTCTTCCACATCTATGGTTTTGAATTTTGTGATTTTTAATTGTTAAAATATCAGTCATATTTTTATGATCAATGATCAATGGAAATTAACTTTATTCAGTGTCCCTATCCTCACTACTCACATATGTTATTACATATGAAAACCTAGTGTTTTTAATACTATATGGCCTATGTAATTCATTTTCCCTATTTAATTGATTGTTTTATTAACACTTTTTACTATATTGGTTTACTCAAATTAATGTACAAATTTCAACACACATATTATTTAGAACATGTTAAAATTATGATGATTTAATTTATTAAATGGGAGATAATGTGAAAAACTGATATTTTATAAAATATTCCTCCATAAATAATTTTATTTCTTTATTGGCTTCTGTCACAGGCAACACTGAGCTTAACAGAATAATGAAATGTTATTATCTAAATCCTACTATGATAACCTGGTTGTTAAAATGGAGGGTTTAAATAAGATAACTTAATTTATTTAAACATATATAAATAATAATATATTTATTTATTTATTTAGTTATAATTTCTAATCAACAAAAATGTAGTGAATAATTTTTATTAAATAAGAACCCATTTTTTAAAAATATGTATTATTCTTCAAAGATATATTTTATTCAAAAATGATTCTATTTATTTTTGAGAATAAATAATATAATATATTTATAGAAACTATTGAAATTTTATTTGAAAAAATAACATTTTTTAAAACAAAATTTAATATTTATTTAATGAATAATTGATTATAATTTTTTAAAGTATTTTTAATTTTTATGAATATTGTAAAATACTGATTTTCATTGAAATAAATAATTTTTATTATAAAGCATCTATAAGTAAAATTTTAATTTTGGATTAGTTTTACAATATCATTTATTTGTTTTTATTATAAAAAATATAATTATTTTTTATTTAAATTAATTTTATACAAGAATTTATTATAGAAACATTTAATACATAAAACATTCATTTTTCAGGAAAAAAGATGTCATAGAGTTTTCTATTTTATTTTTAAATTAAATTCTGAAAATGTTTTGTTTTTAGTTTTTAATAATGGAATAGATAAATAAAATAAGGAGTTATAATTATAGTAAATAGACAAATTTTTTGTTAATAATGAATTGTATCTATAGTATTTTATCTAACTATATTAATGGGAACATCGGGTAATTAAGATTAATACTAATATGAAAATGACTATAAAATTACCATGTCTCTTAATAAACGTATTTTAAGAGTAATTGTTTACCATAATCATCCAAAGGTGGAATTTATGACCTTTTGGGGCCACTTAGATTATATTTTGACCTTTATATTATTTTTATTTAATAAAATTCAATCATGTCTCTCTCATGATTTTAATTATTTTATTTTTTTAATACGGGGTTAAAAAATGGTTATATTCAACTATAAATATTATTTTTAAATAAAAATTATTTACCTTCAGCATGGAATTTTTTTTAATTTTTTATGAAGAAATAATTACCCTAACAGATTACACAATGTTGATGCCCTAATTATTTAAGTGTGTGAAAACCCAATGAAGTGACCTTAAAATATTAAAAAGAATATAATTTCATAAAATAATGTTTATCCAAAAATAATTTATATAATCATCACATGCTAATAATATAACAAAATTTATGTTTCAATGTTTACTTTTTTCTTGATTTCTTAGTGTCAATGAAATGAATAGTATCAAAATTGACAATAATGATATTTTATGGGATTATTATTTTATTAAATTAATAAAAAAAGAATAAAAATATCTTATAATCACATTTATGATAATATATTGTTGAAAAATTCATCCACTGCTATTTAATAGTCTATTTTTAATCTTTTTCATTTTCAATAGTCTTAATATATTTCAATCTTTTTAGAAATTCCAAAACATCCCTGACCTTAATGATAAAATACCCCCTCATCCATTAATTATTTACACCACATATAAACTTATATTTCAACCAAAAACTAAAATATTCTTTTATAAACTTTATTATCAAAATTCTAGAGGTTCCAGTCTTCTCAAAAGTCCAACTGTAGATCCCTTTAGAGGAGGTTTTACTGAGTTGTTTAAAAGAAGATGTAATAACTATAACCTATCACTTTATTTTTCTAATATTTACTACCTCCACTAAATATAAGATATATATCATTAAATAATAACTTTAGTTCCTATATATTATGAAATTTTATTATAATTTTTAAATACCACTATACACCATATTTCCCTTCAAACAAGAAGTGGATATATTGGTCATATATATTTAAGACATACATTATCCACGTAGAGATACAATTCATTTTACCTAAAAATAATTCATTGATATTTATTAAGTTGGGATTAAAATTTATATGTGATATTTTTAAAATAAATATGATTTTGTAATTAAAATATAATTTCTATCTTTATACCTGCCAAACTATTCAAAAACGATAACATCACTCATTTGTACATGTGGACTGCCACCTCTAGGAAGAGAAGTGATTCATTTCATTTATAATTAAAAATTATTTTAATTATGATGAATATGATGAATATATATGATAAACATGATATAATAATGATTATATAAAGTGAATTATTATTCAACTTTTCTCATTCTGTTATTAAATATTCTGAATACAGTTTCTATGTGCACGTATGACTCACTATCATCATGAATAGTGTAATTCATTTTCAATCTAAATAATAATGGATTAAACCATATATATTTATAAATAATTATATATATTATATAATAATCATCTATAATATTCATATAATTATTTGTAAAAAAATTAACTTTATTATAAATGAAGTTAAATAACTTTGAATGGATTTCAGACCTAAGGTAAGAGATTTTTGTGTCACATTTATTTCTATCGGACACATGCCATATTCAAATTTTTTTTATTTAATGTGGTTTATATAATTATCCTAAATTTATTTCATTATAATTATTGTGAATTTTATTTATATTTAAATATACATTCATAGTTATTTTTCAAGTGTCTTATGATTCAAATGTTACTAAATTGGTATGTGTTTATTTTACAACCTCATCATTACTCAGGATTATTTGGGTTTATGTCTCATCAGGGGAATATTTTATTCCATGTCAATATTTTCTAAAAATGTTTTCCAATATGTACGTTTTAATATTTAATTATAATTGATAAAATTTATTTTTATCCATGTTTGGATCTTTTCAAAATTGTTAAAATGAATCATTTTTTTCATTTTTTGAACAAGTTTCTTTTTTATTATTTACTAGTAATATAAAATTAATGTATTTAAACTTATATATAATTAAGAGAATTTACCACCATCATAATGCCAAATTGTTTTGTATAATACATTAAAAATTTACAATGTTATTCTCAAATAAAACAACTTTATTTATTTCATTCACATTTTTTAGAATTTGATACATGATTTCTAAATTGGAATACTTATTTTCAATAAGAATTTATTAATTATTTTTTGATCCATAAATAGTAGTAGTCATGAATATTTCTTCTACATTTCTGGTAATATGATCCTAGGATTTTAACATTATTCTTTTATTTAATTTTTTATGTATGTGAAGATTAAATTTTTATAAATTCTATATAGTTTCATGGGTCTGAATATAATTAATGGTTTATGATATTGTGGCACACATATATATGGTTTTAATTATGTTAAATATTGGACCCATATATCACTCCAGTGAGGAGGGTATGTATTTATATTTCATGAGATAGATAAGAATCAAATTCGGTGTAAAATCAATTAATTAAATGACTATTTTTAATAATTATAGTCTTGTGAGGGAACCATGGATACAAATATTGTTTGGTGAGTGAACCTAATAAACTATAGTAGACTTTGGAATATACCAATTATCATATGATGGTTTAGGTAGTGAATCCAATCAATTATGATAAACTATACTGTGATCGTTGTCTACTACAATGGTTTGGGGAGTTAACGAAAAACACTATGATAGTATTAGGAGTAAACCTTGGATACTATAATGGTTTGGGGAGTGAAACTAATCCAAAATTATACCATTAGAGTGAACCTTGGATACTATGATTATTTGGTGGAGTAAACCCAATCCACAATGGTTGTTTTGTAAGTGATCCTTGATTATTTTGTAAATAATTTTTTATTTGTTTTTTTTTTCATTAGTCAATGTATTGTGCCTATGTTATGTTCTTTTAGCTCATGTTCTTTGACTTCCATTGTATTATTTTCTGAGGAACTACCATTCTCTATTCCATGTTTCGTGGTTGATGATCTTGGTATTGATGGATATGATTTTACTTATTTTATGATGATGCATTATGATTATGGAATCACAACCTTATTTTTATATTATTCTCAAAAAGAAAATTCATTTTTATGGATTATTAAGAAACATACTTATAATTTTATATCATCCTTATTTTGTTTTCCTTTCAACATTTTATGATAATGGAAGGTAAATGAATTGATTCTAAAAGTGTTTCACATATATGATGCTGATGACCTATTATAAAATACAAAAAGATAGGTATAGTGGGATATGATGATGTTTATCATGATAATCCAATTTATATATATATATATTGTTATTCATAAATCTATTTCACTCAAAACAAAAAGGGTCCATGGGATTGATAGAGATCCAATATTTCCATTTTATTTTTTATGCATTTCATGGAAATATTTGGGTCACATTTATTTGTAAAAATAATTAGAAATGTATAGTTTATGCTTTTAAATCCATATTTGGGAGTGAGGATTCAGGGTTGTTAGAGTCCCTCTTAGTGGTAATGGAAAACCAAACATATCATTTTAATTAAAATAAGACTAAGGCACCTCAACTGAATCTAATATAAATAGAGTTAATAGTATAAGAATATTATTATGGTTGTTTAGAAATTTATTAAAAATAGATTGATTTATAAAATACATGGGAAAAGCTAAAATATCTATAAGGGAAAAAAGATACATGTATTATATCCATTGCAAATGTAGTTTTGGAAGATAATTCAAATTCTTTAAATGCTCTTACTGATGGTGATCCTTTAAATTCCATATAAAATATGAATGATGAGAATATAAGACAAGCATGAAATACTATAGTTGTATCTATCATAGAGGTGAATTCTAAAGTTTAAAAGGATTTAAATCATATAAATGATTATTAGATAAGATGGATAATATTTATGAAGTGAACAAGAATGTGAAGACATATAAGTTAGAAAAATTGATAATGAAATATTAATATTTGAAGATGGGAGAGCATAAATCTATTGGATAGTTATTCACAGTGGTAAACTATATTTTAACCACCTTAATAATCCTTGGAGAAATATTTTATGGCATATTAGTTGATATAAATATCTTTAGAAATTTTTAATGTATATTTTATGTTAATTCGTAGTCATTAGAAATTATAAAGAATAAAAAATTTGTATAGTTTGATTGTATTGTATTCTTGTACATAAAAGATGAGAAAGGGTAATTATATCAAAATAATGGGAAATGATGGCTATGAAATATACTTCAAATCAAATACAAACTAAAATTCAATGAAATATGTTATTAAAATAAGTTTTAGTGATTTCAATTATATATATAAAGGTAGTATGATGATTTATGAATTAATGTATTTATTTTAATGATTTTAATAAGGGAATGTTTCCATTTAAGAGATTTATTTTTTGTGCCACTTTGAATTTTCACAAAATTTTTCCAATAGTAAATGAATATTAAGATAGTGGTGAGGAATATGTATGTCCAAGAAGGATACTAAAGAAGACAGAAGACAATTAAAATTCATATTCATTAGGATTGAATAAAAATATCTATAAAAATTAAAATAGATATGTGTTGTCCAATTATGAGGAATATGATGATAGGGAAGAAGAATATAAAGCTAAAAATTCTATTGATAATTTTACAAAGAAATTACTTTATATAAAGGTGATTTCTGAGATTTTTACAAGTGATAAAAGTAAAAACTCTGAACAAGAAAAAGATAAAACTAGAATGTTATTAATTTAAAAATTAGGATATAAATAATGTATATATAAAATTTAAAATCTAAATAATGAAAAGGAGAAGTAAAATAAATATGGTCAACATGTTAACAATCATGAAATTGTGTATAGAAATAATCAAAACTAATAAAGGTTTATAATAAAAAATAGTGTGTTTTAATGTTATCCTTAGAAAAATAATGTTTATCATGTCTTAAGAAACCATGCACATGAAATAAAATGGTGTGGCTAATATAAATCAAAGAATATTGGCTGAGATGGCTTGAAACATTTTTATTGATCTTGATACTTCTCAATTATTTTTGAAATAAGTTATTACAATGGTGGTTCACATCCAAAACAACTCTAATTATTGACCAGATACTAACATGCCTATATATGACATTTATTATCAGAATACACTATGTTTTATGTATGTCAGGGTGTTTGAAAATGCATTTTATATCAAATTAATTAGTGAGTATACTATGTTGTTTGATCAAATAGTTATTGATAGTCTATTCTTAAGATACAATACAAATTGTATTGGATACTCATGATAAAATAAGGTAACTGGAAGACATGTTGATTCATTTAATGTAAAATTTCATAAAAATTCAATACGATAATATTTTCTATCAACTATAGATATAATATGATGTGAAAGTGAATATGTTTTTTTATCCAACTAGTTAATGGCTATGACAGAATTGTTAATGTTGATTCCATACTAGATAAAGATGTAGATTCATATTTGTTCTGTGATGAATTAAAAACATGATTATCAAATACAAGGATAAAAAAATAATTTATTAGATTAAATCATTAGTTGGGAGTACATAAAAGTTACTCAATTAATAAGAACATTAATTACAATCTCCAATAAATTTTTGATTTTACTTGTCGATCCTTTATATTTTGAAGAATTATTATAGATTCAAGAGTGGGTTCATTAAATTAATGAAAACATATATTAGATTGAGAATACTGTAACATGATAGGTGTTTCAAAAATATTGGTATAAAAATGTGAAGGGAACAAAGTGGGTGTTATTGAAAAAGTTGAAAAAAAACAATGAAGTGGTAATAAAGAAGAAAATACTTGTTTTCTAATTTATGGAAAATTATAGGGAACTAAAATTTCAAAGCAAATTTTACCAATAGAAAATTTTAAAACTATTAAAATACTTATTTATATTATTCTAAAAATGAAATATAAAATTCTCCAAATTATATTCAAGTATTATTTTGTCAATGTGTGGCTATATTAAGTTATATACATTGAAAATACATTTCGTTTCTTTCTATTAAATGAAAAAAAACTATATATATAAATGAAAAATACATATATTTGTTTAATAAATTCATAATATATTGGTAGTAACGTAATAATTACTATTTAAATAAGATTAACATTCATATGGAAATAGTGTAGAATAACTTCTATATAAATGAATATGAAGATTTTTCTATCATTTTAAAAATTTATATTTATGATACCATATTTATATGGAATGATAAAAAAGACTATGATGGGTTTTCAAATGTTAAAAAGATGAAATTTGAATTTATAATATTTAAATGAATGTGGTGCTTTCATTGAATGGAAATATATCAATAAATGGGTTACAATTCCGTATCAGAAAAAAAATATGCCAAGGATTTCCATAAAATAAATTGTATAGAAGACTTAAAATTATTTTTTGAAACATATATTTATGAGAACAAATATATTTATAGATTATTTTATAAGGGATATTAGTGTTAAATAGTTTCTAAAATTTTTTAGTAGTATGTTATATTTAAAAACCTATTGAAAAAACCATGTTTATATTGTTACACTGTATTCAAAATTTATAAGTGTTTAAAAATGTCACTTTTTAAAGGAAATATAATTCACTGATTTATTAAGGGAACTAAAGATTATGTGATAATGTATTAAAAGATATAAAAGTCGATTTTATTTGGAAATAAATATACATATGGGTTTGGTTGTGCCAGTGATAAGAGATTCAAGTTTCGAATAATTTTCATTATAGGATAGAGATGTGTATATTTTCATAAAAATAAGTATTGTTCAATAAATTTCATCATTATATAAGCATAGTATATTAATTGAAATTAATATATAAAACAGTTTATATGGATTAATATGGAATTATAATAATTATTTGTTGACGTGAATCTACAACATTTCTTTGGATATAATAACAAAAGTGTTATCAATCCTAGAATGAATACAGTTCAACATTTTAGATCAAAGAACATTGATATTAAATATCACAACAAAAAATATATTTTGTAAAAATGTTAACAAGAAATGTTTAATAAAATATAAATGAACAATTGGTTTTTCTTTTTTACTTAACAATTATGAAATGATTATTTTTAGAATATGAGGTTGGTAATGGATGTCTATCCTCATTATCTATAATGATATGGATTGTAGCATTCATTGTTTATATCATCGTTTCTTTGGATATTTTTTAAAGGAGGAGAAATAAAAAAATATATATCAAATTATATGTTATTTAACAATTTAAGGAGCGAATAAATTAATGTGGAGTTATTTAAAGGGGAAATGTGTAATATCAGTATGTGTTTTTTGTGTGAAATGTTTTCAGAAATTATTTAATTATACATGGGTAATTGTTCGTATAGTTAAGGTAAATAATATTATAATGACTTTTTATTATTTATTTATAGAAAACATGGTATCATTTTTCAACTATTCATATTTCTTACACTAATCTAGATTATGTAGGCATATAATTGTTGTATTGTGAATTTTATCTTTTTTTCCAGAGATTCAGTTACTATTGTTCATTTATTTAAAACAAAATAAATAGGGGTATATTCTTAATACTATTATTTTCTGAGGTTTTTATTTTATTACATAATAAGTTATTGAGTAAGAAGTGTGAATTATTATGGTGTTATCCTATTTTTTCAACACAAAAACAATTTTAACTTTATAAGATATGTTTTCAATCCTTACATAACATTATCATTGAGAGATCATTATTTATGAATACATATGATAATATATATTTTTTAATCTTTCATGCACTGAGATGATGTTCACTAATCATCTAAAAAAATTTCTTCTCTGAAACATCATGGTTCTTCAATGATTTATAGTGCTTCAATGAGAGGTATCATGAAACATCAATGATTTTGGATCTTGCATGAGAAGCAAAAACATTAAGTGAGTAAACAAATAGGGATGACAAGTAACATAAAAAATGGAACTACCAAGAACCTAAGTTTGATATTTAAATTTAGTATTTCTTATAAAAGTTCAAATATCATTATATTTTCTATCATGATTCCTGCAAAGAGTTCCACGAATGATGATTAAAAGATGGGAGAAATAAAAAATAGTAAAAAATGAAAAATTTAAATGTTTTTAAGATGTTTAGAACAACATTTAAAAATGTGTATATGTTTTCCATATAAGGGAATACTTACATAAGCGTTTTTATTCAGAGATTATTTTTTGTACATGTACATTCATCTTTGTGTGAAGATATACATGTAAAAATTTTCATTTTAATGTGAATCTATAGAACCAATGATACTATTGCATAAAAAATTTCCATGAATGAGAATTAGGTTGTGACTGGAAATGTGCGTGTGAATCACAGAATATATAAATTCACGTTGTATAATAATAAAAACACAAATAAAAATGCTTCATCGATGCCCTTTCAAAGTAAACATGAATATTTGAAAATAGAGATTGTTTTAAAATGTCAATAATTAAATTTTATCTATGATGAATAATTTCAAGATTGATACTTCCTTGATAATTTATATACTAGTTTAATTATGAAGAAGTTTTCATTGGTTTTGATGTGGAATAAATATACTATTAATGAATGATGATGAATTTGTGATATTTTTGTACATTTAAATGTAGATATAATTAGTTAGGGATGTTGATTATTAATAAAGTTATGATGAAGTAAAAATCTAAAAACAATGATGATTATAATTTCGAAATATTTTTATTATCTGATAAATATTTTATGAATGAAAAAATTGATGAAGAAACCTATAAAGTATCGAAATGGTGATAGAAATGGAAAAATTGTTTTAAATATATTTTCACAAAAAATTACATAGATTTAATGATTTATGAGTTTATAAAATATTAAATAGTATAACAACACTTTTATTTGAAAATCATGGAAATGAAAATGTATTATTGTAATATATGAGCTATAACATTCCATTACATTCTTACAATCTCATCATTACCATTATTTTTATTGTGACATGGTTGGGTCTTTATTTGGGGTCACTTTTGGAGTTCTCATTAATCATTAGAATCCCTTTGGGTTATGCACAATTGGATCATTGTTAGAGAATATTTTGTGCCTTCACCCTAGAAACCGTGTGGCTAGGCATGTTTTACTGGAATGGGTTTCATGGTTTTTCCAAAATATAGAGACATACCTAAAAATCGTTCATCCCTAATAATAAGGTTCTTTTTTTCATGTTTAAATTAATCATGTTTCCTCATTGTGTTCCCCAATAAGAATCTCTTTATATGGTTCACGATTACAATAAACTCTATGACCTCTCCATCAAATTGAGCATGCACTAATGAATTCCCAAAAAATATGTCTCAAAAAATATAGGTACCATGGTTAATCATATAATAAATAACGAATCTCTTATTATATATACCAAATCCATCAACAGTGGTCTGGGGGTTTCATTATTTCAATCCTATTTGGTTTTCTTTTTTCCTTTGTGGGTCAACATCAAGTATCGTTCTTTTTTTAACTAGTTTTTTATTTTCCTATTTATACCCTAATTATATATCTTATCCTATCATCATTTGGAACCAAAATAAGGTTCTTTTGAAAGATCTAATGGGTCTGATCGGTGATTGATATTTTTTATAGATATATGATTGTAAGGAAGTGATATACTTTTCTATGCTCGCCATTTTCAATGACAATTAGTTGTACATAAATTATTGAGGAATGAGTTTCTATTGAATTATTTCATTCTATTAATTTAATATCACATATGTAAAATTTATATTTTTATTTACATTTTTGATTTAATTTGTTTTTTCTTGTCATTTCATGTAATGTTACATGTTTTTAAATTGATTTTTTATAAAAAAATGGGCTTCTATTCACCAGGTTCTTTATTAAAACTAGAATAACGGATTAGATTTTGAATTGAATTTATAATCACAAAAAAAATATTGTATTATATTTGAAAATGTCTTATAAATTTTTATCATGGTTTTGACATGGATATTTAAAAAATTTCACATTGGGAACCTTGGGTTCATAGGGAAGAAATTTCACTCATAGTCTGCATAATGCCACTAAAGGATTTGTTGTATCGATAGACTGTGGCAAGAAACAATGTCAATTTAATCTAAAATATTTTTAGTTTTGGATTCTTTTTGGACTAGTTTTATTCCCATTGGCTAATTCTCAATGTGTAGTTCTTTTTTATATTTAATTTTTTAAACATCATGATACATTTCATCATGGATAGTCGGTCACATGTTTTTCCCAATAGGATTTATCACATGGTTTCACATAACAGATTATTACATTGAAATGTGTTTTCTTAAATATATAATGTTGAGTGTATATTATTTTATATTTTATTACTTATACATTTCATATTCATACATTTGTGAATATGACTGGATTTTATGAAATCCGAATTTAATTATCTATAAATGGTATTGGATTTATGAAAATTATTTGTAAAATGGTTTCTGTTCTAAAATATATATCTTTTTTATTATTATTAATAAAACTTTTATAGAATATATCATGTTCTCTTAATGGGTTTTATGCTCACAACCAAAATTTCTCTTTCAAGGGTTCTAGATTATTTATATTATAATTCAAGTAAAGGGAAATGAATCATGTAGCATTCTATATTGTATCATCATCAAATCCTTAATTTTAATATGGATTGGTGATGATGTCTGGTCACATATAGACAAATTATATTTTTCTTATCATAAATTTTATTATATCTAGTTAGGAATAGATTTATGGATCTTGCGTGTTTCTTTTTTATTCTATAGTTTACTTTTTGAATACTCTTAGAGACTATATAGTTGGACTGTGTGGTGTTCTATAATGATCTTACATGACTACTATTAATAAAATCTTGAATTAGTTGTTTTACTCTGAGTTCTTAGGTGGAGAAAAGACCTGGGAGTGCATGAACATTGATCGAGGGGATCATACCATTCAATAGTATTCCACATTTTTTATAAGATGGTTCATCTATCATCATAACATGTCAATAATGAGTTTTTAAAGTATCAAATGTTTGATTTGGGAGTATGTTCAAATATAAAAATGATTTTTATTCTTGTGTTTCTTCTAAACAATGTATAGGCAGTTGAAAAATTAATTTTGGATGAGGCAGACAGAGCAAGAAATACTTGTTTAGGTCGAGCTTCTATTGGAGTTTGTTATATCCATTGTGTATTTCATAACTATAAAATAATGTACAATGGTGGTTAAATTACTAGAAGACATGGTTTATGGTATTCTTTAGGACTGAAGTAGGTCATCTACTACTAATGTTAAATGGATTGTCATACTAATCCTAACTATGAAATGTATCCAACTAATATTTGATGTTGTGGACTGTTTATCAATATGAATAATTTTTTTGAAAGGGTAACTTGGTTGGTAAGATTGGATCCACACAAAATATCATTTTAATGGATTATACCAATGCTTAAAAGGGTGATGGGTATAATCTATAGTTTATGGTGAATATTCTTGTGACTAAGGCCTAACATATTTTGTGGACTATGTATGTTCGAAAGGAATCATATGTAGGGGTTATATACTATTAGAGGTATGGTGTTTATTTCATCTCCTATGATGATTTATTTGTTTTATATATTTTTTAATCATTCTATTACATCATAATTTCTATTTAATTTTTTTAGTTTACTTTTAGAACATATGTTGTTCTTTTTGGATCTTTTAATAGATTTGGGAAAATTGTCTGAGTAGTGTTTCATGTATCTTATGTGTTGGTTGGGGACTACTGAACTTATGTGGTGTGGGAATTTTTAGTTCTTGAAACATAAATCATCAAAATGAAACTTTTAGTGATATTTATTATCATTATTATTTTTTATATTTAACAATACTATCATTGGGTTTATTTTTTATCAACTGATTGGGAACTCGATGTTTTTGGGTGAGTGGGACTCTACATCGGAAGGGTGGGGCCTATTGTTCCTTGTGCTTGGGTAATCTCATTAAAATGGTCTGAGATTATCCTTGATGTTTAAAACATTTTATGTGATTTATTATTTCTTCAGTAGTGAGTGTCTTCCATGAGGTAACTTTGAATTATTTTTTTGTTTACCACTATAAAGACAGGTTGGGTTTACTATTCAACTACTCTATGATATGATTCACTATACGATTCCATATTATAAAAATTGAACATTCATGGTTTTTTGGAACTAAATACCCATATTATGGAACTAGATTCATAGGTATTTATTATTTATATAATTTTATGATATGATTTTCCTATCCTCATTTCATAATGCAGTCGAGACTCTCAGACTTTTTGTGGATTATAGAAAGATGAATTGGGTGACCATTAAAAATAAGTATCATTTTCCAAGGATTGGTGAGATTTTTATTATCTTTGATGGGATTTTTGGTTTTTGAATAATTAATCTGGGAACCTATTTTTGAGTGTATAATAATATAAAGTACCGAAGACAATGTCTAGGGTCTGGTATGGGAATTTCATGTTTTTGGTCAGGTCATTTGGTCTCAATAACACACATTCAGTATTTATTGATCTATTGAGCTGAGTAATTATTTGGTACTAGGAATCATTCATTATAATCTCCATGGATGATATTTTTTTGTAATTTAAAGTAATTGGGGGAGCATTTGGACTATTTGGATTGAATTCCCTGGTCATTGAAGGAACGTTATCTATATGTTTAACATTCTATATGTGTGTTTTATATTTGAAAAGTGAAATTTATAGCCATATAATATCTATGATGGGAGTCTATGTAGATCCTTATAATTCTAACGTTCTTATGTCTAGAGCGAATCCTGGAAATTTGTATGAGATATTGAAATTCTCGGTTTATTGTTACTATATGTGGTTTGTTCATGATTTCTCTAAGATCCCATCTTTGATGAAAAGTACCACCCATATGTTTTAATGTTTTATTGGAATGAAAAATGAGAGATATATTTTTAGGTGATAATTATTAAGTTTCCTTCAACCCCATTTTTATTATTCCAGAACTAGATTCAAGTTATGATGTTCTCTTTGATGTTTATGGTTTATATTTTTTAAGTGTCTTGATGTCGAGGAATCATGTGGTATCTTATATCTCTCTCTCCAATTACAACCTTATGATAATATCTACCCTAAATAGGATGTTGGGTTGGTAGTGCTTATTAATACACTCCAAATGTGATGTAGCAATCTCTTTGGGGATTGGTTTACATTTTATATAGAACATAAGATCCTTATATATATATATATATATTTACTCATATGGATAAAAACATATGAAAAACGCCATAGAGGGTATCATCAGACCTTTGATTTTAATATTTCATAAACTCATGGGATGGGGAATGAAGGTACCAATGCATTGGTAATAATAATTATGAAAAATCTACTAATGATTTTGTTGAGGTGTGTTCTTTAATGTGTTGGTTAACTAAGAAGACCATGGGAGTGTTATAGTATTTTGGATTGGTTCTCCTAGGTCCAATGGAAGAAAAATAATATTTTGAGAAGTGAGTACTTATCAGTCATGTTACATAAACCTAGTGTAAATTATTTAGAAAGGTCCATTCTATTTGGGTTACATCATGTGAGTTTTCTTGGTCACCCAATTTATCTTTCGGATTTCATAACATGTTTTTTGTTATGTATTCTCTGAGGCAAGGGTTGATGGACTATGAAAATAGGAATTGTTGGTTCATACACACAACATATTCCACGATTTATCATTATTTGATATGTATGTATTGGTGGTTGTGGATGACGAAGATTATTACAGACATTGTATCATGGGGTCTCAATTGTCAGAATAATAATGTGAAAAACCACTAACTTATTAGTTTGTTGCTAACTTTACCCATTCCTTCATTGATGTTATATTATACATCCATAGGAATATCCATTGTTTTTTCATGGTAACCAATTGGGAATTATGAAATTTTGATGATCATTGATCTTATTAGAAATTGACTCCTTTCAAATCTATCACATAGATGATGAATATAGAATCACTTACAGATATGTACATTTGAAATATTGTGATACATAATGGGGTTACCTAAGGGATTATTTATAATAGGGAATTTATGTTTAAATCAATGGATAAGAATGGTTTTCAAGAGTTTATAAGATCCTAGTGAAAACTGGGCATGGAATATTATCTCTAGATAGATTAAAAAATATAGAGAAAATTGTAGGTTCTTGAGAATATGTTATGGGTTTGTGTGATTGATTTTGGTGGATCTTGGGAAAATAATATCCCTCTAGTCAAATTTTCATATAAAAATAGTTATCATTCTTAGATAATGATGGTTCCCTTTGAATCATTGTATGGGTGACCATATAGACCTCCCTTATATTAGAAATAGTTAGAAGAGAGGAAAAAGTTTTGGTTGAGTGTCATTCATGAGATGATGGAAAAGGTGAAGTTGGTTCTAAATAGGTTCATAATATTATAGAACTGTTAAAAATATGACAAGCTCTCTTAATTAGTTGCTATAATTTTAGTTTTGGGATAATATTTTTTATAGTTTCACTTATCATGGAAAATAATAGTTTGGGTAAGAAGTGTAAGTTGTCACGTAGGGTTTTTGGCCACTCTGGGAGAATTGAGTAACTCATAATGGTGTGATATTAGTTGGAATACAATCACGTTTCACGTCAATTCACAAAATGTTTAATTTTTCTGAGTTAATGATCTTTAAAATGGATCTTCACATGTGATAAATGGGTGAGTGTTGATCTTGGTCTCTATACAACAATTATTGAACTATCAGTTCAGATGATGTACCCCAGGATAAGGTATTAGGCCTTAAATTTCTTCTTCTGGTCTAGGTACTATAGAAGTATGGTTATGATATCTCTGAGAAGAGGTTGAATGATTTTTTTGAGTCTATAACGACCTTCTCATTTTGAGAGTATAGAATCATTAGAAATTTCCAGAGACATAAAAACTATATGGTGGGGAGATTTTAATATTCTAAAACATAGATACACTAACTTCATAACAATTTATTTTACCATTTCATGGTTGGATCATTATTTGGGGTCATTTTTAGTGTTTTTAGAATATTTTGGAATCCCTTGGGTTATTTCATGGATGGTTCACAATTAGGTAAAACCGTGTCTCTTTTCCCAATAAATCATACGGCTAAGAAAAGTCTACTAGAATGGGGGAACACATATTGTCAAAAACATGAAACCACACCTCCCTACAGTTCACCCATATGAAGAGGGATTATATACATTTGGATCATGGTTAATGTAATGATGTGTCCCAACCGTGAACCTTATATGGATAATCTATATACACAACATGGTTATGGTTCACGGTTACTCCTAACCCTAGGGCCTCTTAAAAACACCCTTAATGTTTATAATACCCATAAAATCATATTTGAGGATTCATATGACTCCATTTTAACTTATAATGACACACAAATTTCATATTGTCTTGATATATTCTATTCCATGTTCTCTATAGGATTCTTCCTTTGGATTTATGGTTGTTTTCCTTCATTCATGACAGGTCAACAAATGGTATGTTGCATTTTTTATCTGGGTTTTCTTTTTTATTCTATTATCCTTATTGAATATCTTATCATATCATCATTTAGATAGAAAAGTGGTTGTTATATTTTGATGGGGTTTACACTGGATTGATGTGTTTGTTATTGATTTAGGATCATGAGGACCCAATATACTCTTCCACGATCTCCTTCTTTAAATGTTATTATATTTACGCTAGTTCTTATCGTAGGAATTTCTATACAATTGGTTAATTATATGATATGATTTTAATTGTTGTTAAATTCTTATTGGTTATTTATTAAATGAAATTACTTGTGGTTTAAAGTTATTTTTGTTAAATATACATGATTTTAAAGGGGGTTTCATTAAAAATGGGGTTTCTTCAACCCTAGTGTTTGATTAAATGCATGAGTTTTGGTTTTTTTTTGAAATTGGTTTTTAGACACTGAATTAGATATCAATTGGGTTTTAATTTATTTATAAATTTTGCGTGAGATTTTGACAATGATATTTTACAATATTATAACATTAGTATCCTTTTAGGAATTAGGAATAGGCATTTATCTTGTAGTGTCTGTAATATCATTAGAGTCGTTGTGATATAAATATCCTAGTGATGGACATGATATTAGTTAGGAAAATAAAATATCTTTTTAGGTTTATATTATGTATAGTAAGTATTCCAATAGGTTGTGGTCCAATAGAGAGTTCATTTTCAATAATTATTTATTTATAACGTGATGGATTTTTTCAAAGATAGTTACTCACAAGTTTTTACATAACTGTCTATATATATATATATGTTAAATGAGATGGATTATTTCATGTATATGTGTTTACTCTGTTAAATCATTGTATGTGGTTGTTAGTTTTTTTTATTTATACTTTTCATATTCCATACTTTTTGAATATGAAAGGAAATTATGAAAACTAATGGAAATGATTTAAATATGGGATTGTATTTATGAAAATTCTTTTTAAATCTTTTTTTTAAATGTGAACTATTTTATTACTTTTATTAGACATGTATAGACTATAGAGTTGTATCATACTAGGCTTAGTTCTCACACCCTACCTTGGACTTTGGGTAGTAGTAGACATTGTATTTAAAGGACTAGGTAAAGAGAAATGCATTATATCACATTCTGGTTTCTGTTACCATAACTTCATTCATTTAATGAAGTATTATTAGTGATGAATGGTCACATGGAGGCTTGGTGGTTTTATCTTGTGATAATTTTATGATTTATCTAGTTTTTCATGGGTTGTATGAATTTTGTATTACTTGTAGGAAAAGTGATTTTAACTTTGAATATATTATGTCAGATTCTTACAAACCGATGTAGAAAAGTCCATAATGACTTTTTACAAAGGTTTTGGAACAAAGAGATTCAAAATAAGGATTCATTTTATGTTTTGGCATTGATTTCAATAAGAACAGGTGAAAAAAGTTAAAAGATAATAATTTTTTCATATAATTATTATTGAAAAATGGGATAAATTTGGAAATTATAATTTTTGGGATCAGTTTCAATAAAATATGATTCAAAAAACCTTTTAAAAACTCATTATCCCAAAATCCTCATTTTTGATTTTCCAAACTCAATTCCTCTAGATGAACGACACCACCAAAGGCCACCTGAGGATCCTTGATGTGATAGGACTCCATTGTCTTTAATTTCAAAAATCATTTCACAATCAATAGACATAATTCATTCATCCTCAATATTTTTTTCACCACCCACAGAGGTATTTAGTCTTTAAAAAGCATATTTTGGTCTAAAATCATCTACAGGTCAATTTTTTTATTTCTTCATGTTTGTTGTTTGGTTCTATAAACATTTTGGTTAGAAAATGCAGTGTTGATCCTTCCAATGAATTTGGGTTGGAAAATTTATATTCCCCATTGATTTTTCATTTTTAAACTTCAAATTTTGTAAATTATTTTTCTAACTTTTTGGAAAAATTATATATCATTTAGTTATAATTTTTAGTCATTGAATCATTATATTTATCAATTTTATTTTTTATTATAAATTTCATTTTTATTTTTTGTTAAATTTGAAATTATCTTCATTGGATGAAATTATCAAATGGTCTCCTAAAAATGACCCACACACAAACACAAATACATATATGCATATATATTAATACATATTAGTTGAAATTAATAGCTATGATATTTGAAATTTTTGATTATATCCAAATTTTATACATTTAGATCTGCATGACACACGTCATGAAAATAAATAGTCATATATATATATCATTATATCAATATTATTTTATCATAATAGATATTTTTTTCATTCTTTTCAACCAAAATAAATATTTAATGATAATGATAATTAATCACCCTCAATTTTAATCAACATAATATAAGTGATAATTGAATGGATTATTTTGATGAAATTTATACATTACTTTTAACCTATGTTATTTATTTTTTGGGATTTAAATTAATGAGTTTTTGTATTTACATATTATTAAAGTAAATTATTTATTTGTACTATATATTTTTCCTTATAAAATTTTCCTTTATTATTGATGATGAATATTTGAATTTATGTTTAATGTTATTTATTCTAGGATTACTTAAGGGAAATATTAATTTCATTCATAAGGGATCTATGTAGAATGAAAGTGGTGTTGTGCAAGAGTAGATCAATATATATATATATCAACTTGATAAAAGTATAACTATTCCTTTACTAGGATTATAAAACACAATGTATAATAATTAATTAAAATAAAATAAATAACTATATTAGTTTATTAATTATTTTATTCATAATAATCATGGATATTTTTTACGTGATCACTAATCATTATTATTTTATGATTTTATTTTTAAAATATATCTATTTATATGTGTTATAAATTTTTATATGTTTTAATATATTCACATATTATACTGACCTCTTTGGTATTGAATTGATCATAATTGGTTAAATTTACAAAGAACCAGTAGTGAATATAAAAAAATTGATGTCATATTGAAATTTTTAAAACAAAATCTTCGAAGAATATATTTTATTTTTTATCCATTTGTGAAGTGTTTTTATATGAGAAAGTTAAATTTTAGATAAATCTAGTATCATCTCATTTTTCATGGTTATAGTCTTAATTATAAACATCGGATCTGGAATTGAGAAATAACTAAAAATTCATTATGTAATGTTGATGAAAAAATTCATAACGATAAAGAGTATCATATGGATGATTTAATTCATGATATAGGTTTTGAAAGTATCAAAATAGTGTTTTGGATGATTATGTAGTGATTTTGAGAGACCATTTGTAACAGCCCAAGATTTTATGAAAAATATTCTTTTTAATTTTATTAATGTCTTGTGTTGTACGCTACACCAAAAGGAGCTTTCACAACACACATCCTTGACTTGCCTTGCATTACACGCAATCACGACCTTCCTCGATAGCGTGTGTAGTACGCAATACCGAGTTTTACTAAACAACGATATGCTATTAAAATATTATTAAAACTAGCCGTTATGAATAGTAATAACCACTTTTTGAAATTTTGTAAATTTTATTTTTCAAAATATAATTAATTTTTTGATTCGGAGTATCGAATTTAGCCTAAGGTGAAATTTTGGTACTTTTCGGATAACTTTCATATTTTGATGAATAGTGAAAATTACTAAATTATAATTAAAAAAAACTTTTTTAATCAAAATAATTAATAGTGATAAAGAATAAATTTGAGTGGTTTTAAAGTATATTTATAATATATTTTTACAATTTAATACAATTTTTCTCATTGGATGTAATTTCACATTTAAACCAGACCTAAACATGTGTTAATCTTTTGATAGATATTGTTTCTTAAAAACATGCTATTTGTTTTAACAGCGGGATTTAATTATAAAATTAATTAATGAAACTTCTACGTTATGAATTGGGTAAAATAGACTTCATTTTTGAATTCGGAATATGAAATAGAGTTTAGGATGAAATTTTGGCATTGTTCTGAAAAACATCAATTTTTGATGAATAGTAAAACTACTAAGTGGTAGTTAAAAAACTGAATTTTTCATAAAACTTAATTTTACCTCTTCTGTGAATGGAATTTCAAAAATCCGAGAGACACGGTTGATGTCAGTAAGTAAAATGTGGTTCAATGAGATGAAAATAATTTTTTGTGAATAGTAACTTTTTACTTTTATTTACCACGGTTAAAAGTAAATAGGGTAATTAAGGGTAAGAATGACATTAATATTACCCTAACACATGCCCTAATTCTATTGGACAAGTGTATATCGACCAAAAACAACCTTAAGTGTAAAATATTATCATTTAGGCCCACTTGGATTAGATTAGGATATTTATTATTATTTAATTCAAAGAATAGTTAAAAGAGTTAAAATCAATGTTTATTTACTAAATCATTTTTAATATAGGGTTATACATAAGATAAATTCGATTGTAAATATTCATTAGAAAGCTAAAAATATTTCCTACATAATGATATTTTATTTATAATTTTTATACTTTAAATAAATTAATTTATTTATGACACAACGATGATGCAGTAATTACCCTTTTTAAGGAAATATTAACATAATTGATGTTATAAATGCCCAAATAAATGTAATTTGAGACTTTTTATGACTTACACTAATTTTCTAGGTTAATATGACATGTTATTGTTGATTTACGTCACTTGGTTCGAACTTATCATTCTGTTATGAATTTCATAAAAATCATGTACCAAATAGTGTCAAAATTGACATAAAATTGTTTTTAAAACAAATATCATATTATTAATTGTTATTTTATTCCTAAAAATCTAAGGATCTGAAAAATGACTTAGATAAGAATATATATATTAATAATAAACAACTTGGGGTTATTTTTTCCTGATATAGTAAGTTTATTAACCATATAGTGTATGAAAACAAAAAGACACGGTAAAAGTTAAATTATTTAACTTAGAGTTAAATCTAATTGATAAGGTTACAATAATAACCTAAACTTGTCTAAATCCTATTTGTTGATAGGATTTCGACCCATCCCCACTTTAGCTTCGAAATAAGACCCTTTGGAACCATTATAAACCGATTTTGACATTAATATAAAATAATATTTTGAGGTATTCCTAAGGTGCCCCTCTCCTCCCTTATAAAAGGACACCTCCTCCCCCTCCTCC
Source organism: Viscum album (assembly GCA_963277665.1). Lineage (NCBI taxonomy): Eukaryota > Viridiplantae > Streptophyta > Magnoliopsida > Santalales > Viscaceae > Viscum > Viscum album. The sequence continues at coordinate 1,043,750,922 of OY728135.1, read as the reverse complement.
TCACACCAATTTGAGCACTCATGCTCGGCCAAACCCAGCCAAAATCTCTTCTCCACTTCCCTAGCAACATCCTAGAGGTTCTGGTCTTCCTCAAAGAACAATTTTAGTGCCCTAAGAGGAGGTCTCAAAGAGGCGCTTCAAAGAAGAGGTAATTACCGTTACCAATTCTTTCATCTTTATTTCTTCTTCCACTTTTTCTTCTTAGGTTGTTTCATTATGAAGTAATAACATCAGTATCACTCATATACTTATATGTTATTATAAGTATGAAACAACCCTATTTCACCAGCTATCCATCCTACGGAAAAAGAAATCACCGCGCGTGCGTACGTACGGAATACCGTCTCCACGTCGTGGTGTAATCTATTTTCCACCACCACCTTATATGGATGGGTATAATGGTGTAAAGAATAACTATACATAGTTATTACAACATCATATTGATTCTGATATATTGTATAATCCACTCCAATTCAATTCAATATTTATGGAAATGATATCATCGCTCGTGCGTACGTACGGACTACCGTCTCCACGACGCGATGAGATTCATTCTCCATGTTAACCATTTAAGAATGACTATAAAGTATATATAAGAAATAATAATGAAATATATGACATTATAAAGCTACTGGATTTATGTATATATATATATATATATGTATTTCATCTACTTACTTCCATTTCAAGACAATAAGGAAAGGAAAACAGCGTTCATGCGTACGTACGGACTACCGTCTCCATGAACGGTGTTTTTCATTTTATTTATCTATCTATTATATATATATATATACTGAATATATATGATATATAAATCATATTTTATATTCTGGAAGTAAGTAAATCATGATATAAGTAATAATAATGTCAAGAACCACAAATCAAAACACCTACGATAAATGAAATGATTTTACCCAAAACGCTTCTTTAACATGGAATTTACAAAAGAACGGGTAATATAATGTCATAAGTGAACCATATATGATATCATAACAATGAATATGATTCTTTAATAAGTCCATAACATTATTTAAACCATTATACAGGATCATCAGACACGTACAAAGCAAATCGGACCTAAGGTGAGGGAAAATATCACAATCTCATTTTTATCCGAGATTGTTTATACGTTGGTATTTACTGGGGTGTATTTTGTCATCCACATCTATGTTTCCTCAATATGTAATGTTATTTCCATCCACCTACAATTTTTTAAATCCATTTTTACCCTTCGCTGAGTTTTTAGTAAAAGAAATGAAAGGAATCTTTTGTCGTTTTTCGTACGAGGTACTTTTTGACTTTTCCGACAAAAGTACGAAGAATGTTTTTTTAACTTAAACGGCCCGAACAGATTTTTACGGTTTTATAAAGACTTATTTTCATGAAGCTTCCTCCAAAATATTTCATGACTATTTTCAATAAAATCTCTTTCTTTTAAAATTTCATGATGTTTTGTGAAAAGAAATTGATTTTGAAGAAGAAAGGATATTTTCCTCAAGAATTCATTTCAAGTGTTTTATCAAAATTATTTTCCATCTCAGCTAATAAAGGGTTATGTTTCTATCCATATTTTTACATTAATTTGACTATGTTGTGATGGAATTATGTTTATGAATTCCTTTATCTTATATGAATTGTTTTATGATGTCATGTTGTTTAAGAATCCCATTTTTATTACATGTGTTACGCTGTGATGTATGGTTTATGATTATGTGGCACACATAAGAAAGGATTCATTATAAGATCGGTGGGACCTATATCTCCCTCCAATGCATTGGGTAAAGATTTTATATCTCATGAGATAGACATGGCTGAAATGGTAGGTTATACCGGTTCAGTGAAACAGGACTGAAACGAGGGTTACTCGATTCAGAAAGGGAATTTGTCCACTAAGATAGTCTTGGCAATGAGTCTTGACTAACAAGAAATGATTCTCTATGATTATGAGTGTATGCCACAAAGTTTCATGTTTTATGTTATGATTATTGGGATTTCATTTCACTACTATGATTTAACCCATGTTATGAAATTATGCTCTCTTTTGTAGGTTAAGATTTCTAAAAGTTATGTTATGAATATGATGTGATTGAATTTTTTCTTTTGTATACCCTTACTAAGCATTTGAGCTCACCCTTTTATGTTTTCATTTCCCCAAGATATAAAGAAGGGTTTTAGGTAAAAAAGGGAAGATCTTTATGGGAGATATTTAAGATCTTTCACCACGATTTGATGATTACGTTCCGAGTTTCCAAAGACACTAAACTATTATGATCCTTGTGTGTGTGTGTTTTTGTTATCTACTAAGTATTACTCAAAAGTAATGTAAAGTCTATGTACGTTAATATTTGGGTCTCTATAGTTGGTATCAGAGGAAAGGTTTAGTCAACCATTGGAAACTAGGATGCGAGAACTTTAGTGAGATCCCTAGAGATATTTCTAAGATATGTCTAGGGATGACCCTAAGGTTAACTATACGTATAGGTTATAGTACTAGAATTACGCTAACGATCATAGAATTAAACCTAATGTGTTAGATATTGAAGTTACTCCCCCTTTATTATGATTTTTTCCTCTCACACTATTCTTTTTGGGTTTTAGAAAATGGCTGGAAACAAGATGATTCACGATAATGGAGAATATGATGGACAATGGAATGATATTCTTCATAATGAAATGGGATTTGGAAGTACAAACATCATTATTATGCCGAATCAGCAATCTCATAATATGATCAATAAAGTAAAATTTGGTAAGTTTCCTGACTCGGCTAATAAGAGAAAGATGGAGTTTCATGATGGTCATAGAGGAAAGAAAGTTCAATTTCCCCTATGTAAATCATGTCGGAAGAGGCATCAAGGAGAATGTTTCAAAGGAACTGGAAGATGCTTTGGGTGTGGAAAAGAAGGACACAATGTAAGTAAGTGCAAAGGAAAAGGTTCAGTTAACACCATGGATGAAGATAATGGTATTTCTACGACATCAACAGTAGTTAAATGTTTTAAATGTGGAATGTACGGGCATAATTCAAACCAATGCCCTAAGGGAAAGTCTCATGAAGATAATCAGTATGGTCGTATGGGAATTATTTATGTGGATAATGATGAAGAGACTACAAATGATATGTGAGATGAAAGAATTGTTGAAGCTCGGTCAATGGTTTAAGAATGTAGTGGAATGATTACATGTTTATCATGTGTAATGTTGTATAAGTAATCTCATGGTACTATGGAATAAAGAGACATGTAAGGATTGTTACATTGTTGTCTGATTAATGTTACCAGTATCCATGAAAGGTTATTCAGATATTTTTGGAATGTAGATGATATGCGCATAATGAAGGGATAAGGAGAAAATTAAATGTTTGATAGTATTCATGAGCTCATGACTGATATAAGGAGAAGGTTATATCATGGTTTGAGTATATAGAATTTTTGGATTTTGTTATGTGGAAAGAGTTAACTTTTGACAGCATTCATGTTTTCACTAAGGTTTAATGGGTATTCATATTTTTCAAGAGAATACATCATTAAAGTATTCACATGATTGGAATGTGACCAACAAGATATATGGGGGATAAATTATGGTATTCACATGCTTGGTTGGTGACATTTCAAGTAATCATTTTCTTTATACTATGAGCTAGGACCGAAGTATTTTAGATAAGCCTATAGATTGTAATGGATTATGTTACCCATAAGTTAGTATTGTTTATGTATAGAACTTTTTTTTTGATATTATTTATGTGATGTTATAGTAATTTAGTTTTAGAAAAAGGACAACCTGCAGGACGGGCGACATCCCATCGCTTCGGACAAGGCTGTGGGAATCGAACCCACAACCGAAGTGCGACTGGCCTTTATCGCCTACCACTGACCTACAGGAAGTCCCTGTTTATTAGAAAACTAGTTTTATTATATTAAGAAGTATGATATGTGATGTATAAGTTCATTTTAGGAACCATATATGATTAATATCACTATAGATGGACTTATGTATTTTTTGATAACTTTTCTATCCTTTTGTTTGAGACAGATGGAATGACCCATCATTCTATCGCATGATCTGCTAACACATCACGAATGACAAATTCAACTTCATTTATTTAAGAGGTGAAGTAGAAATTGTCCAAATAACGACAAACGGTGAGACTATACCAAAATCAAGAAAGTATTTCTTCTAATTCCAATTTCATCAACTTTAGGGAAATGATCTTGAAAACAAAAAATGTTGTCTTAGTGCTCTTATATCTGATGAATCGGATGGTACCTTAGATCATCACAAATTTATGGCTTTGTGATTGCTAGCTTTTCCATAGCCATGTTCTCTACCACTCTCCATCAAAACATGATGGTTAGATTTCTCTTCCATATCCATATTTTCACCTATGTGGAAACCCAGTGATTAGTTTATTTGGGTAACCGTTACGTTTCATACTTTTGTTTTTAAAGATAAGTTTTGGTATTCCTTTTTACGATGTGGGTTTCTATCAAAGAAACTTTCAAATAGTAAACCATTTATAACCTCGACGAATTTCGAGGGCGAAATTCATTTTAAGGGGGTAGAATATAACAGCCCAAGATTTTATGAAAAATATTCTTTTTAATTTTATTAATGTCTTGTGTTGTACGCTACACAAAAAGGAGCTTTCACAACACGCATCCTTGACTTTCCTTGCATTACACGCAATCGCGACCTTCCTCGATAGCGTGTGTAGTACGCAATACCGAGTTTTACTAAACAACGATATGCTATTAAAATATTATTAAAACTAGCCATTATGAATAGTAATAACCACTTTTTGAAATTTTGTAAATTTTATTTTTCAAAATGGAATTAATTTTTTGATTCGGAGTATCGAATTTAGCCTAAGGTGAAATTTTTGTACTTTTCAGATAACTTTCATATTCTGATGAATAGTGAAAATTACTAAATTATAATTAAAAACAACTTTTTTAATCAAAATAATTAATAGTGATAAATTTTTAATTTGAGTGGTTTTAAAGTATATTTAGAATATATTTTTACAATTTAATCCAATGTTGGTCATTGGATGTAATTTCACATTTAAACCAGACATAAACATGTGTCAATCTTTTGATAGATATTGTTTCTTAAAAACACGCTATTTGTTTTAACAGCGGGATTTAATTATAAAATTAATTAATGCAACTTCTATGTTATAAATTTGGTAAAATAGACTTCATTTTTGAATTTGGAATATGAAATAGAGCTTAGGATGAAATTTTGGCATTGTTCTGAAAAACATCAATTTTTGATGAATAGTGAAACTACTAAGTGGTTGTTAAAAAACTAAATTTTTCATAAAACTTAATTTTACCGCTTCTGTGAATGGAATTTCAAAAATCTGAGAGACACGGTTGATGTCAGTAAGTGAAATGTGGTTCAATGAGATGAAAATAATTTTTCGTGAATAGTAACTTTTTACTTTTATTTACCACGGTTAAAAGTAAATAGGGTAATTAAGGGTAAGAATGATATTAATATTACCCTAACACATGTCCTAATTATATTGGACAAGTGTATATCGACCAAAAACAACCTTAAGTGTAAAATATTATCATTTAGGCCCACTTGGATTAGATTAGGACATTTATTATTATTTAATTCATTGAAGAGTTAAAAGAGTTAAAATCAAAGTTTATTTACTAAATCATTTTTAATATAGGGTCATACATAAGATAAATTCGATTGTAAATATTCATTAGAAAGATAAAAATATTTTCTACATAATGATATTTTCTTTATAATTTTTAGACTTTAAATAAATTAATTTATTTATGAAACAACGATGATGCAGTAATTACCCTTTTTAAGGAAATATTAACATAATTGATGTTATAAATGCCCAAATAAATGTAATTTGAGACTTTTTATGACTTAAACTAATTTTCTAGGTTAATATGACATGTTATTGTTGATTTAAGTAACTTGGTTCGAACTTATCATTCTGTTATGAATTTCATAAAAATCATGTACCAAATAGTGTCAAAATTGACATAAAATAGTTTTTAAAACAAATATTATATTATTAATTGTTATTTTATTCCCAAAAATCTAAGGTTCTGACAAATGACTTATATAAGATTATATATATAAATAATAAACAACTTGGGGTTCTTTTGGCTTGATATAGTAAGTTTATTAACTATATAGTGTATGAAAACAAAAAGACACGGTAAAAGTTAAATTATTCAACTTAGAGTTAAATCTAATTGATAAGGTTAAAATAATTACCTAAACTTGTCTAAATCCTATTGGTTGATAAAATTTCGACCCATCCCCACTTTAGCTTCGAAATAAGACCCTTTGGAACCATTATAAACCGATTTTGACATTAATATAAAATAATATTTTGAGGTATTCCTAAGGTGCCCCTCTCCTCCCTTATAAAAGGACACCTCCTCCCCCTCCTCCTCACACCACATTGAGAACTCAAGCTCGGCAAACCCCTTCCAAAATCTCTTCTCCACTTCCCTAGAAACATCCTAGAGGTTCTGGTCTTCCTCAAAGACCAATTTTAGTGCCCTAAGAGGAGGTCTCAAAGAGGCGCTTTAAAGAAGAGGTAATTACGGTTACCAATTCTTTCATCTTTATTTCTTCTTCCACTTCTTCTTCTTAGGTTGTTTCATTATGAAGTAATAACATCAGTATCACTCATATACTGATATGTTATTATAAGTATGAAACAACTCTATTTCACCATCTATCCATCCTACGGAAAAAGAAATCAACGCGCGTGCGTACGTACGGAATACCATCTCCACGCCGTGGTGTAATCTATTTTCCACCACCACATTATATGGATGGGTATAATGGTGTAAAGAATAAATATACATAGTTATTACAACATCATATTGATTCTGATATATTGTATAATCCACTCCAATTCAATTACATATTTATGGAAATGATATCATCGCTCGTGCGTGCGTACGGACTACCGTCTCCACGACGTGATGAGATTCATTCTCCATGTTAACCATTTAAGAATGATTATAAAGTATATATAATAAATAATAATGAAATATATGACATTATAAAGCTACTGGATTTATGTATATATATATATGTATGTCATCTACTTACTTCCATTTCAAGACAATAAGGAAAGGAAAACAACGTTTATGCGTACGTACGGACTACCGTCTCCATGAACAGTGTTTTTCATTTTATTTATCTATCTATTATATATATATATATACTGAATATATATGATATATAAATCGTATTTTATATTCTGGAAGTAAGTAAATCATGATATAAGTAATAATAATGTCAAGAACAACAAATCAAAACACCTATGATAAATGAAACGATTTTACCCAAAACGCTTCTTTAACATGGAATTTACAAAAGAACGGGTAATATAATGTCATAAGTGAACCATATATGATATCATAACAATGAATATGATTATTTAATAAGTCAATAACATTATTTAAACCATTATACAGGAGCATCGGACACGTACAAAGCAAATCGGACCTAAGGTAAGGGAAAATATCACAATCTCATTTTTATCCAAGATTGTTTATACGTTGGTATTTACTGGGGTGTATTTTATCATCCACATCTATCTTTCCTCAATATGTAATGTTATTTCCATCCACCTACAATTGTTTAAATCCATTTTTACCATTCAGTGAGTTTTTAGTAAATGAAATGAAAGGAATCTTTTGTCGTTTTTCGTACGAGGAACTTTTTGACTTTTCCGACAAAAGTACGAAGAATGTTTTTTTTAACTTAAACAGCCCGAACAGATTTTTACGGTTTTATAAAGCCTTATTTTAATGAAGCTTCCTCCAAAATATTTCATGAATATTTTCAATAAAATATCTTTCTTTTAAAATTGCATGATTTTTTGTGAAAAGAAATTGATTTTGAAGAAGAAAGGATATTTTCCTCAAGAATTCATTTCAAGTGTTTTATCAAAATTATTTTCCATCTAAGCTAATAAATGGTTATGTTTCTATCCATATTTTTACATTAATTTGACTATGTTGTGATGGAATTATGTTTATGAATATATTTATCTTATATGAATTGTTTTATGATGTCATGTTGTGTAAGAATCCCATTTTTATTACATGGGTTACGCTGTGATGTATGGTTTATGATTATGTGGCACACATAAGAAAGGATTCATTATAAGATGGGTGGGACCTATATCTCCCTCCAATTCATTGGGTAAAGATTTTGTATCTCATGAGATAGACATGGCTGAAATGGTAGGTTATACCGGTTCAGTTAAACAGGACTGAAACGAGGGTTACTCGATTCAGAAAGGGACTTTGTCCACTAAGATAGTCTTGGCAATGAGTTTTGACTAACAAGAAATGATTCTCTATGATTATGTGTGTATGCCACAAAGTTTCATGTTTTATGTTATGATTATTGGGATTTCATTTCACTACTATGATTTATCCCATGTTATGAAATTATGCTCTCTTTTGCAAGTTAAGATTTCCAAAAGTTATGTTATGAATATGATGTGATTGATTTTTTTCTTTTGTATACCCTTACTGAGCATTTGAGCTCACCCTTTTATGTTTTCATTTCCCCAGGATATAAAGAAGGATTTTAGGTAAAAAAATGGAAGATCTTTATGGGAGATATTTAAGATCTTTCACCACGATTAGAAGATTACATTCCGAGTTTCCAAAGACACTAAACTATTACGATCCTTGTGTGTGTGTGTTTTTGTTATGTACTAAGTATTCCGAAAAAGTAATGTAAAGTCTATGTACGTTAAGCTTTGGGTCTGTACACCATTTTTCCCTAGATTCACTATATATATAGTTTCATAAAAGGTTTTGATTTTCGTTAAATTGAATGAAAAAAATAGGTGAAGTGATAAATGTTTCTATATACTTCTTGATATTTTAAGAGAGCTATCTTCAGAAGGAAACATATGTATATATTCCAATTATTTGGTTGAAGAAAATATTATTCCACCTGTTATTTAGGTATAAATATATTCATTATTACCCATATTATTGTGTGTTTTATATGATGTAATATGAATATTTTTCAAAATAACATTAATGTGGGATATCATATTATGAGATGGATGAAAAATACAAATTTTATTTATTATTAGGTCTTGAATGTCACTTAATGCTAAATTAATTTTATATGTTCTAATAATTCCCTACAATAAATATTTTATATTATGCTAATAATTTGAATCTAATACATTCTTAGGTATTATAATCACATATCCTACTAATGGAATTTGGTAACTTCTATTATTTTCTCATTTGAAGAATATATTTTAAAATTGAAATGATGAAAAAAGGATAATATTGTTTGTATATATGAACATATCTGATAGTAACTTATGTCACACAACAAATTCATTATAGTTGATGATATTTGATAAAAAATTACTAATTTTTTTAGTGAAGTTATAAATATTATATTTTTTTGTAGTAATGTAAATAATACATATTGGAGCCTATGTTTCCAACATTGATAAATGTATGTTTTGTTTGTAGTTTTCAAAATTTCCCCTCATATATATATGAATAAAAAATATTTTTTGATGAACATGAATATTTATGGACAAAAATAGTTATAAAATGCTATTTATGTGTATATTTTTCCATTTAATGATGATTTTAAACATATATGGGGGACAATTGTTATTGTTTTCTATGCATAATGGAAAGTGTATTTTTTGTGTGCTATGATAACGATCAATGTAATTTCCTTTAATGAATATGGAATGTTATTTAGATATATTGTTAAAGGACATAACTATTATCCAATTTTTGAAGAAGAGTCCTCATATTATAATTTTCAGAAATGAATAAACACAGTTTACATGGAACATCAAATATTGATTCTAATTGATCATTCTTATCATATGTTGAAATATTAATTTAACGGTTTATAGGAATACAATCCCCCCCATGATCATTGTTAGGTGAAAATTATTATGATATTCTGAAATATATTGATTCTATAATTTTTTTGAAAATAAATTGTTTTCTACAAAAAATTTCTCAAATAAAATATTTATCTTATTTTAAATACCTTATTGTAGATTTTTAAAGATAAAACATAAAATTTATTTGAGGAATGTTGAGAAAAACATACGTGATAGTTTGATTGGAACAAAGTTAATCATAAAAGTGAAGAAAAAATATAGATTTCAAGCTATATTGGACTTTATATCAATTGAAATACATATGAAGTTAGATACCACTATAAAAGTAAAAATAACATATATACCTCTATCTTGGATCAAAATAAAAAAGATTGAGAATCTATATTCTTATCACTATCTTCATGGTATTAATATAAACAATGGATATTCATTAAATGTGAAGAATTTTGTGTCATTAAATTATTTTATATTAATAGGTGTGTAATCTCTTGACTATCATGTATTGATTCAGAAATATCTACCAATATCACTACGTGGTATATTGACGACAAATGTCAAAAAGACTATCATCATGTTTTTTTATTTTTTAAATCCACTCTTAGAAAATTTGTTGACATGAATTTGTTAGATGTGTTTGATAATGTAGTTGATCTTTTATTTCATTATCATGAAATGTATTTCCCACGTATGTTTTATGATATAATGTTTAATCATGTGATTGTTTTGGTGAGTTAGATAAGAATATGTGGGCCTTTTATTTATAATGGATGTATCCTTTTTAATGATATATGAAAATTTTGAAGAAATATGTTAAAAATAATTATATACTATATGCCTATAGTGTTAAAAAATATGAATATGAAGAGGGTATTGTGTTCTGTAATGGTTATTTATGTGAAGTGGTTCATATTAGTCTCCCTATATCATAACATATGATAGTGATAGTCAATATATATGAATTCAAGGCTTAAATGTATGGTTCATTCCAAATTATGAAGTGAATGAGGCACATGTATATATTTTGAACAACACGAATGAGGTTCAATCATATATATCTTCACATATTTCTGAATATAATGTGTGAAATCTATACAGAAATGAATAGTGGCTAGTGGTTGATCATAAAAATACTTTATTCACAGTTTAAATAAAAACTCATCATAGATATATTGACATAAATACATTTAAACGGTCGAAAAGGGGAACATATATTAATGTGATCACATGGTCTAGTTTTGATATCAATGTATACAAATTTTACTTAAAAATTATTATAAGAATACTATTCAAATTATTAGTGTAATGGTCATCATTATAGTACTAAACTTTTTCATTGAAAAAAAAGCAAAACCCAATTTCTATATTAATGATATATATTGGAGTTCCTGAATACATATGGGAAATTTATTATAAAAAATTTTTAGTCATTGTGTTTATGATTAATTTGGTTTCTAGTAAACATGGTGTGAAACATCGATATTGGTTTAAATTAGTTTATTTGAAAATATATACTTGCAATGAGGTACAATGAATCTTAAATACCCATGAAAATAAAATATGTTGTTGTCATTGTTCCATCAAATGATCAGTTGACCATTGTTTTTGAATGAAAAACAATCAATTTAGATTTTGATGATGATGATTACGTTATTGATTTGTATAATTATTTTTTGACTATTATGTGATTTCTAGATAAAAATGAACATAATTAAGTCATAGTGAATGCAATATTAAATGATAATGTTGAAAAGCCATGGGAAAACAATAAATCACCCTAGTAATTAGATTCGTAAATATTTACATTATATTTAATTTTAGAAATTTATATATGGGAGAACTATTTTTATCTAAATATATTTTATGTTTAATTATAAATAATTTATTATTTATATTATTTTTGTGATAAAATTCATATTTTACTATTATGGTTATACATTTTCCATTGAAATACCCAATTTATATTATTTTATTTTCATTCAATTTTTTAATATTAAGAAGGTTTTACCTAACTTTTATATTTAACATTATAAATGATTCAATCATTTTAGAAGTAATGATTATATTAAATAGTTTATCTTTTTTATTTTTTGGTTAAGGTTTATACAATTCTTATTTCATAAAAACATAAACTTTTGTGCCACATTTTTTCTTATATATTTTTGTTTTCCAGTTTTTCAATTATTCTCCAATATAATAATATGAAAGTACACATATTTTAATTTCATTTTCCCCCTTAAATTAAAGATAAAAATATAGATATAGGATCATTTATTGTGGTATATGTATTTGTTTTTTCATATTATTAAATATTCAGAAATATAATTCTTTTATAAAAAACTATTAATTTACAAAAAAAATTATTTTCATGAGTACTGATGAGACTTCCGTGGTGGTGTCTTCTTATTTTAGTATTAAATAAATTATTTATTTAGTATGTAAATGTGTAATTACACATTTACCAAAATTGGTAGTATCTTATGGGTCTGTGGTATTACATATTAGTTTTTGTTATAATAATAATGCAAATGGATGAAATCAATCATAGTTTATCTGCCATATCGCCTTGAAGAGTCATTGTAAGATTAACATTTTATATTTTTACTATATGTTTGTTGAGAAGATAGAGATAGATCAACTTTTAGAGGCTATAGTGGTAAAATATTTCAATTTATTAATTTTATCACATTTTTATAATAATGTATATGTTTTATGACTAATTTTTAATTTATTCAATTGTAAATCAAATTAATTTTTTATAAAATGAAATAATATAATAAAATTTTTATTTATTTATCGTTAGTTATATTCATAGATTATAAAAATTGGAAATAATTATATTTTGTAAAAGAAACAACATGATAACACATCCCTCAAGTATTATTTTTTTTATAAATAGACACAAAAGAAATTTTTTTCCAACCAAAATTATGAAAAAAATTTGGTATCATTATTATTTTATATTTTAATTTTTATATATATTCCTAAATAATTATTAGTATATTTTAATATAACATTATTATAGGAAATATCTTCATGAGATCCATTTCGAGAAATTATATTGTCATACTTTATCACAAGGATGGTATCATTTATTAGAGATAAAATGTTATTAAAGAAAATATTGAAGAATTAAGAAATAAATCTAGTATTGTATCATATGTCTTTATGTTTGGTCCTTTATATCCCAAAATCCTCCATAAAAATATGTAAAATCCTAACTGACTAAAAATTGAATTTTTTTATTATCAAAAAACTTTTATGAGAAAAGTGAGAAACCACAAAATCAATCATTACAACCAAGTGTAACTATAAAATAATAATCCCCAATGAAAAATATAGTATATGCCTCTCCCAAGAAACTAAATCTATGGATTTAGATAAAATAATTTAAATTTATTTAAATTTATTTTTCATTAAATTCTGTATTTTATAAATTAGAAACACTAATATAACATTTCTATTTTTCTTTTTAGGGTGACCATTAAGAGAAATTATCATAGAAATCATTTATCCATTAGGGTAGGATAAAAATCATAGCCATTGATTTAGGATATCCAATACTCCCCAACTATAGAGAAGATATGGGATGGGTGTTAGTATTTGAAATGATTTTGGTCATAATAAAAAAAACAAAGAGATCCAGATATAAAATCCTTAAAGGAGGAGATGAAATATATGTAAAATAACATGATCAATTAAATTCAATCATTTGTGTATGCTATTTTATAACAATTTATGAGATAGTCACATTATTTACAACATGACCAGTTGTCCCAGCTTGACTAGCCTTCCCTTCCTACCTACATAGATCCCCCACCTCCACAATCAAACCCACCCTTATACAGTGACTTGTATGATAAAGATCCTTATTTATGTATCATAGAATACATAGTTATAAATTTTTTGTGGACTATTTACATCACTGACCTATGAATATGGGTTAGGTCAGAGTACCATTACATGAAATTATTTATCCCAATTCTCTACTACCATTTAAAATTGATGAGGTTACCCATGTTGGGGATTGTAGAGGTCAATATTTAGTTTGGAAAGCTAGCCATATTTCTTATCTTTTATATGAGGTATGTGTTTTTTAATATTAAGTAAATTTTATTTAAAATTACTTATAATATTATCTAAATTTAATTTATACTGGTGTATCTAATGGAAAATAAAATTACAAAAGAAAGAAAATGTTCCAGAACAGAAAGCATTACATTAATTTGATATTTTTGATGTGATACAATTCTTATATATGGATTCTTCTTATGGGGATAATTTATATAATTTTTCAAAGACATATAATAATTGTGGAATAGAATATCCATTGAGAATATTAAAAAAATATTTCGTTGTTCTTATATGTTTTAATGAGCTCAACTTGTATATGTTTCAATTATTTTCCATGTAAGTAAATTTATGTTTTATTTTTTATTTGTGAAGTGCCTAGATCAGTGTGAATCACTGAGAGTTGGAGGAGGCGAATCAGTGATCCCTTAAAACCTTTTACTAATTTATTCTTTATCAATTAAACCTCTATGGATGGTTAAAGCCTCGATCCACTCTTCTTGTATCTCTCAGCCTTTCCTCGAGTGATGCAGTAAATGTAAAGGCACAAGACACAAGGATTTACAAGGATCAGCACTAAAGGCCTACGTCCTTTCCATGTTGGTTATACACCCCAACATGGTTTATCCATTATAATCGGTTAGTATTACAATGGTCGATACAGATTCCCACTGTATCTCTCCTGAGTCCCATAGGAGGGTATTTATACTGCGTCCCACAGTGTTACCAGAGTCCCACTGGCCTGCTCTAGAATCCCACTGAAGACTTATTCCGCCCTGAGTCTCACAGGGGGCTTCTCCTGGCTCCTCGAGTCACACGAGTAGCTCTTCTTCACATTAGGCTTCTTCAAGTATCTTCAGAAGTCTGGGATAAAGACTGCTGGCCTTGCTCTCTTCCTTTGATCACTTGAGTTGATCAGGTATTCTCGTCTTGCTCAGGATTTATCTCCTTCTTCTGAGGATAACTTGGCTTCTCTCCAACTACTGAATACTCAGACAACTAATGTCTTTAACTTCAGTCTGGTCCAGTCTCACTTCAACTCTACTTCATGCACAGAGTGCATGGCATCTCTGCATCCTCATGCACTAATTGCATGGCTTCTCAATATTCTTCAAGAACTCTTGGTCTTGGTCAACTCAGATGCACACAAGCTGGTTTGGCTTTGTTCACGTGTTCATGTGCATGCATGCAAGCATGCACTCCCCTTCTTCTCTTCCTTGGTGTGATAAACACTCAAAGAGTGCAATTTCTCCTTAAGCACACACACCTTCTTCACTCACACACATTGTTCAATTTGTTCACACACTTAAAAGTGTGTTATACTTTAGTGTGGATGTCATGTTCTTTCTTCTTCTAAATGTGTACACTTTGCACACACCTAGGTTTGGCCTCTTCACTTTGCACACACAACTTCTTCACTTTGCACACACTTGATTTGGCCTCCTCCTCTTCTTCTTGCACAAACACACTTTAGTGTTCTTTTAGTTTGTTCTTCAAAGTGTGCACCCACAAGGGCTACGACCTCCTCTTGTTCACTTTGCACACAAGGCACTAAGGCCTCAGCCTTCCTATTCACTTGCCACACACAACGTGGTGTAGTTCACGGCCTCTCCTTCTTGCACACACCCCAGACTATGGACTTCACTTCTTTTAATCACACACAAGGCTCGGGTCTTCCTCCTCTGCTTGCACACACACACTAGGTGTGCCTTGTCTTCACCCGAACCAATGATGCATGGGAGGCGCGCAAGTGGTGTGCCCTTCTTCTCTTCAATGCCGCACAAGGTGCACTGGCAAGGTGTGAGGTGCAAGGGCCTCCTCCTCTTCTCAACCGCCGCGCAAGTGTGCAAGGTGCAACACCGCGGGCTCCTTCCTCCTGCCACGCAAGTGTGCGGGCAGAGAGGGTGGCAAGAGACTCGAGCGCGCAAGTATGCGGCTCGGCTCCTTCCTGTCGCGCAAGGGGTGCGCGCAGGGGACTTCCCTTCACCTCTTTCGCGCAAGGGATGCGCAAAAGGGACTTCACGAAGCCAAAAATGGCTCCGGGCATCTCTGCCGCCCAGGGGACGCGCAACTCAATTCTTCGCGAGGCAAGGCACTCGCAGGACTCAACAAAGATTCAGCAAGCTTCACCGAGGGCTCGACCTCTCTTTTTATAGGAAAGGGAGAGGCGGTTCATCTGTGTGAGATATTTTTAATCTCCCGAAGATTTCGGGATTTTAAAATTTCCTTAAATCTTGTTTTCTTCTCTCTGTTCACGCGGGTTCACTTATGTTTCGGATTTCTTCACGTGCATGCATTTTAACGTGTGCATGGCCTCTGTTTAGGCCCATTCATGCAAAGCACGAACACCCGATGCCTCGGAAATGTTGTTTGCCTCAGCATTCATAGAAATATCCCATTTCACGTATGCATGTATACTTTTATGCATGGATGAGTTCCTCATGGAAAGACGATCTTGAAGGTGCCTTCAGCTTCGAGAGATACAATCGGGAGCTCAAAATCGGTGCTCGGGTTCCTCCTGGTTCGACGGAGGCACACGGGGAGGCCTCGTCATGGCTCGAGGAAGGAGACACCTCGCAGGCCGTTGGATCAGATCTTTGGACGTCCGCGATTAGAAGATCTCGCGTGGGATCAATCGTGCGGTCGAGATCCGGCGCGCGATCGATCGAGCGGCCAGGATTCGCTCTGCGGCAAAATCACGCGTCCCACATCGAAACGGGCCACGATTTCCACATGGTTTATCAACGTTCCGCTGCCGGAAACATTTCGATTGAACTTCTCCCTCCACGGTGCCGCCCCGCACCGTGTTCTCTCTGCGGGCGCGCTCTTGCGCCCTCCTCTGCCACTCGGGCGCACCACTGGCGCCCACTATTCACACATGGGCGCGCTCCTCGCGCTCACGCTGCGCGGGCTTCATCACCGCGTGTCCTCGGGGCTTATACACGGCCCCGGCCTCTCTCGGGCTGGCCCCAGGGGATCCCCTTGGGTGTGGTGACCTAGTCCCACATGTGCCTTGGGTTGAACCCTTAAGGCTGGCCCTTGGTGGCTTCCTTTTTGCTAGAGTAGAGACTTAGGGACTTTGTATAAAAACAAAGTAACCCATGTTCAAATTCGAAATGCCACTTCTTCCTCTAATCCATTCTTTCCATTTCTTCTTCTTCTAAGCCATTCTTTCCATTTCTTCTTCATTATTCTTCCACAAACAATCGTCAACTCCTTTCAATCATTTATTCTAGACTTATGAGACATTTGTAGAAGGTTCTTCATCAACCGAAGCTCCTGAATCACCTTCAATGTTCTTCATTGATCCAATCAGAGATCAAGTTGGATCAACTTCTAATTCACATGCTCTAAGTGATAGTGCATGGACTTAATTAAACCAATTCATCCACTTAGAACTTGTGGATGGATCCCTTTCATCTCCTCATTCATTGTCAATACAATACACGACCTTCTAACATTGTTGTGACATTGTATCATCAGGATACAAGTTCTATGAACTTAAAGATCACCTCAACAATTGTCAGATATAATGATGCTCCATCATCATTCATTATTCAATTGTTGTCACTTAGTATCACCTTGATACAAGTATTAAAACATTAAGATCAGTTCTACAATTGTCTGATATACATAGAGAATGATTCAACCACAACATCCTATGTCACTTAGTGAATCTCCTAAGTGACATGCATCATAGTACCATGGCCATTCTCCTTTCCTCACCAACACCATCACATCCTTTTTCATTCACATATTGAAACTCCTTGACTTCCATCCATTCATTCCTTGACAACAACATACCTCATTGACATCAAATGCAACACAGTGCATTTCAATCTCCCCCTTTGTATTTGTTGTCAATACACTACTTCTGCACATATGAATGGGTCAATATGTGTGCCAATATTTTCTCCCCCTTATTGGCAATCAAATGCAATGGTGTGGTGTGGTTTCTTTTAAAACTATCACTTCCTCCCTTTGAAAAGTATTTTCTTGAAAAACACTTAGAGAGGGATGATGTCACATGTTCTCTTTAGCAAAGAACCTTTAGTAAATCAACTCTATGTCTACTTGGGATAAACCGGTGTAGAAAACAAGAGTGATGTAACCAAGGTACTCAATGTTTTCCAACATTCACTATACATGTGAGATCATGCTTCAAGGGGCTTGAAATTTTTCAGATATAACAATGAATTTGCTAAATCCTGCACAACTTCACAAGACTCATTAGAAAGTTCAGTGAAAAGATAAAGCTTCCCCTTTCAAACATTTCTCTTCAATCAATACTCCCCCTTAATTGATAGGATGAATACAATTAAGAAACAAGGGATGAAAGTATGATTGTAATACCTTCACTTTTCTCAAGATGACATTAAATTCCAAAATATCATCTTCTCCAGATTGGCTCCCCCTCAAGGGGTGCACTCCATTCTTTCCAAACCATCCTCCAGTTGAGAATGATCATCATCTTCAATTCCCTACAATGTCAGCACATGTAAATACAAGTGATTAGGGAATAAGATGGAACCTACTTGGTTCATTAATGTGAACAACAAGGTTGAGAAGATTCTCTCAACCGAGATGTCCCATTTTCACCATTCTTCACACTAGCACATTTGATCTTCAATGATGTTGGTGCTGGTATGGATCTCAATACATCTTCATGTGAAATATTCTTCTTCCCTTTTTCCTTAGCAATTTCCAGAACTTCATCTTCAGCTCTTTGCAGATCTTTGGCAAGTTGCAACTAATTTGGCCATATGACTAGTAAGTCACATGGAAGTGTGGCCTCAGTTCTGGATATTCCACATAGTTCATTTGATGATTTCAAGCTACCGTTCTTAGGAAACTTGTTTTCAACCAATCCCTTCTGCTTCATCAGGATTGATTTTCTGTTTGAGTCAAGTCTGCCTCTATTGAATTTCATGGCTTGTTTACAATGATCCACGATATGTCATTTCTTTCCACAGTAGAAGCATTTCTTCTTGGTGGTCCTTCTGGATGCATCACCCGTCTTGGATTTAGACTCCAAGGTCTTCTCTTCCTTTTTCATAATCTTCTTGGGAGCATCTTCATCTTTCTTCTGCTTGCTTCCCAAAGATTCTTTCTGAGCCAGGTTCTGTGATCTTTTCTTCTTTTGAGCTCTGGATATAGTTGGAGATTGACATTTATCTTTTTGACCACTTTTGCAATCATCCCAGATGTTGTCAAGTAATCCAAATCTATTTGCAGTAAACAGATGTCTCTGGACCTATGGATGCTGCTTCTTTTCCTCTGGCTTGCTCCCCTTTGGCATGGGCTTCCTTTGTGCTTTTACATTCACTGGATTGTACCAACAATCCTTTGCACAGTGCCCATACTTGTTACAACACCAACACTGACCCACAAATCTTGACCTCTTCAGTCCTTCTGATTGATGGGTGATTTTCTTGACTTGCTGTGTTGTTTCAGGAGAGAATTCTTTCTTCACTGTCTTCATCCATACTTGTTTGGATTCATTCTTCCATCATGCACTTTTAGTAGAAACACTTTTAGAAGCATGAGTACAAGATGGTATGGATGGTACCTTCTTTTTAGAAGATGTTGCCCTTTCATTAAGGGATGTCTTTCTTTTAGAATCATCCTTCTCAAAGCACACTTGTGAAGAAACATTTCCACTTTCAGCTGACTGGGAGGATTCAGCTTTGGGTGATTGCAGATTTTTCAATATCACCTCTAGTTCAAAGCATTTCATGTTGAGGGAGTTCTTCTCATCCTCAACCAATCTTAGACTACCTTCCCAATTCTGCATCAGCTGTTCCATCTGTTCATCATGCACCTTCTTTATTTCATGCAATGAGTTGTCAAGCTCCTTCACCATTTTGACTTTGTCTTCAATTTGAGCATCTATGACAATCATTGATACTTTGTGCCTCTTTTCCAGTGCATGAAAAACTTCTTTAACCATTATCATAAAGAATTATTTCTCATAAAGGATTCTTTGCAATTCTTCAGTTGTGTCTTCATATCTTTCATTGCAAAGAGAAACGGTTTCATCTTTAGCCTTCACCAGCTTTCTGAGAGTGTTGGTTATGCCAACCCTTTTAGCCAACTGATCTTCCATTGTATTGGCTTCTTCTTCTAGCTGTAATTTTTCTTCTTGAAGATCAAGGATACCTGTAGCTATACACATTTCCACTTCCTTGGGGACTATCTTCTGAAGATATTCGATTGCACTTTGAATATCTTTCATTGTTCCAACTTCATCATAGATAGGATAGGCTTTCTTCATCTTCTTGGCCTGTTTCTTCTTTTTATTTTTCTGAGTCTTGGAAGATATCTCCATTTGAGGTTGGTCGCTCATTTCCTCAAATCTTCACTTCATAAATACTCCCTTGGATGTTTTAGAGGTAACCTCCCTCTGATACCAATTGAAGTGCCCAGATCAGTGTGAATCACTGGGAGGGGGAGGGGGTGAATCAGTGATCCCTTAAAACTTTTTTCTAATTGATTCTTTATCAATTAAACCTCTATGGATGGTTAAAGCCTCGATCCACTCTTCTTGTATCTCTCATCTGTTCCTTGAGTGATGCAGTAAATGTAAAGGCACAGGAAACAAGTATTTACAAGGTTTGAAACCAAAGGCATACGTCCTTGCCATGCTGGTTATACACCCCAAAATGGTTTCTCCATTATAATCGGTTAGTATTACAATGGTCGATACAGAGTCCCATTGTATCTCTCCTGAGTCCCACAGGAGGGTCTTTATACTGCGTCCCAAAGTGTTACCAGAGTCCCACTGGACTGCTCCAGAATCCCACTGAAGACATCATCCGCCCTGAGTCTCACAGGGGGCTTCTCCTAGCTCCTCGAGTCACACGAGTAGCTCTTCTTCACTTTAAGCTTCTTCAAGTATCTTCAGTAGTCTGGGATAAAGACTGCTGGCCTTGCTCTCTTCCTCTGATCACTTGAGTTGATCAAGTCTTCTCGTCTTGCTCAGGATTTATCTCCTTCTTCTAAGGATGACCTGGCTTCTCTCCAACTACTGAATACTCAGACAACTGATGTATTTAACTTCAGTCTGGTCCAGTCTCACTTCAACTCTACTTCATGCACTGAGTGCATGGAATCTCTGCATCCTCATGCACTGATTGCATGGCTTCTTAATATTCTTCAAGAACTCTTGGTCTTGGTCAACTCAGATGCACACAAGCTGGTTTGGCTTTGTTCACGTGTGCTTGTGCATGCATGCAAGCATGCACTCCCCTTCTTCTCTTCCTTGGTGTGATAAACACTCAAAGAGTGTAATTTCTCCTTAAGCACACACACCTTCTTCACTCACACACTTTGTTCAATTTGTTCACACACTTAAAAGTGTGTTATACTTTAGTGTGGATGTCCTCTTCTTTCTGTACACTTTGCACACACCTAGGTTCGGCCTCTTCACTTTACACACACAACTTCTTCACTTTTCACACACTTGATTTGGCCTCCACCTCTTCTTGTTGCACACACACACTTTAGTGTTCTTTTAGTTTGTTCTTCAAAGTGTGCACCCACAAGGGCTACGACCTCCTCTTGTTCACTTTGCACACAAGGCACAAAGGCCTCGACCTTCCTCTTCACTTGACACACACAACGTGGTGTAGTTCTCGGCCTCTCCTTCTTGCACACACCCAAGACTATGGACTTCACTTCTTTTAAGCACACACAAGGCTCGGGTCTTCCTCCTCTGCTTGCACACACACACTAGGTGTGCCTTGTCTTCACCTGAACCAATGCCGCATGGGAGGCGCACAAGTGGTGTTCCCTTATTCTCGTCGCAGCCGCACAAGGTTCACTGGCAAGGTGTGAGGTGAAAGGGCATCCTCCTCTTCTCAACCGGCGTGCAAGTGTGCAAGGTGCAACACCGCGGGCTCCTTCCTCTTGCCACACAAGTGTGCGGGCAGAGAGGGTGGCAAGAGACTCGAGCGCGCAAGTATGCAGCTCGGCTCCTTCCTGTCGGGCAAGGGGTGCGCGCAGGGGACTTCCCTTCACCTCTTTCGTGCAAGGGATGCGCAAAAGGGACTTCAAGAAGCTAAAAATGGCTCCGGTCATCTCTGCCGCGCAGGGGACGCGCAGCTCAATTCTTCGCGAGGCAAGGCACTCGCGGGACTCCACAAAGTTTCAGCATGCTTCACCGAGGGCTTGACCTCTCTTTTTATAGGAAAGGGAGAGGCGGTTCATCTGCGTGAGATATTTTTAATCTCTCTAAGATTTCGGGATTTCAAGATTTCCTCAAATCTTGTTTTCTTCTCTCTGTTCACACGGGTTCACTTATGTTTCAGTTTTCTTCATGTGCATGCATTTTAACGTGTGCATGGCCTCTGTTTAGGCCCATTCATGCAAAGCACGAACACCCGATTCCTCGGCAACTTTGTTTGCCTGGACATTCATCGAAATATCCCATTTCACGTATTCATGTATAATTTTATGCATAGATGAGTTCCTCATGGAGAGACAAACTCGAAGGTGCCTTCAGCTTCGAGAGATACAGCCGGGAGCGCAAAATTGGTGCTCGGGTTGCTCCTGGTTCGACGGAGGCACGCGGGGAGGCCTCGGCATGGCTCGAGGAAGGAGACGCCTCGCAGGCCGTTGGATCAGATCTTTGGACGGCCGCGATTAGAAGATCTCGCGCGGGATCAATCGTGAGGTTGAGATCCGGCGTGCGATCGATCAAGCGGCCAGGATTCGCTCCGCGGCAAAATCGCGCGTCCCACATCGAAACGGGCCGCGATTTCCACGCAGTTTATCAAAGTTCTGCTGCAGGCAACCCTTAGATTTAACCTCTCCCTCCACGGTGCTGCCCCGCACCGTGTTCTCTCTGCGGGTGCGCTCTTGTGCCCACCTCTGCCACTCGGGCGCGCCACTGGCGCCCACTATGCACACATGGGCGCGCTCCTCGCGCTCACGCTGCGCGGGCTTCATCACCGCGTGGCCTTGAGGATTATACATGGCCCCGACCTCTCTCAGGCTAGCCCCATGGGATCCCCTTGGGCGTGGTGACCTAGTCCCACATGTGCCTTGGGTTGAACCCTTAAGGCTGTCCCTTGGTGGCTTCCTTTTTGCTAGAGTAGAGACTTAGGGACTTTGTATAAAAACAAAGTAACCCATGTTCAAAGTCCAAATGCCACTTCTTCCTCTAATCCATTATTTCCATTTCTTCTTCTTCTAAGCCATTCTTTCCATTTCTTCTTCATTCTTTTTCCACAATCTTTCTCAACTCCTTTCAATCATTTATTCTAGACTTATGAGACATTTGTAGAAGGTTCTTCATCAACCGAAGTTCCTGAATCACCTTCAATGTTCTTCATTGATCCAATCAGAGATCAAGTTGGATCAACTTCTAATTGACATGCACTAAGTGATAGTGCATGGACTTCATTAAACCACTTTATCCACTTAGAACTTGTGGATGGATCCCTTTCATCTCCTCATGCATTTTCAATACAATACACGACCTTTTAACATTGTTGTGACTTTGTATCATCAGGATACAAGTTCTATGAACTTAAAGATCCCCTCAACAATCGTCAGATATAATGATGCTCCATCATCATTCATTCTTCAAGTGTTGTCACTTAGTATCACCTTGATACATGTTTTGAAACATTAAGATCAGTTCTACAATCATCTGATATACATAGAGAATGTTTCAACCACAACATCCTATGTCACTTAGTGAATCTCCTAAGTGACATGCATCTTAGTACCATGGCCATTGTCCTTTCCTCACCAACACCATCACATCCTTTTTCATTCACATATTGAAACTCCTTGACATCCATCCATTCATTCCTTGACAACAACATACCTCATTGACAACAAATGCAACATAGTGCATTTCAATTTGTTTTAATGAAAATTTTTTATATGAATTAATATATTACTTATTAAATTATGTATATTGACATTATTCTAATTATAAATGAGACCAATAATTTTTTTTTGATTTTATAGATTCATTATTTAAATCAATGATTGTGAATTTTTTTAGGATAGCTGATTGATTTACAAATATATGTTATAGATTTCCCATGATGGTGATTTCGTGTAGGGTTTTTCAATTCTAGGATAGATACTAACATAAATATAATGGTGAACTAATATTCATTATAATGACATTAATTTTGAACATTTCATATAGTAGATGGATTTAAGAGATAGACGCATTCTGCCTAAGTGAATTCACATTATATAGTATTTTCACTTTATTAGGTTGTGATCATAGAAAATTTATCACCTTGTTAGAAAAGTTTTTTATTCTTAATTTTTATAAGTTAATTATTTTTAATTATTGTTTTTATACATGTTTTTTAGTTAATATATATGCAAAATAATCTCACGAAAAATGTTTAACAAAGATCACTTATTGATAAAGACCCCAAATCAAACATAATACATGGAAGTAACATTAAATATTATTTATATTAGATAATGTTCATAATTTTAGATATATTTACATATATATATATATATGATGTTCTTTATTACCATTTTAATGTTTTATAACCAAATTATTATCATTAAAAAAATTAAGAATGTGGTTATTATGTTTTATTATTTTTGTACGAGATATTCTGAACATGGTTAAAGACTGAATTTGATAAGGTCTATTATATTTGTTAATTTATATTTCATGTCATAGTATTCTATTTTTTAATATTAAAATAGACAATGTTATTATTGAGGTTCAATGATGTCGAGGTATATATGAAACACGAAGTAACCCATGTGCAATCAATTTTTTGTGAACTATTTGTTAAGTATGATTATGATTTAAGGTATGCATCTTTTAATGTTCATGAATAATATTATATTTTTCATATTCAAAGTGTTCAATTTTTTTTGTTTTAAAAGGTGTTTTAGTCAAATGGTATCAAAATAATTCTTCAACTACATCCATGAAAGGTTATGTTATAAACTAGTAGGTTTGGGTTTTAAAATTCTAGTTTAAAATTTCATTATGTTGATATTATTTAAATTATTATTTTTTTAAATTGTTTTTCCTATTATAGTTTTCCATTTTATGATAAATAACTTTTGATTGATTTATATTGTGTTTTCTATTATAGGAATTTTAATATTATGGGGGTGTGAAATTTTAAAATATTCAAAAAAAATTCATTCGGTGACAATTGTTCCAAAATACTGATTTCAAATTGTTAATAAATACTATATAATATTTTCAACATCAAATAGTACTATATACAAACATTTATGATGTTCTTCGGTGTCAATTTCTCTTAGAAACCAATGCTGAAAAAAGTGTGAAGAAAATTTTATAGGTCAATTTTTTCTAAAAGGGACAAGAATATTTTTTGAATAGAGGAAACTTTGTGTTATTTTATACTATAAAAATGAAATAAAAGATACTTCTCAGTAATAGTTTATACTAAAAATGATACCTAAAAATAAGACCTAAATGTAAAAGAATCTAATTTTGGGGTAAGTATTTTGATAACAGATGTTGCAAACAGTATTTATAACATCACATTTGAAAATGTTGGTACAAAATAATTGTTAATGTTCTATAAAATGATCTGAAATATTTTTTTTCACTAGTGGATTTATCTCTTTATTTTAATTTTACAATTTTTTTAAATATTTATACTCTCAGGACTTGCTTCAGATATCTTAGTTGTACCTCACCACCACGATGGACCATCTCGGGTGAATTTTCTAGTTGACTCAATTAGGATTGATACATTAAGAGAATAATTTTATATTAGTTCCTATCTAAATGATATTATGTCTACTATTTATAAACCTACATTGTGTATAGAGACAACTATGTAATATCAATTTTGAAAGAGAGTGAACATATTATACATAAACATTTTTCACACATAGAGACATAATCAAATTTCATTCTATTCTATGTATTCAGATAAAACATATCATTTTACAATGAACGGTCAAACCTATACTTTTAGAACCTCAAACCCAAACACTTTTCTTATTGGGATTAGTCTAAATCGATTTTCATATGAGTGGAAACCTAACCCAATCATCTAAAGGTAAAGACCATCCAAGAAATTCATTTTCTAGGTCCTAACCACTTATATGTTATAAGTTAAGAGGAACCCAATATTAATAGGGGATATACTAAACCCAGAGTCTTACATGAGTTGTCCATTATTATGATTTTATATGCGTTAAGAAGAAACAAGTCTTAAATGGGGATATAATAAACCGTGAATCATATAAGATATGTTATTTCCCCTATTGTTTTAGAGGTTATGTAGTAACCAGTATTATTAGGGGATAGAATAAACCCTTATATAGCATTTTAGTGTAATGTAACCCTATGAAATAAAAACTAAGAGGTACAAAAAAACACAAATAGTTACAATAGATGTCCGGGTATCTAACAGTTTACATCATCATGATTTTTAATGATGAAGCTATATAACTCAATAAAAAATATGTATCATATAACACATAAGGTAGAGTCATGTCTTTATGTCTTCCCAATATGTCTTGGAAATTTCATTCATAGAGATAATAATAACTATTCTATTAACTTTAATATCCCCAAATCATCTTCACAATGTCAAATAAACAAATCATGACAAGTAAGTATCTTTTCATTAGCTTGGATATGCTGTAAAATTATAACCATTATATTCATAAAAGCACTATAATAAAAATTAAAAATTCATTTTTTAATAAATACATCCATAAAAATTTATAATAAATTCATTAGAGTATTAAAATAATTCATGACAGAATAACTCTTCATATTCCAAAATAGTTCTATTTTGGACTTTACATTTATTCAAACATTTATACTAATAATCTATATTTTAAAAAATGTTTCACATGTATGTATAAATATATGTAATTAATATCCATGTCTTTCTTAACTTGGTATTCTACCAAACAAAACACATTATTAATAGAGAATTAAATGTATAGAAATTATTATAGTAATTAACAACTAATATGAGTATCATTGAAAATACTACTCTAATTTATATGGGGGTGAATTATTCAAATTATTTATATATTTAATATGGACTCATATTTTCCCAAGATAAAATGTGGGACTTTAACCAGTTGATGCGTATTAAAATCATTATGAAATTTTCCCAAATATAATTCCTTATAATTCAGACACTTTATAAAGAATTAAGAAATTATTATATTTATGAAAAAAATTAAAAATATATTTGTATTAAAAAGAATAATATATTAAAGAAATTGAAGAGGACCATAGAATATATTCCTTTATTGTCATGGATGACCGCTCATGGTATGTCAATACTCATAGACCATTTAATTTCATCATTCAATTACTTTTCCTCAATATTTGTCCACTTGAAACCAAAATGTTGTCACATGAATCCAATATGCAGTAATTTCCCTTTTTAACATGGAGTTTTATCAATTATATACTTTTGGTCCATTTAAATTTTTCTTTCAGTAGTTTCATTTGTGTTCATATGACCATTTCATTTTTGTTCATACGGTCACTTCTAGACAATACAATTATCACTCAGGGTTACTACTAGCCATTTTGAAATATTCACTCATGGTTTCTTCCTGGCATTATCAAATTTCCACTCCCATTCGATCATTATGGTTAACTTTTTTACCATTTATTAATTTAAATATATTACCTCCAAAACTAATTTAAATACCTAGATGATTTTAATATAGTTGAATTAACAAAATGTAATTCTCATAGTTGAATTGACATAGAATAATTCACATAAAAATTGATGTTTTAGAATTCACGTAAACGATTCGAAAAAGGTGATACAATATAGAAAGTTTTTTAATGTATAAAAATTGATCACATATCCTATTATAGAAATTTAATTATATGGTTAACAATTCGGATACATTGTATATTTTTAATTAGCTATGTGGATTTTAATTTTCTGCCACATGTAAATAGTGAAAATCATGTATAAATGTTATTTATGGGTCCCATATGAAATTTTAATCCGAGTAAATCTTTACAAAACATATAAAAAATGTTATAAACAATTAAAATACGAAATATAAAGGTAAATTATGTAAATATTAAAATAAATATTTAATGATAATAATTACTTAAATAATAAAATCATAAAAAAATATAGTTTAACAATTTAGTGGATTATGTATCTTAAATAATAATCCTATGGATATAAATAAATTTAATTATAAACCCTAATGTTATTAAAAGTGAGAATATAATAAATAAATATTTTTAATTATAAAAACGAAAAGGGGTCCAAGGGGTTAGTCAACATAACTAACACTACACATTATATAATTCCATGTAATTTCAAATTTTAGTTGATGTGCCGAAATATTAGGAGAATAAGAGAAAAAATGGAATATTTTATTATTCACTATTATGGGCGAATTCCAAGAAGAATAACACATGACTTGATTAAATTCATGATTGATGAAACCAAGTAACATATTGATGACATGCTAAATCATACTGTGGAATTTATTATCCATTAATAGAAATAATGTTTTTTAATGTAAAAAATGTAATGGACGCAAACACTGTCAAATGACTACAGTTCTATATCGGTGATAAATGTACCCGTATTATTGTAAACCCCATGGATTTTTTTCTATGGTCCTACGTGATATTAGAATAGTAATGAATCAATCTCGGTACATTATTCTCTTATTGTGTAATAAACATTTTCATTTACTATATTCCAATTTTTGTTCTTTTGTTACGTCCAAAAGGGGCCTAGAGACTCTAACAGGGGGGGTCAATCAGGGTATGTATATTCTATCATAAATTCATCCTACCCCACTATATCATGAACTATTTATAATATGAGTAAATTTTTATCCCTTAAGTGGTAATTCTAATCATATTCATTGATTCTTTATCTCATGATGATGAAACTCCATTATTATGTGAAACTAACTTTTCATGCAATTCATACGCGATTATTTTCTTCAATTTATCTAAGGGTTGAGAAAAGAAAATGAGGTGGTTTCCTATTAATTATTGGAATTCCCAACCCTATATAAAAGATTCATTACCATTTAATTCCATGAAAAAAAAATTCTTGGGCACACAAAACCTGATTTCACATTGCATTGGGCTCGTATGTCACTTTCCTGCAAGTTCATATGTCATGAAAATTATAATCTTTCACCCGATTATTTACTTAAAAATATTTTGATGTGGAAATACCAAAACATTTCTTGTGTGAAACATTCAAACCCACCATTAATATTGCATGAAACTTCATTTTCCATTAACACCTTTTTCAATTTCTTGTATTTTACGGACCAATGATTTTTAAAACACTAAGAAGTGGTGCCAGCTTGTATAAAATATTTTGTTACTACATGATGATCATCCATTCCTTTTTATTGGATATTTTTCAAATTATCCTTTTAATAATATCTCTATAACTAAAAAATTTATCATGGATACCCAATTTTTCAATAATAAAAATGAACCCCAAACATCATCATTGTTACATTGTGGGATTTTCCCAATAATATACCCCTTTTGGTTTGTTGAAAACTCCTCATATTTTGATACCTTGTGAATGATTATTCCATATTCTACCAAAATTCACATCTTATGATTTAGATATAGATCAATTAATTACTAGATAAAAAACTCTAATCCCACATGATCCATGTTCTACATGAGAAACAAGACTAGCTTGAATAATTCCTCAATGAAACAGATCATTCTGAAACCAATCACCTCATGTCATCATGAACTCCATCTATCATGATATGAAACATTTGATCAATAATATTTATCATCGTTAAATTCCAAAATCCCCCTAAAACACTAATTCTATTATCATGTCTTGTAATGTTTAATGATGTGCGTGCTATGCTTTGATAACCCATATATCATAGCTCCCTCTATCAGCATCACCCCCTTTCAGGATTAAGACACTTTCTGGCCTTAAATAGAAGAAATTGAAACCCTTTTTCAATAAACCATAAGGTCGCATATTTATCGTGTGTAATAGGATAAACAACACATATTAGTACATTATGGAAAAAACTCACCATACCTATAGAGGAGGGGGTCCCACATCCACATTTATCCATGTTCGGCGAGTCGACTAAACTCCCTGAGCTAGTTGATGTTATTCAAATTCTTCTTTAGGTAAGGCCTTGGGCATAATGTCTGCAACATGCAGTTATAAAATAATATCCTCCAAAATAACCATCCCTTTCTCCACCTTCTCCATGATAAATTGATACTTCAATTCTATTTTCTTTTTTACTTTAGTGATGGATTGGATTTTTTCTCAGATTTATATCACTTTAATTATAACAATGGATTTTGATCGTAGACAACATGTCACATCCATGTATCTCCTTTCATGTTTTTTTCTATTCTTTCCTCGACCCAAAATTCCTCCTAGGTTTCTCGCATGGTTTCCCTTGAAATTGGAACAAAAAGAGCATGATTTTGTGTGAATAGAATAGACCATAGCTTTTGTGAGCAAGGTTAACTAATCCATGTAGGAAAAAAATTCATAACTTCAAGGTAATCAAAAAATGATTTATAATTATATTTTTTCCCTTCTCGGCTTAACCCTAGTGTTCAAAATTTATCCACATTTCATGAGTAACAGCCATTAAAATATTCCAAGCTCTCTCAAGCTATATAGGAACCATATTTTGAAGATGTTTTGGGTAAAAAAACCTCCAGGATTATTAATTTAGTTATTTTTTCATTGTTTCTTTCACTTCATTTGGGTTTATACCATCTCCATGGAGTTAAAAATGCCAAAAAAAATTGGGCTTCGTACCTAGGTTTTTATTATGTGTTTCTTGGTCAAAACATGTGGTGTTAGGTTCATTTTCACTACCTTTTGTTGCGGAGGTGGTGTAGTAGAAGTATCACACCGTGATTTGATATTTTTGACATATTTGGTCGGTGATTCCATGTGTACGAATTCTGGGATGAGTTGGGTTTGATTGATTTATATGATCATCATTCTCTTCTTCTTTTTTTTGAGAACAATTCTTGGTATCATTTCATAACGGGATGATTTTTATTTTTTATTTTTGAGTGAAATTGGGTATTTTTATTGTGTATTCCATGATGTGTCAATTGGGGATATTTTATGATTCATGGAATAGTTTTATTAATTGGTGTTATGTCATCCAATTTTTTTGGTGTGATATTGGTATGCATTTAGTTATAAAAGTGGGTTTTAGTTGTATTTTATGTGCAAAGTGTCTCAATGATTCATAAAGTTGTTTTATAAAAAATCTAAATGGTGTATTGAGTTATACAAGGGGTGAAAATTATGTTTAGATAGAATTTGGAGAGTATATGACTAGAAATGGTTTTTTATATGTAAATGAAATTTGATAGAATGTGGAACATGTTTTATCAAAAATAGGGAAACCCTAGTATCTTAGTGGGTAGACTAGGACTAGTATGATAGTGATCTCGAGTGGTTTCACCACTATTTCACATAGCAAGTTTAATGATTAAAACAATATCTAAACTGTGATTTTGATGATGTGGAGCACTAGGTTATGGGTATCTTCCCTACTAGTGGCTCTTTCATGATAAGGATACATGTTATGGATAATATTACACTGAGGTATGACGAACCTAGGGTCTCGTATCTAGCTAGTGTCGTGAGGTGTTCCCTTGACTAGTGATCATAAACCAATTTGTTTTTACAATTGTAATATGGTGTGTTCATCTTGATAATTTAGTTACACACAAGATTTATTTTAATGTGTAAATTCTTTAAAGCTTCCCCTTGAAAACTATTTTAATTTAAAATAATCACCCCTTTAGAAATTGTTGCCACCATTTATTATTTAAAAAAACATGAATTTTTTTATCATATAATGGTTATAACAAGGAATATTTGGGGTGGATCCTATTGGTCGATGTATCACACCATAGTTTCTACATTGGGGGTAACTACAGATTTTTATGTTTGATATAGGTAAAGGTAATGTCCATGGAGATGGCAGTTCATATTGTTAGTTTCCATCGTGGATGTGGTGTTTTGGAGAAGGCTTGGGGATGATGTACCCTTGTTGTGGGGTGGTTTTATAGTTGGTGTGGCAGAAACTTTTGAGTTTTTTCTCTCTTGATATTTGTCTAAAAACATGTATTTTAGTTCTAAAATATTTTTAAAGGACCGTCTTGATTAAATATTCAGATTTAGATTATTTATTGTTTTTTTGTTAAATTATTCTAAACATGGATAAATCATTCTCAAACCATTATTCATGATACCTGGGAACCTGTGACAGCTATTGGGGATAAGGAATTCCCTTTGTACCTTGACATGGACTAGGTCAGGTGCCCGTTTATATGATAACTAGATCATGTTGATGAAAAAATGATATCAGAGGGAGGTTAATCTCTGTGGGTCATATGATTTTTGGAAGAGTTGGGTTAAAAAGATCAAGGAATATTGTGTCTCAGAATTCAAGTTACGAGTTGGGTTCCTAGCTAGTACCTATCATAATTGACTTTGAGTCTCCAGAGGGTGTTGGGATTTTGTTGACTTCTCTTCCAGGTGAGAAGTGTGGGATGTAGACTACACATTGAAATTTGGTGGGAGTGATGTAGATGATTATTTCATTATTGTGAGGATTTTGATATACTCATATTTTTTTGTCTTAAAATCATTAGAACTATTATACTGATGTTTTTCCCTTGTGACTGTTTCTTTTTTAACATGCCTCATCAAAGGCTACCCATGCACCCATGGGAAAAAACTAAGGATTGTTTTCCCTCGGTGCTTGATCGGAGTTTGGTAGAATCAACTGTCTAGGCTATCCAATATCTAGGAAAGGGAGTGGATCCTACTCTTACTCTAGATAGATAAGATGTGTTTGGTCCTAAGAAGGTAAAATCCAATGATTTCTTGAAGAAAAATCCCTAATAATTATGAGGTAGCTCGGAACCTCTAGAGGTAGATGAATGGGTCGAGAAGATGGAGTGTATGTTCATCTTACTGGAGGATGAGGTTAGCGTGAAGTTTTCCTCATTTCTATTATAGGGTCTCAGTCGTAGGTGGTGGAAATCAATGTTTCATGTTGGGAATCACGAGCAGATAAGATAGAAAGATTTCATGACCATATTCTATAAAAGGTATTTCCCTAAGGGCCATATGCGAGATCCCAGGAGTTCATGGATCATTCATAAGGAGATCAATCAGTGATGGAATATTCTAACCAATTTTCTAAGCTAGTGCGGTACCCACTAAAGATTGCTTCTAATGAGTCATTAATGGAATAGAAGTATGAGATGGGATTGAGACCAGAAATTTACTCTCAAGTCTTCTTGTTCAGCATGGGAACTTATCATTAATTGTTTGATCATGATTGTGTTCTCGAGATTGATCTAAATTTAATGTTACTATTTTATGGAATGTTGTATACTACAAGAAGTGTAAGATCATCTGAGATGAAAATAAAATGAGATGGGCATAGATTGATGGGAGACGGTAGTTCCAGACATCCTCCCATGAAGTTTTCATCTGTGGCTTCTGGTGTGAGTTCCACTGTGTTCCACAAGTGCAGGAGGCCATGGTACACATGACATGCTTGTATACCTTATCATATTGTTTCTTATAAGTGTCGATCTATGGTGCATGTGATGTGCATTAGAGGGTGGCACGTCCACTCTATAGTGGGGTACTATTTGTGGCATCTAGGGGAGTGAATGATCAATCAGATCAGTTGAGGAATGGGGATCTTTGTTTGTTTAAAATGGTGGATGAGAAAGGTCATCTTCTAGGTATATCCAATTCATGGAAGCTCTATGGGAAAGTGAGTATTCTCAGGTAGAGGCTAGGCATCTTTATTCAGTGGATCAGGAAACAGTGGGATTGGATGCAGGGTCGTGAACATTTGGATGTACCATTTTATTTAATCTTCTATATGATCAATTATTTTTTGATACATGTTATTAAATTTTGTTTATCTATAACGAAATTATGAATTTGCTAAATTTTCCAATCAAGTTGTTATCCATTATGATAGAGTTGATGACATTATTTAGTAAGAAGGAGGAGAAAATTCTCAAGTGTATGTCTTTTGTACAATCCATGTCAGTGTTTGAGATAGAGTATGACCTCATGGCCTTAGACATGGATCTTTTCAACATAATACTTATCCATGATTGATTAGTGCACTTTCAGATTCATATCTATTACTATAGGAAGCAGGTGAGTTTCACAGCACTTGATGGCATTCCTCATTTTTTTATTTGGTAATGGGGTCCTTGTGAAGCTCTTGTAGGACACCCTCTCCTAATGTTGAGAAATCATTTCATCTAGTTATCATATCTCATGCTAGAGGATGATGGTCATGATCTTTATGGTGGACTATCTCAAGTTGTGGATGTGTTCATAGAGGTATTTTCGAATGATTATTCAGGCTTTCCCATAGAGTGTTTTCTTGAGTTCGTGAGTGATTTGAAACTGGGAACACAATCGATATATCATCCCTCTTATCGTAGGGCCCCCACCGAGTTGAGGGAATTAAAGACACATCTGGTTGATTTAGAATCCAAATGATTCATTCACCTGAGTGTATCTCTTTGGTCTCCACATGTCATATTTTCGAATAAGGTTGAAGGGTCCCTCTAGATGTGTACTGACTAAAAAATCTAAACAAGGTGTCCATCAAGAAAAAATATCCATTTCCCCAAAAAGATGAATTTTTATATCAGATGAAGGTTGGAAAGTGGTTTTTATGATTGAATTATGTTTGGTTTACCACCATCTCAGGGTGAAAGAGGTAGATGTATCAAATAAAGCTTTCCAAATCATGTATGAACACTATTAGTAAATGGTCATGCTTTACAGATTTAGTAATGCTTATGTGGACTTCCCGGAACTCATGAATATGGTGTTCCGCAAGTATCTCACCTCTGTTGCCTTTATATTCATGGAAAAAATCCTGGTTTATTATAGATATAAGGACTAGCATGAACATCATTTGTGGTTCCTGTTGGTAACAATTCAAGGTCATCATATTTATGAAATATTGTCCAAGTTCACCTTTTGGATCATGTAAGTGACGTTTTTTGACACTTGATCGCAGAGCATGTAGTTTTCGTGGACCTTGAAAAGATTAGTGTATTTATGTAAAGGGATCATCCAAGGAATCTATTCATGATCAAGAGTTTCCTCAGCCTAGAATGTTACTATAGGCAAGGAAATACATTATGGGGACAACCCTTGCAGTTTGAAGGATGGGGAGAAACTCTTCAAGTGCATCACTTTATGTGCATCTGAATAACCCTCATCATCTATTCATCACAAGATCCTTGATTTCTCTTTAAACCCACTCTATGATAATGCAATCCTTTGACCCATAGTAAGAACAAAATGTTCCAATCGCATAAGTTAAAGTGCATTGGGAGGACATTATCCTGGAGGAGAACCCTAATCATTCTCATGTGGACATATCTACAGATATTTCATTCCTGGAAGTGCTTAAAGGCACAAATCTTTAAAATGAATCTAGATAGAAGCCCCCACTATTTAGGAAACATGATGATGGAGGATTCCTGGTGGAGGATGACAATGACCCACTAAAACAATGCACGATAATGTGAAAATTCTCTAACAAGGGGTGTATCTCCTTTATAAATGGTGACAATCCTTATCCTTTGCTTGAATTCAAACCTCGTATTGAGAAATTATGGTGTATATCAAATTAGAAATGGATACCAATAGTAATAGATAAGTTTCATGCGCTGTTAAATCATTGGATGATCTTGATAAGTTGTGTCATACTACAACGATTAATTTAAAGTTGGGTTTCCATAGATTATTTAATTGTGACCATGCCTTTTACCCACATGCATATAAGAACCCCATGAAAAAAATTTGGGTTAAATTGCATGGTCTCAATTGGTACTTTTGGCATCCCAAAATATTGAATGTCATGGTTTCTTGCATTGGTTATCCGATTAAAATTGACCGAAGAACTATAAATGCTAAATTGAGTATATTTTCAAGAGTGATGGTTGACATTAATTTGGATTAAAATATTCCTAAAACAATTAACATCAAAGTGAATGACTATAAAACTGAAATAATAATTTATTATGAGAGAAATCATCCCTTTTGTGAGCTTTATATAAATTTTGGGAATTCAATATCCAATTATAGGGTGGTTAGAAAACAAGTTAATAAACAAAATAATATTTAATGAAAAAAATGAAAAAAAAACAACAAAGATAAGGCCTCATAGTGTACATCCATAAAGCCACTAAAAATAATTCTAAAATTAGGGATAATAAAGCACATAGCATGAACCCTTAGAGAGAAATTTGGATAAATAATGGTTATATTAGTTGAGTAAGAAGATATTGTTTCTAAAAAATACGATCTATTAGATGAAATAATAAATCATATCATGGTTACTGCTAGGAAATCCCATCAGGACCATAAGGTTGTAGAAGATGGTGCATGTAAGAAATATATGATCTCTTTTGAGTAGGTGTCTGCCTTTATTTTCAAAAAATGCACTGAATTTGGTTTCATGGACAAAAAACTAGTGATACCCACTGGAAAACCCATAGGTGAGCCCACACCATTGGATCATAGCACTGTCTAGATGCACGAAATCCCCGACTGTGTATGGAACTGTTGCACTAGATATTGATAATGTGGTTAAACATTATGAGAAGTTTTCATTCCCTATTTACAACAAATCATCAAAATTTTGTGGAAAGGTCAGTTGTCCTATGTTTTCCACTATAATAACCATAGGTGAGTATCCACCTTCAGTTATGGCCACTGTTCAGATGAAACAAACCTTTAGTATGAATGACCCTATCACACTTGGTGCTAAGGATGATGTAAATTCCATTAAACCTTTTATAATTGGTGATTTAATGAAGCATGGAAATTATAATATGGCTATGCATGAGAAAATGGGATTGGAAGACACCCCAAATCTGCACACAGCTAATTCTGGCTGGACAGTCGGCCTACGTATTTCTAGTATAACCAGTGTTATTTAACTCGTCAAGACAACTATAAATGACTCAGGTACACATTCTCATTCTCATTATAGTCTTTCTATAGTTTGTTCTCAATATATGGTAAATACTGTTACTATGTTGAACTATGACAATATATTTATTATTTATAATTTTGATCATACTGATATTATTAATAATAATTATAGTGATTCATCTATTAATGCCACATTTCATGAATCTACCAAGGTTAATTCTGATGCATGTATTCCATATATCCCCCCCGCTACTTCTAAAAGTACAAAGTAATATAATACTATGTCAAAATATGCTAAAAGGATAGAAAACCCTATAGGTAAAAGGGATGAGGGAACAAATAAAGGGAGATCTAACTCCAAATACAGGTTTTAATGAATATTCATTTTTGGAGTTGTATGCTTTTTTGAAATTCTGATATGATTACTATTTAAAAATTAATGTTTAATAGTCATCATCCATTTATTTTTTCTATAGATGATCAAAAAATTAATTTTTCCTCTAACTATCTCATTTGGGTCATCATGGTTATTCTTTTATAGGTGCAATAAAAAATTCATCATATGTTGAATCCCATTTAATTTTTTCTTACTCTTCACTACATAATGTTAATGTTCTCAATGTTTTTGATAAACATTGTTCTTGTGATTTAATTATTGATGGCTCTCTCTTACTGTACTCTTTTTTATGCAAATCATAAATACCAAGATATGAGGCCCCTTTGTAATGAAGTTACCTATTTAGGTACTATTATTAATTCTCTATGGTTTTCGATTAGGGACTTTAATGTTATTCTTAAATCAAGTGAGAAAATAGGTTTGTCTCATGCTATTATTTCCCTGAGAAAATTTGAAACTTTTATTGAAAATTGCATTCTTTTTTATATTAATCCTACATGGGTGAAATTTACATTGTATAGAAGGAATTACCATATGGTGGTCGCCTCCACATTGGATAGGTCCTTCATGAATGACCCTACTTTAGAAAAATGTGACATTGTCTCCATCACCACACTACACAAGCTTCACTCTGACCACTATACCATTCTGGTCAATGTATCCATCAAAAATACCAAACTCTCACTTCCGTTCATATTTATTAAGGTGTGTTTTTCTATTGAGGAATTCACTGTTATCATCAAAAACATTTGGCCTTCTATGTCACACTACAATGATGAATTTTATTTTACTGTTAAGTCAAAATACATAAAACTTACTCTCATTGGTTTATAGAGTTATAATGTCAAACAAATTAAAGAGGAAATCCATCTAGTTGAGGATGATCTTAATCATATTCATTACAATAGCTCTAGATTTGACTTAAACAATGATCTGACTCATGAATCCAACCTCTTTGTATAATAAGAAACCTTTATCACCGTTAAATAGAACATGAAGAAACATGATTTTAAAGTAAAATGGTTATTTTATGGAGGTATAAAAACTAAATTGCATAACTCATTTCAAATAGTTAAAAAATATTTCAGACTGCTAACTTTTCTAAAAGAGTGGGATATCATGTTAGACAATTAATATGATATTGTTCCTCATATTATCTATTTATTTTAATCCATTTTAATGGTCCTAATAATAATAAAGACCTCTTACCTGAGGTGATTATGATGGTCGTCAATGAAGAATATAACAAATTTCTTCAATGCACTCATCTTGATCATGAAATTAAAGACACTATATTTATTTTGAATCCTGGAAGATCTCTGAGTTATAATTATTTTAATAATGATTTCATTTAACATAATTGGGACATTATTCATTTTGATGCTTTCATGCTTCTCAAAAATTACTTCTCAAATTGTTTTCTTCATCATGGTCTTAATTCTTAGTTTGTTTCCTCGATTCTAAAAGTGGAAAATGCTTCTGAGATTCATTTATTTAGACCCACATATCTCATTAACACCCTTTACAAAATCATCACTAAAATCAATGTTAAAAAATTTTCAAATATTAGAGAACATTTTCTCCAAGAAAAAAATTTGTTTTCATTAAGGGTAGATACATACAAGATTTCATTTTTCATACCTCTATGTGTGTAAAAATTTAAAAAAAATTGACAAGGTAATATTCCCATTAATCTTAAATTTATAAAGGATTTTGAAACCATGGACTGGAACATTTTCATAATGGTTCTTCATAATTTTTGTTTTACTGATTTCATTATCACTGCAATCAGAACCATGTTCAACTAGGGTTTTATTTTAATTATGGTCAATGGCTCCCCCAAGGGCTATTTAAAATTCACTAAAGGTTTTTGGCAATGTGGCCCCCTCTATGAACTTATTTTCTCAATTATGGAGGACTATCTTAGTCACATACTCACTCGTATTGTGCATCAGACCAAACTGAAGCCCATTCACATTTCGAAAATTTTAATGCTCCCAAACACCTGTTATATGTTGAGGATATCATTCTTTTCTTACAAGGTGATAAAATAAAAATTAAAAACCTCAAAAAGTTCCTCTCTCACTATGAAGAGTTTTCTAGTCAAACCTTTAGTTGAATCAAATCCTTTATATTCTTTTTACAAAAAAACATACTGAAAGGAAATGTGTGGTCATCAGTGACATAAGCATAAAAAAGGGTCTTTCTTCTTACTTATCATGGTGCTCCCTTTTTTGGGGAAGACCCAAGTCCTATCACTTCTGTACAATAATTTTCATGTTCTTAATAAACTGTCCTCTTGGAAAGGTGAATCTCTTTCTATGGTTCGAAATATATGCTTTGACAAACCTACTATTGTTTCTAAAATTGGTTTCCCCATGATGGGATATAAATTTCTTGATGGTCTTATCATAAAAATGAATATCTCTATAAGAAATATATTTCGACATGATGAACTCTATAAAGAAAACATGTGACCATTCCCTGGACAACATGTTTCCAACCTATTGATAAGGGTGTTATGGGATATAAATATCTTAAGTACATTAATGAGGCCCTTCAGGCCAGACTCACTAGCGACATTCATCCCAATAAATCTAATTATATTTCTTTTGTCAAAAATAGATACATTGAAAACCATAAGGGACGAAATATGAATTAACTCATCTATTATATATTTCCATACATTATGTAATATTTTTCCATAATTAAGAATAATTCATGATGGATGGTCGTTAGGGACACCTCCATGAATTTCTAGTTCGATAAATAGACTGAAACACCCTTAATATCTATGATTACTTTGGATAAAACCCCTCAGAGTACCAACTATTCCGGTAGAGATATTCGAAATTCTCAAAATGATCAACTCAATCATACCATTGTGAATTTCATTGAAAACTACGCATTCTCAAACACTGATCTTTGTGGGAGCTTGCTAACAATGGTATTCTTTACTCAAAAAAAATTTGAAATCATTATTTGAATAATTCTGCAAGTGATTTAGGTTGGATATAAATTTTTGAAAAACCATTGACAAAGCCTTCAAGTTTCACTATCATTTGGCACCTTTATTACAACAGAGTTCCCACAAACAAGTGCATTCAATCATTTTAGAATTTTACATTGCTCTAAATGTATATTATATAATCAACACAAAGAATAGAAAAATCATAACATTCATTCTTGTGCCACTACCTTTTCACTTTGGAGATATATTTTTGACATTTGTGACAATAGATGGTTGATTCATGACTCTTTCAACTCTCAACTAACTATATTTACAAAAATGGAATGTTCATATGAAATTAATAACTTTTTCCATTCTTTTGTTATTGAGCTCCATCATGGGATCTAATACAATAGAAATGATATTATTCTTAAAAATAACACATACACTCATAATTAAGGTTAGATGTGGATCCATATTTCTATACATTAAGATATATCATTACAAAAGGGCCATTGTAACAACACATTATATGACTTTGTAATTCTGCATCATCTTCCGATTGATGGAATGATATTCCAACCTCGTCGCACTTTAGACATATTCTAGACAGCTCCTTTTTATAGTTCTATTAAAGGAAATGTTTATGGTTCTTCAAAAGGAAATCCATGTCCCCTAGGTTGTGGCATTATCTTTCAGAATCACCTTGGTGAGATCTTATGATGTTTTAATGGTAACGAAATCAGTGCCTTTTCCATAGAGGCCAAAATGATCAGTATGATACATGCAATTTCGTTCACAAATCAACACGATTGGAATAATGAATGTAATTAAGGTGATTCAACAACTATTTTGCAGGAGATTTAGAATTGTTTGAAACATCTCGCATGGAAGATAACTACTCTTTGGATTAATTTCACCAGTTTATGTGATGAGATCAACTACATCATCACTCATATTTATCATGAAGATAATATGGTCATTGATGTCCTTAATAACAAGCATGTAAATCCAGACATTACCTAGCTTGATGATCTCCCCACAGATCTTGACCATCTTTATGATATGTATTGTAAAAGGATTTGATCTTTTAGAATCATGTAACCTCTTTCTATTTTAAAATTTTTTCCTAGGACTTTTTTCCAAGGCACCATCCTCGTCAAATTAAAAATGTTTCTATAGGTGATGTTTTCAGGATTTCTCTTACCTAGCATCACCAATGATGGTTCTCACCTGGAAAGGGGTGATGTTTTTATGGGCCACAAAATGTCAGGAATCCTTTGAAGAGATTAATCAAATGTTGACTACCACCCTAGTATTTATGTATCCTGAATCTAGAAAGGGTTATGTGGTCTACTGCAACTCTTCATGTATGGTTCTCAGTTGTGTTCTTATGTAGGGTGATCACGTGGTGACATATGGATCTCTCAAACTCCAACCACATGAAATGAATTATCCAACCCACAACATGGAGTTATCAAAGATGATTCAGGAATGGTTGAATTGGCTTCACTGCCTTTTGGGGATATGGTTTTTGTTAAGTGGGATCATTACAATTTATCCTACAAATTCTCTCAAAAGTATATTAATCTAAGGTAGTTTCGTTGGATCCAATATCATCTGGGGTTCAACCTCAATAACGTCTATACCTTGGGAAAGGGAAGATGTAGTGGATAATTCCATGAGAAAAAGAGTACCATTTTAGGCTTTGAGGTAGTCCATCGATGAGTAAACTCTGATGGGTCTATTTTATCATATTCATGTGGAGACCATGGAGCACAGTGGGGGTGCGTTATTGGAAAGAGTTCAGTTGAATCCCACTCTATTAGATTTTATTCGGTGGGAGCATCCTGAAGATAGGATATGTTAGCTATCGATGCAGTTTCATCATCATGGGGAGGCATTTTTTGATTGGTCATTGTCTCCCAGGGAAATCTTGTGCTTCAAAGGATATTCAGTGGTCCCGTTATCTCTGAGGAATGTGGTCATGCAGGGTATCCACCAATCTTAGTTTCCCATTCATTCAATAGAGACCAAAATGTAATATAATGTTCTCCAATAGTTCTGGTGTACATGTATGAGGTTGGATATCACTACTTTTGTATCATGGTGTTATACATGTAATCAAATGAAAGTAGAGCTTCACAGGCTCTATGGTCCTCATAATCCTTTTCCAATTACAACCTGGAAGTGGGACGAGGTCTCCATGGATGTTATTGTTGGTTTACCTCATACACCTCAGAGTATGAAAGCTATTTGGGTGGTGATACATTGTCTGGCCAAATCTGCCTACATCATTTTGATCTAACATACTAAAAAATTGGATGAGTTGGGAAGAATATATATTCAAGAGGTGGTAAGGATACATGGTGTTCCATCAATAGTTGTGTCATTTATAGACCCCCGCATTACAAGTCTCAATTTTAATGTCTCGTTTTGAGGCATTGTATGGTCTTCCTGGATGTTCCCCCCTTTGTTCGACTTAGGTAGGTGAGACCACACTCTTTGACTCAATCCTTGTGTAGAAGATGTCTAAGAAGGTCATGTAGATCAGCTACTGGTTATTAATTATTTAGAGTCACAATAAATACTATAATGATCATTGATGTTGAGATCTAGTGTTTTTTTGTGTTTTATCGGGTATTCTTGAATTTGTCCCCTCATTTGGCCATCGCCATTTGGGAATGTAGGATAATCTAATGTTGATTTATGTTGGAACGTTTTAGATCTCTGAGCGCATTGTGAAGGTGTAATAAATGTTATATTTTTTCTCTATGTTGACATCTATTTATAATGTATTCTCTATATCCCATCTAAAAAAATATAATTTTGATCTGTCGCATGTGTTGAATTGGGAGGAGTTAAAGATTGTGACTTATTTATCAGTGTTTTAGCATCTTGTGTGAATATTGGATCTCTATGAGAATGTGCTTCAGGGAAAGTCTATTAAATTTGTATATATCCTTTGGTAGCATGTGAATTATGTAAATGAGATATGGGAGTAGAATTCATAGGTTGAGAAAGAGTACCCTTTCATGTTTTCCGATCATGATTGGGGTTGACATTATGGGGTAGAAAGTGTTTCATGGTGGTGAGAATTGTCACATCCATGTCTCTATTTTAAAATATTTTTTCTCTAAAATTCTTGACCCATAATTCCTCATAGGTTTCCTACATTTTTTCTATGAAATTAGAACAAAAATTTCATTATTTTTTGGGGACATGACATGCCACACGGTGTGTGATCAAGGTTTACTAAACTGTGCAGACAAACTGTAATCAGCCTCCTGGTCAACAGAAAATGTTTTATAATTATTTTATTTCACTTCCATTATTAACCATTGTGATCCTATTTCTTCCCCCTTCTTATTCCTTATAACAATTTATGGCTCTAAAACTATTTCAATATCCTTATGAACCCAAAATTGAAGCGTGTTTTGTGGAGAAACTTCATGGATTCACATGTAACTGATTTATCATTCTTATTTCTTCCATTTGATTAGGGTGTCTTCCATTATCTTTGGTGTTCCAAATTTCCATAAGCTAATACTTCATACCATGGGTTTTATTTTGATTTTTTTGGTCCAATATTGTGATTTTATGTTCATTTTCACTCTCCTATAGAGCAGTGGTGTTGTGGTTGAAGTATCTCACAATGATTTGAGATTTTTCACAAATATTGTTGGTGATTACCTATATAATAATTCATGTATGATATATCTTTTTTGGATTTACATGTTTACCATACCCCTTTTCCATTATTTTTGGTTAAAAATTATTTTTGATAGTATTTTAATTGGTAGATTTTTAGTTTAATTTTGTCTAAAATCGGTATTTTTCATGTGTGTTCCACGTTGCTTCAATTGGTGCTATTTTATGATTTATGGAATAGTATTAATAAATGGTGTTAGGGATTTCATTTATGGTTTTTTGTAATATTTCTATGCTTATGGTTCTCAATGAGGGTTTCATATGGATATTAATTTCAAAGCATGGATATACTACTTGAAGTAGTTTTATGAAAATTAAAAATGGTTTATTATGTTATGGAAGGGGTGAAATGCATTTTTACATAATATTTGAAGTTTTTATATCCATAACAAGTGTTTTTATGTATAAATATAACTG
This sequence comes from Viscum album, assembly GCA_963277665.1. NCBI lineage: Eukaryota > Viridiplantae > Streptophyta > Magnoliopsida > Santalales > Viscaceae > Viscum > Viscum album. The sequence goes on along the minus strand of OY728135.1, from coordinate 1,043,706,475 downwards.
GATATCATGTGTATCTTGTTTGACCATAACAAGGTAAACCCATGTATCTAGGTAGGCACACTAGGACTTGTATGCTAGTGATTTGGAGTGGTTTTGTCCCTATTTCACGTAGATTTTTTGACTATGAAAATAATAACTAAACTGTGATAATGATTCTGGGTACCACATGGTAATCATTATGTTCCTTATAAGGGGAGCGTGAATGAGAAGGATATGTGTTATAGTTACTTGTACAACGTGATACGATGTACCTAGGGCCCCACAACCAGCTAGTTCCTAGGGGTGTTTTCGTGACTAGTGCTCATGGACTATTTTGTATTTACCATTGTAATATACTGTCTTTGGATGGATAATTTCATTGAATTAATGTTTTATTTATAATTTTCCTTTCATTAAAGGTTCCCCTTGAAAAAAGTTTTCATTTAAATGTTTTACCCCTTTAGAAATTGTTGCTACAATTACATGTTTATAAAAAATTTAGTGGTTTTTTACTTATAGTACTTGTCACATGGAATCTTTGGGTGGATATCCTATTGGGATTAGTATAGCATTCTACGTACACCTTTAGGTATGATTAATATTTTTTATGTTTGAAACATGTAAGGTAAAGGTCCTTGAACATGGAGATTCAGTTTGTTAGCTTCCATCATGGATATAGTGTGGTAGATAATGATTGGGGATAATGTCCCCATTCAATGTGGTGGTTATAGAGTTATAGTTTCTTCTAATTTTTAGTTGTGGAAATCATTGGATTTTTTTAAACAATGTATTTCAGTTCATAATTTTTATTATACAGTTGTTTGGAATAATTTTATGATTCACTTTATGTATTGTTTTTGGTTGTTTAATTATTCTAATGTTGGGTAAATCATTCCCCAATCATTGTTAATGATACTTAGGAACTTTTTCTAGCCCATGAGGATAAGAAAAACCCTTTAGACCTTTCAATGGACCGGGTAAGGTGCTAGTTTTTATGGAGACCAGATCTAGTTCGAGACACATCACTTCAACTCCCATATCATCAAGCGACTGCTTCATCCACAATAATTGTGTGCATGCTTGGGTAGCCAAAATACATTAAGTTTATATGGTAATCACTAAAATGAAATCATATTTCTTTCTTATCAATGAAATACACAATGCACAAAGATATGATGCACCACCTGACATTTCATTCCTATTATATTTTGATCTAGCCTAATATGAATCTATATAGCCCAATAACATTGGATGATATTTGTCATTATAAATGAATCCAAAATCTAGAGTTCCCTTGATATACCGAATTACTCTTTTCAATACAATCTTGTCAATTTATTTGTGATTTACTTGATATAATGCTACTTGGAATATGAAAAAAAAACAATATTTGGTCTTGTCACTGCCAAGTACAGTATACTACAAATTATTTTCCCATATTCTGTAACATTAACTACATTGCCTACATCATCCCATGACAGTTTCATCTATGTAGCCAGCGGAGTCTCCATTTCATCGAAGTTATCGATTTCTAGCCTTCTCAAACATCATTGAATTGTATATATTAATTAAATAAAGTCACATTCTTTCCTTGTGTTAACAGTAAACCAAGGGAAAACAACAGTTCACCAATCATTATCATTTTGAACTCACATTTCATAAATTTGAAAAAATATCTGCACTATGCTTCTTATAATCTGCCAAATATTATTTCTACAACCTACACCATTATCTTCATAATTTTATTAGTGTCAATATTGACATAGATATTTTAGTAAAATCCACAACAATGAACACTAATATTCTTCGAAAACTGATCTAGTATTGAAAACCATGCCCATGGTGCCAACATCAAACCATAAAGTGACTTTATCGGCTGAAAAACAATGATCTCATCTTTATGAATGAGAAAAAAATCTGGCTACTCTATATAAACATCTTCTTCTATAATCCCATTATGGAATGTTTTTTTGAAGAATATCTTGAAAATAATGAACCCTCTTCGCATTATTATATCCAAGAATAATGTTATTGTCTCTATGGTCACAATAGGTTAAAATGCCTCATAAACATAAATACGCACTATCAAGGATTATCCTTTTCACACTAGTCATTAATTTTTTTTGAATCACTATGTTGTCTTAATTCATTTTATTCTGAAATACATAATTATTTTCACTGACATCCATACATGTCAGCCACGAACTAATCTCACATATCTAATTATCCTCAATTGGATCAAGTTCTTCATTGCTAGCCTAAACCCAATTTTCATGTCTAGTTAATTCATCTAATAATTTAGTTTTTTCCTAATATAGAATAAATGATAACCATAGAGTTTTGATTCCCCATGTCAACACTGGCACTACCTGATCACCATTGATGTTCTATCTATATATTTCTCCATAGATATTTTTGTTTTCATGCACATATTGATATTAACCCCTCTTGTGAATCATCATTATCTTATTTTGGTGTGAAATTAACTCATGGACTAGGGAAAGATACCAATGGATTTGTATTCAATAAAAATCTCTACCACTGGATAATCCAGGTATGGATTTAAGATATCTTCATTTTTAAATAAGACTCTTCATTATATCATCTCCTTTTTCACAGCACAAAAACATAAATTTGATACTAAAGAAATAATTATTGTGTAACGCCACTTGCTGAATCTGATATAATATTGGGATTTCAACTATTCAGATTACTCTTTTTGCATATATCTCCATTAAAATTATGAACTCATACCCTTTCAGCACACACACCACCCATGGATTGTATCCCCCCATTAGTTCTTCCCATCTTAATTTATATATAAGATAAATTTATTGCATAGTGAGATGGGTACCTCTGGAATCCCCATGAGGATTACTTTGGTCGATCATGATGAATCAAACCCTTGACGCATTCTTCCAAAGAACTATTCTATATTTGTTCTTAATCTAACTGATCTGCCAAAATTAAATTTTCTGGCCATATTAATTTACATTCTTTACCCATATGCAAAGTATTGTTCTAATATTATGTATTTGGAGGGGTGGTATTTTATTCAATTTTGTGTTTAAACCCATTTTTTAAATTTTACTTCCTTTATTCTTCGCTAATATGCCATTTTTTATGCCTTTTTCTTTGAGTAGAATTCTTTAAGGAAGTCATCTTCTCTTTCTTCTTTATCCATTAGAGGGATCATTCATTTTTTCTTCACTTCATACAATGTGGCGTGATATGTGATTTTTTAATGGAATTAATTATTCTTTTTTATTTTTTCTATTATTTGTGTCACTACACCCTTTCTTATTGGTTCTTTTTCTTCCACTAAATTTACATTCTTCTTAATAAAAATTTGAGAATCAACTACTTTTTTCTTATGGATTTGATCACATTTATTCCAGTTGATTTTTTATTAGTGTATCAGAGGAATTGATCGATACACCTTTTTCTTATATCCTTGTTATTGAGGCTGTAAACCTATATTTTATCTTATTATGTGGTCTTCCAATATAGGCCTTTTTGTTATACACTACCATTGTTGGGGATATACATTTGGGTTCCTTTCTCATCCCTTCTTTTTACATGATACAATATCATTCTTAATCCATATGATTAGAAAATATAATACATGACCCATTAAAATCCTACCTTGTGTCGTAATTTCAGAATTGCGATATTAATACAACATGATTTTTTGCTGAAAATAATTCCTTAGGGATATTGAATCACACACATGGTGTGTCCCACTCTTCTAAAATACTATCAATTCTTTGATTATCTCTTTTGGGAAACTCTATTTTCATATTTCTCAAGATGGTTTTTCTTATTCTCATTTTTTGAAATATTTCTCTATTCACAACATGAAATATATTCCAAATCCTTCTGAAAAAAACTGATGTAAGACTATGAGTCCCATAGAAATAGTACATTCTATCATTACATTCTATAAAATCATTTTAGGTCTGTTTTTTAATATCTATATGATTTTTCATATTTCTGGAATTGTTCACTACTCTCATCCTTCATGCATGGGAGGGGATTCATCATATACAATACTATTTTTTTCCAAAATACATATCCCTTGAGGTGAAAAAATATGTTCTTATTAATCCTCATAAATAAAATATATTTTTTCATTTCATCATTACCTATCGTAGGATAATCAAATAGTAAGGGAAAATAATCCTTCAATTTAGTATTTCCATTAGAATTTGATTTATCCATATATTTATTAACTAATTCACACTCTTATCCTAGTTTTAGAATCTTTATATCTATTGATTCGTGTTGTGAGTTAATTTCTCTCTTAATATTATTACCACAAATCATATCATCTTCAAATTATCTTGTGACCATAACCATGATTCCATGGTGTTTCTATAAGTAATTTTTTCTTATGCACTAGAATCAACACAAAATGTTTTCTCTTTTAGTAGTATTCGGTTCTCCTAAATTAGTTTACACAGCTTTTTTGCATGATCATGATTTATGGATTTTGTATTTGGAATTTAATATGAGTTCATATTATCCCTATTTTCATCATATTTTGGAGTTTCTATCATTATATACATCTTTTTCAGTTTTTTAGCTTTGGAATCATTTTCCCTCTCTAATCAGTAGCCACATCGGTGACAATTTATTTAATCCTTTTATATTATTGAACATAATTTATAGTACATGGATCCAAATATCATGAGTCTTGTTTTCCTCTATTATTTTTTGATACAATTTATTTTTCATGTTGAAAAAATATATACTAGTGGCCTTCTTGGAATTTATTCATCCTCAGTAGTTCGAAAAACACATTGAATATCGGGTTCTTCAATGTAAGACTTATCCAAATCATTCATTTGATTAGTTCTCATTTCCTTCTACTAAATCACAATATTTCTATAAACACTTCCACACTATAGTGTACCATCGAACATATGCTTCATCAATGAATATATTCCATATTTGATGTGGAAATAGGATAATAAAATAATAAATCATTAACACTATAATCAAAAGAACCATTTCATATAAAAAATCATATAAAAGATACCTTCCATCTGATACATATTTTTTTTCCAAAAGCAGCCTAGATACCTTGAGAGGGGGTGAATCGGGGTATATATATTCTTTTCTAAATTCATCATGTCCTAATATATCGTGGCCTATTTATAATAAGGGTCACATTGATTTAACATAAATGTTATCTCTAAACTGATACCTTCATTATTAATCTAATTATAATGATTTTATTATAAAGAATGAAAGAAATCACATTGAAGTAACGATTGTTAATTGGTTCACCCTCACTAGGCTATATCCATGGAGTATACAACATGAATCTGCCAAATGTACCAAATTCATTAAGCCTCATTTCTTATAATGATTGTTCATGCTAGATATTTTATATACCCAGGCTCACATCCATTACAATGTTTGGGTTTTTTTTCACTACATTTCCAAGGGTCACTTACTAAGCCTCTTTCTATGGCTCCCTACCAGGGGAAACAATCACCATATTCCTATTCCATTACACACTACTCTTGGATAGGATCCACACAAAATTTAAAGACTACTAGGTCCCTTCATTATCAGTAATGAATACATCATCAACTGTAGATGTATGCTCTGTTGAAGTTCCAATATCATTCAATTGATTAATACCCCTATAAAACAACAATACTAGGAAATGACAGTTATTCATGCATCTTTTGGGTTTATTGCACACAACATTACTAACTTGTATATAAAAATTAAGCTTTGTCATAAAAACCTCTTGTGTGAAACTCAATTCTTACGTGAAACTCCCTTTTAACACTAATTCCCTTTGCACAAATTTATTACGTGATTCTAAAACAAAAATTTCTGTATGGATTGAGCTACTGAATTGAGGATATATCCTCTTATTTATAGGAATTCCAGACCCTACATGAAATATTGTTTCCTGATGACTAACTTATATGCATCATTTCCCCATGTGAACAATACCCGATTTAACGTCGCATTGGGAACACGAGATTCTTTTGTAAAACCTCATATTTTGTTCAAATTCAAATATATTTCCCCATTATTTACATTTCTATATTTATAGGTGGTAATTAAAAATCTTTTTGTGCACATAACATTCTATAACGCCGTTAATATTGTGTGTATATTCCTTTTCCAAAAACACCTTTCACCATTTTCCCAATTTTGAGGCCCATTTTTTTTAAAAACACTGGGAAACAATGCCATTTTATAAATGAAATTTTTGTACCACCTCTAGAGCATTTATTCCTTTTTCTTGGTTTTTTTGACATAACATGTCAATGATATCTCTGGAACTCCACAACTTATCATCAAATAATTCTTTGTCACCAAACACAATCAACCTAAAAATGTATCACTATTACCTTAAAGGATTTACCAAACTTCTTGCTTATGGTACACATTATATTTATTATAATTATATAGTAATAACATTTTGTATTTAAATAAAAATATCAAAAAATTATTAACCACCAAATAACCCTCACTATTAGTGGTCACATAGATCTTGACTGGTCATTTCCATAGGTCATTGAGATTATTTCATCATTAAGATTAAGTATTTTTTTGGTTTAGTTTTATAGAATTCAACTTATGTTTACCTATGTTTATTTAAAAGTTATATAGGATGAACATAAAGTATCATATTACAAAATTAATGTTTCAAAGAATCATATTTTAAAAAGATATATTATACAAATTTGTATAGCATCTCACTCTGATTCGCATAAGATGTTATTTTTTAGTAGTCATGTTTTCATCTTTTTAATTTTTTAAATTTCATAAATATGTTTGACCTACCTAATTATGTGTGTGATATAAAATGTGGTGAATGTACAAACAAATGACCAAACACTATTAGAATGGTAATAATAAAATAATGTATAAATTATAACCCAACTATATATTCTGATAAGTAATTATAAAAATATTGTTAATATCTTAACGTTAGTAAAGAGGGATAATATTTTTATTGATTCATTCATGTGATAATGTCAACCCCAACTAGTGGGTCTTCTAAACCAATAACTACCAACAAAATGATTAATTCTTTAGATAATATATTTTCTATTCCATAGTGATTAGATAATGAGAATTTTATTATAGTTATTTACTATATGGATGGTGTGGTTGACCAATGGTGGACCATAATTATGAATATCATTAAAAGGTAGAATTTTACTCTTTTTAATATGACGTGTTTATAGAAATATTTTTCATAAAATATTTTCCAATACAACATCGTATGATAATTGAGAGATAATTCATATTTTTTTTAAAAAGGAAAATGAGTTTATTTGTATTTACGATGAAAGAATTATAATACCTAAATAGTATGATTTCGGCGTTTTATTGACCGAGAAATAATTGTCGATCTTTTATTTTGTGGTATAAAACTATGTGGTTGAAACTCAATATCTAGTGTAGATTTTGGAAGTAACGATGAAATTGTTCGATGTGCACTTAAGTAGGAAATATAAAGTAGTGATTAAAATTTTTCTAATGTATTTGAGTATAATAAAAGGAACATATATCTTCATTGTAACTATAATGGTAATCCTTAGGAATGTTAAAATAGTGAACAACCTATATATTAAAAATCTAGGAATAATAATTATTAATTTTTCCTAAATTTAATGAGAAATTACTTCATGAGTGGAATGATTATCCACCAAACTCATAATTTTTAAAACAATAGGAATTTAAAAATCAATGAGATAGATTATATGTAATATCTACCCAATTCTCACTTAATATATGAATGCTTCTAATATATGTAATTTGGGAATAATTATAGTCAATTACCTAAAAAAATAAGGAAGATAACAGCCTTCAGTGACCTTTATGACCAATGGAACAAAGATAATCTTATACAATCACGTTATTAAAATATTATCATGAGAATTAAGTGTTTAAATGTGGGGTTATAATCCACTCAAGATTATTAATTTTATTTTTTGATTATAGATATTTTTCATGGTTAAATATTTGGAATTGTTTTAGTATTTTTGATTCAAAACTTAATAATTAGACACTAAATTATTTGTGAAACCAAATGGGGGTTTCATTCATGATTCCAAGGTATACCACTCTTCATGAACTTAATTTGTTGGTAATATAATTCTTATAAATTTAGTTTTATTCTCTCATAATAATTCAAAGATATAATTGGAATTAAATGGTTATCTTTATATATATCTCATATAAATTTTTGTTATAAGGAGATCCAATTTTTTATTCCAATCATTTCAAAATTTATTATTATTTCAAGATGGAATATGAACTCCCTTTAGAGGAAAATTATAGTATATGGGTCCTGAAACCTAATAATAAGGTAATATTAGTTTAAATGGTTAGTTAATAATTCATTAATGTAGATATTCCAATTTTAAATGAGTATGATGATCTATTTTTTGAACAAATATCATGTCTATCCCTAGAAAATTATATTGAGTTTTCAATTGAACTAATACCATAATATGATATAATATAAAATAGTCCTTAAATAATTACCCTTATTTAATTGGATGAATTATATATGCATCTTTTGGAAAATATGGACATTGTAATCATATAGCCGTGTGATTAACCATGGTGTACACTAGTGACATTTTTCAAGAAGTTTGATTGATCGATTAATATTTTAATTTATATTATTAACATAAAATAAAAATAATCAAGAAAAAATATCGTCTACTTTGTATTGATGATATGTTTGATAAACATTGTGAGGTTTAGTACTTTACAAAGGATGATATACTATTTCAATAACATAAATTATGGTTAAGGAGAAAGTATATACCTTAGAAAACAATATACACAAAATATAGACACATATAATTCATTATGAAGCCATTTAGAAAAACAATTCCCCTATAGTATTCATTGATATGATGAATTGAATCATTATAAATTACAATAACATTTTTTTGAAGTATTAATTAATTATATTAGTATATATTTTATTTATATAGATGAATGTGAATATAATTTTTGGATTGCAATAAAGGAAATATTATATGAATTGTTAAACAACTATGAATTTTGGAAATATAAAGTGTCATATTTCGGTCAAGTAGTCATAATAGTGTGTATAACTATGAATCTATAAAATATAGAGGTGACTAGAGAATGGACTGGACCAACGATTATGATAAAAATCCATTGTTTTCATTGGTTTACTAGATACTATCGATGAATTATGATAAATTATCTTCATTTTTCATATACTATAACCAATATAACATGTATGGGAGTAAATATTCTTAAAAACTAACAACGTGTATAAATATATTAAAGAATTGATTTTTTATTTCTCCTTTACTCACTTTAACCTTCAACGGATAAGGGTATTTCATATACAAGAATTCTTCAAGGAAGGGATTGGGATATATCCATATGATAGATTTAGAGGAATTTTTTATAAATATTTCCAAATTAAGATCATTGATTAAAATTACATGTTGTATGATCGGATGTGGGTGACTATTTTTTTAAATACTCATTTAAAAACACTACCCTTATGGGGAATAAAGTGATATATATACAGAACATAAGTGATTAAAGTATATATGCATATATATTGAGTTGAATATATGATAAAAAATATGGTTATACATAATCTAAGATGACTATTTCCTTGACAATTACAAAATATAGATATCAATCTAGGTGGAGGATTATCTAGAGTATATGTATCATGCTTCTTTATTATTAAAGAGTAATTAAATGGACCCAATAATTATTTATTTTTAATGTATGGATATTGAAATTATAATTAATTTGATAAAATACTACCATACCTAGATTCATGATGAATTATTCATCTATATGAATACCAAGGATTTGAAAATGTTTAAATGAAGATATAAAATAATGTAGGATGTAGTCCATAGAAAGAATAATGGAAATCTAAGTGTCAAATGGTTTAGGAAACGAATATTTGCCCCATGAAAACAAGAATTTAAAAATGAAGACATAAATGATGAAAATAAATTATTCTCAACTATTTATCAAGGAAACACAACCTTTTATAGTTATATGATGCATAATTTCTAATGTGGAAATATGAACATAGATGTTTTGGTCAATATATCTTGATGTCTTGTATGTTATTATGATAACCTGGAATGATATTACTCTATGTTGATGATGCAACCATTTCTTATATTGGTAGAGAAAATGGATAATAGAAATTTGGATTTTGTTACTAGTCAACCTATAAAATCTAATGGTAATTATGGTATTTGGGAAGTAATGGATTTGGTTACATATTAATAACAGGTAATTTAAATTTTAGATGATTTATCACTAATTGAAAAAGCTCTGTTATTTATAAATGATGTATTATTATGGAATATAATACAATTTAAATTTTAACTAATCATGATCAATGTTTTTCATCAATATTATAGGGGAGTCATATATAAGAAATGGATAGAGAGATTATTTTTATCTACACTTATCATCGTCAAAGAAATAGAAAACCTGAATGAAGCATTATATATTTAAAGATATTTTATCATTATTCTAAATGGATTTCAGAGGTTATTTGGATCAATATATTCCTCTAGTTATGTTCATAGTTAATAATAAATTCCACTATAGAATTAAAATTAATCCATAAAGCTATATAAGTGAAGAGATACAGAAATATGGTTGGCTCAGATGGAGTTAGAGAAACAATACACTAAGGACCCGACATTTCTATGAATTGATAACGAAGGTTCAAACCAATAAAAGAAATATAATAGTTTCAAAAATTAAACAGAAAATTATTTTAATAATCAGAAATCAATTTTGGAGTATGAATTTGGTGGAAATGTGTTCCACTGAATATCCCCTTGGAAGAAGGTTATGTTGTTAGGGAATTAATGGATTTTGAGACTGATATACATTAGTCCCTTTTATATTATTAATCATTTATAGATAGTATCTTATCGATGGATTATTCAACTAAATATCAATTCTATACAAGATGTGTTTTATGTATCACTTTTAATGAAAAACATTCCATATACATAACTTGTATTGAACTTGTAATTTGTGCTATCAAAATATTGTCTCTTTTATTATGATAAACTAGTATCCATCTTAGATCGAAGATATAAAGTACAATGTGTCAATACCTCCGACCTAGTAATGTTTTATGGATAATTTAAATGGTTATGGAAGTATTATAGGAGGCTAGAAATATAATTACAAAAAATAACCAAACCTTTGTAATCATATTAATGGAATTTTATTAGAGAAATTATTTGGGGGGGGGGCATTAGAACTCACACTTTAGAATGGTTTTTTTATTTTTTTATGATTGATTGTTTTTTCACATTCCACACTCAGAAAACAAGGATATATTAATTAAATATTGTAACCATTATAACATTTTTGTTGATTTAGCATGTATAAATTGAAGTAACCATATTATTAAATCTATATAGAATTCATATGTAATAACATCAAATAGTGGGAGAATTTTTTTGAGGATCATTTTTTCGAACATAGAAATAGTAACAAATCACTAGGTTTTTCCTTAGACGAAGCCCAAACAAAGAATTTTCAAATAATACTTCAATTTTTCAATCTACGATAGATTTTAAAGCTCATTGAAATTACAATGACATTAATTCTAGGAAAATCACAACCAATAAATTACACCATTATTTATATTTCCTTTTAATCATATATAGATTTCGGGAGAGATTTTGTATGTAGATGTGAGGATAATATAAATGTGTAATTATTTTCCGAATAAATTACCATTAAAAAGTTTCATTAATAGATATGTATAGAAAAATTTCATTTTATATTTTAAAATACATATTTCTAAAAAGGATTTTCAACATTATGAATTGTTATATTAAAATAAATATCCAATGTAATCTAGAATTATATGCTGATAAAATGAAAATTTCTTTTTGATTCATCATTGAAAAATAATTTTACTGTTAATTGTTTCGATTTTCCCGATAAATTATATTTTTTAATAGTGGAAACATTATTATTTTAAATAGAAATTAATATTTGTGGAATAGTAATTATATAAGCAGGAATGAAAAATTTATGAAGCATTTATCATGATAAAATATTCATTTTCAATGTAAAATAATGAATTTAAAAATAATATGATAAATTTTAAAACATATTGTTTATATTATATAAACTTTTTTTTACTAAAACCTATTATTGGTCCATTTATTTTAAATAATTTATCACAGAATGAAATTAAGTTTTAGATTGCATTAAAAAAAAGAGCACTAGATTATATAATAATTAACCTATAAATTTTCAGGAAATTAATAATATTTATTAACTTTTTCTTAAATTAGTAACAAATATGTTTTATTAATAAAATTATATTTTTTTTGAAAAACTAGTTCTTTTTAAAATGTGTTATTATATTATATTTAATCATTTACATGTAAAAATTTAATCATGTATAATGGATTTATTTGTTTGGATTCATAATGTATATATCTTTTAATATTATGAATTTATTTTTTGATTATGAAAATAATTTACCAATGAAAAATAAACATCATTATAATATTTAAAATGAGGGGAAAATATAAAATCAAGAGTTAATGAATCAAAATATAACAAAAAATACAATCTCAATTGGTGGGAAATGACCTCATCATCCTTATAATATATTTTTATTTCAAATTACATATTTTGGATCCACATTCCTTGAATAATACAATCATTTTTTATTGGGATGTTTATTATTTAAAAAATGTCAACCCTCTCACCTATTAGAGTACCCCATAACTATTCCACTTATCCTCACCCGTAAGGCCTATTATCTCAATAAATATCTACTAAAACCATTACATAACCCTATTTAAAATATCTTAATGGTTATTTTATAACCAAAATACTAATTTATGAGGCCTTAAAGACTGGTCTAAAGGAGGATGTCCAAGGAATATATAATTGTTTTTTTGGAGTTCTTTTATTTTTCAATATTCATCCACCTCATCCAAATAAATTTTACCATTCTTAATATAATAAGATTTATATAATTATAATACATTAATGTATTTATTTAATTGAATAACTATTATATACCTTCAATTTATCGATTAGAAAATTAATACATCACCTATGTAATGGTCAGTTCACTACCTCCATAAACGGTGCAATCCCTTTGTTATAACCACATTATAGGAATGGATATACAATTGGATTTAATAGTTAAATATTATTTTTATAGTTTTATTATGATAAAATTAGAAAAAAAGGTATTTAATCAGAAATATTGAAAGCAAATTATTATTTCCAATTTATTCACCTAAAATGAGAATATTGAGAAAATTTTCTTATTTTGAAAATATTTTTAAATCATATTAGAATTTATTAATTTTGAAATGATTGAATGATAATTAAAATATTTCTCTACAATTTTTGAGATTATGAATCTATTATATGATCCCTATTACCATGATCAATTTAATGAACCAGTTATACATGAATTGAATGAACAACCCCAAGTGGATGAGTATATAAAAAATAATACAAGAAAATATTTAAATATGGAACAAAAATAAACCATAAAAAATTAATATAACAAAAAAATTATTATAGATAAAGTTTTTTAAGACATAAATTTTTTATTTAAAATGTTATATTCATGATATAAGTGATGCGGGGCCATAGGCAAGGGTTCTTCATCTCCAATTTTCTTCTTTGAGACATGTCTCATACTATGCACATGTATTAATTTGTATAATGTATATATTGAAACAAAAATATAGTATATCATTAATATATACATATTCAGTGTAATTATGGCCATATTTTATTTGGTATTTTTCAATAGTTCTTGATACAAATGTTCTAAAATCATTATGGATTATTCGATTCAATTTCCATTACATTGAGAACAAAAATGTTCTTCCATAACTAATATATTCAATGTATCATTTTTTAATTACTATATTCAACACTGTATTTTAAATTTCTCCTAGGGGAAATTACATATTTTAATAAAACTATATCTTTATTAAATTTCATTACAACTAAAAATATGATGTTTTTAAGAAAAATTCTTATCCTTTCTAGTAAACTTTTTCCTCTATGTCTATATTCATTTGAACAAACAATTCACTCTCTTATTATTAAAATTCAAATAATATTTTACTACATATATATTAATCATATTTTTCATTAAAAAGTTTCAATAAAATCATTTTAAATACATTATTTGATGTTGGTTTGTCATTAAGACTACCTAAAATATAAAATAGAATTTATTTTCTTGCTCAAAAATTATATCAACTACATAAATTTATTTTCAAAAAATTATTTTATTTTAAATGTTATTTTTCATGGTATTAATATAAATTTATGTATTAAAAAAAATATTTTTCAAATAATTGAAAATTAATTTTCAATGTGACCCATAACTTTAACTTTTTTGATAATGATAAAAATCATATATGAATACTCATATTCATGACATTGCATCCATTTTTTGGTCTATGAAAAAATGTTAAATATATTATATAGAAATTTCACAAATCATTCTATAAATTATTTTATCTTTTTTCGAAGATCTAATTATATGTATATAATGATAAACAATTTATTTTATGTTATGTGATAAAATTAAAAATATATATAACCTTTTTTATTTCAAAGGGTTTATCAAGATATGATGAATTAATGATTTCATGTGAAATAAATATCTATGCTATTTCATTATTTGATGGTTGGGATCTTATAAATCAAAAAATATAATTTATTAATTATTTATGTCTAATGAGATAATGATTTTATGTTTGTACATCTTGTATAATGACAAAATTATGAATGGTAATTATTGATATGATTACATTGTCATGTCTGGTCTTTATTTTTATTTTAAAAACATTAATCAAGTTCATATTTAAGGTTATCCTATTCCATAATGTTATTATTTCCAATGTTTATGTGATTATTACATTTTCATTTCTACATTTTCATGTTATGAAATATTCCTATTTTTGTTTCCAAGGATTATGATCATTTTTACATGTTTTTTATCAACTTTATTTGTTTTATTCTTCAATATTGGTACTTTTATAATCATGTAATATTGTGACATGATTTATCATGTTCAATCATTGATTATTATACTACCATATAATTATATAGTCCATTTAATTTTATATTTTCTTCATGTTCATTTATATGATTCAACCCATTATGAATCGATAATATATTTTACCTTTCATATTTTTTGAGATCACTCTTTATTTTTTTTCTACGTACCCAATAATTTTCATATAGGACTATATATAGAAGGTGGTTTTATATAGGGATGTTTGTTTGGATATTCTAATCTATTAATGTGTAATAATATATTTATTTACATAATTCCTAAATACATAAAATATTTGGGGTATTGGATTGTGTTATAATTGATAGATGTATAGTTTAACATTTTTAAATGAAGTAAAATATATTTATATTTAAAATGGGTTTTCTCATACCATTTCCCTATTGACCCATGGGATCCTTAGAAACTCCAAACACATATGAAGCTTAAAAATGCTCTCACTAATAGACCATGTGTTTTCGACTGTCAATTGGGGCTTATATTGAAGAAATATTTTAGGAAATAACCTTAAATTTTCCCCCAATTATAAAAAATATTCAAATAAACTCAAAATATAAATCTAAAAAATATCAAAAAATAGTATTGTTCACAAAGGCTCTAAAGTGAAAAATACCATGGGAAAATTTAAAATTAGAAACATAAAATCAACAATGATCCCATATATACCATGACTTTGCATTATTTTAATACATGTTTTACATAACGTTTTAATGAATGTTGATGATTTTTTTTCAATATGTGAATTAATTAATTAATAAATTATTTTATGACATAATGAATAGAAAATTTCATTTGTCCCATTTTTAAATGGAAATGATTTTTCCTTCACGTTATTTCTATAAAAATATTTAATTTGAATTAACTATATTTTAAGTACAGATGTTTTGAATGATTTTGATATAATTTTAATTGAAATAATATTATAATTTCATTTTTAATGGTCTTTTTATTGAAATCAATATTTCTAATTTCTAGGTATATGACTTCAATATCAATTTTTTGAATAAAATTTTATTCATTACATTAAAGAATATAATTTCACTATTTAAAATTATTTAAATATTCATTTTTCAATTTGAATTGTTAATTTACACTTATTTAGATTGATTTACATAATGATAAAAATAAAATTCATAAATATAATGTTGTTCAGCAAATTTTTTTAAAAAAATAGAAAATTAATATTTTCTATGGATGATTCTATGTTTAAGAAATTGATTGATGTTTATCTATATAAGTTTGTTTAAAAAATCTCATAGTGATTAATATAAAAATTTACATAAGGCTGATTCCTCATATATAATTATGAATTTAACATCATAATGATTCTCTGACATTTATAAGGATGATTTTCTAATTGTTTGTAATGATGAAACTCCATCATAGTATGGATATCATGATACCTTTTATAGATGAAATGAGTTTTCACAATGACTTCTAATTTATATTAGCATAATTTTTAAATTATATAATGACAATACTTGTTTATAATGGATGAAAATTAATTATTATTAGAGATTTGATGTATTTATAAAAGATAGGAACTGTGAACTCTATTTCCCCCATTTTTGTGATTTTATACATTGAGGTATAATATGTCAACTTATTTAAACACAAATTCGAAGGAATATAAAAATTTTGATGAGTTGGGTTTGGTTAAATATTTATTATTAATAAATATTTTATTCAGATGAATTGGATAATGGAACTGAGTGTATTTTCAATAATTATTTACCCTTCTTTGGAAGAAAATTATTATATTTACAATATTGGTTTCGAGGCTTACTCTTAGAGAAGTATGGGTGATGAATATAATAAATATAGATAAATTATAGACAATGAGTTGAAGAAACATTAACCAATAGTTATAACACTAGTAAATAAGAATATTAGTTTTATTTACCAGTTTATTTGATTAATGACATGTGGCCACTTTTTTTGGATACATTTTCAAATTGTGGAAGAAGAAATAATATAATTTCTCCCGAACCATATGGAATCGAGACTAAAGATTAATTAAAAAAGTGTTCTCAATGAAATACTTTTATGAAAATTTAATGATTGAATTAGTGTTTTTATTGTCGAAAGATGAATTCAAATATTTGATGTGTCTATAGTTATGTCGGTATAAAATATGAGTGCTTCATCATAATGGAAGGAAACAACTATGTGAAGACCCTTAGACTTAGATGAATGTGTAACTAAATAGTCTGTATATAATAGATCTTTAATTCATGTTTATTAGTATTTTTATAATGTGTTATGTTCTTGAGATGATTTTATAAGAGTATAAATAACCATAAATCCATTTCAATGAATTCCTATTACATCTTATGGGATGAATCTTTTTGGTTGTTTAATATTGGATGGACTTTAAGGAATTGATTCTGACATTGACTTGTACATTTTAATGAATGGGAAGAATTTTTTTAAAAAGTAATAATTAATGTTCTTGAGAACCAAATTTGAAAATAAACCTTGTCAACTAGGGAAAAAACTAAGGTGGTTATTTTAAATGTCTGAATATAATTATATAAAAGCGGGTAATTGACTAATTTCAAGTAATATCTCATATTACTATCTAGCTATGGGAAATAACATAATAGGATATGAAGGGCCTAATCTCAATAAAACAAGTGAATATATAACTTACTTATAGAATCATCTTCATATTTATGACTCTAGTAAAATCCAAATATTTTATAGATGTCTATTTTTAATTAAATTAATCTAATATATATCATAATTTGTATTCATCACCAAGAATAAATGAACACAAAAAATATTATAATTTTATCAAGACCATTATTACATTGTCATTAAATAACATAGAATGAATATTATTCAAAAAGAATGAAATATATGAAATTCTAATTATTTGTTAATATAATAATTATATATTTTTGAATGTCTCTTTATTTTTTTGTTATGAAATTTTATTATTCAAATACATATTTTCTAAATAATGATTTTTCAATTTTCAATCAGATAATAAATATAATTTTTTTTTATTAAAACACAATTTAAAAAATATAATTCATAAAATTAACATATTTTCTAGATTCATCATGTCAAAATTATTTTAGGAATTTTTTTTGATAATTTTCTAAAAAGATTAATTATTTAATTAATAGTAAAAATACTGATTCTTATAAAACACTCATTTTATTCACATTTTAAAGTTGTTTTTTTATTCTAAATTGATATCAAAGAAAAATAAGTAATTTAACTTAGTTATAATCTAATTTTTTTTAAATTTAATAAATTTGTTTACCTTATAATTAGATGTGTTAAATATTTATCTTAAAAACAAATTGTTCGCAAAAACTGTATTTTGTTTCATATTGATTGTATAGTTTTAATTGTAATTTTTATCTTCTTTAATTTTAATATTTTAAAATTTATTGGATAATTTTAATTAGTATTTAAAAATTGTTTAATATTATTTATTTTCAATTTTACGCAAAAAAGTCACCATTTTAAGAAAATTAATGTGTTATAAGTAAAATAATTTTTCATGTTAAAGTGATAAAGAAAAGGCATAATATAACAAGAAATTAATAAATTAAATTGCGTTTTAGATTCAAATAAAAAATAAATATAAATTTAAACATTACATAACATCTATATTCATTATAATTAATACCAATTAATGTGTTTGTCTTTAAAATCAAAATAATCATTATTTGAAAACATAATCCCACCCATCCTCATGTATAAAGGTCACTCCTCACCACCCCATTTATCCTCAAAATGAATGATTATATTCAAATATCATAAACCACCTCCTATAAACTCTACTGAAATTAATGTTCTAATTTTCTAACCCAAATATCAAATCCATGGTTCATAAGTGGTCCTTTAATGAGGTGATATTGGAGAGACATCTTTCCCCAACAAACTCTCATAATTTCATTTCTATTTCTAAATAACCCTCACCTCCTTATGCTATCATATAATATTAACACAAATATCATTTATATAATTTAAATTTAAATTTATAATGGAATATATTCCATCCACCCCCTTTCTTATCTCTTCTTATTCAAATAAATTAATCCATTGTTTAAATTATGGCTGTTATTCATCTATGTGGACAATGATTTTCCATTTTCCATTACTACTATCAATGATTTTAATTAAATTATTATTCTATTAAAATAAGATTTTAAAAGGTATATTATAACATATTTTATGTACTGTAACTAATATATAGAAATAATATTAAATAAAATGATACTAGTTCGTGATGGTCGAAGAAACTGAGAAAATAAAATAAATACTTTTATTTTACCGTTTATCAAAAAATAATCCTCTTTTCAGATGTAAAATGATATATGTGACCATTTAAACATCGTTCAGTGAATTAATAACATTTAATTTATCTTATTTAGTTTTAGTTCCATTTGGAAGGGAAATCCATAATCATACAGAAATGAATTGATCGTGAAACAATGAAACGAATACACCCAAAATAATAAAAATAACGAAATATTATTAATGAATGAGAGGTAAGACATTATAAAATTATCATATAGGGTATTCTAAATATTAAAATAGATCTATAATATATCAATAAAAAATTATATAAATGTTTATTCAACAATTTAAATTACACAAAACTAAATGGAAGCATGAGGTAAGGGTTACTCATCTAATTCTATGGGATATATGACTTATTCACCATATATTTCATTTATTTTGTGTATATAATACACATTTAAATATCGTATCAATAATATCATTATCTTTATCATATTAAATTTTTTATTTATTATGTATATCTTTAATGGGGTAAGCAGTTCATCTGATTACAAAATGGTAAGGGATTTTTCTTCTCAATTTCCATTCATTGGGTTAATTTTCTACTTCTTTTATTACACCAAACTATGATTATATATGAGTTTATGTTTTAATATCACTTTATTTATATCAAAATATTTCATGTTTAGTTGTATATGATACACTTAATTGATTCATATTATTAATTCTCACTTTAATTATATTATATTTATATTGTATATTCAATATAAATGTTTATTTTCAAAATTTCCCTTAAAACACTCGTTTTCATCAATATATATGTTTTATAAAATTATTTCCACATTATTTTAATATTATATAATTAAATTTAAAACTATTTTTTACTCATTTGTTGACTTTTTACAAAACTGTTTGAAAGGATTTTTTTGTCATTTTAAATGAAGTTCTTTTTGTCTTATTTGACACAAGTATAGAAGGAAAGTATTTTTAACTTATACAACATGACCATATTTTCCCACTATCATGATTTATTAATGATTTTATATTCCATTAAAAATATCCCAAGGTTATTTAAAAATTATTTTTTTTATAATTGTTCTTCTCTTAAAAAATGATTTGAGATATTGAACTCTTATTTCTTCAATAATTATTCCCTGTGATCTCTAAATTTTTATCCATATAAGATAACATTTCTCTTATGTTATTTATGATTTACGATGTATATTGTTCAAGGATACTATCCCAACTCATTTTATAGTTAATTTATTTTAATTATTACATGATATTTATGAAAACCATTTTTTTTAATGGGTAATGTTGTGATGAAATGTTTCTAAAACCCATTTATTTTTCATGGGGTTCTAATATGATGAATGATTTATGTTCATGTGGAACATATATTGATGGTTGTCATTATATGACATGTTTGTCCTATAAATCCCACCAATTCATTGTGTAACTCTTTATATACCATGCAATAATAATGGGGAACAATGCGATGGGATTGATCCTCTAAGAAAAACAGCTTTGTCATGACCCACTATGGGAAATAGGTGTGTTCTGATCCACCATGTTGATAGTATTGGTAGTTAACCTTTTAATTATAATTTTTTTTCTATATCTAATATAGTTCAATATGTTTATCTCATTATATTATGAATCATGATTGATTTATGATGATTTCTCACTCTAATGGTCCTTGTTTAAAAACATGTTACTCTTTATGCAATAAATCATGTATATAATCTATAACAGGTTGGGTATGATCTTTTTATGATATGGACATGAACAGATAACTTTATTTTACCTCATAATTTCATATGATCATGGATTGATATCTCATCTTTGTAACCTTATCGATAATTTAATCTCACCCTTTATTATGTTTCTTTCCCCCAGGAGATGTAGAATAATTTTGCAAGGGTATTCTTATGACGAGTACTATGATATAAGATCTCTAGAGAGATGTTGAATATATTTCATAAAATAATATAATTGTATTTATAATATCAAAATACTGTAAACCATTACAATTCTATATTAGGTAGTATTTTATGACTTGAAAATTATTCTAAATTGATTTAATATTTATGCATAAAATTTATTGGCCGTTATAGTCAGTATCAGAGGATGTATTAGAGAATATTTGGATATTAGGGTTGGAAAACATTTATTAAAAGAATTGGGATAGAACTATGTATAGGATGAAATCCAAATTCTTTGACCATGACATTGATTGACCTACACTAAACTAAGGTTTTATTGACGAAGGTTCTATGACTTTGTCATTCTGTATATGATTTTTCAGAATTATTTGGTTATCCGACATGATTATTGTTTTTCATGGTCTGATTCCTAGTTTTATTTAATGGATTACCCCAGAAGGAAATGTTTTAATTTCGATCTCAATAGTAAATGAAGTGATTATTCTCTAGATAAACCAATAATTATGGGATATTGAATGTGGAATCATGCAACTATGATCAAAGATCCATTTTAAGCTAGGAATAATGTAATTATCTCAAATTATAAATGGAGGGAACAATACACTATTGTATATTTAATGAAGAAACATTAACCATCTTTTTGTTTCTTTTATAATCCACTGGTGGATGAGTAATGGATTAACACAATTCAAATAATATTTTATCTTCATCAATTCTGGGTATAAGAAATGTTTACCTAAATGTTTTTTATCAGGAAGCACATGCAGGCAAATGGTGGAATCTTAAAAAGAATACAAGGATGGTGTAGGAGATTGAATATTGGTAATGGGATGAGTATTTGGTTTTACTATTAATTAATTACATTCTAGGTACTATATGTATAAATAAAGGGAACTAATTTCTCAAGTTGAAGAAAAAGGGGGAAGAATCTAGTCTTACTTATCAGGTAAATTTTTATAGGCTTTAAATGTATGACTCTCATATAATTATCAACCCTAATAGTACAATTCAACAGTTATTTGGTGGTATAAATCTACATATCTAAAAAATTAACAATAAATATTTTAGTGGCTACAAAGAAATCATTATATGTGAACAAATTGATGAAATATAAATTGGGGATTCCCACCATTCATATTGTTTTGGTATAAAATAATTGTTAGGTATCAAAAAAATATAAATAAATCATAAGGTGAAAGGAATTTCAAAGAATGTACATGTATGAAATATAGGAATAAACATCAATGGATTTGTTTAAATTCAACATAAAGCTGATTTTAATAAGGAAGAAAGGGACCTGAAGACCATGAATGTGAAAATAAAATTAATGGTCCATTTATTTCAATAGATCATTAGAGGACACCAACTATAGAACATCTCACACTCCCACATTTCAAATTCATGGAGTGTTGGAATTATGTTAATAAATGCACCAATGAAAGTAGTATTGTGGATGATAATCAAGGATGACCTTTGAAGAAAAAGGATAATGGGGAAGATTATGCAATCATACAGGATGAATATATTAACAATATTTCAACCCTTATTCCACCCTTCATAGTTGGTATTTTCATGTTTGATTTTGTATTAATATCTTATTTTTTATCCTTTATATAATATTACTAAGTTTATCTCCTTTTTATTTAATTTTCAGATAATGAAATAACATTTCATATTTTACAGTAAAAGGATGAAGAAAATATTTAAATGAAATTATTTTTCAATAACTTTAGAGCATATATATAGATTAAAATTTTAATTTACCTTTTCAAGTATATTTCTCTCCATGTATGATTACTATAAGAGTTATGTATTCCACCATGTTTTTATATGATTACACCCCTTTTAGTTTTTTACATGATGTGATTTTATCAAGAATAAGTGAATGTTATGAAAAAAATCCTTTGGTTTTTCATATGTGGTAATGATATTCAAGGTGGAATATCGTTAAACTTTTTGTTCAAATGATAAATGTTATTCAAAACATTTTGGTTTTATATTTTTTAGATATTGAGGTAATTATCGGTTGTAGGTAATCACATTATGAAATCATCACAATCCTTTGAGAGATGATTTATCTCTAGATATGACTTCTATAAAATATTTTAAAAAAGTGGTAAGGGTATATGGATTACAATATTCAATTGATTTTTATTGGGATATGAGGGTTTCATCGATGTTTTGGTGAAGTCCTCATCATGCCATGGATATAGAGTTTAGTTTCATCACTATGTATCATCCCTAAGAAGATGGTCAGCATATAACAATAATTCAAACTGTAAATGATATAATAGAATCTTGTTCAATGTTTTTAAAATGTTATTATGATACATGCCAACCTTGTATTAATAATTATTGTAAAATTTTCTTTCACAATAGCATTCAAATGGCTCCATATGAAACCCTATATGGAAAGAAGTGTTGAACTCCAATATTTTGGAAAGATGTTTCAAAAATATAGATGATAAGATCTGAGAAGGTAAATTTGATTGGATATAAGGTCAAATTCATTCATCAAATCATAAGGAAATTTTTTTAATGATATGTCATATTGATAATAATCAGTGCGATTTAGAATATGATATTGGGAAGAAGTTATTTCTATAAATATCTATATAAGAGAAAGAAATATAAACATAACCCTATGAATAAAAGGTCAATTGGAAATACTTGATCATTTCAGGATAGTGTCTTATCAGTTGGTTTATCCATCAAATCCATTTCATATTCATTATATGTTCCATGTATCTCTCCAAGGAATTTTATACATGATCCTTCACGTGTTCCAACATAGAGGTCATAATATTGCAGGAAAATCATTTTTATGATGAATTATTCTTATATATTTTATATCATAGAGAAGAATATATACAAAACAATAACACACACCCAAATAATTTGTTTAGTGAAGCCACAAATGTGAGGAGCGATGTGGGAACCCGAGGATGTTACGAGGAAGAGGAATCCTCAACTTCTTGCATATGAGTGAATAATTTCAAGGTAAAAATTCATTTTAATTAGAAAAGAATGTAACATCATCAGATTTTATGTTTGGTATATTTTAAAATAAATTTAATCACTTCTATATGATAAATTTTATAGAACAAGAAGCTTAAAAAAACTCCAAAATATTATATTTTTAACAGAACAATTATAACATAAATGTTAAATTGGATAGAATTAATAGTATTGAACACAATATGAAATAAAATATTTTCAAAGATATTTTTAATTTATTAATTATTTATTTATGAATATGAACGTAATTGGGCCCGATTCGAGGCTCCCCTACCCTCTCAGCATGGGATTCCCTTTATCGAATGGCTATAGGGGGAGGCTTGTATAATTCTCCATCATCACCTCTCCCTTCCTTCTTCTTTTGATTCATTCATTATCCATTAATTTTAATCAATTTATTTGTCTCATGCATAGATTTTATTTCCTCAGTTTCTCGATTCCAATTAAGCTTAGTTTCCCCCTCTATCAGATTTCATTCCTCACTCCCTAGTTTGGAATCTCTTATCAATGGTTTAACTAGATCATGACATGTTATGATGTTCAAGTCTGATTTTACGGTTCTAGTCTATGGTTGGACCGGATCTGATGATGGAGGTTCCCTTTAGATTTGGTTATGGTACAGTAAGCCCAAGTTGGTGTTGTATCATCTTCAATGCATCGATGGTTACCTGGTGCTTGGCATGTTGGGACGTCACCTGAAGAGGCACAACAGATATGATTATACCATATTTTGATTCTATGTCATACGGTTCATGTTAGTATGTCACTTTCATGGTGTTAAAAATGAGATGATGGATTGTGTTTTCTTCTTTGATGTAATCGATTTCCTGCAATGCTTTCATTTTGGGGGTTTCAATTCACTTTTGTGCTATTTCTAGTGTTTTTATCACATTTTTTTCTTGTAGTGTTTGTACCATACAAATGGATGGATTGATGTTGTTTTTGTTTGATGGTGATTGGATGATCTGTCAATGGTGAATTTTTTATGGCATACAGCGATGGGTTGGTTTTGTGTGCCCAACAGTTACTTGGGGCACAAAATTTTATGTTGACATGAAGATAGTGTCAGTGTTTGGATGGAAATGTGATGATAATAGTGAATCATTTAACCATGAATTTTTTTGATCTGAAATTTGAAAACATTTGGGGCTTATTTTGCATTCTATTTTGGCAGATATGGGGTACCATTTTGGAAATTGGTTTTATTTTAAATTTTGTGTGTGAAAGAAACCCTCACACTACAAGGATTAGCTTCAGATGAGAATCATACAATGAATAATTCACAAGAGCATTGACATTCAGATTTGGATGTATGATAGGATATGGATATTCCATTAGAACTAGGCCTATACAACCCAACATCAGACCACTAGCCGAGAAGTCATGCAATGTGGAGGCTTGGCATCACGTTATAGTCAGTAGGGAGGGGTAGTTTATGTAGTCTTGAACTGGATTAAATTATTTATGGTTTTATTTGGATGAATTTTGTAGTATTTATGGATTGTAACATTTCCCTCAAACGTGTTTTCATAATAAAAAAATTATGTTTCAGTCAATATGATCATAATTTTTAGTATATTATTTTTATTCATCAAATATATGAATTCTTCAAAAAACATTATTTTTCTCCATATGGAAGTAAATATAATTAACTATTTAAAATTTTATAAACATTATTTGATAAAATGAACTATTTTTTTAAATTTATAATGTAAAAATTATATTATGATGAATTTTTGAGAATTTTATAAAAAGATTAATATTTCAGTGAAAGGAAACAAATGACGATTTCTTTATAAAACTCCCATTTTATTTTTTTTAATTAATTTTATAATTTAATATTGATATCAATGTAAATTAAGTAACTTTTAGTATGTTATAATCAAATTAATTACATTTTAAAAATAATGATATTATCTGTGGTTATATGTAAATAATTTAGCTTAAAAATATTTTAAAAAAGCTAGTTTCTATTTCATTTTGTCTATTTAATTATAAATATAATTTTTCAATTGAATTGTTTTGAATTTTTAAAAATGGATTATATATTTGGAATTAGGATGTAAAAATTATTTTACATGTTTGTTTTCATTTTTATACCAAAATAATTACTATGTTAAAAAAACTGATTTACCGTAATATAAGTAAAATAATGTATTTAAAAGGGAAAAATATACAAATAACAAAAAAACTAGAACAATAATTTGGTTTTTGATGTGTATATGAAACAAAACCAGAAACCGTGTTATTAATAATCAACCAAATTCATTGTAATTAATTCAACCAAAATTTGGTTTTCATTAAACATAAAATAATCATTATTTTATCACATAATTCCACCCCTCCAGAAGTATAAATTTCAGTCCTCCCAACCACCTTTCCCCTCAAAAGCCTTGAATATATTTAAATATATAATGATTCATATCCCATGCACTATCCCCAAATATATGTGCCCATATTCTCACCCAAATAATAATTCCAATTTCATTAGGGGGTCTTTCATGCAAGAGATATTCAATATGCACTTTCTCAGAAAATCTCTCTTAATTTTTTTTATTTCAAACTTCTATTCACCACATTTACCCATAAAATAATATAAATCTAGTATTATTTATAGACTTTATAGTCATATTACTAATATAATATCTTTTATCCACCACTATTCTTGTCTTATCATATTCAAAAAAACAAACCCACTGGTTAAATTATGGGGGTTAACCATTTCTGTGGATTATTATTTTTCATTTATGACCACCACCTTAAATATATTAATAAATGTATTCTTCTAGATAAATAAGATTTTAATATTTAATTTACCACTTATTTATATTTTTTTCAATTAATATATTGACAAAATATTAAAAAATTGAAACTAGTTCAAGATGGTTGAAAAAAATATCAAAATAAAAAAACATCATTTATCGTTATCATTTTTTAAAATAAATCATCCTAATATTAGAAAAAAGTTTAAATGGTACCATTTAAATTTATGGAATTTCATTCATACCATTTCATTTCACTTTTATATTTTTATTTCTATTTGATGAGAAATTTCATAATTATACACCAAATGAACTAACCATGAAGACATTAAATGAACTCACCAGAAATAAGGTAAATAACGAAATATTATTAATTTATGAGGAATAATATACTAAAAAGGTATAATATAAGGTATTATAAATATAATTATATTTCAAAAATAACTCTTTTTTTAATCATTATATATGAGGATAATGTATGAAAAATTACAGGGAAGCACGGGGTAAGGGTTTTCTATCTGAAGTTTACTTCTATGAGATATATTCTGTATTCAGTAATTATTTCATTTTCATTACGTATATACTTTCCATTTATATTTTATATAATATATATAATCCTATTTATGGTATAAACTATTTCATTCGATAATTATTAATTTTATTGTGCATATGATTTGAGAGATTACAAAGTGGTATGAGATTTTGTAACTCAATATACATTCAATGGGTTATGTTTATACATCATTGATTACGCCATGTTTTGATTATGTGTGAGATGAATTTTTATTATCTAATATTGTATTAGCACTTGTTTATGTGGATTTATAATCGATAGACATATTATAATTATTTGATTAATTTTTACTTGAATGATATGTTTTTAATAAGGGACCTTATTTTAAAAATTATCCTTTTTAAACATTCCCTTAAAAACAACTTTTTCTTATTGTTCATGTTTTGAAATTATTTTTACTATTCTATTATTATTATTTAAATCCATTTTTACTCATGTTTGAATTTTTTCAAAATGTATTGAATGCATTTCAGTTTTCATTTTTTAAATGTTTTTCTTTTTGAATTATCTGAAAAAGTAAAGAAAGATTTTTTTATCAACTTATATGGAAAGAAAGGATTTCCTAGATTTCATGAATCATTATTATGTTATATATCCATTACAAGATTACAAGGTAATATTCAATAGATTATTTTCCATTATAATTTTATGGCTCATAAAAATGATTTGAAAATGGAAATAAGATATTTTACGGATAATTTCGTCTGATCTATAAAAATTATTTTATGATACTTATAACTTAAAAAGGATATTAATCAAATATAATATCCTTTTTATTTTTATTCTTGGATTTTGTTTATGGTGGAATGATATTGTTTAAACCCAGTATTTTTTATGTGTTATGATATGATGAAATGTTTATAAAACCAATTTCTTTTCATGGGTTCAAATATAATTAATGATTTATGTTATATGGAACACATATGTATTGTTTTAATTATGGGCGGCGTGGGACCTATATCTCCCACCAATTCACTGAGTTAATCTTTATATCTCAAGATATAAAAATGGGAAAAATGAAAATGGGCTTGATATATTATTGGAAGTTAGTGCGTCCTAATCCACTATGAGAACATGTGTGTCCGGATCTATTATGTTGATATTATTGGTAATTAACTATGACATAGGAAATTGTTTTCTATATTTCTGATGGTTCCACAATATTATGACATGATATTATTGATCATGATTAATCTATGATTATTTATCTCTCTTATGGTCCATTTTTTATGAAACTATAATTTTTATTCCATAAATAATGTTTATAATTTGTGACAGGTTGCAGATGAATATATTAAGTTATAGTTGCAATCAAAGATACTTATTGTAATCTTATTTCATCATATTATCATATATTTAAATATAATTTTTTTATCCTTTCTGATCATCTAATATCAACCATTTTTATGTTTTCCTCCATATTTGATTATATAATTATTTGGTAGGGTATGAACTAATGGAGTATTATTTTAGAAAATCTTTTATGAAAATGTTGAAGATCATTATTAAAAGAAGAAGAATGTATATCTTATATTCAAATATTAAAAAACATTTTTTTTCTATAATACATAGTATTTTAATGTGTCGAACATTCATCTATAGATATGTAATATCTGTGTATGAAATGAATAGATCATTATAATTCTTTTTCTAATCCATTTTATTTTCATATATTGTTATTTTTTGTGTAATAATAAAAATTAATTAAAATTATTTTTTTCAATTGTAAAATTAATTTGGAATAAGACTCTTATACCATTCTTCATTTACCATTAGTTGTATTTCTTTTTAAATACAAATTTACAAATCCTATAATAAATTCCTCAAAAAATCAATTTTTCGATGATAATGGAGTAATGTTATTTATCTTTGATTCATTTTAAATATTTTTAAGAATAATATTTTAATAATATAACATTTAAAAACAAGAAATGTTCATAAAATAATTTTGGTTTCTAAATTAATTTAAAATTTTGAATTGAATTTCACTACAATATAATTTCAATACATACTCAATTTGATAATTGAGTAATAAAAAATTGATCCATTGGAAGGTTCACCTCTCAAAAATGAGTTTATCTATTTTTTCTGTATTATTTGTTGATTGAATTTTTTTTTGGATTATTAAAACTATGTTTTTTAATTTATGACGATAAAAAATCTTATAATTCAATAAAATTTATCCTCAATTATATAATTGTTATCTTTCATCTTTTAGTGTTACTTTTTCTCCATTTGTTCATAGGTTTTATGTTACATGATGTATATCATTGATTAATTAAAAAATTTCGTTCACAAATTTTGAAATTTTTTTCTTCTTTAGTTTTTTTGTTTATTTTTTCTTTTTTTGGATATTTTCTTTAATTGTACATACTTCTTCCCCATCGGTCAAACCCAACATATAATTATATTAGTTCTAAGTAGGAATAAAAAATATTCCTTGTTACATAATCACCTCACATTGGAAGTGGTTACTATTTCTTGAGAAGTCATCATGTGATAGAAGAAAATTAAACAAATTTAAATATTTATATTTATTATTTAAAAATAAATATATTTAAATATATGTTTTGCTTCTTCATGTGTTGTTTGGAAATATTTCTTAACGTTTATATGTTCATACACAATATATCATAATCTAAAAACAAAAACCAATCATTCCTTAAATTTAAAAACATTTATATCCTCTAAAAAAATAATGGAAAGATTTTCAGATGTAGTTTAAAAAAAATCCTAACACCATTATACTTCTACCACGAAATGAATATATGGATAAACCTAAATATATAGAGTTCCAAATATAAACTGCATCATTTAACCCATCATAAATTTTCTTATGTACTAGGTCTCAAAACTATGATATTAAATATTCATATATCTCATATTTTCCTTCTTGTAAATAAAAACCTAACAGAGAAACATTGGAGTTCATTATATATTTATATAGAGTTCTTCGATATCTACTATTACATGGGTTCATCTATGAAGGTTTGAATCTGGGAGAGTTTCACGATTCCATTAAATGTAAGGAGATGGTTCCAGTAGCTACATATTGATATATATAATATGTGGGATTAGGTGCTTAATTTTTTATTGTGAACTTTTATTAAATATACATGTATAGTAAATTAATGAAACAAATCAAGGTTTATTTAATGTTATGATTATATAATTCAAAAAAACAATGGATAGGTTTAAATTTTTTGTAGGAAATTTATTAATCATCAGCATTCTCCCACCACATGAGAAATCATTTTACAATGTCCTCATTCTATACCACCAAACCATAGTTGATAAATGATCCAGGGGTTATTTACCTAAAACTACATTGAGTAAATATATAAAATATTTTACAAACCTAGTCAAAACATTAAAAAATATAGGATAATAAAACATAAAACGAGTTAGCTAACTTCTCAAGTTATTGTTATTTTCATCAATGGTCATTATAGTTCACTATTTAAAAAATTATTTCATTGTGGAATGTTTCGATATAAAATGAATTTTTTTTTGAAAAAAAATTTAAGCCAATCAGTGGGATAACAGTTTAATGTTTTTGGATTTATTTTTTATAAATAATGTTATAATTTATCCATATAAAAAATTTACCACTCTTGCTTTGGAATTAACTAAAACCAATAATGGAGGGAGTATATAATCCTAAAGAAAACCGATACCACAATTTAAAAACAAATATAAAGTGAAGTAATTAATTTATAAATGGGGACTAAGGAGTTTGATGATGATAATTGTGGATGAAATTTGTTCCCTAAAATTTTTAAATATTTTCTAGGATCCACGAACTTGAATTAAAAATGGAGTAAATTTCTAAGGTTGTGACATCTAATGATATATCGAGGCTACTTAGTAAAATAAATGGAAATTATATATACAGTATGATCGTTTCCACCCCTATAAGTAGTCCAAAAAATATAAGAAGAAGCTAGTGAACTATGTTGGGATTGTAAGATTTAAAATTCAATAGATTATGAGAAAGGAAATATAGATGGGAAAAAATCTTGAAAAGTTGGCAGTAAGGTATAAATTAAGAAGAAACATGAAAATAAACATGAAAAAAATATAAATAAATGTATTATTAAATGAGATATAAATATTGAGTAAAAAAGAGGTTGTGGTTGTAGAAAATCTAATGTAACATCCTATTTTTCATCAACCAGAACCACCCATGTCATCTACTCAGTGTGTTTAGAGGAATAATGATGATCATTACTGTAAAAAACTCCATGAGATGTTTAAAAAATTCAACATGAACATTCTAAATTATTATGTATTTAAAAAATTGGTTTATATGTGAAATATCAAAAAATATTATTTTCCAATAAAATGAATGTGGAATAATATTTCACCATAAACATAACTAAGAATTTTATTGTTTTAAAGAAATGTTTCCAAAAAATTATTACATCCATAGGGATTTGATATTTCCAGTAAGATAGGATAAGGTGACAATAAAAACTATTTGTGTGGCTTAATGACTAATATACTCCTTATTTATTATATATTAATTTTAAAATGTGGTATTATATAATAAGAATCAACTTATATTTCTTTATAATTGGATGACAGATCTATCAATCAGACCATTATATTGGTATAATAATTTGTATTCAATATGTGAAGACATATATTACTCAATGATTACATAGATTAATAAATAGAGTGTGACAAGAAGGTCTCAATCATCTTATATCGATTGTTCCTTGCTAATAGTGGTGATGTAGTTGTTTTTTCATAATACAAACTGGTTTTTCATGATAGTGGTGTTCAAAATGAGTTCAATTTCATTAATAAATAAAATAATGAAGATAATTTATTTTGTGATTTATGTGTTTAAAAAGGATTTTATAGATTAAATTATAAAATATTTATATAACCATTTATAGTGGTAATTCAATATATAGTTGATGAGAACTCCAGTGTTTAATTTGAAGAATATGATCTCCATAATTATCTAGAAATGATAAGGATTAATGAAAGAATAAATAAGAAGATAATTGTTATGAGTCGAGATGTGGTTCAACATGGACTAGGTTGTTATACAGAATCTGATTCTCTTACTTTTTTTCAACACTAATTGCTTTATATGTGTGAGAAAACCTCATTTTTTACCCAATTTGGATTAAGATCATGATATATTTCATCCTGAAATCATTGCTCTTATTAGAAAATGGATCTAATATTGAAATTAATTTTTTAAGGTTGATTAAAAGTTCAAGGGTAGTTATATACCATTGGATTTTGAAAATAGGTCCTCCCAACCTATGTACCGTTACAAGGATGTGATTTCGATACAATTTCAAAGGAGGTAAGTGGATCTATATTTTTCAAGATAAGGTATTTATAAATATAATTTTAAGTAAATGTCTTTAATGAAATCATGTAAGATAATAATCACAATTTTTATCCTCCAAAAAATGAATCACAAAATGAGGGTGATTCTTTCATTGCTATAAAATTAATTTCAATAGTTCTTTCACCCATTTTTAAATGTTTGGATACCTCAAGTGTAGGGGAACATTTTGATATTTCATCAGTTCATTATAGTGATTTTCTTGTATATTGGCTATTACATTTTTTTCTGGTTTGTATATTTATATAATTGTAGAAATGTTATGTAGAGACATCCCTATCTTTATTCTATATATGGTTATGCATTTGGGATATTTTAATAGTGGGTTAATAACTCTGAAATGTGTGCATTGTTATTTGACACAATCATCACATGGTTCATTATAATGAGACATTTTCATACATGGATTCATATTCCCAAGGGATATTTTATGTTATTTCACATATACATTATAATAAATTATAAATTATTTGAATGAAAGTATATGACATACGGATATTCTTAATGGTAAAATGATTAGGATTTTTTTATTAGTTATAAATTAATATTAAATTTATATAATCTTTCTTAGTAGAGATGAAATTATAACTGATAAATAATACAATTATGGTCAAATAAATTGTATGAATTTTTTTTAGAAATGGATTGTAGTGGAATGAATGGAATGTATATAAATTTATATAATAATTTTATGGATTTACCTCTTCGGAAAGATATTTAATATGGAGTTGGAACTACTTGTGGATCTAAAATTGTTTATGTATATTGGGGAAACTGACTCCGGTTATGAATAATAACATTTCATGTATAGGGAACCCTATTAATCATTAATATTGTGTAATAATGATAGACTGTTTGATGAATCGACAAACTCTATCATTTAATGATACTATAAATTCATTTGTATTTTAGTCATGGATTTGTTCCTTAAAAAAGATATTTCATATATTGGGATGTAAATAAATAGAAAAGGGTATCATAATAGATTATCATCACTAATGATATTTCAATAAATGGGGTTCAATGATTCAAAACAATAAGGAATAAGAGGAAATACAGATAATGGAATAGAAAGAATTTGAGGAAATTTAATTTAAAATTTATTTTCCTTGTGAACAAGGAGGGGATATGGAGAGATATTTTTTTAGTTGGAGAGAAAAGGAAGAAAAAATGTTTCTAAGTATGAATATTAATATACATGGTTTTCAAGGCATGATGCATAATAAATATGTAATCGAAACTGTATAATTTATTATTGACTTGATGGGATTAAGACAATTATTTTAATGAAAATATTCTCCAAAGTATTCTTATCATATGTAGTTATTATATAATGTTATATAAATATTGAAAATTAATTCTTCATGTAGTATGCATTTATATGAGGGAATGATTACAAAAGGGTGGTTGAGCACTATGGATAACGATATATTAAAAAGGTGAAGAAGGGAAGACTGTAATTTCTAGCTTGTAATAATTTTATATTGAAATATCATGGAATTTTCTTGAAGAGAATTATTGTTTTCATTAAATATGGTGAGGAAATCCACCAGGAATGTGAATTGAAGGGTAATAAGGAATAAATTAATGTTTAATGTTTTTACTATGAGGCTTTGGGAACTACAAAAATGATTGCATCATCATTAAGGTGATATATCTTAGAAGAAGGTAATATATCATGGCTATTCTTATGTTATTAATTTATCCAATGGGAAATAATGTACTTTTATATTTGTATTAAGAAATAATTTTTTCGAAGTATTTTATCAAATATATTATTTTTTTTAAGAATCGTGAAACTTATAATTATGTTAATATAGTAGTTTTTCATTGAGGATTTGAAATCATTTTTTCCATGTTACTAATAAAAAAACAGTTCTAGTGGTAAGGAGATATATTTTGATAATGCACGAATAAAGGAAATTTAACCCTTAATATGTTCTTAGTGTTGATTTGATGGCTTTTATTTAGGATAAAAGGATGATTAGCATTGGTAATGTTAATAAAAATGTATTTATGGCCTTGAAATTTATTAGTTATTTGATTAGAAAAAATTTGTTATCTTTGATGGAGTTTAGAAAAAGAAATTATTTATGCAATATGTTATATATTATGTGAGAAATTTTAAAAATTGAATATGAAGTTTATTTTTGTAATCATGGATTTTTTAATTATGGTTTTTGGTGATTCAGGTATTTAAAAATATTTTAATGTAATATATGATCAATGAATTTATATATTTGGTTTGTGATAGTAAGAGATATTTTATGCTATTTGGGGGATTAGTGATATGTTAATTTTAAAAATTAGTGATATTATTTCACTGTTCTTTAATATTGAGTTTAGTAAGGTTAATTTCATATTTTTTTAAGGATGAATACATATTTAATGTATTATATTGAACATTGGGTGTTTCTGTTGAGGTTTTTGAAATAAATTTATATTATTTTATAAACGATTCCTAAATATTTTGGTTTTATAAAATATTTAGAGATAATATTAAAAAATATTTATTTTTTTACTTATATTCAATTGAGAGTTATTTTAGTTCTTCAAGAATTAAAAATACATCTTGAATAATCATAAGAGTATGATAAGAATGTAAAATAAATCAAAGAACAACCAAAGGGTGAAAGTTTACATATGAAATGGAAAGAAATAATGTAATTATATTTTTTATCTAATATAATATTAACTATTGATGTTTTAGAATAATATATAAAAGGAAAAACATTATCCACTTACAGCCACTTCTAATGGTATTTTCAACCATCACATATTTATGGTTTTTTTGTGGTTGAGTTTCTCCTAACCATGTTCTATACAACCCTTCAATTCTCCTTGGAAATTAAAATTATCTTCTAGTTGTATATTTTTTCTTGTCATATATTTTATGCTTATCATGGAACCAAAATACTTGATATTTCAATAAACCTTTATGTTTCTCACGTTTCATTTTTAAAAGATGTTTTTTATCCCTCAATATAATGTGAGTTTTCAAAAAATGTTTATTCTATGATGACAAAGAGGAACTAAATAGGTAAAATTTAATTTACGTGGGGAATAATGTAACACCCTAAGACTTTTTGTAAGATTATTTTCTAAATTAAATTAATCAACATTGATAGTTTGTGATACGCACAACACTATGCCTAAATGAAACATAAAATATTATAACCATAAATTATTAATATTAAATTGACTGGTAAAAATAAATTATGAAAACTATATTGTTTACAAATATATAATATAGGTACATTGGTTATAAAATGATCATAAATAAAAATAAAAATCATTTGAAAATAAAATAAATGTTTCTCTGAATAAAATCATTTTATGTGTAAAAATTTTTTCATAATAAATTAAATTAATCACTATATTTCAATGATTTTAATGAAAATTTTATATTATATATTCAGTAAAAGTTTTAATCATGCATTTAATTTTTTCTTACCATGAGATAATAATAATTCATGTTTAAATCTAATAACTACATTTTTCAAGAAAGAAATTTCCTTGCATTTTATGAACATATTAATTTTATTTACCAATTTTAGAAATTTTATTTGAAAAATTATACTTTTTTTTAAATTATGATTTCAATATTATATTCAAATTTATGGAAATTTTTATTTTATTTTTATTAATATTAATAAATAATAAATTTTATTGAAAACTGGATTTTAATTTAAACCATTTCCATAGTTCGAATTTGTTTTAAAATTCATTTAATGGTAAAAGTAGTTAAAATATATCATAATTAATCAAATTTAGTTCATTTTAATTAATTTTTTGATGAATTATATATATAATAAATTTTATTTTGGTAAAATATTTATTTGTAAAATGTGAATCTTTTTGTGCTTATGGGATTACTTTTAAATTTAATTATTCCACTTCTAAATATTTAATTTATACATATACAATAAAAATTTCATGTGTAAATAATTATTTACATGTAAAATTTTCAACAAATGTTTTGATCATACTGAAAAATGAATTTAGTAAATAATTAATTATTGTTATTATGGTTAAAACAGGTTTCCTAGTGGTCAAAAAATAAATAATGGTATATTGGCCAATTAAACTTTTAAAAATAGTATTGTATTGAATAATATCAATCATATCATATCTCATCATTAAATATATTGAAACATGGATGACATTTTCATCTTAATTAATTTATCAATTTTTATACATCAGAGAAAATTCAAAGTGGCTTCTCCCCCCATTTATAAATGGGAACATACCTTCCTCACTGATTCAAAACTCATAAGACATTTATCTCAACCAATACCTATAAATATTATTCCCAAACACCCTTTTCCATGTTTTAGATATTTTTTACTCAAAAATTACCAACACTTGGGTCTTTAATAAGAGATCTAATTAGGTATCTAAGCCAGTGAAAGTATATTCACTATGATAATTCAATGTACATCTTCCCATACGAACATCATACATGAAATAAAAATTAAAATATAATAACACCAATATATAAAATATTATTATATTTTTTATTGAATAACATTTACATTTATTTTGTTCTATCAAATGGTAAACTAGAAGATTGATATTTTATCAATGAGACTTCCACCACAACAACTAATAGAATTCGTATTCTGTCATCACCACTCACAGATAGATATAATTATGTATATAATACTTATGTTATTATTAAATTTATATAATTATAATAAAATATCTTCCTTAATAGCTTTGAATATGTTGGAAAAATAGTAATGTTGCTTGTGTGTACGTATGGACTACTGCCTCTCCAAAGCAATGTGATTCGTTATTCATTTCCACTTTACATGGATAGTGATAATGATGTATTTTATGAAAAAGTATTGTTTAAATTATATATTAATTATTATATTAAAATTATTTATTACTTACATTTATTTCAATCAATCCATCTAAAAATGAAAATAGCATTCATGCATACATACGACCTAACATCTCAATGAACGGTGGCACTCATTTATCAATATATAATATTTTACCCATAATCTAAATAAGTATATAATACATGTTTATTATATTTGAGTAATTATTGAAATTATTTACATAATAGATCCATGATCTATGTATATGGATAGAAGGTAGAAAAATAAAATATTTATAAAAAGGAAGCAATTAATTATGGAATTTGAAATTTTAAAAAGGAATTGACAATAAAATGGTGGTAAAAGAGTATATGTAAATCATATAATGAGAGATATATATGAGTACGGTTCTCTAGTAAATTTATAATATCATTATAGTTTTTAAATAATTCTTTCTAACATATATAAAGGGATTTGAACCTAAGGCATGGGATTCTTTTCTCTCTTTTACATCCGTGAAATATATTCTATATTAACCACTTATTTTTTGTACTTTAACTAATATGCCATTGATTTTTATACAATGAATATATTTATATATATGTTATTAAAATTTAAAATTTTTGTTATTTCATTGGATTAAAGATGAAAATGTTATCAAAATAGTAATGGTTCATTTCACAATTTCATCCTTATTTAGGTTTGTATATTTTAATGTCTCTTGTGAGGGTATTTAATTCATATTTATATCCAAAACCTAATAAATTTTATTCAAAAATGGTTATCTATGTAATTTAGTGTTTTCCCATTAAATTTATTCTCCTAGTGAGTTCAAAGAGACCAAAATAATGTTTTTAATGAAAATCAAATTCATTTATCCATTTAGTTAAAAATATTTTCTCTTAAAAGTCCATGTTTTCAAAAAATCTTTTAAAAAATGATTTAAATAATATATTAGTATTGTTATATTTTATTTTCTCCAATTTTGTAATTTTTTTTAAAAAACTTTTTACAATTATTCATCCAATAATTTTTCAAATGAGTTAATATTTATCTTTTTACCCAAAATATTAAAGGGATCTTTTTTTAACATAAACAAAATGAATGAAATTTGCCTCAATAATAAAAATTAATTTATTTTAATCCCCCTTCAAAATTTTCCATTTTTATTATCAATTAATATTTTTCATTAATGTTATTGTATTTTTCAATATATTATGAGCATTTACAATTTGAAAATGGTTTTTTCATCAAGATTTTTTAATGAAAATTTTATGGTATTTACCTTCATCAATGAAAAAAATTATTTACATAAGAAACTGAAGGGATATTTTTTAATGATGCCATGTAACAACTGGATCCTCATGACATTACAGACCCCTCTATAACATGGATTTTGGGTCATGGACCACCAGGTACCACTAGTTGGCCCACAGACACGTGGTCCCCACCCTGGGTCCCACCCACATGCCCAAACGGGTCATCTGACTAGTGAAAGTCACCACAGGCTAAAACATGTCCTTTATAGTGGGCTTTATCCTCAATTGAACAAACCCTAGGAAACGTCCCAGAAGGAAACCCATACTGATCACTACTCGAGACCAAGCACGCTTAACTGTTGAGTTCTAATTAGGTGGGATCCTGAAAAGGAAGATGCACCTTGTTGACATGAGTCATATCATTTAGTCAATTAAACCTATATCATTTGGGGGGTGTTACAATAACACCCC
The DNA here is from genome assembly GCA_963277665.1 of Viscum album. Taxonomy (NCBI): domain Eukaryota; kingdom Viridiplantae; phylum Streptophyta; class Magnoliopsida; order Santalales; family Viscaceae; genus Viscum; species Viscum album. Next base: position 1,043,666,885 of record OY728135.1, on the reverse strand, counting down.
CCTCACCTTAGAGCACAACCACCTCATTGTGGGACCTACATCTCAACCCAGGCAATGCACCGCGCGTAATGCTGGGTTTCTCCACTGATATAAAATATAACAACTAGGTCTTAGTGACCGCACATCCACCCCACCTTTATCATGGTCGTCGGGTCCTGGCCCACCAGGTACTACGAGTTTCCCCACAAACACGTTGTCCCCACCCTAGGGCCCACACACATGCTCGAACAGGGCATCTGACTAATGACAGTCCCCATATGCCAACATATGTCTTTTCCAGTTTGTTTTGTTCTCACTCACACACTCCCTGGAAAACATCCTATAATGTCACCCATCCTGATAACTACTCCAAGCCAAGCAAACATAACAATGGGGTTCTAATCAGATAGGCTCCCAAAAAAGAAGGTTCAACTTATTGAAATGAGTCATATCATTTTTTCATTTAACCTTGTATCATTTGGGGTTGTTAAATTCCATACTTATTATTCCATTATATAGTTTATTATTTTGTTGACTAGTGATGTAAAATTTTTATATCAATCACATTATTTCCCTAGTCGGATTATGACTATGTTTATTGATTTGGGAAATTGATATGAAATTATATAATGGGGTTTCAATATTAATTATAATGTTGATTTTGATGATGAATTATCATAACAATAATTCACTAAATAGAGTATGTGATGGTTGGTTCCAACTATTTCCCCTGGATGCATCATGAAGGATCGTGGGGAATAATATCTTATGCATTTTTCAATGACCTTTCAAATTTATGAAATATACAGGGGGAAATAATTGATGGTATGTTTATGTTGTATTTTATTTTTAATTCCCTAATTTTGAGAGTATTTAATGATGTCCATGTTATTATTTAATTACTTAGGATTTCCATGGACAAATTTCAAACCCATGTGATAATTTATATAAAATAATTCGATAATAATTTATTTTTGATATATATAATTAAGGATTATGATATTAATTTAATGGAATTTATTTTGATATATTTACCAATATCTATTTATTATTCATTATTTATTAATTATATCTTCCACATTACACATACCCTTATAGAGCATCTAATCTCACCCCTTTCTAATTTACACATTACCATGGATTCTAGTAAATGTATTATGGTTGATATGATGGTATGTACAAATGTTTATAATTGCATTCCTGAATAAAATTCTTTATTTATATTAGGTTTCAATATTTAATTACAAATTAAAATATATATGTTTTTTCTAAACTATTTGAATACTTCCTCTATTAGATTGAAAACACTTATATCTACAACTAATGTAATAACGCAATTACTAAATTTCAGTTACTAGGATAGAGTGTTTACATAAATAACATATACCACTTGAAAAAGAATGTATTTTCGGGATAAAGGAACAAAAAATTTATACAACCCATGTGAGAAGAATAATAATGGTAAGGAAAAATATGTAATTATAAAAATTTAAAATAAATATTAAAAAAACATAATTACTATGTATTTTAGATAGTGTGTGTTGTTTACATATGAAATGATATTTTATGATTTTGAAACATTTGAATGATTTTTTATAAGGTATAGTTAATTATATATTTAAATTTTGATTATTTGATTTTTGAGTCAGGTTGATGTAGTCTTTATAATGCATCTAGTTTTTTGTTTTTTGGTCTGGGTTCCAAATTACCCATTTAATTTGGTTTGTTCTGAAAATATAAAATAAATAATTTTGTGGGAAATGATCAATTAGACAACATCAAAGGAATGAAATATAATATCATTTGGGATGAAAAGTTAAAATATAGACATTCCATGATTTTTGAATAGATGAAATTCTATTTGATAATTGTTTCCCAACAATGTGATAGAGATAAAAAAGATTTGTATTCATAAAATTTAGTTATTTTAAAAGAATACCATGTCATAATGTCAACACAGGGGGCCAATAAAATAATGGAAAATTATTTTTGGTTTGTGATTCCCAAAGATAATATTATCTATGAATAACAAAGGAATATCAACTATCAAATAAACATTTGAGGTATATTTGATTGTATTATATGTGAAAAATTATGAATATACATAAAATTCATGATATTTCAAATATAAATATAATAATATATTAGTATTTCTCCATTTTCTCAAAATCTAATATTTCAAACTCATTTTTTATGAACTTTTAGAAACATTAAACTCATATCATAAGGATCATACATTCTGATAATTACCATCCCTTGAATAAATAATCAAAATGTGGAGATATGTTCATCATTTTATTTATTAATTAATTTAAACTATTTATATGTATTATGTTTTTCAGTCCTAAATGAGAGTTCTATGAATGATTATGTGTTACTAGAGTGTAGAATGTGAATGTAGAAATTCTATAATGATGGTTTTAAATGATGATGGTGGAGAATAAAATATTTTGGAGTTGAGATATTTTCATTAAATAATTTCATTGATCATGTGATTAGTACAAGGAAAACTCTATAAAAATAAAATTACTGAAAGAATGAACTATAATTTGGGGGAGATTGAGTGACCAATGTAGATATAAAATGATACACCTCATAATTTCAATAAAAATCACTTAAGGATGTTTTCAAGTCCCTCTATATTAGACTAATTTTAGTATTATTTCAATTTAAAGGGATAAATCATGTAAAATATGATGATAAAATTTTATTTAAGATCCTATAAACCATGTAATCATTTTTGGGATTGTAATACCTACATTATCCATGAGACATTGTATTATAAATGTATAGTTTGTTTTATCTAGTACATCTTAGTCTTTTAAAACAATAAACATTTATGTACATGTGCCTTCATCCAAGCAAACTCCCCCATAGTAATTTTGTTGAGAAATTTTCGTATGTTTTTGTGATCACATAATGTCCCATAAAAAATGAATGTTATAGATTAATATATTGAATGATATAAATTTATTAATCCCAAAATAAACATCATTTCTCTGATTCCCCTTAGACACTCTATTATATCCAAACATAGAGATGTTCAATATTTGAATATAGGTCCTAAATTTGGGGTTATTATTATTCATTATAATATTATTATATTCATTGTGCTATTATGATATTTATACTAATAATTTAGGAATATTGAAAAAATACATTATTAGGATGATGGATATGATCTCATCTATAGTATAAGTATTTTTTATATCTTATAGATTGTTTGTGTTTTGTTTTGGAACGATTTTATTAATTTCGTGGGGATTTAAAAATTTATTTATATTAATATATTTTTAAAACACGATTTTTAATGAAAATTAATGTTATAATTATCTCTTGTTATTTTATAATGAAATGGGTAATTGAAAACCTTAACTTTCAAGAGTAGAAAACAATGATTCAATTTTTGAATTATAGAAATGTTTCAATGGGAATTATATATGTTTGAAAATTTATATTAATTTTATATAAATTAAATAATTATTATTATTTTGATTTTCATAAATTGGATTTTATATTTTAATTTTAGAGGTTGGGTTTGAATTTGGATTCAAGAAAATAGATAGAGAGAGTGTGTGTCTGTGTGTGTGTGTGTCATTATTGTTTTTTTCGGCCTTTTTTGACATTACTATGTTTTAGTTATTGAGATGAATCTTTATACTCATAATTTAACGGGTTTTATAGGGAGAAAGCTTTAAGGTATCAACATAATTTGAATGATAATAATAAAATATAAAATAATCACTATATTGTGGGTATGGACAAATGAATGGAATATATACCTTATTAAAGAAAGGTATAAGAGATTATAAAAATATAGGAATACCATTGCATGAATATTTAAAATTCCAAAGAATTTCAAATGAAATTGGTTATGGAATTTAAGACTCTTCAGATGGAATTCATTGAAATAGGGATGTATTGATTGAGATTTTGAAAAAAATTTGATTCAATAGATTTTATAGAATTTTGGATTTTTATTGATTTTGAAAACTTATATTTTACATATAATTTTTGGAAATGGTATATTTCTATTCATAATAAAGAGGAAATGTATATTTTTTCAATCAATTACAATTATTAATTAAATGAAATGATATAAAAAATCATGATCTCTATTGTAAAAGATGGTTTATATTTTAAATTTCATACTAGAATTTAATGTTTTAATGTTTTAAAACCATTATTATTTTATGTGGTTTATTGGAATTTTACGTAACATTCTCATGGAAGGGTTCATCCTATTGTCTTAAGGATATAAAATTGATTATATACTCACACATTAATTTTCAAATTGCTGGAATATTGAGATTTTATATGATGTACTTAAAGAAAATAATTCACTCATCCTTAGTAGTGAAGAATAATATTGTGCTATATTTATGGTAGAGGATACGATATATTAGAGTTCATGTATGTTTTTGTTTGTGTTGTTTTTTTCACTTTAATATTTTTTCTACACACTGATATTGGATTTTACTTTGTAAAATAGAATTAATTATGTTGTTAAAGAATTTTTTATATCATTTATTAAATTGATTTTATATAATCATTAATTGGTTTTATATTTTTAAAATAAATCACTATGTAATGATCTATTTTATTCCTCACTACAAGTTAGTATATTCTGGAAATCAAGAGATTCACTTATAGACATATATCGATATAGACATGTTCTCAACAATAAAACTTCTGGATTAAGGTTTTATAATGTTGTGTCAAAGTGGATTTTTGTTATATCAAATTTTTTGGAATTAAATATGGAAATTGATCATTGTTATTATCAAGGGGGTAAATTGAAACATTATTTTTGAAATAGAAAATAATTTCAATTGGAATATTATATGTGAAAAAATTAATTAGATTTTCTTGTACATTATGAAATTTTTCTTAACCTGGTTTATATAAATTTATTTATATTTTAATCATGGTATGTGATTCTGAATGTCGAATCTCACAAAATTTGTGTGTGTTAGAATTCTTTGTAGGCATTTTTGGGTCCTATAAGATTATCTTTATGAAATTAATTGATGAAACTGTGTTGGTTTATTTGAGAGTATGATTTAATGACATCACAAGTTCTAGATGATTAGGTGATAAAATTAAATGTTGCCAATGGTGTGAGTTTAGTAAAATTTAAGGATTTAATACGTATGTTATGCTGAAGTATAAATATTATAAAATAAAATTAGTGTTCTATTGGTCGATGATAAGAAACTCCATAGTATATAAATTGTTTTTAATTTTCACTAATATGGAATTTTTTAATAAAAATTAATTTAAATAGTAAAATTTACATTGGATTTTATTTAATCATTGATGATTATAGTAGTTTTTCGTAAAATGTTATATTTACCTAAAATATCTTTTAATGGAGAAAATCTAATAGATTTATGAATCTTGGAGTTTTCTAATAATAAGAAGAAAATGGTATTTTATTGAGAAATGTAATTTTTAAGAGAAATAATATACTTATTGGATAAATATGATTAAATCCATAAATAAATTATTTAGGAAATGAAGATACTCTTTAAAAAAATCCTAGATTTTTGATAGCATTGTTAAATCGAATGTTATGGTGTTTCAAAACAATATTGAATTTAACTCGATTTTTTGGAATTCTATTTGAAATTTTAACCATATGGAAGTACATTGAAATTATCTGGATATCATATCGAGTTTATTCACACCCTCTATATGTTCACTTTAGTAGACATATTGGCATGATCAATGATGATTTGGTAAAGGGAACACCACTTTATTTTTCGGTTGTGAGTTATAGTTCAATATTGAACTTATGATAGAGGATATAGTAACCTGAGGTTTAAATTATTTTTATTTTAATTCCTTGTGCCCCTTTATATTATTTTCATATTTTGACAATAGTTTGTTAATAATGAGAAGTTTTAATTTAGTTTTTAAATATGGTTAAAAAATTTCATCAATAAAGTAATTTTATATGAATATACGCTGGTTGTGAATTCATTATTGAAGGAAAATCATTCACCATGGAATTATATTATACTTCACAATGTGTCAGCAACCTATAGAATCTTAGGTATTATCTTAAGGCCATGTGAAACCACATTTCATATCATAGGATTTTATTTCCTGATTCTTGCTGTTAGTAATTGGTATTTAGATATATGGAGTTCAACATAATCATAACGATATTTTCATATATTTATGGAAATAGATTTCTATAAAACCAATGTTTTTAGTTTCGATTATAATTATTGATTTTTTATAGGATGATTACCTTAGATTATATTCTCATATAAATATGGATTTTAGTTATTTGTTGGTAAAGGTATTAATAAGGTGAAATGTCTCTATCTTGGTCCCTGAATGGTTCTAGAGGCTTTGTATTTTTCTATTTTTAAGATAGTGAGACATTCATAGTCTTTGAATGGACTCAAAGGAAATAAATTCTGATAATTTATGGGAAGAGATACATACATATTCCAAACATAATGTTAGAGAGAATATATAATTTCTCAATTCTGTCTATAATTATTTTTAATATAGGTAATTTCTGTTTAGATCCAAGAACCAATATAAAATGAGATTCCATGAAATGGATAGGATCGGTATTGATATTATATATATATATATATATTAATATTTATCCCACATATTTATCATAAAATGGTATAATAACTCATAATTGAGGAGTTAGATGACAAATCATAGACTATCACTGATCTTAAAAGTTGGTTTGTATCCTTAGTGTGACATTATCATTGTTGGAATCGAGTTTTTTGATAAAGTGATATCGTGGGAAAAAGTAATTGAATAAATAAAAAAATTTGTTTTTAATGTTACAATGGGGAAAACTAATATCCAAAATAAATATAAAGCTATTCAAAATCCATTTTTTTATGCATATAAAAATAGTCCTGTGATAGGAACTGTTGGAGGAGATATTAGTGAACAAAACTATATTTAGGATTATTTTCAAAAATGGAAATTTTGGGACACTCCAATGTGATAATGTAGAATCATTATTAACTGAAAATCAATATTAAGATAAGGTAGGGAATTTATTTCTAAATGTTTATTCCCTCATTAATTTTCATGGGATATGGGGAAATTATTATTTCATATTTATTGTTTTTTCTTCATCCATCAGTGTACATTAAATGAATGATGGCCAACCCAGAAAAAGACAAATGTTCATTCCTCATTTATTATATTGTGATTTTTATCCATGTTTCCTCAAATGATTCACCACTGATATTTTTTATGACTAATGTTTGACCAATACCCTTTATTCAGTTGATGCACATATATTCTTAGACTCAATTTATTGATATTGTGGGTTGACATTCAAATTCATGGGAGTGATCTAGGTGTTACGGTAATGGTTAATAATTGGAAGAGGATAGAGACCAGATTAGAGATCATTATATTACTATTTTTTATATAGTGATGGAATGATGAGATGGGAAATCATGCAGTGTAGTCCCCCTTCCTTACAATGGGGTTTTTTTCATAATGAATATATTTTACATCCTGTGACATGTATCACACTCCATGTGACCTAGTTCACGAAGCTCGATTTGTACTATGGGAAACATGGGCACATACATTGTCAGGATCATGAACCTGAGAAGAGTATAAGAGAATGATCCAATACACAGATATGTCCAGGTACATTGGAATGACCATTTACATGGGACCAACCAATATAAATGGTTATTTTTAGAAGACCCCAGGCACAAACATGGGTAGCTATGTGTTTATAGGAACATGATTTATATCCATTATAATCATTGTCTGGTACCTATGAGGTAGTTTGGAGCCCTTAATTTCTTCATTATAGACCTGTTATTATTGATTGTGATTTATTTGTCATCCATATAGTGGTATAATGAGGCATTATGATGTGGCTTTTATTTCTCTTTTTTTAAAATTTGTTTTCAATTTTTATTATCTTTTTATTATTATTGTAATGTAATTTTTTAAAAAAAATTGATTTTTTTAATTTTTATATTAAATTGATTAAATAGTTAATTATTTTAAATTTATGTATTGTTTATTTATCTTCACTATTTGTGAGTAATTTTAAATTAATTATTTAGTATAAAACGAACCTCTATTTATTATTATTTTTATGTAAAATAATTCAATTTATATTTTTTTATTATTTTAATTTTTATATTATTTCATTCCTTGTTTTAAAAATAATTTTCTTTTTAGTCAATATCATTATTTTATATGATTTATTCATTATTAAAATTTATTTCAATTCTATTAATCTCATCATGTATTTTTATCTTTTTATATAATTATTAAATTTTTTAATGTGATTTTAAGTACTTTTTTTTCTTCAGTTTTCCTTCTAATATTTATTAATTAATTTTAATATAATTTAGAATAAATAAACCTCCATTTTGTTTTACCATTTTATATATTAAAAATTAATTTTTTTATTCTTTTCCTTAAATTTTTTTATTCTTAGTAATATATAATTTTAATTTAATTTAATGTTTATCATTTTTGAATTAATTATTAAATTAGATAAAATATTATTCCAATTTGAATTATTTTAACCCATTATTTATTATGAATTTAATATATTAATATTATTAAATGAGTTAACTAAATTTAATTTGAAGTAATTCATTTTTTCATTAATATGATAATTAATATGATAAATTTTCATTCAACAATTTTTAAATGTAAATTAAAATATTAAATTCATTTTTTATTTTAATCAATGGATTAATTAATCTATTTTTTATTTTGGGATATTTTTATGATATGTCTCTATAATAAGGAACCTCCCCTATTTCACCTTCCACCAGCCTATTCACCCTCTTCCACATTTATTAACTTTAATCCACTTTCAATTATAACTCCTTGAGTAATTTTTTCCACTCCACCCAATTTTTCACTTTATATGGTTTGTTCATCCTCTCCACCCATCGTTTCCATCTTATTTCCAAATAGTCACTACACCACGAAATGTGACTCAAGGAGTCACAAACATCCTTCATCCAATGTTGACTCCATTGAGTCACCATTCAACCCCACTCAAAACAATGTCATACCACCTCCACCAAGGGTGACTCGCATTGTCACACTCATCCCCTTCTCAATGACCATTAGAAACCACTCCCCTGGCATCATTTCCCAAATGTACCACTATCACATTCTCACCAACCACTCAAATTTTCCACATCTAGTAACGAAATAAAATCAAGGGAAGAAGTCAATTTCAATGGAAAAATAACCCATGACATATGAATAATTGAGTATAAAATTTGATGAATAAAAATAATAAGAAGAAGATTTATATTTTCATATATAGAAAAACACAAGAACTGAAGATGTGTTCTGATTCCGGTTGAATCAAAGACTATCCATTGAACTAAGCCACAACCACTCATTAGACTGAGGATGAGATACAACTAAGATCAAGATACACTAAACCAGAGCACTACCACAAAATCCTCCCTCACCTATGAAAGACCCTATGAAGCCAATATAATGTGCCATCGAGGGAGATCCACCACCACTAAATCCCATTAATTATCCACCTTGAATGATACATATAAACCCATTCTCATCCTTTACAACATAATGATTTACAGGAACCCCGCCACTTTTTTAAGCTGTACATGCCTTCGTGAGCCTTTACCCAATCTAGAACCCCTGTCCCTCATCCATTCAAATTTCAAATTCACCCATTTTTCTTATAATTCTATAATATATTTTAATATAATAATATCAATAGTGTATAATAAAAATTTTAAAAAATATAATAATAACATTAATTCAGAATTATCATAATTATAATTTATATATATATAAATATATATTTTATATATTAATAGATTATATAATAACTAATAGTATTTATTAAATATTATGATAATAATAATAATTAATTATTTTGTATTATTTTATGTTTTTATAATCCTATTTTATAATTAATAAAAATATTTATTAATATTTGAATTGGTTATTCAAAAAATATTTTTTTAATTATATATATATTGTTTTAATAAGTAGTCATTTTCATTATTAGTTTTTATTTATATTTATATTTCTATTATATATTTATATGTTAATAAATTCATTTAATTTTTTTTCTTCACTTTTTTGTAATCATTTTTGGGTTTTTTTGTTGTGTTTGTTTGTTGATCAATCCAAATCCATTTGAATAGATTAGCAACATATAGATGATAAAGAGCATAAATAATGGCATACACTCCACCTGGGATACCATGAACATTGAACTGAAATTGAAGTTGAGTATATGTAATGAGGTAGTCAAGTATTCAGAATATTAGTAAAAGAGTTCGTATGGGGGTGGGACATTCGAGATACATTTTAGAGTCATTCCAAAACCATCTTAACAACATTCTTAAACTATCTGAAGGAATTTATTCACTTGGCCCATTAAATCCATATCCTTAGATCCAATCATCCAATCTCTAAATCATTTAATCACCATCCGTTTACCACTCATATAGAATATGGAAAAGACCAGGAAACCATGAGGGGGTAGAATGTGAGGTTGGAGGAGGGATGAAATCTCCATAAAGATGTTTCTTTTTTATTTTATCTCAATATTTTTTCTTAATTTTTCAATTAACGTGAGAAGTTATATATTTTAGAGGAATCAAATTATTATGATATGAAAATAATATTTTTCTATACTCTTCATTTAGGAAATTTCATATATTCACTTTAAACTTAACAATTTCATTTAATTCTTGTTGAACATCATTTTTTCTTCATTCTATATACTAATAGGTAATGGTAATGATCACCATGCCATTGGATATTAACCTATGTACTGATAAAATAAATGGTTTATGTTCTAATTTCAATAATAAATTATTTAAACTCATATTTGATGATTGAAGTATCATTTATAAGTAATTATCGAATATCTGTGTTGATCTTTTGAAGTAAGATATCAGTTTATCAACACTATTTTTCTCACCAACTAATTAAATTGTAGTTTAATAGAGCATGGATAGAAAATATTTTTTTCAATACATGAGAGTTTGATCTCACTAATCTCATCCATGTATTTTACATATCTTTGTCTATTTTTATTCATTATATCCTTGAACATTTAATTTCACCCTCATTTTCACCCAATGTTTCCCCTAGTTTTCACCATTGACATAATATTTTTATTGTTGTTGTTTCTAGTATTTATTTTTTTAGTCAACATATCATAGTCATTCATTGGGGTTAGACCATTATTAGAAAAGTAATAGTATGTGTGCATAATATAAATATAAAAATTGAGTGAGTCTAATGACCTCATCATCGTATTCTAGCATTGTCTTATGTTAAGAAATGTGAAAATCTGTATTGAAATACACAATTGAAAAACAAAAACAAAATAAATAGAAAATAAAGTCAAAACAATAATAAAATTGTAAAAAACACCCAAAACTGTCACTTACTTTATGCACAACAAGTCAGTTAACATAGAACGTGAAACTAAAATATCTGACATCGATAGAAATTCATCAACAGTTTTAAATAAATTAAAAAAATTGATAATATAGAAAATATTGTTGAAAATTAAATTCATAAATGAGTGCAACCATTACTTCATATCCCTAAGAGACCATGGATTAGGGACATCCAACTTTCAACCATATCAACCAATCAATCAGACATCATATTTTCCAATAGGTCTAGAAACAATGAGATAAAATAATATCATCTCTCTATGACTTCAATTTTTTAATGTTCTTCTAGTATATGAATCTCTTGAATTAATTATATGTTTTTATTGTTTTAAACATCAATTTACTACATCATAATTGAGTTAGGAGTAGTTGAGGTATAGGTTTCTTCCATTCTACATGATGGAGATATAATGTGCATGGTTTCTTATCCTTGATGAAGAAATATTTAAAACAAGGAATGATGTGTTCTATGATTTTGTCTCCATATTATACCCCTTGAACAACACCATTGAGGTTAGGAACATGATCACTTAATTTTTTACAAATTAGTGGGATATTTTTCAAGAGGCATTGGATATAATTATATCTATTATTAGATAAATTTCAAATCACCAGGTAGCTCCCCATCTTCCCACAGACACTTTTTATAATTCCCTCAAACCATAAAACTAGAACCTAGTTAACAAATATTTTGGGGGTGGCTTATCAATTTCAACTACTGATAAAATTAATCAATATTTTGATAAGTTAGATAAAACTTTTACTCACATGTCCACTATAAAAAGATACATCTATAAGACTAAAACCAATTCCCAAGATGTCATTGTTAATGAACATGTTCAAAGAGAGTAGTGTTTTCACTCTAGGAGGTATGGTCATACATATAAATGGTGTCCCAATTTTGACTGCCCTATCCAATATGACGAGAGTGCATAGTGTTTAGGTACTATGGATAGGAATTTAGGACCCCATGATCCATTTTCATACAAGTGGAATTTTTGATACAAAAATTAACTCAAATGATAAAAGAATGAAATTAAAGTGATAATGAAGTCCACTAACCCAAATTACCAAACTCCTTCAAGAACTTATAATTGAAATAAATATAGTGATAAATCATCTATTTCTTAGGGGATCTTATGGGAATTGAGGAAAAAGTTTCTAGGTGAAATTCGTTCTATTAAAATTAACACATATTATAGAATTCATAGTCTATAAATTAAAATGGTCTAAATGGATAAGTGATTTAGGGGACGAGAAAAAAGGGATGTTTTATAATATAATCATACTCAAGAGGTAATTTCATGGATATAACAACTAATTCAGGCCTTTAAATTTAAGAATTAATTTGGAAACAATCTATGAAATAGAAAATTGATGATCATGTTCAAATTTGAACTAAAAACATGGAAATACCTAATATAGAAATCTAGATAGAATGAAATAAACATGGAATGTGTCGAAAATTAATAGTAAAAACCCAAAGGATAATGGAAAATGTTGTAGGAATTGATCAATGTGGGAAAACCGAATGTGTGGTTTGAGGGTGAGGAAGATAAGCCACCTAAATTGAACAGTTACCCCTCTTATACCTCTTATAAAGGGGCTGGAGAGAGTATAGAACCTGATTACCTAAAGGTTCATTAGATGTTTAGGTGAAATAATGTTAACATTACATCTATAGAATGTTTGAAAAATAACCGTTCAAAACTGATATATATCAAGGGGTTCATAGGTAATAATATGGATTTGGGTGATATATCAATAGTGATTTTGAATACAGAGTGTTGTACCATAGTCAAAATGAAAATCCCCCTTAATTAAAAGTTCCTGTTATTTTTTTCATATCTTGTTGATTTTTTCAAAGTTAAGGTATTTAGTTCATGTGTAATATATGTATCAGCCTCAATCTTATAACCTATCCCATGTTTAAAAATTTTAGCCTTAGGTAAATGACACTGACTTCCTTAACTCTGTATCTAGCAAACATGTCAATTGCCTACCCTTATGTGATAGTGGATGATTTTTTTGGTTTATGTAGGGTAACATTTCTTTCCCACTGACTTCATCATTCTTCACATGGAATGTCAGAACATGTTTCCTGTCAATCTTATTAGGCCATTCATATACACTATTAGGGATTTCATTGATGTATAAAATGTAAATATTACCCTCTAAGATATTGAGTATCAAGGGTAATTTCATGTATAAAAAGAGTCTCTACTTGAGTTTAGTTGTAGGTTTTTTTAGGTTGCTGACATTATTTTCGAACATAATATTAGAAGGTAAAAAATCATATATTTCATGATATAATCCATGAATAATTCCCTAAAAGGTTTCAGTCTAAATTTGTTTTGTATGAATCAATAGAAGAGATTGAAATATTTTGTATAACTGAAATCAATATTATGATTTTTTACACAAACCAAGAGTTGTTCCTTCACACATAAAGCTATATTGATGGTAGTTTTTTCCAAAATTTTCATAATTTTATACCCTCTTATGTTCTCAACCATTATGTTGCATCATATTCTATCACAATATAGAGAATCGATATTATAACTTGTACATTGTTTATTAAGAGAGAAATATGTTGGTTGGAGTGGATACTCAAGAGGGGGGGGGGGGGGTGAGTTGAGTTCCAATTAAAATTTCTGTTAAAAATATTGTCTATTTAAAATCCCCCAATTTATAAAACAAGTTAAACTGTAGTGAATTTATACAAATTTTAAATGTTCACTTAGCTTCTAAAAGATTGATTAAGACTCAGTTAATTTAACCACAATATTAAACTAACTTTTGAAACTAACCTACTGATTTACAATAAGTGTAAACACTTGTTAATTTAACTATCAAAGTAGATTTAAAATAAATTTGTATTTCAAAGTAATAGTATAAAAATAAATAAGATATATGTAGTTTGCTATAAACATGAACTAAAGATGCACATCAGATATAATAAGAGGTTTAGTCTCAATCTGCGACTTAGTCCTCTCAAATTTATATAAATTTGATCCACACCCTGGATCGGGGTTAACAACAGTTTACAAAACTGTTCAGGACACGCAGGGAACTCTACCACTATTCTTCGTGGGAAACATAAAACATACCAGGCCACACAAGGACCTCTTCCACAGTTGAGGTGGGTTAACAAGAGTAAACAATTGGATTGAGGATTTTGATATCCTCCAGTTCAGTGTAGGAGACAGTGTGTGTATAAGAAATACAGAGTACACCACACTACTCGAATGTTAATAGATAAATCACTTAGAGAGAGGAGATAAGAGTTTAAAAATCTATAGTGATTATTAACAAAGCTCTGGACTCGTTGGATTCATCATGAATGCTTCTGAGTCCTTCTCTAGTTTTCTATTGAAAAATAGAGTGTTGTAGTCAGCTTGTCTTTTACAGATATGAAAGAGATCTCTTGATTCGTCCTGTGTTCTTCAGTGGTGTTGGATTGCATTCATGATAATTCTATGAAGGTCTGGAAAAACTTTTTATTGATTAGGATTGTTCTTCTTGTAGTGCTCTCTGTGTAAGTAAGTGCATCTCATTGTATTTTCACACTTGCGCACCGCTTCCCTTCTATATCGTGTACTGCATCTTAATCCTCCTTATATTCCACATGTTCTGGTAGTAGGAATGGTTCCCTTTTCATAGGTACGAGATACAGTTTTTTGACATGTCAAAAACTATCATTAAATAACATTAATTCCATTAAAAACATCAAATATGACCATTATTAATTTTAAAATAATATTGAAAAAATTTAAGGAACGGTGTCACAGTGATTATGTAAACGGTGTCTTCTTCACGGTATGAGCTTCACGGTATGTTCATGTCACGGTGTCTAGCTCACAGTGTTTCCTTCACTGTGAGTTCATACATAGACAAATATCTATATTTGGACTTAGACAGAATATGCAGAATATGGATTAAGCTTAATCATTAGACTGTAAGAGAACTTGAATCATAAACATAAAGGCTTGATAATATATGTGAGATTTTTGATCATGCATAAGACATGTAAATAATAAAGAGAGTAATTAAAATCCATACGATTTTTCATCATTAAACCATGATGAGTATTTATTATTTATAATGAAGAACATTAGCAACATGTGAAATGAAGATTGAGATTAATTAACAGTAAAAGGATTTGTGATCATTAAAACATGATTAAAAAATGAGGGGTCCAACAATCTCTCCCTTTTTGATGATCACAAACCAGTTATAGGCAGAATATAAAATAAATGTAACATTAAACATCCTAGCATAGCAAAAAAATGTTGATAACTGACACTTGTAGCTTTTCTCCCCCATTGATACTTGTAGAGATTTCTCCCCCTTTTGAGATTATCAAAAAGTAGAGAAAATGAAATGAAACTTCAAGCTGTTTTTATTAAACAATGTGTTCAAAATACGACACACAGGAGAAATACAAACAATAAACAAGAAATGGCATCCCATCAAAAAGAAAACAGTCTCGATAGTCATCATGGATCCATCATTCCCTTGCCTTTATCAGCAGCAGGAACTGGTGCTGAAGTAGAAGAAGGCATAGATGCAGTAGATAAAGAGGGTAAGGGTAGACCTTCAAAAATAGATGGATCCAATGTGGGAGTAGAAGAAGATCTAGGGGTAGGTTGGTCAAGAATGATTGGCCAGATCTGTGAAAGAGCTCGGCTGATTGACATGGAAATGGAGGATAAGGGAGGTAGAGCATGTCTAAGGGGTCCAACATCTGGAGAAACAATAGCAGTACTCTGCACATGAAGATATGGCTTCAAAAGATTGATGAAATCAGTAATTATTTCACCACCATATTGCATAGCCTTTTCTAAATGATCCTTATTTTCCATAAACTTGTCCAACAATATGGTGAACTCTGTAAGTTTATGCACATGAGTGTTAAAATCTTGAGTCGCTGGAGGGATTCTCGAATTTTCTACAAGATATCTAAAGTGATCTGTCATATAACTTTTAGAGAAAATCCAGGAGAGATAAATATCTATTTTCATTGTGATATCTTATTGAGCATCATTGACTATCTTAGAATGAATCTTAACGAAGTACAATACTCTATCACTGTTTTTAACCTCTTCTATCAAAGATAAAAGATCCAAGCCACTGAAGGCACTCTAAGTTTCTTCCATGATTATGGATCTCAGCATAGAATCATCCAAAGAAGATGTGGAGGTCTGACCAGAAGCAGGTGATGCATTGACAGCTTGGGTTAGAACTTTGAGCTATTTCAGAACTTTTTGCAGGCATCCATTGTATTCATCGGTGAGCTTATTCAGATTTTCCACAAGCTCTCTCATGCGTTCCAGCATCTTGGTGTGTCTTTTTTTAATCTTTTAATCAAAAGAAAGGAGGTCTGGATGAACTTCAGACACAATTTCCCTAGCAAGGAGGGAATCAGATGGCTCAAGAGAAGCAACAACAGGTGCAGGAGCAGAAACAGGAGTAGGTTCTGATCTCATGGATAACTCATTCTGCAAACATGCTATCATATTTTTTAGATTTGCAACATCAACAATCAGAAGCTTATTCTCTATTCCAAATTCTTGAATTTCTTAGATCATCCTTGGTTGAATATGCATGATAATATTTTCCAAGAGAATTGATGCATCTTCTTTACTTAACTGAGTTACTGGATGAGGTTGAGTGGAGAAAATTTTCTCAACTGCAGCTAACAATGTTTCTCAAAAAACTTTCAGATCCTCTTTGGTCACAAAGGAGTGATGATCGGGTAAGGGTTCAGGTAAAGGTAGTGGTTTAGATTCTAGTTGAGGTCAGAGTCATCTTCAGACTCAGATTCGGATTCAGATTGAGGTTGGGGCTCTGGGTCTGGTTGTGGATGAGCTATATACATCAGTTGAGATAGAGAAGAAAGATCCATTTCAGTTCTAGACACTTGCTCTGACTCATTCACATCATAAAAGCTTGGGAAAACAAATCGGGTGTTCACATAGTATGAGAAAGCAGGTTGAGAAGATCTTGAAGATCTAGTTTTTGTAATCTCAAGATTTTGAGGTTCTTACCCCTCAAATTGTGCTTCCCATTCAGATTCTTGAGGCTCAAGAACATGGAAAAGATCTACAGGATCATCCCCAATCTCTTCACCAAATTCTTTCCTTTCTAACTGGAAGGAAATTTCCATAATCTATTTATCAGAGGGAATTATCTCAGGAACCGACTGTTCAACTGGTTGAACTTCCAGACTTGCTTATTTTTCAACAGAAAGATCCTCTTCAAAAGGATCTGCCTCAAAGGTTTCTTGCTATTCTGAATCAGGAAAAACCAACTTCCTTGCAGCATTAGGATGAACATCGGAATTTACATCCGCACAGGAAGCATGAGCTTCCTCTTCTCTAAAACTAGCACCACCTTCCTCGTCTTGAGGTATTTCATCAGGGATAACAGTAGGGACAACAGTCCTTTCTTTTTCAACCAGATCTGTTTTCATTTGAGGTCTTCCAGCTTCTTCTTGTGGAGATACTTCAGCAGTTAATTCCTCTTATTCTTCTTCTTCTGAATACTCAGCCACTTCATCTGGTTCAAAACTAGGATCAGATAGATTTTTAGGCTGTCTTGGATAGTCAACAGGATTAAACTTTTTATACACTTGATCATTATCCTCAACCCAATACTTCTTCCAGGGGTTTCAGCTAATATTCATTCTTCTGATGATAGGCATGGATAGGAAGAAATCAAGTTCTTCTAACTTTTCTTCATTTGGTCCAACCATCCCTTTGGAAACTAACATAGCCGAAATCATCCTTGAGTAAAACAGGGAGGTGGATTTGGAAGTGTCGTTGATCAGCTCATAGATATGATTGATAACACACTTGCATAGGTTGATCATATGGCCATTCTTTAACAGATGAATCAGGAACACATCCTGATACTTCATCACAACAAAATCTCCTTTTCTTGGACTAATCTATTTTTGAACAAACATGAACATAAGTCTAGTCTCCCCATCTAATTCCGCGGCTATGGCCCTTCTCAAGGTGCCATTTCCAGTCAGGTGTTCCAAATTAGTAACTAGGTCAAATATGAAGGTTGTTGGAGGAGGGTCTCTCTAATAATACTCACAAACTCCTTCTTGGAGAATCCCTAGGCATACAGCCTACAACCTCGAATAGAAAGAGCACTTTTGACCATTTATCTAGCTTTTCACCATAAATCTTTCTCCAAACTCAAAAGAAAACATTACATACTGATAAAATTGAGATACCAATCTTGGGTAGATCGGTCTATTCTATCCAGTGAACCATCCAAGCCATCCTTGATCACTTAAAAAATTCAAAACTAAATATATGTTAGAAAACAACAACTCTGGACAAACCACTTTTTCAGGTACAACTGTACGGCTTACCAGATTTGGGTTTAGAGGTCCTTCGGGAGCTATCCTAGGTATCCTTTTCTATTTCTTAGTGCGGTGCTTATCATATGAGGGTAAAGATGGACACTTCATCCTTGGCATCCACTGAAGGTTCGGGCGAGAGGGAAGAGAAGGTTCAGGAGGGTGTTCAGGTATGAAATCAAATGAAACCCTTAAGTTTTATCATTTGGGAATTCCAAACGTCATAAACAAACGTGGGAAATAAAATAGTGGTGAAATAACAGTAAAAAAATTACGTGATATGGGTTAAAATAAGAATTAAAAAAATCTTTCACGGTGAGACCGTGAGCGTGCGTTACGGTGTGATGAAAACTAGTCATCACGGTGCGACAGTGAGCATTCTGTGCAGTCATGTTGACATAGTAAGTTGACAGACCGTGAGCATAAAATCATGACGGTGAGACAGTGAACATAAAACAGTTACTTAGAAACAATGACTATGAAACCGTAAAGTAAAATATAGTAGTATTTAACATTAAGATTAGTAATATATTCAATTATGATTAATCATACCAATATCATGTATGATGTAGTCTAATCTTTCAGAATTTAATGGTTTAGTGAATATATCAGCAAGTTGATATTTAGTACCCATGAATTGCAAAGTGATATCAACTTTTTGATAATGATCCCTCAAAAAGTGATGTCTGACATTAATATGTTTTGTCCTAGAATGAGAAATAGTATTCTTAGAAATTTTAATTGCACTTGTGTTGTCACAATTCATTGGGACATGTCTGAATTGATATCCATAGTCTAGTAATGTGTGTTTCAGCCACAAAATTTATGCACAAAAACTGCCAATAGCTATGTATTCTACTTCTGCAGTATATAATGCAATAGAATTTTTTTTCTTACTACACCATGATACTAGTGACTTGCCTAAAAGGTGACACGTTCCAGAGGTGAATTTTTTATCTAACTTACATCCATCAAAATCAGCATCAGAATAACTAACTAATTAAAATTATTATCCTTTGGGATAGAACAATACTATATTGGGATTATGCTTGAGTTATTTGAAAATTCTCTTTACAGCATTTAAATGTGACTCTTTAGGGTTTTCTTGAAAACGAGCACACACACACACACAATAAACATAATATCAGGATGACTAGCAGTCAGGTAGAGTAGACTTCCAATCATTCCTCTATAAGGGGTTTGATCAACAGATTTACCATTTTCATCAAGATCCTTCTTACAGGTGGTACTCATGGGAGTGTCACAACTTTTTGTGATATCCAATCCAAAAACGTTTTAAAAGATCTCTAGTATATTTACTTTGAGTTAAAATAATTGAATTATCATTTTGAAAGATTTGAAATCCAAGAAAGAATATAAGTTCACCCATTAAACTCATTTCATATTCATTATGCATCATTTTAGAAAAATCAGTACATAATGTAGTTTTTGAAGATCCAAAAATAATATCATCTACATAATTTGTACAACTAAAACATATTTAGAAATTAGTTTTATAATCAAAGTAGGATCAGCTATTCCTTTTGTAAAACCATTAGAAATTAGAAAAGTACTTAATCTATCATACCAAGCTCTTGGAGATTGTGTTAAACCATATAAAGCTTTTGATAATTTCAAAATGTGATTTGCAAAATGAGGGTTCAAAAATCCAGGTGGTTGTTCAACCAAAAAATCCTCAGAAATATACCCATTCCAGAATTAAATCTTGACATCCATTTGATATAGTTTGAAATTTAGATGTGCAGCATAAGAAAGTAAAATTCTAATAGCTTCTAATCTGGCTACTGGAGCAAAAGTCTCCTCATAGTCTATACCTTTTTCTTGACTATATACTTTTGCAACTATTCTAGCTTTATTTCTAACTATGTTTCCAGATTCATCTACTTTATTTCTAAACACCCATTTAGTGCCTATTGAGAAAGTGTCTTTAGGTCATTCAACAAGGTTCCAAACTTTATTTCTTTCAAATTGATTGAGTTCTTCTTGCATAGAAATTACCCAAAATTCATCATTAATAGCATCATCAATGTTTTTAGGTTCAAGTTGTGACAAGAAGTCTTGATGTTCAGCCTGATTTCTATGAGAAGCTCTAGTCTGTGTCACTCTATCAAGATTTCCTACAACTGCATCTAAAGGATGATTCTTTAGAATTCTAGTTGATCTAGTAATGGTAGGACTAGAACTTTCCGGTTCTTCTCTAGGTTCGGGTTCATTAGGAACATATTATGGAATAAGTCCAGAACTAGTTTTCTTTATAGCTGGTTCATTGGATTTGTAATTAAGGTACAGAACATATAAATCTTCTTCATGATTTTCAAGAGAGGTTTTAGGCCCATGTGGATCAGTTTCATCAAACATGATGTGAACAGATTCTTCCACACATTTGGTTCTCTTATTAATGACTCTATAGGCTTTTCTAGTTAAATAATAACAAAGAAAAATTCCTTCATCACTTTTAGAAGCAAACTTATCAAGAATATCCTTTGAATTAAGAATAAAAACATTACAGCGAAAAACTCTAATGTAACTAACATTAGGATTTCTATTGTTCCATAACTCATAAGTGGTATTCTTAAGAACAGGTCTAATTAAGACTGTATTAATGATATAACAAGCTATATTGATAGCTTCATCCCAAAAGTAAATTGGCAGGTCATATTCATTAAGCATAGTTCTCGCAATTTCTTGTGGGGTTCTATTTCTTCTTTCTACTACACCATTCTACTAAGGTGTCCTAGGAGAAGAAAAGTTATGACTATAGCCATTGTGTGAGCAATAGGATTCAAACTCCTGATTTTCAAACTCACGGCCATGATCACTTCTTTGGGTTTTAATATTAAGTCCACTAAGATTTTCTACACATTTGGAGTATTTGAAAAAGTAATAACAAGCTTAACTTTTGTGAGCTAAGAAGTATACCCAAGTATATCTAGAAAAGTCATTTACTAGGACATAGTCATAGTGCTTCCCATTTAAGCTAGAAACTCTAGATGGTCCAAACAAATCCATGTGAACCAACTCGAGAGGTTGAGAAGTTGAAACATCTTTATTTGATTTAAATTAAACCTTATGTTGCTTTCCCTTTTGACTGGGATTACAAACATTATCATTTGGAAACTCAAGTTTAGGTAGGTCTCTAAATAAGTTCTTCCTAGTAAGTTTTCTAAGTGAGTTGAAATTGCAGTGTCCTAATCTTCTATTCCATAACCAGGACTCTTTATGAAAATCATTTTGACAGGTAACATTTTGCTTAGCTATGGAATTTAAATCAACAGCATAAACATTTTCATTTCTTAGAGCATAAAAAACTAAAACATTTTTAGAATTAAAAACATTACAAGAATCATTTTAAAATTTGAAATTAAAACCATTATAACATAATTGATAAATACATAACGGATTATATTTTAGTCCATCAACAAATAAAACTTTAGAAATTAATACTGAGTCAGTGTTACCAATTTGGCCTATGCCGATGATATTTCCTTTAGAATTATCACCTAAGGTGACTTGCCCTCCATCAACCTTTATTAAACTTTTGAAACACAAGTAATAACAAGACATATGTCTTGAACATCCACTATCCAGATACCATGTCTTCTTGTGGGAACTCTTCAAGTAGGTTTCATAGAAAACAAATTTAAATAGGAAATGCTTTTGGTACCCAAATATTCATGGTTCGAGACAGGTTAGCAATCAATGCTTTCAGTACCAACATTTGTCTTATGGGTCTCATATAATTCACAGAATCAAAAGATTTTGAAAGATAAACTCTATTATATTTATAACTAAGTGAATAACTAGTTGAAGCATACAAATGTCCAAAACTAAAACTTGCAGTATTCTGACCAGATTTAGGTATAAATCTATTCTTGGTAATCTGTCTTTGTCCAGGTTGGTATCCTATACCAGTAGTATATCTAGGTGAAATCTTCTTTCCTATCATTTGAGTAAGAGTATCTTTGTCATTTGTGAATTTCTCTAAGTCCTTTCTAAGTTTCTCATTTGACAATTTCAGTTAAGTGTTTTCTTTAAGCAACCAAGCATTATTTTCCATTTCTATGTCAAGATCAAATTTATGTTTAACATTCAAAGCAAACTATTTCTTTAAACCTTTGTATTTGTCTTTCATCTCAGTATAGGATTCCTCCAACATATCACAGTATTCAAACAGTTCAGATTTTGACATATTTTCAGAATCAGAATCATCTCCAAAATAATAATATTTTAAAGCAGGAGTTTCAGATGTTACCTTCAAAGTGTTTGTCATAAAACACATGTTTTCATTATTTCTGTTTTCAGTCTCAGAAGCATTAAATTCACTGGAGATATCCTTAGAATCACTCCATGTAGCCTTCATGGGTTTCTTATACTTATTATCCTTATACTCAAATTTCTTCTTGTATTTCATCTTTAGACAGTCTACTTTTATATCTCCTTTTCTTTTCCATTCATAGCAGACAACTTCATCAGATTTTTCAGATTTCTTCCAATCCTCTTTCCAGTGTCCCTATTTATCATACTTTCCTTTGTAATTTGATTTTCTGAAAAATTTCTTGTTCCTAAAAAACATCTAAAATCTTCTGGCTATGTAAGCCATTTCTCCATCACTGTCATATGCACTTTCAATTTCTTCATAGCTTGAGCTATCAATTACATGAAGCTTCTCCTTATCTTTATTCTTTGAATTAGTAGCCTTGGAAGCCACTGACTTCTTTTTTTGGTTCATCTTCTTTTTTTTTGTTTACCTTAAGTTCTTTCCTCATACATCATTAACTAACCAATAAGTTCTTTGACTGGAAGTTTACCAGTATCACAAGATTCTCTGATTGAAATAGAAGTGCCCCTCCATCGGTCTGGTAGACATCTCAAGATTCTCATAATTTGTTCCTTTGTGGAACAACTTTACCAAGTGAATTAATTGTATTGACTATCTCATTGAAGCTGAGATACATATCAGAAATAGGTTCCTCAGACTTCATCTTAAAATTATCATATTTGATAGTATAAGTATTTAATATCATTTCAAAAACATCGGTTGTTCCTACACGAGAAACACCCAAATTATCCCAAATTTCAAAATCAGTTTTGCAAGCAGAAATTCTATTAAACTCGTCAAATCCTAGAGCACAGTACAGGGCATTCATAGCTTTATAATTATTATTCTAAGCTGCCTTTGTAGCTTCATCCCAAGTGATTGTTTCAGTTTCTGGAATTTATATTGAGATTCTATAGTAGTCCAAATATCAAAACCCATGCTTTCTAAATGAATTTTCATTTTAAGTTTCCACTGAGCATAGTTTGTACCATTGAAAATGGTGGTCTATTAGTAGCAGCACTCTCAAGTCTATTATCCATTATAACTAGGTTGAGACAAAAATTTTAAAGATATCAAACTTTTGAAATAATAGAAATTTTAAGAACTTTAAAATACAACTAAAATCACAGTTGAAGAAACAGAGTATTTCAGAAAATATTTAAAATTTCTTTGATACCAAATGTTGGTCGGAGTGGATACTCAAGAGGGGGGGGGTGAATTGAGATCCAATTAAAATTTCTATTAAAAATATTTTCTATTTAAAATCCCCCAATTTATAAAACAAGTTAAACTTTATTGAATTTATAAATATTGTAAATGTTCACTTAGCTTCTCAAAGATTTATTAGGTCTGAGTTAATGTAACCACCAGATTGAACTATCTTTTGAAACTGACCTACTGATTTACAATAAGTGTAAACACATCCTAATTTAACTATAAAAGTAGGTTTAAAATAGTTTTTTATTTCAAAGTAATAACAGCGGAATAAATAAGATATATGTAGTATACTATAAACTTGAAATAAAGATGCATAGAGGATATAACAAGAGGTTCAGTCTCAAGACGAGACTTGGTCCTCTAAAATTTATATAAATTTGATCCAAACCCTAGATCAGGGTTAACAAAAGTTTACAAAACTGTTCAGGCCATGCAGGGACCACTACAATTGTTCTTCGTGGGAAACAAAACAAAGAACATGCCACACAAAGGACCTCTTCCATAGTTGACGTGGGTAAACAAGAGTAAACAATTGGTTTGAGGATTTTGATAACCTCCAGTTCACTGCAGGAGATAGTGTGTGTATATGAAATACAGAGTACACCACACTGCTCGAAAGTTAATAAATAAATCACTTAGATAGATGAGATAAGAGTTTAGAAAGCTCTAGTGATTATTAATGAAGCTCTGGACTCGTTGGATTCAGCAATAATGCTTCTGAGATCTTCTCTGATTTTTTTGTTGAAAAATTGAGTGTCGTAGTCATCTTGTCTTTTATAGATATGAAAGAGATCTCTTGATTTGTCGTGTGTTGTATAGTGGTGTTGGATTTCATTCATGAGAATTATTTGAAGGTCTGGAAAAACTCTTTCTTGATCAGGATTGTTCTTCTTGTAGTTCTCTCAGTGTATGTAAGTTCTTCTCATTGTATATTCACACTTGTGCACCGCTTCCCTTCGATATCGTGAACTTCATCTTAATCTTTCTTATATTCCACAAGTTCTAGCAGTAGTAATGATTCCATTTTCATAGGTACGAGATACGGTTTCCTAACATGCCAATAACTATCATTAAATAACATTAATTGCATTAAAAACATCAAATAAGACTGTTAGTATTATTTAAATAATATTGACAAAAAGTTAAAGAACGGTGTCACAGTGTCTTCTTCACAGTGTAAGGTTCACGGTATGAGCTTCATGGTATGAGCTTCACGTTATGAGCTTCACGGTATGTTCATGTCACGGTGTCTAGATCACGGTGTGTCCTTCACAGTGAGTTCATACTTTGAAAAATATCTGTATTTGGACTTAGACAGAATATGCAGAATATGGATTAATCTTAATCGTTAGAGAGTAAGAGAACTTGAATAAAAAACATAAATTCTTGATAATATATGTGATATTTGTGATCATGCATATGACTTGTAAATAATAAATATAGTAATTAACATCCATAATATTGTTATCATTAACCCATGAAGAGTAGTTATTGTTGAGATTGAAGCACATTAGCAAGATGTTCAATGAATATTGAGATTAATTAACACTAAAAGGATTTGTGATCATTAAAACATGATTAACACATGAGGAGTCCAACAAAATATTTGGATATGAGGTTATGTTTAGTGTCATCCATTTTATATTGATGTTGATGGTGAGTATTCTAGATCTGTAAAAAGTGAGTTAGTGGAGTTTTGAAAATTTATTCTAAATAGAGAAAATAATTATGGTTCTGTTTATATCCACCAGTTGAATGATGAAATTTTTTTAATTTATTTTGATATATTTTAAAATATTTTGATTAATATCACACTTCCCTAGCTATGTTAGATTCCTATGATATTTATCTTATTATAACAGGGATCCACCTACACAAAATGGATTCTCTCTTTCTGAAAATGTTTATGAAATAAGTGTGGGGGAGAATGTGAGGGAGCTGATTCAAAGTGTGGATTTTAAAATTGATATCCCACTGATTTTCCACTATTTAACTAATTTTTTGGGTGAAATTATTGAATTTAAAACTACTTGTCAAAGGAGGCCAAGTCTTCATGTTTTGGAATTTTTGAGTAGAATTTTCATGATGCTGAGTGGCCTAAAATATTGTATAAACATAAAAAATTGTCAAAAGGTAAAATTAAGGGGTCAATTAATAATGACACATACCAATAGAATGATCATTATTAGAAAAAAATAGTGTATAAATTCTATCAACGTATGGTAAACATAGAGCTTTATTAGAGGAACCCCCTAGTTTTCGTGTATTCTATTATAAGTTTATATATGAATAAATTCACTATAATTAATTATATATCTCCATGATTTAGTGAACCATTATTTAAAATATTTTCATAGACAAATTTTCTCTATTTTTTTATGGATTTTATTTTTCTAGTCACCAATTATCGTGGGGGGAATGTGTTTCGGTGGTCTCGGTTGGTGTTGAGCATTCATTTTCAGTAGAAGACTCATGTCATACATTCGCGCCAGAAGGAATATTCCTATGGAATAATATTGTAAAACACTTTCCCAAACTCAATATCTAGTCAATTTGAATTATTTTGTTTATTTATACATTTTATATTCAATATTTTAACATTTTAAGAACATCAAATTTTCAACCAGATGACTATTTCATTGTTTTAAGGAAGGATTGAATTATATTGTAAAACATTGAATGGAATATTCCACATTTAGGGAAGTACAATATTTTAATTTTTGAAAATTTTAATTTATATATGAATTTTTTTCCTACTATGAATTAAGTTTGGGGGGGTCCCCATGACTTTTTTAAAATTGTGTATTTGTTCATGTTGGATATCAACATTCTACAATTTAGTGAGGTAAGAATTATATTGACATTCTCTTTGAAACATGATTGAAAACATTTCTTTTACATTAATTCTATTTTATCTATATAATTTGAATCAAAATTATTCTATTTGAACTAAATTGAGAAAAATAAAATTGGTTTTTTGAATCAAAATCTTGTCATTTTTATAAAATTAAAACAATATTATGTTCTCTCTTTTTGGGTGGGGGCATGTTATTTCTTTTGATTGTAATTTTATCTTTACTATTTTTTATATAAAATAAGTTTGAATTTACCTATTACCCCTTCCCAAAACTATACCTTCTGAATTTCCAATTTTTTTGATTGAAAATCCCACCCACTCTATGAATCATCATTGGGGAAAAAGTTGGTTTTAATTTTTGGGTGAGATCATCACATTGAGTAATTGTGATTCATGTATACCACATAAAAAACCATTAAATTTTTTCAAATTATCTCTCTACCATGATATAAATATAAATATATATATTAAAATAGATAAAAATACCCCAAAAATGTTATAAAAATCATTCATTTCACCATGCTTAGGTTTTTATTGCACTCAACATTTAGGGGAAGAAAATTCAAGATTGTTGAGTGATTATGTCAATTTTCTTGGGGAATATTATTTTAGTAGCTAGGAAAGGGGGTTTTTAGAGATATTATTATTAAATTAATATTATATATTTAGACAACCTTAAATTTGATCATAAACATAGGATAAACACACTTTTTTGGAAAGTCTTTTTGATAGCCAACTTTAATGACAATCATTTCAGTCCATTGAATTTGGATGTAAGGGGTTAAAGGGTACCCGATGGTGGGTATCTATTGGAAGGGTTTTTTAGAATTTAAATTATAGAAAAAATTCCATTTTCAATTTTATTATATGTTTTTAACATTTCTTTGTACAAGAAATACGGATTGGTAAAATTCAAAGAATGTACCTTTTAAAAAATAATATCAATTAGGTGAAGTGAATTTTGAACCCAAATAATGAAGGGAAAAATTGACTTATTTAATTTTTATTGGAGTAAAATCAATCAATAGAAAAAAAACAAAATAAATCGGATCCTTATTTTGTGGAACCTTGTGGAGAGTGAAAATTGATAGTGCCTCTTGTTAAAATACTATTTCTATTTTTATCTAACATGTTTCACTCTTGTAAATAGAGCTATTTTTAATTGAAATATAGGAGTGTGTAACATTAATATAAGATAAATTATTTTTTATATAGTGGAGCGGTTTTTTACTTCTATAAATTTGGTGTCACATAGAACATAACAGGGATGAATAATTTTATATTCATTTTTTGTAAATATATAAAATACAGTGAATTTACTAGGAGTGAAATTTATTAATTGGGGGGATATTTGATGTGGAATTTAATTCTATATATTTTTCACATAATTTTTCACTTTATATGGTCTTTTAATTATTAATGTAATGTATTTTAATTAATAAATAATCCTTTGTTGTCTTTTTATTATTAAATTGACAAAAAATTTAATTTCATTTCAATTAAAGTATATTTGTATTTATCATAATATGTATATATATTATTTATAATTAATAAATTAATGTACCATTAACCTGTATTTTTTTATCATTCTTATGTTTAAAAAATGAGTTCTTATTTTATATTTTTCTATTTCTTGTATTATTTCATTTAGTGATTTGAAAATAACTTTTTTATTATTCATTATCATTATTTTATTTTCTTTATTTTTTATTATATTATATTTAAATTTAATTATTCAAATTATGTATTATTTTTATTTTTCTATGAAAGTGACATTTATTTTCATTATTTTTGTAATTAATTTTATTTTACTCTTGTTTTCCTCTTAGTTGAATCCATAAAATCTATTAATTTGTTTTTATTTTTTGTGAATTAATAAATTTAATTTTATATTTTGGATTTTAAATAATGATGCATAAATTTTTTATACATTGTAATATTTTATTAAAATTTAATTCAATATTCATCATTTATGAAATACATTTTTATTTAGATCTAATTTTCATTAAATATTAATTATTTTAAACAAGTATTTATAATGAATTTATTTTATATAATTTTTTAAAATATATTAACCAATTAAAAATGGAATTAATTTATTTATTACTTAATTTGTTTATTTAAGTAATTTGATTTTATTTGAAATATTTCTAAATGTGAATTGGAATTTTAAATTTTTTTATATTAATTAATTTATTAAATAATATTTTTTATATTATTGAATTTTTATGACCCGCCACTAGAACAGGGAACCTCCCCTATTTCACTAACTGACAGCATGTGCACCCACCACCAGTAGAAATCTTCCATCATCCATTTTAAATTGTTACTCCTTCAGTCGAAATTACACCTATACTCATTACTTACACTTTCCAATGGAGGCTTATCCTTTCCACCCATCGTTGTCATCTCATTTCCAACCTATTACTACATCCAAATCGGTGACTCAATGAGTCACCGCCAACCACTAACCAATGCTTCCTCCCATGAGTCACAATTTTATCAAACTAAATGTTTCCCCATCCCACCACTTCCATCAATGACTCATTATTTCACTGAATTCCCCTTTGCACCCACGATTTCCCACCACTCCACCTGCTACAGCCCCCAAAATCTCACAGCTCTCAAATTTTCCAACCCGAACTACCAAATCAAAATCCACACCACAAAAATTGTAATAGAAGAATAACCCATATAATATGATGAATCAAATAGAACATTTGGAGACCATAATCCAGATGAAGAATATTTAGATTTATTTATCTAAAACATACATAAATTGAAGATGTTTTCCCCTACCAGTCGAAACTAAGACATTATAGTGGAAGACATGGTTGTCACTCATGAGTCTGAGGCTATACTTCACCAAAATTCTATAAAAACCTGAACTAGAGTAGTATAATCAGTTACACGATCAATTCCACGAGCCACCATCAATGTAGAGACCCGAGGCCCCCGAGGGATAGCCACCGCCGTTTAATCCCTTTACTCCAGCAACATTGATGAAATTTATAAACCATGTCACATTCATTTCATGTCGCCCATATCCAATCACACCAACACCATTTGATGTCACCTACACCTCTACATGCCTTGATCTTCTCTTGAGGCCCCTCGACCGTTCCTTCAAACGTTGATCACCTCTCCCCAATTTCTCTTATATATATATATATATATTATATATTAAAATATAATAATAATTATATGTAATAAATCATATAATAATTATAATAATAGTGTCAATTTATATATATCATCATGGTTATTTGTATATATATTTAAATTTAAATAATAATAGTTTCTATAATAACTTCTAGAATTTATATAATATAATCCTTTTATTAAAAATACATAATTATTTTGTATAATTATATGTTTTTATAATCATGTGTTTACAATTAATAATAATAATTATTATTATTACATTATTTAATTTGTAAAAATACTTTTATAAGTATATTTATATAGTTTTAGTTTATATTAATTTTCATTATTAGTTCATTTATTTTTATTTTCTATTATAAATTTATATTTTCCTAAATTATTTTTATTATTTTATTGATTTTATTTTAAACTTTTTTACATTTTTTATTGTTTTGGAGAATCGTTTATCAACATAATGATGCTTAAAGACCATGGCTGCTGTTATTAAAGGATGATCATAAACAATGTCGTACATGCTATGCCACATACTGAGAACATTAACATGGATGTGACCATGAGCACAAACATTGAGTGCGTGGAGAATTCATTAGATAAGAAGAATATTATAGAAGGGGGTGGTTTACATTCAAGAGTCATATGGGGGATATTAAAGAATCGTATATTGAATATAATTGAACAAGTAAGAGGCATTCATTAAAATAATCTGTCCATTCCAGATCAACATATCCAATCCATCCATCTCTCCGTCATCCCATATTGACCCATTTACCATTAATATAGAATAGAGTAAGGAGAGCGAAACTATGTAGGGAGTAGAATTTTGGGCTAGAGGAGGGGATCAAACTCTATAGATATTCAACCTCATCTATTTTCTCTCATATTATACATTTCTATTTTTACGTGTATGAGTACTTAATGAATTTTTGTGGAATCATATTTTTTTTGAATTTCATTATATTTTATACTCTTAATTTCATCAATTTCATCAATGTATATATTTTTGGATATATCATTACATTCCTGATGAGCTTCATGTTTTATTTATTCTACGTACTGATAGGTGATGATAGCGATCACATTGCCTTTTATTTTTAACCAATGTATTAAAAACAAAAATGTTTAATGTTATATTTTTCATTGAGAATAAATTAAATTTCTATGTGGTTACTGAAAAAAGAAATTACTTGGAAAAATCAATTTTTTTATGATCTACGGAAGCGAGAGCTCGATGGATCAGTAATATTTTTCTCAACACCCAATTTATTTTTGGTTAAAACGGTATTCAAAAAAATCATTAAATCAATTTATAGCATTCTGATCTCCCTAATATCATCCAATTATTATATTTCTCTCTATCTTTTTTTCATTCAACACATTCCCAAACATTTTATTTCACCCACATTTTCACACACTATGTACCAATGTTTTCGTAGTTTACATTTATTTTTTGTTTTTTTTCTGTATGTTTATTTCATTGGTCTTCACATCATAATCCTTCTCTATGGTTCATCCTTCATTATCATAATTCAAATGTATGTATGTTACATAAATATTATATTTTCATTAGTCCATAAACATCATCATCACATTATATCACGATCATATGATTCTGAACCCCTCTAGGGGTTTTATCCGATAAAATTTGGTATATCCCTATATGTCACCATGGTGGGATCATATATCATTCTATATTTTTCTATATAAGTGATCATGGTATCATCATGAAAAACATTCAATGAGTGTTGATCCCATATGTATTATGATAATCTATAAGGCTTTGTTGGGTCCCCAAGTGTCCCTAAGTGTGATCACTAACATGGATGATGAAAAATTTAGAGATCATGTGTGTACATATTTAGTGAGTCCTAATATGCATGACCTATTAGATGAGCATCATTAGTGAAAATATGGTTCAAGTATTTGGTTCTCCAATGTGAGTGTTACCTTTAATCTATGATAAGAATTAATGTTTCTTTTGGAAATGGGGATGGACTTGTTTGTTTAAGGTGAAATCTTTCCAATCTGTTTCTAACGGGGTTATTCATAGAACAGGAAACATGAAACTATTCTATATCCATTATGACCTATATTACAAAGGTAGGTTCTCATTAGTTGTGGACTGATGAGGATTAAGAATTTTCTTTGGTCGAGAGGATGGGAGGTCAGGCTCATCACACCTTTTTAGGGGAATTATTACCTACTCCAGGACACTCTTATAGATTTAAGTTATATTCAAGAATCCTTATTAATTCACCAAGTATGAAAATGAGTTTTCCATTAGATTTAGAAAATAAATGATTAAAATGTATGGGATTTAAAGAATCTTTTATATTTATTTGATGTTCTTCCTTGATGGAGAATCATCTGTATGTATTAGAGATTCTTATTCAATGGTATCCTCCAATACATTATATTGAAATCTCTTGGTCATTATGATAACTGTACTGGTTTTAAAGACACTCAGTGGGGCACTTGAAGTTTATTTTCGTTGAAAAAGATAGGGATTATTTCAGAGTTGGGATCATACCCGTAGATGGGCTACCTACGTATCCTTGTTAAGGAATCCGAACCCATGTAGTTAGAAAATAAGGATATTGTTTAACATCATATGGGATGGAAAATAATTAATGAAAAATGGTCTGGAACCTTATAAAGGATTCCTATGTACTCTTCTTTTAAGGCAGAGATCAAAGTCCACGTAGTTCTAGAGAGGATTATGCAAGGTTAATGGCCCAAAAAGAGATGTCATTATTATTTTTACACTCTAAGCCTATGTGAGTCATGCTTGGTGTAAGAAACAAGAGGTATCAGTAAACTTGACAATAGTTCCACGAAACTTTTAGTCATGAGAAATGATGTGGGGCTTATGTATGTATGATGCCCCATGTAAATGAAAACGAAGACTTATTTTAAGAAATTATCCCATTAGCAGGGTCCATAGAGGTATTTGTACATTATGGATATTTGGAATTTTAACTCAAGGGTTACTCCTGAGAAAGAGACTCAAATTTAAAGGAACTTATGATTGGGGTTTATTCCTGTGAAGGAGGCCCAATGTTAAAGGAAATTATGACTGGGACTTACTCTTGAGAAGGAGGCCCAGGTTAATGGGACTTGTCACTTATGGCATACTTCTGATAAGGACACCCAAATCAAAAGATCTTCTCATCTCAAAGGATGAGGTTATATAGAAAAACTCCAACCATGGTGACATAAGGCTTGTATGTAACAACGTTTTGGGAGAGGATATCACATAATTACTTTGAGATAAGGAATCCAATAAGGGAAGCATTCCCTAAATGTCTTTGAAGTGTGTTTTGAAGGAAATGTCTTGAATAAGAGAGGTGGATTTATGGAAAGGAGGTGATTAGGAAGGAGTTGCGCATGTATTGTTCTGGCGTGCAAGTCCTTGCCTCACAAGTAGTCTTGTGTGATATTAGTCACCTTGGGTGATGAATAATCCATAAGTTAATACTTGGGTGACTTTGAACTCAAGCCTTTAGTATCATCCCTAGAGTCTTTTAAAAGAGTGGCGCGCAATTTTTGTTGCTATGGCAAGGCGGCGTGCAAGTGTTTCCATTTCCCTTAAGGGCTGGACACTTATGTGTGCATGTATTGATGGGTTCTAACACTTAGGACTTATTCTATATCATTAGATCTTCCATTCTAGGTAAGGAATTACCTAACAAATGTTCGGAATACATCAGACATATACTTGGAAGATGAGAGCGTGAATATGAGTTTCGGAAAATTCATCTTCAAAATGGGGGGCCCACAGTGGCTAATTAAAGGCTATTGGGTACCTTGGACGAAAAAAGAATAGGGAACACAAGTAACTTGTGTGACCCATATGTTGCACACCAGTGACTTTCACGGCATGTAAGAAACTTGCATGACTCCCTCCAAATGGGTTCCTGGTCCATGCCTCTGTCAATTTTTAATGTTCTTCAAAAGGTGACCCTCATTGTGTTTAAGGTATTACCTTTTTCCATTCATTGAACACTTTGATGGAAAAGAGAGTCAAAAAATTCCCCTCTCAGAGTTGGATCCAATAAAATGAAAGAGGATTTGACTCTAAGGAAAATGACAAACCAGGGTTGAGCGGTGCACAGGTTTCAAGTGCGCATTGTGCGGTGTCCCAAGCTAAGGTTGATCATGATGCAAAGCTGAATGAGATGAAGAATAAGATCAAGGAGAATGTTTTCCAGCTGATTCACATTCAGCAAAATCTATATTCTGTTACTGGGGAACTTGAACATCCTAACAATTCATTAGAAGGATTGCAAACAGATGGTATGAAATCCATTGCAGATGCTAAGAAAGCACTCCTTCATGATGAAAAGAGTGAAGCGGGTTGAGTTAATGAACTTCAAGTGGCTACTTATGAAGCTCCAGATGTCGTAAATCAAATGAAATTTTATGTTGAATGCCTTTTGTAGTTCTTGAAAATGTGAAGATACTCTAATCTGTAGATGTTCTTCTAATTTTGTGCATCAATGAAAAAAGACTTTTCATCTTCAATCATTTGTACCTAAATTCTCTTGTTAACTACTTTAATTAAAAAAATTACCTAAGATAATTGGCCTAGTAAGCATTGTTTTATTTTTTCTCGTATTATACAAACAACCCCACAAACTTTGCATATTTTTGTTTCTCAATATTTCCTAAATCATACAAAATATACGTTTATTGAGCTGGGACTCAACTTTTTTTCATATTTCCAATTATTGGTTCCCAATTTAATGAGTACCCTATCTCCTGTTGGAAGTTTAAAGACATGCATGTTAGACATTAAAAGGATAATGTTTAAGGTCGAATAATATTGAATGAATGGATTAAAATTGACTCAATTATTTGATAATTTTTTTGAAAACATGTTACCACATTCAAGTATGGGGGAAAACATGTAAACTATGACCTAAGAAATTTTGAATCTGATTGATGATATGAAAAAAGGATAAAAGGAATCAGAGGAAGAATTTCCTAATTGTGAAGTTACCACTATTTGAAAAACCTGTTAGTGGGTTTAATTATGCAGGGCCACTTAAGGGCATTGGCTGCAAAGTCAAATAAAAGCATCTTTTGGATTATAGGTCCATTATGTAGATTTTTTATGCAAGTACACATAAGGGCACGTGCTACATAATTGGGAAAAAGAACTCCCAGAAATTTTACATTTCTATTGCAAGAAGCCAGTGAAAGTTTATGGAGATTCAACATTCCCAAAGTATAGAGTCTGCTATATGGAGAGAGGTACATGAATATGGAGATGATATTCCCAATCAATATTTTCAAAGAATTGGATGAATGTCACTCCTCCGAAGTTCTGACCCAAACGTTGGGAAGGGAAATATAAACCATAAAGTTGAATATTTTCAGATAATGAAAAAGTGTATGGGACAAATATGTTAAGGATGGCTAGTTTTTTGCGGATCCATACATAACATTGATAAAACCAATAATAACAAAAGAGGTTTTCCCCTTATGAATAAAGTTATAACTATTTGACAAACCCATTAGGGGGGGTTGAATTATGCAGGGCCACCCGAGGGCATTGGATGTATAGTCAAATAATAGTATATATTGGATGACACGTCTTTCATGTAGACTATTCATGCAAGGCCACCTAAGGGAAGGTGCTGCATGGTTAGGAAAAATAATTTCGGGGTATCAGACATTTTGTTACCATAATTCAATAAAAGGGTAACTGAGATCTGGAAGTATTTAAGGTTAATAGTATGACACATGAAAATGAGTATTTTCCAATGCATGAATGATATACATAGACCAATACTGATCATAATCATGTTTTGGTTGGGTCCTGAATTGAGATGTTGGACTTCACTTCATATCTAATTAAGATGAGAATCAAGCCATACAAAGTTCTAGAAATACAGTTTTAACGTCATGTGGTACAAGAGCATTGGACTTCATAGTTTAGGGTAATAGAGTTCAAACCATAATTAGGGAGACACATTGTGTGTCTGTTATAAACCTGAGGTGAATAATGACCAGGTTTTTCATACCACATTAATGTGCTCACAGGGGGACTTTCAGCCAAGGGACTGTCATTGGAGTTTGGGGTTAGGCCCAAAGACTTGGGGCCGGGTTCGAGGGAAGCTCGAATGTTTCTACGTATCCCATAAGGATGGGAATCAAGCCATACGTAGTTGTTGAAATACCCTCTGTACAGATTTGGTTTGTAGATGTGATGGGTAAAATGGGTCTTTAGTGCAACGATGGTTGTATCCAAGATTAAAGTTTCGGGCATTTCCATGTATGCACATAGTCCTTGGAATATAACATGATTGGAGATCAATGTCAATAATGAATACCTCTCAGGTAAGGGTGTCAGAGACTATTGTAGTTTATTGTCGTACGGGTCAAAAGTGTGAATAGTTTAAGGTCATATGCATGGACTGGTGCTACATAGTTTAGTGTCATGTAGCTATGAAGTATTCCTATGCAATTTAATGTCTTGCAGCGAGGGAAATGTGGGACTGTATAGTTTAACGTCATATAGCAAGGATGATGATGAACTAATGGTAATATATTGGTTTGGGGGGGCTTCAGGGATCAACATCGTAAGAGATGGAGGTGAACCGATGTATAGATATTGGTTTTGGGCTTAAACCTCAGGAGGTTACCTAAGTACCCTTCCTAGAAGGCAAGGATCAAAGTCTGCGTAGTTTGATTGAGAATGAATTGGTGATATATTTGTACATGAGGACAACCCAATGATGGTTTTGGGGCTTATGCGTGGTTAGCGGCCCAGAGAGGGTGTTATGGTTGAAGCTTATTCTAAGCTCACATGAGTCATGCTCGGTGTGAGAAAGAAGAGGTAACAACAACCCTAACGATGCAAAGTTTAACATCATGTGGGACAAATGGGAATTGTATAGTTTAACATCTTGTAGCTATGACGTATTGTATTTTTACGTCTTGCATGACATGTGTACCATTTAATTTCATGTAGGGCGTATAAGGGACCGTTTCACAGTTTAAATGTCATGTGTCACAGACATTGGGTGCTTGGTAGTTTAACATCTTGCAGCTCAGACGAACAGTTTAACGTCATGTTGGATGACTAAGGGGACACAGTTTAACATCATGTTGGATGATAGAAGGGCTATGTAGTTTATTGTCCTATGGCAAGGATAAAACGGACAATGCAGATTAATGTGTTGTAGTGGGGAATAAATGGACCATGGTGTTTAAATTCTTGCAGTGAGGACTAAAGGGATCATGTAGTTTAACGTCTTGTAGTGAGGACTAAAGGGACCATGCAGTTTAAAGTATTACAGTGGGGACTAAAGGGACCATGCAGGTCTTGCAGTGAGGACTAAAGGGTGAATTTGTGTTAGCCAAAATACTTCTTCAAGAATATTGCATTGGTTGGAGTTGTAATGAGTTCAACATCCATTGAGATTAATGAATAAGATATAATGTAGTAGACCTTATGTATTGAATAATGTCCATCCCACTTTCGATCAAGCATTGGAGGTTTCATTCCAGGAATCATTGGAGTTCTGAGGACCAATACCAATTCTCCTTGAATGAATGACTGAAGAAAAGTTTTTTTATTGAAAGCTCACGCTATTTGATTCTGATAGACTTTTAAGTGGTAACAGGTGCACACTATTTTTTCATCTAATCAATCAAATTCATCAAATCACTTCATTGATTGTTAATCTAAAGATAACTGGGCACAATTGGAATCTCTAAGTGAAGGTAATTGAACCTCAAGGGTAAGACTGCTTCTGTTCCATAAACCAATGAAATGGAGATGACCATGTAGCAGTGCGGGTGGTGTTCCTATAATCCCATAAAGCATGAAAATGTTTACCAGGTCATGATTTCTTATCTTTATCCACAATCATTTTTAGTATATCTAAAATAGTCTTATGGAATGCTTCTATTTTTCCATTGGCCGCTGCATGATAATGAGATGAATGGTTCTATTTGATGTTGTATTCATGAGACAACTTTCTCATCTTAGATGAACATAAGTTGGTGTCATTGTCCATCAATATGGTATGAGAACCACCAAATCTGGTAATGATGATTAACTTGATGAAGCTAACAATTCCTTTAGAA
The DNA here is from genome assembly GCA_963277665.1 of Viscum album. Classification (NCBI taxonomy): domain Eukaryota; kingdom Viridiplantae; phylum Streptophyta; class Magnoliopsida; order Santalales; family Viscaceae; genus Viscum; species Viscum album. Next base: position 1,043,628,405 of record OY728135.1, on the reverse strand, counting down.
CGAACTTCTTTGAGAGGTATTTCCTCTACCCATTTGGAAAAGAATTCAGTACGAGTACGAATATTCATAAAATTCTTGGGTGTAGCCAGAGGATATGGTCCTACTATATCCATTCCCCATATGGAAAATGGCCATGAATATTTATCTATATGAAGTAACATTGGGGGTTGATGAATGAAGTTAGCACATAGTTGGAAATAATGACACTTCTTAGTGAAATCAACATATTCTTGCATCATTGATGGACAGAAGATTCCAAGACTTTGGATTTGACCAGAAAGTCTATGTCCACACTAGTGGGCACCACAAACTCCGGCATGTACTTCATTCATGATAGCCATTTTCTCTTCACCATCAATTCATATGAAGAGAATCCCATCAAAACCTCTCTTGTAGAGAAGTTATTGGTGATCTGGGAAATCATAAAGAGTAAAATTGACCACACATCACCGGACATGTTTTTCCCCGGATCAATCATGTGGGAGTGTTCCATATTAAAGGTATTTACTTATTGGTGTCATCCATCCTGTAGTATGACCATATGGTTTAGAAATGGGACTGATTTCATTGATTTCTTCTTTTCTAATTTTAACAAAATGTGAAACTACACGATGATGGGCAATACTGATGATTGTTTCTTCATGATTTGGATCTACTATGGTTGTGTCTACATTATCCAATGCATCAGCTTGGGCATTTTGTGATCGCGGGACATAATTAAATGTATTTTCTGAGGGAAATTCCACCATTAACTCTCTGACGTAATCACAAAAATGTGATTTAATATTCTTTTCTGATGGCATAATCCCCAATGATTTGTTTGATTACCAAATTTGAATAACATTTTTCCTTCATGTGATTCACCTGCGCCTGAAGCACAAATTCCAAGACTTCGATGAGAGCTTGGTATTCTTCTTCATTTTTTGTACCACCTTCTGATAATAAAAAATATTAAGTAGTCTTCTTTTTCTGGGGAAATAAGGACTATTCTTATTCTCACTTTTTTGAGTTTAAGATTTTTCATTCTCTTCCTTGTTGGACTTCTAGAGGCACCATCAAAGTCAATTTCCCATGTTTGAGGGTTATCATGATTATAGAGGAGCTCTTCATCAGGAAGTTCAGTATTTAATGATGTATCTTCTATAAATGGATGCTCGTAAAGGAAATCACCCAAGGTTTGGCCCTTTATTGCCTTTTGTGACACATACTGGATATCAAACTGCTGCAAAAGATCTGCCCACCATTCCGAACGTCCTTTACAAATTTGACAACTAAGGATAAAATTGAGCGGTCTATTTTGAGATACCAATTGGACCGCATGATGTTGCAAGTAGTGTCTCAATTTCTGAACTGCAAAGATAAATGTTAGCCAACACTTTTCAATACATCAATATTGAGTTTCTGCCTCACGAATAGTTCGACTGAGATAGTAAAGTCCATTTTCATTCCCAACATCATTATTTTGGGCAAGGAAGGCACCCAATTATCGCTCTAAAGCTATCACATAGAGGATATGTGGTGTTCCTTAAACAAGTGTCATTAATACTGATGGAATGAAGATATATTTCTAGATTATATCAAATGCCTCTTGTTAATCTTCTGTCCATTGGTAGGTGACTCAATTCTTCGTTAATTTTGTGAAGGGTAAATAGTTGGCCGCCAAATTGGCAATGAAACACCGAATATATGCCAAGTGTCCTTGAATTACTCTTAATTCATTCAAATTTTGAGGAGGTCAAATACAAAGGATTGATTTTGTTTTCTCAGGCTCAACTTTGATATCACAATGGCATACAATAAATCAAATAATTTTTCATGAGGTTACCCCCGAAAGAACATTTCAAGGGGTCCATCTTCAAATTATGTTGTCAAATTTTGTTGAATATGATCTTCAGATCAGCCATGTGATTAGAAAAGTTTCTAGATTTAACAACCAAATCATCCACATAACATTCAACAAATTTCCCTAAAAAGGGTTTGAAGATATGGTGCATGGAACGTTGATACGTTGCACCTGCATTCATCCAGCCCAAAGGGAATTATAAGATAGCAAAACACACCTTGAGGGGAATTGAAGGCTGTAGATTCTTCATCTCTTGGAGCCATTCGAATTGGATTATACCCAGAATATCCATCCATGAAGAAAGTGCTTCACAGCCAGATGTTGCATCAATTAAAAGTTCTATGATCGGAATTAGAAAATCAACCTTGGGACATTGTTGATTAAGGTCTTTGAAGTCAATGAAAACTATAATTTGTCCATTCTTCATTTTCACAGGGACAATATTATCTAGAAATTTGAGATATTGAACTTCTCTAATGAAGTTAGCCTTGATATTCTTATCAAAATCAACTTCAATTTTGGAGGTATAAGTTGTGTGTCTTCATCTTGCTGCTTGCTTAAATCATAGATGTTCTTCTGGAAACACATATGATGAGTAGAAACATCAGGATAATGATCTGTAATTTTTTAATTATTCCAAGAATATATATATATATATATATATATTTATAAATGATGTATAAATTTTTTTCTCTTCAAGGGTCATGGATGCAATAATTAAATTGGGGCATGGATCATCTTTTGTACCGAGATTTATTTCTCTGAGTTCATCCAAAGTGGTATAGACACCATCTTCAAATGCTAGAGGAGCATCCCTGATATCTTCCTCTTCTTCTTCAATATGTTTTACTTCTTATGATTCTACTTGTATAGTATATGACGAAGAAAAATTCCCATGATTAGTGGAGAAGTTAAAATTTGAAAATTTTGAAGAAGAGGCTGCCATTTCTAACTATATTGATGATGAATGGTCTTCCTAGGTTGATATAGAGGATATGATTGATTGAGAATCGACATTATTATTTTCTTCTGGTATTGCTATAACTTCTGCTGGCCTTGATGATGAAGTATAGAATTGATGGATTTCAGTGGACGAAATGAAGACATCTCCATTTAAGCATTCATCATTGCTTGGACAGTAAAGAATTTCTCCCATCTTGTTTGGCTCAATTGCTGTAATTGACATTATGGTAGTTTCCATAAGAGTGTTTGGATTTGGGCCCATCCCGTCAATTTGACTGATAGGAAACATGTCATCTGTACTCACATCTATGAATGGGTTTACTAGAATCTTTTCCAAACCATGTGGAGCATTAATTTTGGTGACCTTCTTCACTGTGGATTTTTCCTTTCCCTCAATGTGATAAAATTATGCCTCAATGTATTGAGATTCACATGTTTTGAATTGGAATTTGTCACCATACAATGTACCAATTTGACCATTGATAATATATATGAGACATTTATGGTATGACGAATGTACGACCACATGTTGATATTTCCAAGGTCTTCCAAGAAAAATATTTAAGGTTGTGTCCTGATGAACAACCATATAATCTGAATTAGATACATTGTATCCAAACTGAATTCGGTGTGTAATTTCACCCATAAGTTCTTGTTCATTCTTATCATATCCTTACATCATCAATGTTGAATGAGATAAATTATATTTGGTGAGGCCTAATCGATGAAGTGTACGAATAGGAATGAGATTGAGTCCTGATCCATTATAATGATAGATCATCGTATGTCTATATCATTGACTTTTCCAAATAGATACAAAGGGATGATATGTCCATGTAGAACATCATATTCATATTCATCTGTAAAAGATATATCTACATGGAATTCTGTAGGATCATTCACTATATGGTAGACTTCAGCCGCATTTATTTCAGTTTTGAATTCTGGAAGACTTGACAAAGCCTCAATAAGAGCCTCTCTAAGATCATTTGATTGATTAAAGGTATCCAAAATTGATAACTTGGACAATACATGGGACTAATGTTACAATACATCATAATTTTGGTCCAAAGGTCTATGTTTCCAATCATGAATATGTGGTTTCATAGGTTCCTTTGAAGTTGATGCTTTAGCAGTATATAAAACCCGTATCTGGGTAGGTGTTGGAAAAACTCCTAGATTCAGTAGATTAGACTAACCAAATCTATCTATTTTTTGAGGGGAAGAAGGTGGGACCTCTAACTGATCTTCCAAAATAACTGTGTCAGGACCAATTCTTCCATGTGTGGAAGAACTTTCTTATTCCTGTTGAGCCCACTGAAGGGCTTGGCCATGAGTTTCTTCCACATATACAGTTCTAGCATGGGTAGGATTGAAATTGTGGCTTCTGGAATATCCACGTCTTCCCATGTATCCTAGATCTCCGTCACTTTCTCTAATTCATCTTTTAGATAAATAAAACTTAGGCTCATCATAATTGAAACTATCATTGGAATAAGGATCTGTAAAATAAATCATGTTAATAGAACCAAAGATCAATTCTTCATGTGATGATGATTCTGCCTGATGAACAAATTCAGAATGCACCGTTTGGTCGGGCGGTGCTTGTTATTTTGAAGTATATGGCATGAAATCATCCAGAGTCAAAGACAACATAGGCTTTGACACGAGCTCTTCTTCATCTTACTGCTTTTTTTTAAATTACGCTGCTTCTTTGAGGATTTCCCTTCTGATGAAGGGGGTTTTGCTGTGGAATTCATAGGAGAAGACACAATTGGTTGATTCAATTCTATTCAAAAAATGTCATGAGTTTGGCTTATCATTTTCCTGACCATCCAATCATCATATTTATGCACATTTTTACTTTTGACATTGTGCCACTCGCCCTATTCCTCTAGATCAGTAGTAGTAACACATGCTACCTGAGCTGAAGAACCTTTTTGTTTTACCTATCTTGAATCCACCATATTTTGCAGGAGGTCATTGAACAAAAAACAGTCTTGAATGGGATGCCCAACATCAGATTAAATGGGAAATAATTGGGGTTGTCTTCATCTCTTTTTATGTTCGGCCTTTTGGGCATTATTAACTAAACCAGGTTGTTTTCCAGAGACGAGATGATGTAACCCAGAACTTGTTCATTCCGAAAAGAATAAACATTGTCATTCAAATATTCAAATTGTTCGTGCCTTTGATCTTTTTGATTATCTTGAGTAGGTGGTCATTGTTGTTTAAATTCAGGAGGTGGAGCCCTTCGATTTGATGATGGTCTTGAAGTGGAAGTAGGTATAGGTGATTGTTTAAGTGTAACAATATAAGTTTCTTCTTTCCCTATTCTCCCTCCTGGAACTGATTGAATTAAATGAGGTTTAGCCTTAGTCTTCACAATAGAGTCTTTTATTTTCTGGGCTATTTAAGTAGGGTCTTGAAACCCTCCGGTGTATTTCAGAGGGATCAACGTTGTGCTTAATTCATCATGCAAATTTTCTACACAGATTGGAAACAATTCTTCTTGAGGGAGTTCAAAACTTAAGGAATATGGTAATCCATTCCAATGAGCAATGAAAAATAACACTCATTCATTTTCACTTTTCATACAATTATTAAGATAAAAAACATTAGTCTTTGGGAACATTGAGATAAATTGAAAAAGAAACCTTTGGAGATGGTCTTCCCGCCCAGAAATTCACCGGGATTGCAACCTTGTATATGAGACAAAAGTAGGCCCTTGTAATGACTGTACAAAACACCTGATCATAACTACTTTTGTTTATTGATGAGTTCCCATTATGGGATCACAATGAGAAAAAAACGTGTTATGTGTTGTTCTGCATCTCCCGAACCATTAAAAATTGGGAATGTGGTACTCGCAAAATTTGATGGGGGAGGAATTGAAACTACCAATTCAGGGAAAGATCTCTATTCTAGTTGAATTTTTGCATGATTTGCTTCCATACCTTCCAACTGAGATTTTAATGACTCAATGTTAGTCATTAATATTTTAGAACCATCTAGTTGAACATGGACCTGAGGAGGTGAAATAACTGGAGTTTGGATTGGTGTTGCGACCGGGATAGCCACTGATGGTAGTATTTCCGGTTGTTGTTCTGTACGACCCATATGATTGGTTCTGTCAGGGTGTACTTGTAAATGGTGGAATTCATGATCTATCCTAGTAGCTGCAACAAATTACCTTGACTGATTAACTCCAACATGCTTATGAGGAAGACTACCTTGAAGTAGTTCGGCATTTAACATCCTTAATTCCTTCATTTCATCTTCTTGTCGTATGAACCTTTCCTTCAATGAGAGTGATTGTCCATATCCAGAGGTAGGGTGGGGTGTAACCTCACTTTTCCCTATATCATTGACATGTTTCTTTCTGGATTATGGAAGGGCATTACCCAATGGAATATCATTCCCTTGAGAAACCCTCTATCCTCTGGTACGCACACCTCCATCATTCGTTTCTGTGTGCATAACCTCTTGAATAGTAAAATCATCATCTGATCCCTCTGAGTGAGCCTCATGTTTTGGGGGAGTAGTGACCACAACAATGATGAAATTTATCAATGCATAACGCATTATATCCCTTCTATCAGTGCTTCTGTGATACTGTCTTCCTCCATGTCCTTTATGAGACATTCTCTTTTGTTTGGTTGATCCCTTATGAACTTCTGGATAAACTTTAATTTAAAGGTAATCTCCTAATAATTTGGCTCTGGTTTCCTCCTGTGGCTTCTTCCCAAATCGAGAGAAGACTGACATTCATTGAGGAAGAGATTGAGAATTCAAAAAAGTCCCCAGTCCTTCGGACTGGGGTTGTTCCTGTTTTACCTTCTAAACTCTTCAAATAATGTTTGTTGATCTCGAGGGTTGAGTTAAAAGAGTCACTAGTCTGGAAAGCTGTGGTGGTTCTTGAGCATCTACATCTGATACTTTTTTAAAATCTCTCATGATTTTGTGGACTTTAGTCCATAAAATGGCCGGATTCATCATCCTACATCCATTCAAATCACATGGATTAGATGACTGCCAGATTATTTCTTACACTTCTGTCACTTGATGATGTGCCTTCTCTAAATGAGAAGATTCTTCGATATTCTCATTTTCTTGATGTAAGAGAAATTAGAAAACTTTTTCTTTATATGCCTAACTTTGGGAAGAACTAGTTGAGGCATGTTCTTGATAAATCCTTTGATTACACACAAAACTAGGTAGTTGTGGGTAGCCATGTGTAATAAAATTTCATGAGACCACTTTTGCTGGGCTTTGTTGACTGGAGAGTACAGTGAAATATAGTGCTCCGTGAACACCCCATCCCTTGATATGAATACCGGTTGGGGAATTGGTAATTAACTAGCACAACCTTTTTAAAGCACCAAGGCATGAACGTTGAAGGGCTATCTGCTGATTTTCATCCTTTGGATGTTAGGAAACTGAGAGAGATGCCAAATCAATTTGTCATTTCAACGCTTCTATTATCATTACATGATTTTGATATTCATCATATGATAATATTGTATCTTTTAAGTGATATAGATTTTTCCATATGTTGAGACAAATATCGTGAATACATTATTCTGTCAACATTTCTGAAATATCATACTAGGAGTCAGCCAAAGTCCAAAACATGACTAGTATTTCACTATTTTCAGTTGTTTTCTAATAATCACCACTTCCTCTTTGACATTTGATGAAGATTCTTCTACCTAATTAGACCAAAACTGGTGCTTCTTTGTTGCTTCATCAGATTAAACATGATTGGTAGAGAATTCATTTGTCAAATTAGTATATGAATGGCCCATGGGTGGTTTGGAGAATAACCTACATCCAGGGCTATCTTCTGGTTGAAAAATTATTTCTCTAGCAAGTGTAAAGGCTTCAGACATGACTGGATACTCATTTTCAAGTGCCTCGAGATAAGAGGGATTTCTCGTTACTGCATTGTCCATTGAGGAATTTTCCAGACAATGAGAATTACTACTACAGAGAGGTCCTTTGTAGTTAAATTAATCATCATGGGAAGGACCACCAAGGTGGGTTATAACAAAAGATGAAACCTCTTGATCCATGGACTTATGGCAATGCAGAGGGTTATTGTGGCTTTCATCTGAAGATGATACTTCGAGATTGACCGAATTGTAATGAAGAATGGTTTCATGAGGAAGTGTCGGATGAAGACCTTCAAAATTATTATTGTTACTTCTGGGATCTGGAAATGAGGGAGTAGAATCTTGAGTTGCAACAAACAATTGTCTAAGTGCTTCAAGGACTCCAACATTGAGCAAGGCCTTATTGCATATTGGCTCTTGATTTTTCAACTGTGCTGGATGGGTATTTTTCTTGGGCACCATCTTACTCACTTTGAAAACCAATTTTTGATAAAACTATTTATTATGTGTAGGTGTATGTGCCTTCTCAGGATAAATGGTCAGGTTAGGCTGATTATCCCCATTTATATTGGGTGTATATTCCCGACATGATTGTCCGTCTGACATGGGGGAGTATGCCCCACGACCCTCCTGGACTGGAACAGAGGTGTGTGTTTTCTCTATATTGACATGTTGACAATTCACTCCACTGATAGGGATAGATTCATCTTTCTTTCCCTGTTATTTCACTGAAGTTGTTATAATATTTTGACAGGTATCTAGATTATGGGCAGAGATTTTCTTCTTCTCTATCGACATTGTCAAAATGTGCTTGGTGAATTCAGCTACTATAATGGGAATATATGTCCATTCCGTATCTAGAGTAAGTGTATGTGCATGCTCATTTCCTCCTTTTCCTGTCAACAGATATTGAAATAACATATGCATTGGGGTAGTGAGTTGAGTCTGCTCTAGATTTGTTGTCAGAGTTTTCTGACCGACTTCTCCGAGTGCTACCAAACTAGACTATTGGAAGGCTTGATGAACATTAGCAGGTGTATGTGCCTACTGTGTATTATCCATCATGTATATTTGATGGGTTTCCTTCAATACTGGTAGATGAGAATGGTCATAGAATTGGTGATTGTAAACAGGTGTTTGTTCCTCCTTACTAGTTGCCACCATATTAGATTGGGGAACTTCTTTGGTTGCCATCAGACGAGCCTACTGACTAGATGAGGAATTATAAACAGGTGTATGTTCCTATCTATAATACTCTGCCAAAATTGTATGGCATGATTTGTGTGTTATTTCCAGAAGAGTCTGTTGAGTAGGGAAATCAGGACAGACAGTTGTATATGTCAGCCCATGTTTTGCCATCATGGTAGGTTGATGGATTTCTCTAGAGGGGTAAGAGGTAAGAACATGCTCCCTATTGAAGGAATTTCTCCTCTGGCAGTTCTTCTTGCATGCTCGGGTCTGAGGTACCAGATCTGAACACCAAGAGGTGATACCCTCATCATGTTGAGGGTGAACTACCGCTCGTGTCTGGCGACGATTGTTGGGGGGAGTCCTCCGGAAGAATTCTTGTCTTCTTGAACTGAGGCATTGAGTGACCTCTTCGTTAACCTCCCTGTAACATGGGAGGGACATGTTGTTGGGTTGCAGGTATAATGACCCATAATGGTCGAAGATGGTGGTGGGCACCACCTGTTTCTTGACCACTGGTCGTCGTTGTCCAGATAACCAGGGTGAGTTGTTAAATTGGAGGGCTTGTCGAGCGACCTCCAAAGTGAGGACAGTACCATTTTGATGGTTTTCCCTCACCAATGCATTCGAGACCTACCATTGCAGATGCTATGTATGTGATGTCATCCTCATAGTGGATTAGTATCAAGCAGGAGTAGTGGCTGAGGAATTCACAGGTGTGAATTTTAAAGAACCCATTTTGTATTGCAAAGAGACCTTGAAAAAGAGTGCCCACTTGATATAGCAGACATAATCAAGATAATTTTGTCCAGACTACATCTTTTGGATGAGAAGATATGATATTTATTTCATTATAGGCCCTCATATTGAGTTTAATAGGATCCTAACAAATATGTAAACTATCATTTAACTTGGTTAAGGATTCACATCGAGTTCACATTTTTTGTTTCCTTCAGAAATGGGGATAACCTTGTTTATTTAAGGTTCAAATTTTCCAATCGATTTCTAACAGTTTTATTTATAAAACTGGAAACATCCAATGATTCTATATCCAGTTGGACATACTTTCCAAAGGTAGGTTCTCATTAGTTGTGGACTGATGAGGCATAAGAATTATCATTGGTCGAGAGTATGGGAGGTCGGGCTCTTCAAACCTATTTATGGGAATTATTACATACTCCAGGACGCTCTTATAGATTTATGTTATGCTCACGAATCCTTATTAATTCACCAATTATGAAAATGAGTTTTTCATTAGATTTTGAAATCAATGATTAACATGTATGGGATTTAGAGATTTTTTTATATGTATTTGAGGTTATTCATCGATGGAGAATCAGCCATATGTATTAGATATTATTAGTCAATGGTATCCTTCAATACATTAAATAGAAATATCTTGGTCATTATGATAACAATACTAGTTTTAAAGCCACTCAGTGGGGCACTTGAAGTTTATTGTCGTTCAGAAAGACATGGATTATTTCAGAGTTGGGATCGTACCCGCAGATGGGCTACCTATGTATCCTTGTAAAGGAATTAGGACCCATGTAGTTAGATAAGAAAGATATTTTTTAACGTCATATGGGACAGAAAAGAATTAATGAAAGATGGTCTTGAACATTATAAATGATTCCTACATACTCTACTCTTAAGGATGAGATCAAAGGCCATGTAGTTCTGGAGAGGTTTATGGATGGTTAATGGCCCAAAAATAGATGACATTATTACATTTACACACTAATCCCATGTGAGTCATGATCAGTGTGATTAAGAAGAGGTATTAGTAAACATGAAAATGGTGACAAGAAATATGGAACCATTAGAAATGATGTGGGCCTTACGTATGTATGATGGCCCACGTAAATTAAGAACAAGACTTATTCCAGGAAAGAATCCCAGGAGAAGGGTCCATAGAGGTATTTTTACTTTATGGAGATTTCGAATTTTAACTTGAGGCTTACTCATGAGACTGAGACTCAAATTAAAAGGGACTTATGATCGGGGTTTATTCTTGAGAAGAAGACCCAATGTTAAAGGAAATTATGACTGGGACTTACTCTTGAGATGGAGGCCCAGGTTAAGGGGACTCCTGACTTGGGGATTACTTCTGAGAAGGAGGCCCAAATAAAAAAATATTATTATCTCAAAGGATTAGGTTATATAGGTAACCTCTATCCATGGTGATATAAAGCGTGTAAGTCATGTTGTTTTTGAATAGGTTCAAAAAAATTCCTTTCATATAACGAATCCCACAAGGTAAACATGCCATAAATGGATTTGAAGAAGGTTTTCAAGGCTATGTCTTGAATAAGAGTGTTGGATTTGTTGAAAGGAGGTGATTAAGAAGGAGGCGTACAAGTATTGTTCTAGCGCGCAAGCCCTGGTCGCGCGAGTGGACTTGCGCGACATGAGTCGCCTTGGGCGAAGAATAATCCATAGGGTAATACTTGGGAACCTTTGAACTGAAGCCCTAAGTATCTTCCCTAGAGGCTTCCAAAAGAGTAGCACACAAGTTCTGTTGAGAGGTCAAGGTGGTGTGCAAGTGTCTTCATTTACCTTATAGGATGAACACTTATTCATGCATGTTTTGATGAGTTCTAACACTTAGGCATTATTCTTCCTCTTTAGAGATTCCATTCTGGGTAAAGAATTACCATAGATGTGTTCAAAAGATGTCAGACAAAGAAATGGGTGATTAGAGCTTGATTCTGAGTTTTGTAAATTTCTTCTTCAAAATTGGGGGCCCACATGGGCTATTTATAGTCCATTGGGCACCTTGGGTGAAAAAAATAATAGGGTGCGCAAGTCACTTGCGCGACCCATGTGTGTGCGCGAGTGAATTGCACGGAGTGCAGGTGACATGCACGACTCCCTCCAAATGCGTTCATGATCCATGCCTTTGTCAATTTTTTATGTTCTTCAAAGGGTGACCCTCGTTGTGCTTAAGGTATTCACTTTTTCAATATGTTGGACTCTGTGATGGAAAGGAGAGTCAACAATCATGTGGCTCATAGTGGAGAGGACCTTTATGGGTATTATGGACTATTATGAGTATATCATGGTTCATATCACAATCCTTATTTTTTTGAATCAAATCATGATTGGAATTAATTTGATTTTATGAGCTAACTACTTTTGATGCTTTCTGTTTAATGATATCAGGGTATTATATAGTGTTTTGCTACAATGACTCTTTCACGGTCTCTAAAGACACATTTCATGTATTTTGATGATAACAAACCATTAGAAAGAATCCAAGGAGAGTATGGATCATTATTTGGGCTTGACAAACTGTGTTTCATATCATGTTTTTTATTTGACACCATTCACATCCTACTTATCCTGTTAGACTACTTTTATTGTTTTGGGCCTGTATCCATATCATTATTTAATTACGTGCTTTCATTGTACACCAATTTGGGATATATTTTATACAGGTATTGTGGGGTAATTTTTAATTTATATTAAGCATTGTGTGGATTTGGATATGTGTGGATGTGTATAGGTACATTGGGATAATTCTTCCCATATGTGTGATATGCATTCATGGAAATATTCTCCAACCCTTTTCTTCTTGTCTCTATGATTACAGTTGTCACAATCATCTTATCACCATCTAGGTGGGCCCTAATAGTATGTATCATGACAAAGTGGTATCTGATCTGTGTTAATATTAGGACCATATTTAAAGTATTTCGGTGGATTTCGTGTTTGGTTTGCGATTTATGGAATCAATGTTATTGTGATTTGTGTTTAGATTCCAGGATAGTGACTCTTGTGTTGGTGAAGCGACCAATGTATCTATTCACCAGATCTGTATAAACATCCCCATTGACTCAATTAATGTAGGAACTTGTAAAAAGGAATGCACTGTAACAATAATTATATAAGAATGGGTTGTGGTTTACATGTCCTTCTTGAGTCATCACCGAAGATATTGACGATCACTATGGTACTTATTGAATTTTTAAGGAGGAATACAAAATAATACTCATCTATGATTCCTCTAGGGTACCATGAGGATGTTATCCAATTGATGAGGATTCAGTGTAGGGTCCTATATAAGAGGCACTACATCCATGTGGTTTCTCTATTCGACCTCCACCTTTTGAGTATCATGTTTCACCTGAACTAGTAGTTGTGAATGTATAATAGAGAATATATATCCAGAAAATTCAAATGAAATGACCTCCCAAGATTCAAGGGGATCTAAAACACAAAATATATGAGGAAATTATAGAGGTTTCAAAGTATTTTTTCCACCTTGTGAGGAAACATACATATTATATGGTGGTCCAAATAGTGAATCTTCTATAGGGATTTGTTTGGCGATGGTAGATTCTAGTAAATTATTCAAAAATTTAGATATCTCTCTCACTTTTATATGTTTATATTCTATTTTTTGTTGACTTTTATGCAGCCACATTGAATTGAGTTCCCATTGAAGATATGCTATAGTTGTAGCTGGCTTGAATGACCATGGAATATTATTCCATGAGGTTTGTTTTCCTCTCTAGATACTCTTTCAATATGGAAGTAGATCTATTTATTGGAACATTGACCTTATTATGGGGTTACACTGATACATCTAGGATGGAGTGTTATCCATTTCTATTCTCACTAATGATAGTTTTATTCAAATGGGTTTAGTTGTGGAGATCTTCCAAGAAGATTAGACATAGATTGTTGGTGATAAAAGTCATAACTCTTGAGATAAGACAATATAAGCTGGTTTCTGATATCATTCATAAGGATTGGATAATTTTATATGAATTAGGTGATGGTACCTAGATAATAATGTAGACGTTTAGGGATCTTATGATAATTCTAGTCATCCATGAGAGAGGTGTTGTTTCAATTTAGATAGTCAAGGAAACCGTGGTTTTGATTTTAAGACCCATCATATATATAATTGGGAGAGTGTAAATTGAATGCCTGGTTAGAGAAAATAGAAGGATCGTGTAGTTATGTAGGTCATAGTACATGTTATAAGAGTAGGTATAGTATAAGTGGGTTAAATTAATCTTAACCTACTGATATCACCACCACAAATTGGTCAATTCTAGGAATAGGGAGATAATAGTCATAGATGATGATAGTTGCTCGTAGTGTGAGCCTATGAACTAAGGGTTCATGGATAATTAAAGGTAAAATATGTTTCTTCACTAATTTATTTATAGTATTTATAAATATATGCATGTTCAACTCTTTTCTTGTTACATATTTGGCTTGATACGTACATGTGATGGTTGAGCCCTTGGCTTGACCCCAATGCTTAGAGACTCATACTAGAGGGGATTCTATGATTACACACTACCTATGACTTTGTAACCTGACTTATGGATGTGATTTATTCTTGCGGGACCTTTTAATAGTGATTATGAGTTAATATAACGTTATATTATGCATGGATATTCTATTAATAGTTTATAATTAGGTTTACTTTTCTTGCGGAGTTTGCGGTGGGTCTGTAGTAATGGGATGAGGTTTTCTATTGTGTGTGAGAGGAAAACCCTGGTTGTGTATGATGGGATCATATGTAAGAGTATAAAATATATTAATTTCAATTTTTTATTATTACCCATGGTGTAGTAGTTGTTAGTGGATTTTAGCTTTAGGTAGCGATGTTGGATTATGAGGGAATCATTTTTGAAGACATGTCAGGATTATCAACCTATCAAGAGATATAATTATATATTCTATTTCTCACAAGGTATGATTTAATATACATCATTTAATATCATATGGTTTCCATGGAGCATCAATAAAGTAACGTCTAGTTGGTGACCTGTTGAGGAAGGTCTTAGTCCGACCTAGTGTTTCGCCGTGGGTTGACGCAATGTTATTAACTATCATGTTGGATGGGGAGCTGATTTATTTGAGGACTGTTGAGTCAAAAATCAGGTTATCATAAAGAATATGTTTCCACTCTCTAGGACTGATATCCTCTTCAATCAATTGAGAGGGATGACATGGTTCTGAAATATTGACCTTATAACATGTTATCATTGTCTTTGAGTAAGTGAGATTGATATAATAAAGATTATATTCGGAAGCCTCTATATTCATTATGATTACTTAAGGATTACTTTAATCGTGTCTAATTCAATAAAAATGTTCATGGGACTCATGAATACTATATTTACCCTTTCCCAGATAAGTTTTTATTAGTCCTCATTGATGACATTCTATTATACTTGGAATTTGGTCAAGACGAAAAGAGATACATGAGGAGCGTACTAGGCATACATTGAGAAAATCATCTATATGGTAGGATCTTTAAAAAAATATTGGTATCTATGGACCATATTCAAGGGTATTTGATCACAGTATCAGGTGTAGTAGTGGACTCTGAGACAGTTAAAGAAATGTCATATTGGGAGCCACCATAGTGCAACATAGAAGTATAAATATTCCTAGGGTCAGCTAGATATTATATGAGATTTGTGCCTATTTGTTTCTAGGGTATCACAACTTTTACTTCAATTACCTTGAAGGGGATGCATTCAATTTTGTTAGAGATATTTCAATATTCTTTTTAAGAGTTGTAGTAGTGGTTGATGAGAAATCCAATCATCATATTTATAGAGTGGGTGTTGAGTACATAGTTTTAGGTGATTACTTAAGTAAAAGACATGTTTTTATTCTGATGTAGAAGAATAATGTTATTTCATACGGGTATAAAATGTTGAGACCACAAGAGCATAACTACACATCGAATTATTTATATATTTTTGTGGTAGTGTTCACCGTAATGGTGAGGTGACACTATCTTTGGGGGGAGTATTATATCATCTCTTCAAACCATAAGAGTCTCAAGAATATCTTATCTCATAATGATATTAACATGATACAAAATATATATCCATATTTCCTCTAATATTATGACTTCACGAAAATACATATTCTAATAATGGGGAATGTGGTGATAGTTTCTCTCAGTAAGAGATATGTTTCAAAGTTGACGACTGAGGAGTCAAAGAAGATAGCCTCATTTTAATTATCATTAGTGGAACATGATGGTTTTGAATATAAAAATTTAATAGTAATTAGGACCATCTAGGAGATACCAACAATGATACCGTATTTATATAGGGGTCCATGATACATGTTCTGATTTCATTTTCTAATGGTGGGGATCACTTCATCCTTTTTTGAGGATGTAATATCGTTCGAGTGGAATTATGAAAGGAGGTTATGTGGAAATTTCATATATATCCCTATAAATACAATTAGGTATGTATAATAGGTGAGATGACATTTTGTGTTAGTTTTGGCGACCATTTATAAAGAATTATGTAGTAGATTTAGTCTCTCGATGCCGCACTCTTTAGTATATGAAGCATGACCACCATGATCAATCTAGTTTTTCTCAACAACATAAGGTGCCAATGAGAAAGTATATTGAAACGATTTTGGTATTCATAAAGATGATTCCATGAAAATCTAGAATGCATTATTCCTTATCAGTGATCATAGACCAAATCACTATGTCGGAAAACATTATATGTATACAAATGATGATTTTAGTGGAAATCATGGGATTCCATTACATGGAAGTGATATTCAATCTCTACAGAATTTTATTGGTGATTATTTCAAACCATCATGCTCTATTAATCTCATGATTTTGGGGAGTATTATATAAGAGGCCTTTGGGACTACTGATACATATGTTCTTGGTGTTTCACCCCCAGACCAATGAACAAATTGAACAGACCATTCAGATTCTTGAGGACATGATACAAACATAAATGTTAAATTTGGAACATAGTTGGAAGGAGATACAAATCGTGGTACTATTTAAAATAAATCTATCATTCCCATATCATTATAGAACAATTTTAGGACTTTTATGGGAGACCATATTGCTTTCCATAATGTTGGACTAATCTATGGGTGTATGTACACATGTTCCTTATGTTGGTACAAGTAATGATAAAAGGGTGTAGATCATCCAAGAGAGACTGAATACTTCCTAGATCATTCAAAATAAATATATTGAAAATGAAGGATTACTTTTAATTATTATGAGGGGTTCTATGTGTTCTTAATGGTATCACATCACAAATTATATTCATTGTTTGACTAGGGAAGAATGTTTTATCGAACATTTATCAACCCTTTCCAGATACTACATATTGTTGGAGAGGTGGAATACCATTTCACCCTAAAACTATATTCATACATGGTATAATATGTATTTACCATCTCACATATGAGGATGTATGCGCATGAATCATCGCATGTAATAGACTTGGGTTAGTAAGAGTTTGAGGGCAGAGATACATTAGGGCACACAACTTTTTCAGTGCTATTTTTTTACTTTTTTGGAAGAAAATACCTAACATGCAGAGAAATTAAAATCTATATTTTCTCCTTGTAAATCAATTTAATATATATAATAATATTTTTTGGAGTTAGGTTCTACGAAATTTTGAGAATCAGAGTCCCAGAGTGGATAATTTTATAAATAATATAAATATAAAATATATTACAACCAAACATGAATTATTTTTCAAAAAATATTTTAATAACTCCTATATTATTACTTGGATGAGAAATATGAGACATTTATTGGGATTGGAATACTATTTCTAACGATTCTTCATCATAACAATTTTTTGATGTTAGGAATATTGATAAATTGCATATGTGGTGGAGGAAAATAAAATAAATAAATTTATTTATTTATTTTGTTATTTTTAACACATGGAACAAATATCCTCTTTAAATATATGTTTTTTACAAATCCAAAGAGAGATTCAAATTTCTTAGACATTTTTATAGGATCTATTATTAGGAATCGTTGCAAAAATGGATCAAGGATCGTTCTCACTAATAAAATTTGAGGATCTTTCCAATATGAAAAACTTATAGTAGTTAATCATTAATGATTTTTCCTAACCCTTATTGGGGTGTTTTATTTTTATTGATTATTTCACAATTTATTTATCCCATAAGAAAAAACCATTTCATCTAATATATTTATTCCTGCAATAATCAGGTTGCGAGTGATGATTTATTTACTAGGGATTTGAGGAAATTTTTATTAGTTGTTTTTTTGTTCCTCTTCATTAATCATTCTAATGGAAACGAATCAAGGGATAAATTTATAATTGAATTGTTTTATTCATTGTTATATGTTTTTTATTTTCATCCCTATTTCTTTAAATGATTCATGACTGATATTTTCATGGCCAACAGTTCAACCGATATCAGATAATATATCGTTATGAATAATTTTTTAAGTACAAAATAATGATAATATGGGGTTGGTTTAATGATCTTGGGTGTGATTAGGGTATGATTTTTATGGATGGTGATTATTGGAGGGTTATTCTTAAGTTGGAGATCCCCATTTTTTGTGGTTGGTGTGTAGTGGTGTTGTAATATAGTGGTAACTGATTCCAAAAAAGTTTGGATGCTTAGAATTTGGAAACAAATGAAGGTAGAGATTAGATGTATTCCATGACCTATAGTGAAAATTGTTTCTATATCAAAGTACAAAGCTATGGGTGATACCACATTGAAAATACTATATTATCTATGAGACATCCAACTACATTTCAAGAATTTCAATGAAAACACATTTTGTAGTCTCTATTCTGCTGTGATTGGGCATTCACTTATAGAAAAATATCACTTGATATGTGAAACATGTGACATAATATATAACCTAGTGATAGAGGAATTATGTACAGACTTGGGTTATATTGAATCAAACACAGTTAAGAACATAGACATGGGTATAGTACATGCTCATGACATGATACTTAGACATGACCGGGAGAAGATAAATAACTTGGTACTAAATAAATGATAGTGTACATGGGAAGATGCTATGGAACCCGAGAAAGGACACATGTGTGATTTAGATTACACATACATGTTCTTTACCTTCTATAAAATCCATATACATCCTCTAAGGTTGTTTAGAGATATTTATTATTTTGTAAGGATGGATTTTAGTTTTGTTTGATTCCATTGTCCATCCCAATTATGGTTTAGGGCATAATTACATCCGTATAATACCATTGTGATATTCTGTATGTGATTTTTATCTGATAGAGTTCATAGTATCCCTATCTATGATCTGGGTGTGAACTTCTTTCCTTATATATTATTCCTTCGAATTATTTTTGATATTTTTGTGACCATCATACAAAAGATGTTAATCCCCTACATAAAATATTGACCAACAGGGTTTGTGGCATCCCATATGCCCCTAGGCGTGATCTCTTTCTTAGATGATTATATCCTCATAGATCTTATGAGTACCTATTTGAGAACACCTATAGATCACAACCTCTCAGATGAGTGACATCATTGATATCATGTTTTGAGGACTTGGTTGTTTTCAACATGTGTTACATGAATACTCAAGAAGAATCATATGGTTGGTAGTGGTTGAGTCATTTTCTAAACAGTGATTTTGTTATAAGTATATTTGGTTTATTATGGATATGACTAATTCCATGTATCATATCTTGAATAAAATTACATTGAGTTTTTGAGATTACTAATTTTGTTTCATTATGTTTTGTTATTCTGAGGTGACATTCTATGTACTATTATATTCCCCCTTGAATGGGATCTACTCGAGCATGTCATGGCTTATGTAGAGGACATACACTTTGAAAAAGTCCTTAGAGGACCGGGAGTGGGCGTAACATAGAATGGGATGGACAAGGTGAGGATCATACCAAGTGATTTTTTTGGAATAATTTCCCTCTAATTTTTCATTTTCAACACTTATTCATTTTGTGGTTGGCTTGTATTTGGAACTTTTTTTCAATCATTACTTTCATCACACACTAATCTAGGATATATGTTATAAATAAATTATGGTTTCAGTTGTACTTCAATTTGACCATTGTGTGGACTTGGAGAGATGTATGTGTGCATTCTATTACATTAGGTTATTGAATCCCAAGTAATGTGATATTCCTACTTGATGCTAGATTGCAGACCCTTTCTTATTATAGGTAATTTTTTGGTTTTCATGCTTTTATTATCACCATCCATGAAATCCCTTGTAGTTTGGGTCATGAAAGATCACGAATAGATACAATGTAGTCATGATAATGTAATATAGTATCATTATTTAAGGCTCCAAGCCACTATGAATTTACCTATTATTCCTCCCAAATACCCTAAGTAATATTATAGGTGTTTAGGGTGTCTTTATTCATATCATAACCTCCCAAAAATTGATTGATGGATTAGATAGTTCCACGAAACGATTGATCTGGGGTAAAAACTAGGTCTTCTTGTTCATTATAATTTAATATAATTTTCACTCTTTAATTGAGAAATTATAATATTATTAAATTAAATCCATGATCATGGATTGATGAAAATCATTCTTCTTGTATGATATATTTGGATTCTATTCTTTTGTGTGAGATTTGTATTATTGAATTGATGAATTTCCAATACATATGTTACTAGTTTTGTGGATATAACCTCTTTAATGTGGGGGATAGTTTGTTTTGTTTTATAATTTATATAATTCACAAGGGAATGTTTGGTTGGAATTTTATGAAAATATGAATTTTTCAAAAATGGTTATTTTGATGAAAAATTTATTCTAATTTAATATTTTTTCCAATTAACCAAAATTGTGATTTTAATATAGTTATATATTTAATATAACGGTATTTGATTAAATTATAATTTATTTTAATTAGATTTGTAAATAGTGTTTTCAATGTAATTTTTTATATAGTTTAGAAATAGTAAAAGCGATTTCAGTTCTGAGTTTATTGTTTTCAATATTATATTATTTTATTAGAAATTATAAATATTTGTTCAAATATTTTATAGTAATTTAAAATTAAAATGGAATGGATTCATATATATATATATATATTTATATTTTAATGTGAATTTTGTGGTTTATTTCAATGGGTGCATACATATATTAAATTAGTTGTTTTTTTTAATTTTTTTGACACAACTATGTTGCATCCATTCGAATATATATGTAGATTATAGATATTGGTTTATGAAATTCCCATAGATGGGTTGACATACAGCTAAATGGATTCAATCAATATTTTGTTATATTAGACATATTAAAAGAGCTTAAACCTCAAAAAATATATCTTCTAGGTAATTAATAAAAAAAATGGGGTTTTAATTTGGTGGATCTCAGAAATTCCATAACATGGGAAAATTAATTTATCTAGTAAATGATATTATTTCAATGATTTTCTAAAAAACATAGATTTTCAATATGATTTATAAAACATTACAATTTCTTTGTATTGTCAAAAAAAATTTAATGTAATTGATTTATTTTTGAGAAAATGTATTGTTTAATAATATTATTGGGAATCCAAAATTGATGAATTGTTTTGGATAAATTTTTATTTTTTCTAAAAAAAATTAGATAATTTTTAAAATCAGATGTTATTTAATTATAATTGTTTTATTTTCGAATGGATTATTGAAATTGAATTGGAATTATTTTTTTAATGGATGACTTTTAGAGTCATTGTAAAATTATATTGTTTTTATAATCACCTAAAAAAATATATTTTTATGGAATTATAAACACGTTTGATCAAATTAGAGATTTAGGTAAGGAATTATTCTTCATCTTTGTAAATCCATACCTCCATATTGAAGTTATCACTAGTGAAAATCTAATTTTCAATGTCATTTTCATTTAATGTCATTTTCACAAACAATTTAGTGCATATAAAATTGTTTATTTTATTTTCATGTTGGTTATTATTAATTTATGTTAAAAAAACTATTTCACATTGAGTTTTAAAATTTCATTTAAGAATATAGTGGGAGGTGTTTTTGTTGTCATTTTTTGTATAAAAATGTGATAAAACCTTATTCTAATAAATTATTTTAAATTCCATATATGGTAAAAAATATTTCTGTCGACTTTTACGATAAAAGAAGTATAAATTATTTTTAAAAAAAATTAGCTTCAGATATACAATATAGTATGTGGATATTATATATTGTTTACTTAAATTCAAATAAAATATCCTCACTACAAAATAGTAAAAAAGAATCAAAAAATTTGTGTACAATAAAATATCCATATAGAAGTGAATATTCAAATCATTTTTACCTTAAAATTTGAAATAAAAACATTAAAATATATATTAGTAATAATATAAAACTTAATAAAACCCCTGACTCAATATATCCATGATCCTTGTATATGATTTATATATTATTCCGAATACAAGAAAGGGACATCATAAAGATTCAAATTAAATTGAAAAATATTAAACATTATTCACAATATTATTATTACTTAAATTAATGGTCTGGTTATGATAAAATATATCTTTCTTGAATTTGTAAATGATATATGTTGAAGTATTTTAAAAAATAATTGTATGATCATAATATCCACATTCAATTACACCGTTCTGATGATTATAGTTATATTTCAAAATATGTTTTCAATTCAAAATAACGTTTTTTGTACTTGATGGAAAAATAATGTAGTTATAAATGATATGTCTTTTTTTGAATATATATTTGATCATTCCCTTCCATTTTCATATTGCAAGTTTAGATTAATTATATACCCTATTTGAAAATGATATGTGTGAAATAAAACATAATCATTTATAATTATCATGTATTAAAAAAAATCAAACATATGTTTCTAATATGTTACATAAATTTTACCGCACACCAACAAGTATTGAAAAAACACTAATATGTTGTCTCCTCTTTTGGACAACGAACACACAACAAAACATTTCCAAAAATATAGAAAAAATTATAATGTGGTGGATTATTTAGTTTAGATAAATTAAAATATAATTAATATATGTGTCATACCCTTTGTGAAATGAAATAAACCATCGCCTATATTCATTATTTTCAAATATTTTAGATAGATATGTTATTATTTATATATATTTCATTTTCATCGTTATTGGTGAAATAAATTGCAGGTCAAAAAATGCATATAAAGATTTCAAATCATACTCAGTAAAATTTTTATAATGATACCTAAAACAAAAATTAGTCATTATGTTTAATAATAATAAAGTAACGGATAAAATATGGTAATTGATAAACATGGAAAAGACATGCCCCATTTTGATGCCCAAAAATTCTCAAATTAAAACACTAATGATATCATTCTATAAAATCATTATAGTAATTTCATTCCCAAACTGTAATCATTCATTGGAATTTCATTAAACTCCTACAAAAAAGATAAATATTTGCTAAAATATCTAGTTCAGATGAAGTAATGTCTAAAGACTTAGCAGCCAATACTTATTTTCCTTTATATAATATCTCTTCGCCTTTAAATTATTACAATAATAAAATATATAAATATATAAAGTTTATTATGTTAAAAAAATTTAACACCAATAAAAAATAAATCATATAATATATAAAAGAATTTCAGGTAAATTTTTAGACAACTCATCATGTCAGATTGATTATGAATTTTAATGCATCTTTTTTGGTTTTGGAATTAGGAAATAACTGCTTGTATGACCCCTTCCATCATTCTATCTTTGACTTGTATTTTTTATTTGATAAAAATGGCACTTTATTTTTCTATTTAGAAAAAATATATCTATAATATCTTACATTATGACCCTGTGATTATACATATGTACCATTTAATGATTAAATTTTTCCTAAATATAATATATAATATCATATGAAACAATGTGATATTGGGGATGAAAACATTTTACTCGTAATATATTAGAAACTATGAAGCATGAGTAGTAGGAGTAAGATATAAAGAATTGTATGAGGATTGGGATATTAAAATGAATGTTAATGATCGGGATTAGCAGCTTCAAACTATATTGTAATTTGTCCAAACTCCAACTATATTTATGATATTATCTTATCCTCCAGTATATCAACCATCAATAGTACATGAGCATCTAATTTTTAAATTTTACATTGTATATATATCCTCATTTGAATAATATCCACAACACCCATACTTTTTTTATCCAATATACCAACAATTTACCCTTGTACATGACCTATGTGTTTGGATTTCTAATGTAGAATCTAAAATATCGTTCCTAATGTGATGTATACAGTTCCCCGTTGTTATATTCTCCCCATCGTATTATTTTATAGAATATTTGAAAAATTCATAGTGAATTACAGTATATAAATTTTTGAAATAACTAAATCATCAATTTATAATCCTATAAATAAAATACTCAACTATATTTTAAGATATCTTATCATTTTTCACATTCAATCCCTCTTCCATTTTTTATGTCAGGCTAGGGGAAAGGAAGGCCAACCTATGGGGTTCTTAAATACTCGAATATCATTTATATCAAAAAAAAAATTCCATATATTTTTCATCTAATAGCATATGCCATTCAGGAAATAAATAATGAGGGTGATTTTTTTTATTTGATATTCAAGAGATATCTCCTATATTTCTATAAATAATCGATATAAAATCATTAATATTGAAAAAATTCTAAAATATAGAAGTATAATTACCATAAATTGGTCTTTACCTCTAGTTTTAACAAACAAAACCCCTATATATTTTGCAAGAAAATGATATATATAATTTTTTTCATTCTTTGTTCTCCAAAAATGATATCACTTTTGGGTTTTGATTTAATCATTTTTTATCATAGCAGACAAAGATAAACACTTCTTCTAGAATTCTAAAATATCAAGTATAACATATTTCATCTAATAAAATGATAAGAACCTTATATTATGATCATCATGCCAGGATATATAAAATAATAATAATTGAGTTTACCTTACTCATCTCCCATAAAATTTTTATTGTCATTCTTTAAACATCTTTGTAATAAACAATTAAATTTTTTTCCTTGGTATGATAATTCATTATATTAAAAGGCCAATTATATTTTGAATTTGAACCACCATGATTATAATTTGAATCAAACATAGCATATAACCTATGTGTCTTGATAGGATAAACTGATAATTTCAGTAACCATGTGCTACTATATTTAAAAATCTGATAAACATTCTCTATCATTGGGGAAGTGGATAGATCATATGAAGAAGGATTAGAAGGTTCCATAGCTAAATTATTTGTATTATTATCCCCATAAGCTCAAGGAAGCTCCAATATTGGATATTGAATTATCCAAGGAATAAAATTAAAAAAAATTCACAAATATACATAACATACTATTGCATATAAAATTAAATAAAAAATGAAAAACCATCCAAAACAAATAAGACTAAACCAAAATCATTTTTATTAATATTGGTAAATTATTAATCCAAAAATATAATAACATTATTGAGATATGAAATTAAAAAAATGAAAAAAATTATGTACAAGATTATACAAATCCATCAGTTATAAAAAACAAATTGTAATTTTATAATAATACAAACAAAACAAAACAATCCAAAACGTGTCCTTACTATATTCATCATAGTATTTAACAAAAATGAAAGAAAGAATATTTAAAATACTTTTTCTTTTTTCCTATAATAGATAACATTGTTAATAGGATTATACAAATATTTATGAAATATCATATTATATAGACAAATGAAAGAAAATATTATGTATAAAATTATTTAAATCAATCAATAAAATATAATGATGAATAATAAAAAAATTATAAAAAATCGAAATAAATGAATACTTTTTTATTATTTTGAGGCAAAAATTTCATTATGTGAAAAAATAAACACTAATATATCAATACATTTTTAATATTTTTAAAGGTAAACACGAAAAAAAAATTATTAGATATATTAGATGGAAATATTTAAAAGATTATTTTCCCATATTCCTTCCTCAAGATTATTTTATATGGAATGGACAATGAATGTGATGTGGTAATAAAAATTTTATGATAATATTTTCATGTAATTAATTATATAACAAGAATATGTATCATCTGGAAGTCTATCAGCAACAAAAACATATCTTTGTTCATAGAGATATAATTGACCCCATAAAATTTTTGGAAACAACAATACAAAAAACTCATTGTATATGTCTTACAATGATAAAAGAATAAGATTATGATTCTATTCCATTCATATTAACTAGATACATACTAATATAATCATGTCTAACACTATTGTTACTGATAACCAATTTTATGATAAAAAATACAACATGAAATCTAATGTAATCAATCACCGCTATTTCTTTAATAACTCTATATTATATACTTTAAATAGAGATGGTGTTCTTCTGTTTGGAACATTAAAAATGAATTATTTATACAAATAGAAGTACACTAATATTAATAATACCACTTTTTTTGTACTTTTATTTGGTATAAATGTTACATCTTTTAAGGTCAAACGAATTTCATGGTATCAAATTTAACCTTGGGCCACCTTTTAATCATCTCAATATTTATGATGTATTTGATATACAATGCCTAGACTCTATAATTGATGTAATTATAGTATTTTTTCATGTTAAATATCAATATATGTGATAGATCAAACATACACATCCATATTTGGTAATTTTTTTATTTTATTAAATGATAATGTAATTGGAAAATACAAATTACCTTGTAAAACTAAATATTTTTTCCGGACTAGGTTTTGGATAATTTGGAATATCATTTCAACTAGTCATAGACTTAAAAAATTTTATATAATAAAATAATTATCTTTGTATGACCTACCTCATTATATAAAATAGGATCCTTTGTAATTTCTACTAAACCTAAGAAAAATATTTTACAACATTCCTAATAAGGGGTTTTAAAACTAGTGAAAAATAATTAGATATTCCTCTGAAAACATTTTATCTCTAAAAAATTATTTTATATTATATTTATATATCATAAATAATATGATATGGGTTTTATGAAAAATCCATACAAATATAATTTTCAATTCCATTTAAAAATACTTAGCATTTCAAAATTCCATTTCAAAAATACCCTTTAATAAATAGTTATATTTTTCGTTAATGGTTTTTTAAAAAATAATACTTTAAAGGAATAAAATAATAGTTTGAAAATATTAAGAATACTATGTGTACACTATCAGTATCAATTGTAAGATAACATCCCCGTATGATCATTGGTTTACTCACCATACCATCATTATCACCTCATTTAATAACCTATTTCTGAATATTAAGAAAACAATTTAAACAGTTATTCCTTTTATATTCATGAACCATTATAAAAATTTCAAAATCATAAAAAACTTCATAGATGGAAATCATTTAATAAATTATATGCTTGAAAAAATATCATTTTTTTATATTAATCTATTTTACACATATTACTTTTTACATGAACATAAATACATTAAAATTTAAACATTTATATTTATTAAATATCATGAAATTTCATATTAAAATAAATAATATGTTCATATTCACTAATATGTAGTACATTCCCATATATTATAAGTAATTTCTTGTTTTAAGAATAATAATAATACTTCTATAAGGAACACACATTTTAAAATAATTGCATTTGAGAATAATTATTTTCCATAATTATTTCAAAGTGGAATTTTTTAAAATATATTATTTTAGATGAAAAATATTGTCATAAAATATAGTATTTTCGAAAAGAATAACATATATGTTAGCTGAAGTTCAATCTGTCACATAGGTCCACTATTTCGTCTTCTTCAAACAATTCCATTGATTAATACATTAATACCACTAATGTTGTTGATCTGTATAAACAAGGCCACTAGAATGAGTTTAGGGATTCTATGAAAGGATTTAGGTTGGTCATGGATGTAATAAAATGGGTTTGGATGTTTTAAGCAATGTGAAGAAGTGGTTCCCTTATTTATGAGAGGAGGGGGACACATGTGGAATGTCAAAATATATATAATTATTATACAGTAAAATTAAATTAAAATTGGTAATAATTTTATTAATTTAAAACTATAATATGATTATAGGTTGAAATATTATCATCCAACAATGAATTAGATACATTTTGAATGAATTTTTAACCCTGTATTTTGGGTTTAAATATTATTTAACCACAGGAACATACCATGACATCATGTATTTTCACTCTTTGATGGTTAGTATAGTGAATAAAAACTGAAAAATGAATCCTAAATGAGTCATGGATTACACCTTAAACCATATCCTATTCAATTATCTAAATTCAATATTTTTAGGAATATTATAACATTTAATACATTTTTATTTAATTAGAAATATAATTAATGGAAATTGTGACAAAATTCTTGACATTGATGTTAAAAAATGTCAATAGAACAATATATCCTTGAAAAAAATAATTGATACATCTATAAAAGAATAAATCAATCTAGAAAGATGTATAATACTGTTATTATCTCATATTAAATTTATTTTAATTTATCAAATATAATTTAATTGATATTATCATTATTTAAATAAATACAAGATCATCATTATGTAATTATTTAAGTTAACTATTTCATTACTAAAAATAAAATATAATTTTACAATATGTAGATAAATTGGGTAGATTAAATAATAATATATATAATTTTTTATAACCTCTAGATAACCTCATATTAACAATGTTATTGTTATTAAAAACGTAAATGTGACATCATTGTTTTTCCAATAAATATGATATTATAATTTTCATAATGTCAACAAAATGGCTCGAAATTTCATAAATAAATTTATATCAAAAAAATAAATTGAATATGTTTAAATTGAATGCATATGATAACTAATATCCTAATTTTGTGACCATCATGAACATATAAGATATATTCTGACCAAAGAAAATGACATTTTTTGACATTTTTATTTAAATAATATATAATTCATATTCATTAAAAAGTGTCTATTAAACAATTAATTTTAATATAATTTCTAATAATGGATGAATTAACTTCATCCAAATAGAATAGGATGAAAAAGAATAGCCTTATCACTTATGATTAATCTACATTATCCTGTTTTGAAATTAACCAAGGAAACATTTTTTACCAAACATACTGTTAATATTAGCAAAAAACTAAAATCATCCTATTTAATAAATTTATTCCATATTATTCTAAACATTAAATCCAATTAAAAACATTAAAATATAATAAATTTCAGAACTTTATTTAAAATTAAACATGTAAATCACAACGAAAAAATAGTTTCTTAGAAAAAAATGGCCTTTTAAAATATAAAAATTGTTTATACTAAATTGAAGTATAAAATAGTTTTCAAAACTATAATTAGATAATTTTAATTCCAAATGATCTAATTAAAATTGGAAAATAATAAAAGACATTGTCTGACCAATACTATACAGGTTTCAAGAAAACTCATTATTTTTATTATTCATTAAAAAATTCATCATTCTTTAGAAAATTCTCAATCATTCATAATAAGATAATATATAATGATGATTTATATAATTAGGTTTATTTCTTTAATATAATTTCAAGAAATTACATATATTATTCATGTTATTCACTAATACAAAGAAGGAAAACAAGTTTTCTTGTGAAAATATTTTTTTGATGACTAAAATTACATTACAAAAACCAATGTGATTATTTTATAGAAACAAACAAATTAGTTAATTATATATTGGAAATTTATATATATATTTAATAAATTAGTTATTTTTATTCATACCCTCCAATTTAAAATCTATGTTATAATTGTCACATTTAAATCATAAGAGTTTTTCATTCATTTAAAAATGATGTGGCATATCTTATGCACTATAGAACTAACTATTTCCTTTCAAAATATCAGAATGTTACATCATCCCTCTATTAAATGAATTTCACTTTCACAATTCATTCATTGTACTTAATAAAATTCTAAATTTCTATCATCATAATTTTTAAAAATATGAATTTGTGAACTTCTATATTATTGACAACACTTAATTAGTTAGTTTTTTAAAATAACATTTCATTGATTATATTTTCTCCCCAAATGACTGTGTATAATATCAAAATTAGTTTAGTAAATTTCTCTAATACCCTTATTACATCCCAAACCTGAACTTCTGGATTTGGAAATAAAAACGCATTGTGTATTTTTTAAATCAAAATATAGTTATGAAATACACAATACATTATACAATTATAGAACATTTCAGGTGTAGGTATTAGAAAATTACGCATATATATACAATTTATTAACATTGATAAATAATTATTCAAACAAAAAAAATATCATTATGTGAACTACCCCTTTATATGAAATAATGTCCTTTGAAGTTTCTACTAAACCTGTGGAAAATAATTTAAAACATGGGGTGAGAATTAAATTTTCCATTAAGAAGTATTAATAATAATTATAAATAAATTTATATTCATTTGAAAACATTTTACATAAAAAAACAATTTTATATTATTTATAACATAAAAAAATAATAATATAGGGGTTTTATGAAAAAACATACATCAATTCACGTCAAAACCATTAAAAGATACTCGTCATTTTTAACATCAATTTCAAAAATACATGTTGAAAAATTCGTGGATTTCACCAAAAAAAATAATAACATGTTAATGTATTAAAATGATAATTTTAAAATATTGATAAAATCATGTAGCCATTATAAGTATCACTTGTTAGAGAGAATCCAATTAAGACCGTGAGTTCACTCCCCATAACATCATTATGGCCTAATTCAATACCTTAATGCTGAATTTTATGATTCCTTTTTAAAAGATATGATTTTCTCAATCATAACCCATTAAAAACATTTAAATATATATATATATATATATATATATATATATATATATTATTTTCAAAGAATGAAATAATATGAAAACATCTAATCTTGGAAAAATATCACTTTTTATAGAAATCCATTTAACAAAAAAATGCTACTTTCATGAAACTAAATGCAACACAATTGAAACAATTGTATGTATTAAAATTCATGACGTTTCATAATAAATTTTATATTATTTAAATATCAGTAAATATGTATGAAATTCACGGACATCCAAAATCACTTCATTTTTGTATAATAATGATAATATTTCATAACATAATATACATTTTAAATATATACATTTGAGAAAAGTAATTTTTCTTTACTAATTTGAAAATAAAACATCTTATAACATAATTCATGTATATGTAAAAATAATTATTTTTAATAAGTAAATTTTCAGAATAATATATTTATCCTATGGCCAGGTTACATTTCTCATGTATGTCTTTTATCTTCCACATCATTGGAGAATCACTTTTATTAACACAATAAGACAATTATGTTTATTGAACTGCCTAAACTATGGCCTCTCGAATGAGTTTACAGATTATATGAATATATTAGGGTAGGGATTTGATGTTTAGAAATGGTGTTCATATGTGAATAAAACATAAGAAGAGATTCCATTATATAAGGGAAGAGAGAGGCACTCTTGGAATTTCACAAAATATTAAATTATTATAAATAAATTTCGAATTCAAGGTAGATAAAAACATACTAATCTAAAATATAAGATGGTTTAGGGTGAACAAGAAATCATACAATAAAAATTAGAAATGTGTTTATAAAATTATAACCCTTTTCATTTCGGTGTAACCCTTAATTTACCCCATTACCTTTTACAATGAGAATAAAAAAATTTGCAATGTGATGGTTAGTATAGTTACTACAAAATGAAAAAAACAACGAATGAGAAATGTATTAAAAATTAAATCTTATAATAATCTATTGAATATTATTATATTCCTAGGATTATTATATCATTAATAAAATATTATTTATTTTAAAATATCAATAAAGTCAATTTTGACTATATTCATTATATTGACTTTTAAAAATATCAATACAACAAGATAACATCAAAAAACATTAATACATCCCTAAAATGAAAATAGTGTATATAAAAGTATTTTATTACATTAATTATCTCATATTATATTTATTTTAATATTTTTAATAATTTAGTTTATTTTCCATTAATTAAATAATTAATGTATCCTAACTGTGTAATTATTTTTGGTAATTAATTCATCATTAAAAATTTATAAATAGATTACCATTATTTTTATAAATAATTTATATTTACTATGATTATTTATAATCAAACATATCCTATCGATAAACCCATATTAGTAATTTTATAGTTATTAAAAAAATGAATGTAACATCTTCAATTTTCCCATATATAAATTATTCTAAAGGTCATAATCTCATCCAAATAGGCCAAAAATATAAAATAAAATTTTATAACAAAACATAGATTATTAAGTCCAAAATTTACACTTATATTTTTTCATAACATACTTCTTCTCCCACTTGGGCACATAATAGATATTTAACACAAAGAAAGTGACATTTTGTTAATTTCATTAATTTAAATAATATAGAAGTCATTTTCCTGAAACATATTCCATTAAAAAACTCATTTTTAACCATACGTTTTAAGGGTTTAATTTTCTTCAGGTAATAAGAAATAAGATGGAAAATAATAGGCTTAGCACTTATTTTTACTCCATACTGACATGTTTTACCATTTAAAATGTTAATAATTTATAACATAGTTACTATTCATATTAACTAAAAATAAAAAACATATTTAATATATTTTGAAATTATAATTACAATATTTAATCCATTTTTATAAATTTGAATTTCAAAAGTTACAAAATTTAATTTAAAATTAAGCAATTAAATTTCAAAAAAACAGTTTTTAAGAAAAATCCATAATTAAATATCAAATGATTTTATACTAAATTCAAGTATCAAGTCATTTAAAAAAAATTGAATTATTTTAAATAATTATTAACTAATAAATATTTTATAATAATAAATTACATAATTTTAAAAAAAAATCATTATAAAATAAAAATCCAATTTTTTTTCATTTTCCATGAACAAAAATATCTTCATATAAATATAAAAAATTCATACTATGAAAATATTTAAATAATGAAATCTACAAATATGTTAATGATTTCCATTAAATTATATAAAACTTTAATAAAATATTAATTTTATTCTGTCTTAAAAATAAGAAAAACATTTATTTAATGATAACATATTTATCATTAGAATTAAATAACATTACAAAAAATTGGGTGATCATTTTCTATGAAAATACTAATAAATTACTAATGAGTTAGACCATTATATTTATTCCATAAATAAACGATTTCTATTAATACCATCTAAATTTGGAGGAATGATTATAATGGTAACATTTAAATAATAATATTTAGTTATAATTCTATAGTAGTTGTGGCGTATCTTATATTCCATCGAATAGAATGTATCATTTTAAAATATACCAAAGATACAAAATATATTTTTATTTTTATAATATTTTATAACAAAATAATCTGAAATCTTATGTATGGATGATTATAATTTTTGTAATTCAAGATATATTAATATATTTACTTCATTGTTTAACCAGTTAATGATTTTAAATTGAAACACAAATCCCATTTACCATAAAACCGACTCATTTATGGAAAGATATATAAAAAATGATGTGATCCACCATTTAGAAGAAGCTTTTAATAAATTTTGAAACCACCACAGAAATATAATTTTCAATAATTGAGGATTCATTTGGATATATATTTTAATATATCACTTTATTATATTTATATATCATTGAAAATTATACATCCAAAATAGATATACAAGTTCCAAAAGTATTATTATTAGAGCTAAATAAACAGTTATTGTAAGGACCCAAACATTTATTAATGAAAATTCCTTTTGAACTAATTAACCTATCCAATTTACTCAGAAAAAGGAAGTGATGTCCTCATCCAGTAGAATTTCTCCGTTCAAAGCCCATTTTTCGAAACTCAGAAAGGGGGTGGTGTAATTTGGATTCTCTCCTGACCAATCCCAATCCATGATTCAACACGTTAAGCTTAAAAGGAATCTCCTACGGAGGAAGTAGAAGTTAATTGAGATTACCACTAGGCGATGGTATCTAAGCCACCCCAAGAGTTTGTTACCATCTCCCACCATAACCTTAGGTCTTATTTGGTTATTTTATGGGGATATGTAACAATATTATAGCACTATTATTTTGAGATTTATTTGTTTTATAATGAATATACATTTTTTTGAAAACAGATTTTAATTAACAAATAGTAATTTTAGTTAATATTGAATTAGGAAATATATTTTGTTGAATTAATGGATTTTGAATTAAATAATATATTAATAATATATTTTTACTTAATTAATTTTTATTAATTATAAATGATCGTATAATTTTTATGAATACAATTTTTTTATTTTGGTTTGAAAGCTGTTTATTTTTCAAAAACCATGAATTTTCGATAAATGTCATTTTTATTTAAAAAGTTAAAATTCACATATTCAGATAATTATTCAGGTAAATTTAATATTATTTTTAGAATCATGATGTTGAACTTATCCAACGTTGAATTTTTAATAATTTTTCATGCCAATCGTATATTTGGGTCAAAATTATGTACCGTTTAAATATATAATGTGTTTTATGACATAATAATGACCCAGTACTGATGTAATAATACACTATAAATGGGTTGTTCTAAAAATATATGTTTTTCCATTAAAATAATTCAATTTTATTTTTGTTTGATTTATTTTAAAACGATGTATTGGTCTCTTCGTGACTTATAAAACATTCTAAAATTTTAATATGGTTTCTTGAGTGTTACTCCCTGCCACATAAGGAAGCCTAATATTTTAATAAGTTCAGCCATTTCCCTTATAAAATAAATTTTTCCAATATAATTTAGAAAAACCCATGGGAAAACCCATCGAATGTTTTGTTGTTTTGATTATTTTAATGTGTGGTGTCCAAAAACTAAATAATAAATAATTGTCTCTCCTTCCCTATAAAACCCCACTCAATGTCCCATTATTCATCACTAAATCCATTTAGATCTTTACCAACATCTTCCCATCTCTCTCTATAAACCTCCCAAGGTTCACCAAGCTCCAAAGAAGACTCTCTCAATCCTCTCTTAAATATTTTGGATGACATTTTCATTTAATAGATTTATTCCTTTATTATTTTATCCAAATTTCATTATGTTTTTATACCCGTTTATTTTCAATTAAAAATGATCACTTATGTTTTTTCACCTATCCTATACATTATTATATATTTTTTAATGATGAGATACCTATTTATCTCTCATTAATTTCTCCCATGTACATCTGTTACCATGCCAAAATTCTATACGGAATTTCTCTCTTCGCATTTACATTAAAGAAAATCTTTTCTATTATAAATCTAAATTCAATAAAAAATGTTGGGAAATTTATATGAATATATATGACCCCATTACCATCCATCTCATATAAATATGCTGATATACCCATTTATATCTCATCAACCATTTTTATGAATTTTTATGTCATGTTGTTATGCTGCTGATATTTCACTGTGATTTTCCACACGAAAGTCATTATGTATTGAAAACCATGACCATTTCTCTATCAAAGGTATAAATATTTATTCATATTTACATATTTATTATATAGTTTCACTTATTAATTACATAATTCTTTAAAATTGAAAAAAAATTATGTTTAATGAATCCATCTTATATGATCCATGTTGCACACTTATGCATGAAATGAAATAATTAGGAAGGTTGCACATGGGTGGAGCTTCAATTCATTGGGTAAAGATCAGTATCATCATACATTATGTTCAATGAGGTTTTACTCAATATAAATTAATTGAAATTTGTGTTTACTCATGATCCATGTGTACGGATCCTTGTCTCTAGATAATTACATGTTACATTTTGATTCCACATTTCTATGTTATGATACTCATGCTATATCATCCATTTATGTTCTTGTTTCTCATATGCTCCATTGGTATGCCTATTTCTTAATATGTACTATATTCTTCAATTTATTTATTGTTTAATACCTTACCAGGAATTATAGGTCACCCTTTTATTAGTTTTTTCCTCAGGTTATGTGATGCATTGCTAAGTATGAATGATTGTGTGTGGTCATGTAAAATAAATTTTCAATAAAGATATATATTCAATGATTTAAGTTATAATAAAATGTTCCAATGACACAAAGAAATTATACCTCTCTATCTTCTATGTTTTATTATGTTATTATTTTAGGTAATATATCATGTTTAAGTGTTTAATAAAGATATGGGTTGATATAGTTTGTATCAGAGGATATGTTTAGTTATTTTTGAGATTAGGATTAGAAAACCCTAGTGAAATTATTTGCGATAAGACTATGTATAATAAAAACATCCTCAAATTTTGGTGTGTGTTGAGTAAGTTTTTTATCCAGATAATATATTCATATCTAGATAAGAGCAGGTAGAGGCGGCTCTGGCACAATTATATCTACGGTTAAAACCTGAAAACACCACATTGAGCTAGACTCGTACGAGAACTGGTGCACAACAACAGTCTTTGCATCACTCTTGGTTATGAAACTCTCAATGAATATGATTTGGTAAATTTAATATCTTATTATGAACCATTATTAAAAGAATTAAAATAATAACCCCTAAGAATATATGTTGGGAAATAGATCATAAGTAACATATATTGATGCCTATAAATTCATATGTTAATGAAATAAAAGTAATTTAAAAGTTATAATTTTTTTATTTGGATTACCCTTTAATTTTTCACCACTAACATTACATTTAAACGGGAAAATGGTTAGTAATAGGACGACTCTGGATAATAAGAGATGAAATGATCAATGTGACGATCATTCTAATGAGAATCCAAGTCTGATGGGATTGGGAATCAAAAGATTTGGCATGATACTCTCTCAGATTAACCATGTTTTTAAAAGAAACATTTTTCAATGGGAACGTTCAACCCCCCCCCCCCCCCAAATAAAGAATAAGTCACAATCGAGAGATTCATTAAACAAAGGACTCATACTTTTAATGGATCATATGATCCCTCAATTTTGGAATAATTGATCAACTCCATTAGAATGATCCTCTCCATCCTTTAGTTTTTCGAACAGTGGAAGGGTCTTTTGGCGGCATATCGCAAAGAGGTTGATGTTGATCAATCGTGGGAATTCATCAAACATACAATGCCTTAGAATGAGATCGAGGTGTTAGAATAGAAGGATTACAAGAAATTGTTTTTTGATAAATAATTTCCACGCACCCTCCGACATAAGATGGAAAGGGGCTTCCTATCCCTCATGAAAAAAGACGATGAATCCATTTGAGAGTACAAGGGAAACCTCATAATGATTTTACAATATGAATATATCATTGTCACTAACCACCAATTCGAGGATGAAATTTTTTTTGGTGGAATAAAACCTACCCTAAAGAATTCCCCAGAAATCAGTGACTTTAAGAGCTATGAAGAAATTGTCTATTCTGCCCTCAATGTCAAAATGGAGATCGTAGAATCTGAGGGGTATCATAGGGATATGAAACGTATGGTGGAAATTAATTATTTCAGTCAGATGGATAAATAAAATGGTGCTATGAAATCCAACACCCCACTTTCCAATGCTGCAGAATGAAGTATCCCAGAAATTGCCCTAAGGGGAAGAGGAAACGCATTAGGTGTGGAACTGAAGGGAACATGATCATTAACTGTTGACAAGAAAAACTTGTGGTTGTGACAGAGGATGGTAATTCATTGTTCAACCCTCAACGAATGGTTCATTTCTTCAACTACAAAGATCCAGAGAACTATGAGAATGAGTTTCCTAAGACAAGGTTTTTCAGAGGCAACCAACATCCTCAATGGTGCAAGGGCAATATTTTTTCATCACTACTATTGAATCAGACCACGAAAACAATGTGGTGACATGTATTCTAGTTATTAATTCATGAATAGTGATGTTTCTTTTTCATTCAGGTTCTATAAATTCTTTTATATCCCAGAATATTAGTAGACCAATCCCAACACCACAAAAAAATCCTGAAATTAAAGTCGTCTATGAGAACAGAAAATGGGAAATCATTGTATCACATAAATATAACTCCTACCTCATCACAATTTTTGAATTTAACATCCTAGTAATCCTCATCATACTCCCTCTGGTGGAATTTTATTCAATTATTGGGATGGATTTTCCTTCCCTATATAGAGACAAAATAAATTTCCGTGAGATGGAAATCACTATCTATATGGAAAATTGACCCTTGATTCCGTACAAGTGGAAGAAGGGGGATGAATCCTATTTAGCACCATCATCTCAAGAATGGATATTACTACCCTATTAATACATGTATCTTTCTTAGATGATTGATTCAAAGAAAGAAACCATCCTGGAAGACAATCCCATTGTGTTGGAATTTGGTGAAGTGTTTCCCAAGGAATTTATTGTTCTTCATCCGAGAAGATATGTTGAATTTTCAATTGATATTATACCTGGGGTATTTCCAATATCCAAGAATCTGTATAGAATTACTATTATAGAGCTTGAGGAGATAAAGAAATAAAAACCATAGAATCTAGACAAAGGGTTTATATGCCTATGTGCTTCACTCTGGGGAGAACCAGTCCTCTTTGACATGAATACATATGGGTCTATGAGCCTTTTCATTGATTATCACAAGCTCAACAAAATCTTGATATAGAAGAAGTATCCTCTTCCCAAAATTCATGAATTTTTTTATTAGCTTCGCGGAGAACAATACTTGTCCAAGGTGGATTTTTGGTAAGGATATAACCATGTAATGGTGAATAAAGATGATATCTCCATGAATACTTTTCATACAAGATACAAGCACTATGAATTCATAATAATGGATTCCGGACTCACTAATGCTCCAGAAATCATCATGGACATGATGAATAGAACCATTATAGATTACCTCAAAAAAATTTGTGGTAGTATTTTTAGATTATTTGCTAATATACTCTAAAACTAAGGAGGGTCATTAAGAGAATCTAATCACTATACTAGAGTCCTTGACAAAGGAGAAGCTCTATGAATTGTACATAAAGTGTGAGTTCGGGTTTAAGGAGGTATCATTCTTGTGTCATATCATCTCATCATATGACCCAATAATGAAAAGATCTATGAAATGTAGATCAAGTTTGTGTTATGGTTGATGAATGTCTCATTATTGGGTCATATCAACACACGTAATGGGATATCTATAGATCCTTCCATGAATGCTATAATTGAGGGATGGTTGAGGACAACATCAGTAACAGATATCTGTAGTTTCCTTGGGTAAGCTGGATATTATCGCTGATTTGGTGGAAATTTTTCATGGATGTCCAACCCTCTTAACAAGATAACTAAGAAGGGAGTAATGTTTTCATGGAATAATTAATGTGAGGATAGCTTAAAGGAGTTGAAAATTAGGCTTATCACTACACTTTTTCTCACACTACACACAAGTGGAGAACTTTTTGTTGTCTTTTTTATTTCTTTGAAGAAGGTTATGGGTTGTGTGTTGATGAAAAATGACAAATTCATTGCCTATGGTTCAAGGAAATTTAATTTTCACAAGAAAAACTATCTAACACGTGATATAAATTTGGTTACAGTAATATTCTCTTTGAAATTTTAGAGACATTACATCTATAGGGAGAACTTTCAAATATAAATAGATCACAAAATCTTCAATTATATATTAACAAAAAAAGTGTGGAATATGCGCCAATGAAGACGGTTAGAGCTGATCAAAGACTATGAATTCGCAATCCATTACCACCTTGTAAAATCGAACAAGTTGACAGATTATTTAAGTAGAAAGAACACATCAATTCTATCATTGATGAAGATTGAAAAGGATTCTATCCTCATATATTTGATGAAGACGGTCATGATAATTTTATTTAAGGGAACAACATCAATCCTTTCACAAATTATTTCTCAACCATCTATTTTTAAAAGGTAAAGGATTCTCAAAATTATTATGTGGGATTTTGAAAGAAAGTGGAAACTATTAGAAATGGAAAATCCTCATATTTTAATGTTAATGAATATAAAATTGGGATATATTGTTCACGGATATGTGTTCCCTCAAATCCGTAGTTAAAAAATAAAACATTTGGATGACTAAATTAGTTTGAATTTCTCTATTCACCCAAGAAACACAATGATGTATCAAGATCTTCAAGAGATTTATTTGTGGGATAATATAAAGAAAGAGATCACTGAGTTTACATCAAAGTGTCTAGTATGTTTTTAAGAGAGTGTCGATAGGCAGTATTATAAAGGTATTATGAAACCATTAACCATTCCAACATGGAAATTGGAAAACATAACCACATTCTATTTCACAGAACATCTGAATACATCCAACAGAAACAATATTGTCTGGGCGTTTTTGGATTGTCATATAAATATTGCACACTTCATCATAATTCTGGAGTATTTATCATTGGACCAACTGTCATGGATATACATCAAAGATGTGGTAAGGATACATGGATTACAACTATTGATTATATTCAATAGAGATCCATGATTCACCTCTAGGTTTGGGATGATTCATCAACATGATCTAAATACTGAGCTAAACGACATTACAGATTATCATTCTCAAAATGTTTTCCAATTGGAGTAGACTGTCAATAAACATTAGGACATGTTAGGATCTTTCTCAATGATATTTAATGTATGATGGGATCAACATATTCCTCTAGATGAGTTCTCTCATAACACAATATTCCACTCACGCATTCAGATGGCCCCTTATGAATCCCTTTATGGGAAGATGTGCAGAATACAAGATTTTTGGGATAAAGTTGTGGATCGAAAACTCCTAGGCCTATAAATTGTTGAACAAATGTTGGAGAAGGTTAAGACAATCACAAAACAAATTAAATCTGAATAGAGTTGAAAAAAGAGCTATTCTGATAATCATCAACAAGACCGAGATTTTTATGTCAGAGACATGTTATTCCTTCACATATCACCATGGAAAAGAGTTATGAGATTTGGGATGGAGGGAAAGCTTAATCCAAGGTACATCGACCATTTTGAGATCCTTGATCGTATTGGAGCAGGGGCCTATTAAAAATCACTCCCATATAACCTATCTATAGTACACGACTTATTCCATGTCTCACTCTTGATGAAGTAAATACCTAACCAATTACATGAACTCAATCTAGATTCGGTACCATTAGAGAATGACCTCTCCTATGAATAGAATCCAGTGATGATCTTAGATCATACGGATAAAGTTATATGAAATAAAACAATTCCCCTCATTACGATGTTGTGAAAAAACCACAAGATTAAAAATGAAATGAGGGAATCATAGAAGTGATGAATCAGAGTGACCCTTTTCTGTTTTAGTGTGGGGAAAGGAAACTTCGAAGGAAAAATTTCTTAAGGGGGGGAAGATTGTGACGACCAAATCTTTTATTAATGAAATTTTATCTTGATATAATTAAATGTATTAGTATGTAAAATTTTAATATAAAAAATGAACTTCCGTGGTCTTATGTTGTTTTATTTCAAAATACCATTATGAAATGTTATTTTTGCTATTATATCCATTGTATAAGTGATCAATTGATTTATATAAATACAAGGATTTAACAAATCCTATTTATTGAGACAAAGGATGTGATCTCCTCATAAAGTAGAAATGATCTGCATGAAGATGATTTGTCAGGTCTTGGAAAGGATTTGGCATCACTAGGCCTTGATCTGGACCAATCCCAAGTCAATCTTCAATATGTTATACTTGAACTGAATCGCCTATGGGAGAAGTGGAAGTTAATAGAAATTACCACCCGAGTAATGTTATCTAAACCACCCCAAGAGTATGTCACCATTACACACATTAACCATATGTCTTATGTAGTTGTTATAAATGGATATGCAACAGGACACAAGAACCATGATAGTGTGTTGTATTTTTTGTATAATGAATATACATTTATTTTTTAATCAATTTCAAAATCAAAAAATTTTATTTTTCATTAATATTCAATTAAGAAATATATTCTGATGAAATAATGGATTTATAAAATAAATAAAATATTAATAAAATAATATTACTAAATTACTTTTAATTAAATATAAATGATCATATAATTTTTATGAATACCGTTTAAATTTTTATTAAGGTTTGAAAGCTGTTTTATTTTTCAAAACCCATGAATTTTCGATAAATGTCAGTTTTTATTTTAAATGTAAAAATTCCCATATTTAAAAAATTATTTTGATAAAATGATTATTATTTTTGGAATCAATACATCAAAATTATCCAACACGAAATTTTTCATAATATTTTGAGACATTCTAATATTTGGGTAATAACCAATTACCGTTTAAATATATAATGTGTCTTATAAAAACACAATGACCCCATAGTGATGTAATAAAATACTATAAATGGAATTTTCGGCCAATATATTTTCTAATTAAATAGTATGTGATTTTTGGTTTCTTTTATTTATTTTACAGAGCATTATTGGACCCTCCAAGAAATATAAAAGATTCTAAAAATTTTAAATGATTTCATTGAGAGTGTGACTCACCTCAAAATAAATAAGCCTAATATTTTAATATCTTCATCCAATGGACTTATAAAATAATTTCTTCAACACAATAATAAAAAAAATTGGAAAACCCCTTGAGATGGTTTTTGGGTTTTATTAGATTAATGTGTGGTGTCCAAAATCAAAATAATAAAGAATTCTCTCTCATTTTCCTTTATAAACCCACTCAATATCCCATTCCTCTTCAATAAAACCATTTAGAGGTCGACAAACCTCTACCCTCCTCAATCCATAATCCTCATATTTCTACCCAGGCTCACAAGAATCTTCATTCAATCCTCTTCCAAGAATCTGGGATCACACATCCATGTAAGGGATGTCTTCCTTTCTTATTTATGTCCAAATTTTTATATGTTTT
This sequence comes from Viscum album, assembly GCA_963277665.1. NCBI lineage: Eukaryota > Viridiplantae > Streptophyta > Magnoliopsida > Santalales > Viscaceae > Viscum > Viscum album. The sequence continues at coordinate 1,043,585,755 of OY728135.1, read as the reverse complement.
TATACCCTTGATTTTTCTATTGATAATGATGGGGTATGATTTCTAACATCCCATATACATAACTAATTATGTTTTAATGATAAAATATATATTTATCTCTCATTAATTCATCCCATGTACACCTTCCATCATGCCGAAATTCCGCAAGGAATTTCCTTCTCCGCCTTTACATTCAACCAATTATTTTGTATTATAAATATAAATTCAATTAAATATGTCGGGACATGTATCTATATGACCCTATTAATTTTAATTTCATTTAAATATGATGATACACCACTATTTCACTCATCATCCATTTTTTATGAATTCTTATGTCACATCGTTATGCTGCTGCAATTGCACCGCAATTTTCCATGTCAACGTCACTATGTAGTGAATACCACGACGATTTATCTATCAAGGGTATTCACCTTTATGGACATTTATTTGTAGATTATATAGTTCTTGTATAAGTTACACATTTCCTTACTTTGGAGTGAATCATTATGTTTAATGAATCCATGTTTATATGATCCATGTCCTACACTTTTGAATGAAATGTAATGATTAAGAAGTGTGTGCCCTGATAACGCCCCAATGCATTGGGTAAAGATTAGTATCATGATACATCAATTTAAATGAGGGTTTACTCATTATAATTCTAGTAAAATGAGGGTTTACTCGTTATCCATGTGTAATGAGCCTTGGCTCGAGCTAATATCATGTTAAATGTTGATGTCATGCATCCAAGTTATGATAATCATGCTTTATCATGCCATTATGTCCATGTTTCTCTTATTATGAATTGATGTGCATATTTCCTAACATGTACTATATTATTCATGTTATAAATTTTACTCCCTTTATGAGATTTTTATCTCACCATTTTCTTATGCATGTCGTCGGGTTATCCCATGGAATTCTACGTACGAAAGAATGTTTGTGGTCATGTAAAAGTAGTTTTCATTAAATTTGTGTATTTCAGGTTTTATGTTATTGTGTAATATTACTAATCCCCATAGAAATTAGATGACCTTATATTCTATGTTGTATCAAGTGATGATTTTATGTAATAAATCATGTTTATTTGTATAATAAAGAGCTGGGACGATACAATTAAATACAACATAATATAAAAAAACATATATGGATGTATATTTTCAGATGAAAATTTAAATAAACAACATCATTCTAAAATTTTATCCAAAATTGGATATCAATAAAAAAAATTAAAATAAAATTGAAAAAATAAAAACCATCATGATTGTCATTCCAAAAAACATAGGCAATATTCCAAGGCATGAAACAGGTAAGATATATTTTATTATGACATCAAAATCTTAAAATTTCATTCAAATCAATATAAAATATTATAGTTAAACAAAATTTTTTACATTTCAATAATAATCCTATGGAACATTAATTTCCATAAGGCACTAAATATCTAATTTTCTCTCTATTGGATCAATTATGTCATGTTGGAGGTAGATATTATCTTCTTCTATAAGAGAGGTAGCTTACTCCAAATGTATTCCCACCCAGTGTATGTACAATATTGAAATTATCTAATACATAGTTTTTTCATTAAAATCATATAATATTAAAAATAATTTTTCCCTAATATTCTTCTCCACATTCATGACATCAATGTTCCTTTTTACCTCATGAGTCACTAATATAGACGCCCAAAAAATATTTATTGTTTATTCTATATATTTCTATCATTACAATATTTTTATTCCATATATAATTTGACATTGATTTTTGTCACCATCACAGAATATTGATCATTTGATAAAAGTTGTATCTCCCTATATTTTAAAATATATTTCCCTTTAAATATATTGTATGTGTTCAATAAGTTTTCTGACATGTGACACCGAGTTTAAGAGGAGCCACATTATATTATAACTTATACATTAAATTTAATAATATGAATTTGAGTATAATTTTATTATATTTATATATATTATTTAATATAAAATCGATATATTAATTCATAATTTATAAGTACTTAATTTTATGTAAAATGATTTTATGATTCAAAAATATAATTTCATAAAAAATGGTTTTATTTGGATTATATGGATGAAAATTATATTTAATTTCTAAAATATTAATAATTTTTTTTGATTAAATGAATATATTTTTTGAAATCATCATGAATATATTATTTTTGGTTGATTTTTTTTATTTTAGATAAATGATTTATTTTTAAGTAAATATTGGAAAATATATATTTTTTTTAATATTGTCATTTATTTTCAATAAATAATGTATTTTTAAAGAAATAATTTTTCTTTATTTTTATCATAATGTAAAATAATAATAATAATAATTTATTATAATTGAATCTATATTATACTTCTGTATAACATCATTTTTTTCTTAATACCTCATTTTTATACAAACTGCTTTTTTTACATTTTATACATTTATATTAAAATTGTTTTATAACTATTTAGAAATTTAAACATAAAAAATGGATTCCATGTTTTAAATTATGTGGTTTTAATTCATTAAATATTTATCTTTTTTTTTTTTAATTATGAATATTAACTGTGGTAAATATTTTTCTCCTTCATAAAGGTAAAACACAAAAAAAACAAGGTTCAAACTATGAGATACGTATTAAAAATAAAAATAAAACATTATTTTATCCTATTAGACTGATTTCTAAAAAAATTAAATTATAGATATTTATATATGGAAAATTATTTCCTCATTCCCCTGATATATGAATTTATATTGTCTTCAGGAAAGGATAAATAAAAAATAGATTTTTCATGATTTTAATTTCTATTATATGGTTCTTAAGGATAAAAATAAGTTATAAAAGAGATTACAATTTAATTTTGAACAGAAATGAATTATTTTTATTATAGTAATTTTTTTATTTTTCAGTTATAATTTTATTACAAAACATTCGTATGCACCGATGATACAATAATTGCAGAAGCCGTAGCGAAAGAAAAGAAAATCATTTCAAAAATAAAAAAAAAATCTTTTTGGATGAATTATTGTTTAAAAATAATTTTATACATAATTATAAAGTATAAATATTATTAAATGTGTTTATGTTGAAATGATGTTGTTGTATTGATGTATTCAAAGTGAAATTAAACGAATATGCTCAAAAAATGACTAAATATATTTTATGATAACTATAAATTTCCTAAATGATTATAAAATAAAAATAATAATAAATGAGTATAGTAGTGGTGCTAAATCATTTATAATATCATCCATATATCATTTTATATCCCCTTTCCACATTATATTTAAATTTATTAACCATAAAGTCTAAAAAATGTGTTAACATGGTTAAGGTTAAAAAGGATAAATGAGGGGGTTAAAAAAATATAATGTTTAAAATAAAGAAAAATTGTGCATAAATTGTATATTATGAATCTATTTAGATATTACCAAGACTTAGGTAAAAAATTATGTCCATTTCAGGAATGTTTACATGATTATGATATATATTATATTTAAATATTTTAAGATATTTTATGTGTGTCCTTTCCCTCGCTTATAAAAGGGTACTCCATTTCTACATTATTCAAACATTTAAGCCTTATATATCATAAAATAACAAAATAAAATTAAAAATTACATCCCTTAATTTTTTTTGTTATATTTTCCTTAAAATCATCAAATAATTGATTAATATTTATTCCAAAGGAGGTCTCTCAATTAATAGGTAGTAATTTTACTCAAAAATATTTTATGCTTATTTTTTATTATATTTATAATAAGTCTATTTTTTCAAAAATTAAATTATCAATTTGTGTAATAAATATGAAAATATTTAATTATGATAACATTATATCCATTTTCCAATATCATTGCATCAAATGGGAAATTAATGTGTCAAATGTGTGCAGCTATAGGCTACTCCCTCCACATAGCGGTATGATTCATTTTCCATAGTCATTTTTCAAGGATGGTTATTATGATGGATGTAATATTTATATTTATTATTTCTAAAAAATTATTTTTCATTTATTATAATATATTATTTTCCATTATACCTTATCATCTATTTGAAAATGATAATGTTTCATGTGAATACGTGCAGACTACAACCTCTATGAGGTGAGAAGATTTTTTTTCATTTTTTATTTATATATATGGTAATAAAAACAATTAATGAAAATATATGATATTTTTTTATAATAGTGATTATATAAATGTCAATTATAATTTATATTTTTTATTCACCATCCATCGAGAGGTGAAAACATCGCCCATGCATGTATGGAGTGTTTTCTCAATGAAGTGATGTAATTCATTTTCCATTTCTTATTTAGATGAATGGTTATTAAAGTTTATATAGCTAAAAAATATAATACTTTTTTAATTATTAAGATTATATATATATTGAAACCATGTCTATAATGTATAGATATGAACACAAAAACAAAAACATTCATGAAAACAAAACACTTCTCTCATGTTTTAGAAAATTTACTCAATAAATACTAGAAATGGGTGATAAGATAATATAATTAAAAAATATATGGTTTGATGTTAATTAACATGGTTCTATATTAGATTTATAATAAATATATATTTATTTTATATGAGTTATTAACTGATATTAATCAATATGATACATGAGGTAAGGGTTCCTCATCTCACACTTATTTCACTGAGATATATCATGCATCCACCACTTGTAACATTCATTTAGTGTATATAATATCATTTGATATTTTTAATATATAATATAATTAAATTAATTGTATTTATTTCCACATTTTATAATATTTATTTAATCATTTTTATGACAAAAATGTTTCTAATGTGTAAAGGTATTCATTTAATAATCTTATTTCTCTTCAGAAAGGACTATGTTAAATTCCCAATGAGGGAAATTATAAGATATTTATCCTTAAAACACCATATATTTTATTCTATTTTTTTATTTCATGGTTTTTTATTTTTTCCCTTATATTTTTTTCTCTTTTTTATATGAACCAATTTAGAAATATTTTTTAATTTAATTCCACTTTATTTCCACTTTAGTCGGGGAACTACTTCTCCCATGCCCACATCATCATTAATATGTTTTTAATAATGTTTTGAATATTAATAAATACTTATTTAAACATATTTAACTATCTATATAATATTTTAAAAATGATCAATTAAATATATGAATAACTATATATAATGTTTTAAAAAAATTCCACTTTTTTTAAATAATTTTTTTTCCATTGGTGTAAGAAAATATTTGTTGTATCATATAAGAGATGAATAAATTTTCTCATTGCCAGGTGCACAATTGGATTAAAATATTACAATTTATGTTTAAAAGGATATTTTCACGGAATTTTTTTCCAATTAATCTATAAATTTTCATCATTTAAATAAACGATTACAAAATGAATTTTTTTTCGTAAAGAAATTTTACAATGGTCATTTAAAGGTTTTTTTATTATTGGAAAATTAAATTGATATTACATGTGATTCACTGTGGAGATTATACAATGATACCATCCTTTTATATATATATAAATATTGACTATGATAATGGAATAGATTTGAAATCATCTTTCTTTTCAATGGTTTAATCTATGATTAAATGATAAATGTTTTCTTTGGCTAGTTTCAAAAGTATCAATAAATTGTGATTATGTACAGGTTGATTCAATTATAGACCTCTAATATACTGAGGAATGTGATGTAGATATCACATGAGGTAAATATGATTAGCCTAAAAAATATTTAAAATAATGATATTTTCTTTTTTATATATGACTATGATTTCTTCAAGTTATGATCACATGAAAATACGAGAAATGATTTTGAATATATATGTTCACATTTGGATGTGTGAGTACGATAAATTATTATTATGATTATAAAATTATGAGTGGATATGATTTTGAATATAAATGTTCACAAGTTTATTATTTTTGATTATTATGATTCTACGTGCATATGTAATGACTCTTAAATAATGATTACTACCTTTACACCCTTATTAATCAGACTTCATGATAAACAATTATGTTAGAGCCTATGATTTAATATTTTCAATTTATGAAACTTATACATCACGAATATGTTCATGATTATGTCATTATATAGTTATGTTCACATTATAATCTCTTAATATTGATATATCCCATGTTAAAACCTACTGGTCATATGATATCAAACATCGTTATGGTTTCAGTCTCCAGTTTTTAATGGAAATTTATATGTATGATATGTTTATATGGGTAAAAATATAAGGAAATGGCATTAAGCATTTCATAATATTGAATTAAATGGATAATTCACATTGAGGATCTTTCCAGGTTTAGAGTTTTAGAGATTTTGGCCATAACTATTACATATCAAAAGATTAAAAAGTAGACACTTCAACACAGTTTCCATTTTTTCATAAAATAAAAACTCTAGAAAAATGAAGATTAATGTCTTGTTCTAGGTTATTAGAGAGCATGACTTATCCTTCATCCCATCCTTGACCCTATTCCACATTATTTCATGTGAAAAACATTTCAAAAATCTCGGATGAGCATAAAAAGCTTAGTAAGGCTTATGAAATAAAGAAAGAAAACATTTGTTCACAAATACATAAAAAACCTGGACTCTTTTAATTGCCTCATGAAATCATAATATTTTTTGATTAACACATTGAAATCATAAATCATAAAGGTAACTTGTGGCATCCATATCATACTTACATTGTAGCTATCACAACTACATAGAGATTTACATTGGAATATCCATCAAAGTATATTCCCTAAATCAATTAGGATAAACATTCTCGTTTACCGCCGTCACATTTCCCAATGCATAGGAGAGATATACCGAGCTCACATGCCCTAGGTTTATCACAGAACCATCCGTATACATAAATAATGCCCAAGAACCATATCAGGATCATAACACATAACATAGGCATAATGGAAATATAACATTTCCACATTTCAATAAAAAAAAATCATTTCAATATATAGAAATAAAAAATCCATTCTTAAAATCATTTTCAATACCAAAATATTTAAAAAGATTATATGGTATTTATTTTTCCTTGTAAAAACTTTACAGCTTGTTAAGGAATCCAACGATCAAATAATTCTCACAGAGGCGAAAAGGTCATTGTCACCACATTCATTAAAAAACATTCTTTTTTTCATTTAGTAAAACAATTAATATGAAAATATTCCCTTTGAATGGAATGAAAATTCAAAGGGCTTTATGCACCATATAAAATAAAGTCGTGTATACAACTAAAAATGGCTCAATGAAAAGAGATTGAGGCGATGTCCCATACCTCATGTCTGACTTGTCTCGATCGTTCTTTAATATCTTGAATAATCAAATAAAGTAAATTTAGACTTTCTTAAGAACCTTTTTCAAGTTTATTATTCCTTTTATATCACTTATTACAATTTTATAAACATTATGTATTCATTTATGTTAATAATGTTCATTTTGTCGATATTTGGTAATTGAGTAAAACATTAACACATAATATTTACAAGTTTTCAATGTGGTCAATTTTCCATTATATCCAGAATGAAATTAATTATTTAGAAATCCTATATATCATATATATCCACTATATATATATATATATATATATATATATTTAGAACAGTACATATCATTTGGAGGAATGAAATGAAATGCACCGTTCATGGAAACGGTAAGCCGTACGTACGCATGAACGCTACTTCCATTTTTATTTCATATTTAATGGAAATAAACCATAATGATACATAGTAGTATTATCAGTCTAGTGTTTTATCATATATAATGTCATTAAATATTTCCTTTAAACGTACCACATATGGTATGAACGAGTCATATCACTTTGACGTGGTGGTAGTCGGCACATCCTAAAATGAAATTATTGTGTTTACCCATAATGGAAACCATAAATGGATGCAATAAATGGAAATTAAAGAAGAATACATAAACATAAACATAATATATATTATATATAAATACAGTTCCATCTTAGTGGCCACCATGAGAGGCAGTAGGATATAATCGAACAATCATTGTTTCATGAGGCATAAGTTTTCCATCCAGAGAAACATTATGTTTTTCACACATTAGATGATTGTGTGTCTATGTGTAGTTTGAATACTTATAATAAAAACATCCAAGTATATTGAGGATACTAGTTTTGTTACAAAAGCATGTAATAAAAAGAGTTTAGGGGTTGGAGAAGTAAAATAAAAGAAAACAATTTAAGAGAAATTGTTACCTTTAATTTTGGTAACTCCCATTGGTCTGAAACGAAGGGCATTTTGAAGTATCTTCAGACTAAGGTAAGGCTTATAGGGGTAGGATAGGGATGTAGGGAGCTTAATTGGGCAGGGGTTGGATGATCCATAAGGCTTGAGAGGTGTGAGGAATTGGTTATAAGTGGTCTCCTTTTATAAGGGGGAGGAGGGGCTCTTTAGGAAGGTGTGATAATATTATTTTATTATATAATGATATTCAGTTTATAAAGGTACAGAAATCATTAAAATCGAAGATAAGATGACTCGTAGTCGAAATAATATCATCCAATAGGAATTTTACAGGTTTTTTATATTATTTTAATATTTATTATCTTATTTATTTAAATATTTTATTAATGAGGTAAATACAACATCATTATTGTGTCATTAATTATTTAATTTATGTGATGTATATATAATAAACAAAAAAGCATGATGTAGGAAATATTTTTAGCTTTCTAATTAATAATTATAGTCGAAAATATAATTTATATAACACTGTATAAAGATTAATTTCATAAAAGATTTCTGTTTATGTCATTTTTGCCTTTACATTAAATTAATTAATCTAACGTGATGTTATCATTCATAAGTGGCTCCATGGGGTCCCAAAATAGATACAAATATGCCCATGGTCGGCTATTACCTATCCAATAATGTTAGGACAAGTGTTAAGGTAAATTTTGAATTATTCTAATATTATTTTAACCATGAATACCCTATTTACCTTCGACTGCTGTAAATAAAAGTCAAAAGTTACTATTCACCAAAAATTATTTTCATCTTCATTGAACCACATTTTACTTCTTTATAACAACCATGTTTGTCGGATTTTTGAAATTCAATTTACAGAACCGGTAAAGTTTCATTTAAATGAATAAGTCATGTTTTTTAACTACTCCTAAGTTGTTTAACTATTTAGAAAAATTGATGTTTTTTAGAAAAATACCAAAAATTCCGACTAACATATAGTTGATATTCAGAATTCAAAAATGGTGTCTATTTTTCAAAATTCAAAACAAATAAGTTTCGTTAATTAATTTTCAAATTAATTCCCTTTATCAAAATAAATTGTGTGTTTTTAAGAAACAATAACTATCAAAAGATTGATACTTGTTTATGACCAATTTTAAAGTGAAATTAATTCCAATGACCTTCATTGGATTAAATGGAAAAAAATTAATTTAATTAAACTTTATAACCAATTAAAAAATAATATAACTATACAAATAAAATAGACTAAAATGCAGTTTTGAATTAAAATAATATATTTTCACTAATCCTTAAAAAATGAACGTTATTGGAAAAATTCCAAAAATTTACACAAAGTAAATTTTAATGTCCCCATTATAAAGAAGGAATATATTTGGTCAATTTGAATGTATTAAATTGAAAAAAACTATATATAAAGATGGTTCACCATTAAAATGTGGTAAATCGACATGTTAATGTAAATAATGCTTAAAATTAGATTCATTCACATTTTAAGCCTCTAATGTTTTTTGGATAAATGTAAATACATTTTACAAACATGTATAATAATATTCTAGTTAGTTTTTTCATTCCCATCAATACAAAATCTTGGTGTTAACTACCATATTAAATAATAAAATTATATTATTAGTGTGCAACGTAAGATTTGAAGGAAACTCGTTGTTGCGTATCGGGTATGCTATCGATCATAGAAACCCCATTAAAGTAAAATTAATATTTAATTAAAAAATATTAAATAATATTAAATATTTTTTTATTCTATATTTAACTAGGATGTTACATCCTTCCCCCCTTTTGGGAATTGCATCCTCGCAATTTTACCTATCAAAATAAGTTGGGGTATTTATCCCTCATAGCATTTTTAGATTCCCATGTTGCCTCTTCAACCATATGCTTTTTCCACATAACCATTACCTGATGAATTACCTTATTCTGCAACACTTGCTCTCTATGGTCAAGAATATCAACTGGTTGTTCTTCATAAGAGAGACTCTCTTCCAACTGAACTACCTCTGGGCTCAGAACATGAGATGGATATGGCATATACTTTCTCAACATTTAGACTTGAAAAACATTGTGTACCAGGGATAAACTTGGAGGTAGAGACACTCTCTATGCCACTGATCCAACATTCTATAGAATTTCATAAGGTCCAATGAACCTTGGACTCAGCTTTCTATTCTTACCAAAATGCATCATAGTTTTCCATGGAGAAACTTTGAGAAAGACATGATCACATACCCCAAAATAAATATCCTTCCTCTGGTTATCTACATAACTTTTCTATCTGCTCTGAGATGTTCTCATGTGCTTTTGAATCAACTGAAATTTCTATGCCATCTCTTCTACCAATTCTGGTCCCATCAACATCAATTCACCTACTTCATCCCAAAAATCTATAGTTCGACATCGCTTTCCATATAATGCCTCAAATAGAGCCATCTGAATACTAGAACGAAAACTTTTATTACATGAAAAGTCAACCAAAGAAAGATATTGGTCCCAACATCCCTAATTATCTAGTGAACAAGCATGTAGCATATCCTCCAAGGTCTGAATTGTTTATTCTGACTACCCATCTGATTTTGGATGAAAAGCTATACAAAAATTTAATTCAGTACCCAACGACTTCTGAAGGCCTTTCGAAAAGTTATAAGTAAACTTGTGATCATGATGAGATACATTGGATTGGGGAACTCCATGTAATCTAACTATCTCCTTTACATACAACCGATCAAGTTGATCTAGAGACAAAGTATCTCGAATAGGAATGAAATGATCAGATTTAGTTAATCGATCAACAATAACCCAGATTGCATTATTAACTCGAGATGTCTTCAGTAATCCCACAACGATTTCCAGATATATATTTTCCAATTTCCACTCTAGCACAGGTAAATGTTGAAGCATTTCTTTTGGGAACTGCCTCTCTGGTTTAACCTGCTGACCAATCAAACACTTCATAGTAAAATCAGAAATATCACTTTTCATTCCATCCCACCAATAATACTCTCGAATAACTCTGAACATCTTAGTACTAGCAAGATAAACATAAAACGGAGAACTATGAGATTCACATAACATCTCATTCTTCAACTGTGAATCACAAGGCACACATAATCTTTTTACAAACCTCAATCCACAATAATTATCAATGTTAAATTCAGGCAACTTACCCTTCTGAACCAACTCTACCATTTTCTGTAACTCACTTTCTTTTTTCTGCGCTTCCTTTATTCTGTTTGATAGAGATGATCTCACTAACAATAGATACAAAACAGAATAATTTCTTGCACCAACAACTTCTATACAAAAGTTCATCAAATCAAAACCCAAATGATCTCATTTCAAGAGTAACATAGTTTATGATGCATTAATTTTTCAACTCAATGTATTATCCACTTCATTTTCTTTTCCCGGATGGTAATGGATCATGAAACCATAATCCATGATTAATTCCAACTATATCCTCTGTCTCATGGTCAATTCTTTTCGAGTGAATATATACTTCAAACTTCTATGATTAGTATATATCTCACACTTCACTCCATAAAAATGATGCCTCCACATTTTTAATGAAAACACAACAGAAGCTCATTCCTAATCATGTGTAGGGTAATTTAACTCAGGGGGTTTCAACTAAAGTGAAGCATAAGAAATTACCTGATCATTTTGCATAAGGACGCAACCAAGTTCATTAAATGAATCATCAATGTAGATAACAAACTCAACATTTCTGGAAGGAAGTGCTAAAACTGGAGCATTCACAAATCTTATTTTCAATTCATGAGAACAATCATGACATTATTTTGTCCAAATGAACATAAAACCTTTTCAGGTTAACTTATTAATTGGACTAGATAACCATGATAAATGCTCAACAAACCTATGGTAATAACCTTAAAAACCAATAAAACTACAAATCTCTGTTATATTTCTGGGTCTTGGCCATTCTTCAACAACTTTTGTTTTAGCAGGATCAACAGTTATTCCACTTTTTTGAAACAATGTGACCATGGAATGAAATTTTTTTCAACCAAAACACACACATGTTAAATTTCCCAAACAGTTTATTTTCATTTAAGGTTTTCAAGATGACCCTTAAATGTCTTTCATTCTCATATTTATATTTAGAATAAACCAAAATATCATCAATAAACACAACCAACCTTTATCACCTGAATCAACTAAGCCATCACTGCAGTAAACTATTCTATTTTGATTCAGATTATATCAGGATGCTAATTTGGATGGTCATTTCCCTCTGTATGACGTTCCTTAACAAGTTCCATGTTTCCTCTAAAAAAACCATTCTCAATATAGAAATGTCTTAAGCGAAGCAGCTTGGTAATCTGTAAATGCTATATAATTTAAATATTACCATAAATTAATTTATGGACATTTATTAAACAATACCATAACTCCTAAAGTTATCTAAATCGAACTCTGATACAACCTATAAGGACTCGGCATTAAACATTTCATAATATTTAACTAAATGAATAATTCATATTGTGGATATTTTAATGTTTAGAGTATTAGAGAGTTAGGCTATAACTATTACATCTAAAAATATTACAAAGTAGACACTTCTACACAGTTTAAATTTTTTTCATAAAATAAAAACTCTGAAAAAAAAGAGTCATGTCTAGTTCTAGGTTATTAGAGAGAATGATATTTCCATTATCCCATCCTTGACCATATTCTACATTATGTCTGGTGAAAAACATTTCAAAAAATGGGATGATCATAAAAATATCATTAAGTGTTATTTTTGAACTCTCTGTGGAATGGTTATTTTAATAATGAAAAATCTTAGTTTTATTTACTTCTATTTAGTATTTTTTTCAACTTGTTCTAAATGTGTTTAAATCATATCTAAATTTTTTTATCAATGATCAATGCATGGTTATGGTTGACCTGGAAGTATTCTAGATTGAACAAAAACTTTGTAAGAACTCCATCACTTGACTCACCGATAGTCATATTCCTGAGTCACCGAAGATGAATGGTCGCACTAATGATGAATGGTCATGCGGATGATGAATGGTCGCACCGATAACTATCAAAGGTCCAAAGTGATAACGATACTAAGCTACCGATTCTAATTCACCAATGCTAAGCTACCGATACTATGCCGCCAATGCTAAGATACCGATACTAAGCTACCGATGCAGAGATACCAATGCTGAGATACCAAAGCTGAGATACCGATACTGAGCTACCAATGCTGAGATACCGATGCAGAGATACTGATGTTGAGATACCGATGCTGAGATACCAATGCTAAGATACCGATGATAAGACAATGATGCTAAGACACTGAAGCTAATACACTGATGATGTTGAGACATCGATGCTGATGCAACCGAATCTGATGCAGATTCAAAATGTCTCAATGATCTCATGACTCACCAATAGTCATGAATACTTTTTGAACCTCTATAAATTAGTATTTAATTATAATGGCCATAACTGAGGTTTTTAATGCAATTAATGATATTTAATTTTAGTTGTTGGTATGTCAGGAGACCGTACCTCGAATCTATGGAAAGGTAATCATTCCCACCGCCGGAGCTCGTGGAATAAAAAGGATGATTGAGCTACAGTAAAATGATGGATGCATGAAAAGGCATAGAGAAATAATTCTTCCTTGAATATACATTTGAGACTGAAGAACACACGACGAAGTGGAAAAAGGGGGATTTTGAAAGATATAATGAAAACTCTTATGCACGCAATCCAACACTACTGAACAACATACGAAGAACACTAGAAATCATAAAACACACTTGCTTGTGAAGAACATCAAGCTGAATCACGATACTCTATTTTTAAGCAGCAAAACCACAGAAGGACTCAGAAGAATCTCTGCTAAATCCCACATGTCCAGAGTTGAACTACCAATCACTAGTGCTTTCTAAACTCTGATACATTCTCTCTTAGTGATTATTTTTCATACATTTTTTTGAGCAGTGTGTGTACTTTGTTCATTATACTCACATATTGACTCTTGTGCTGAATTGTAGGATATTAAAATCCTCAAACCAAAATTTTTTACTCTTTTTTACCCATGAAAACTATGGAAGAGGTCCTTGTGTGGCCTGAATATTATTTTTTTTCCCACAAAGAACTGTGGTAGAGGTCCCTCTGTGGCCTAGACAGTCTTTTACTATTGTTAACCCCGATCCAGGGTGTGGATCAATTTATATAAATTGTTGAGAGGAATAAGTCTCTGCTTCAGACTGAACCTCTTGGTTAACTATGCTATACATTTTAATTTAAGTCTATAAGTAAACTATATATTTATTCTGCTGCTATTACTTTGAAATACAAAACTATTTCAAAGCTACATTGATAATTAAATTAGCAAGTGTTTATACTTCTTGTAAATCAGTAAGTCAGTTTCAAAAGTTAATTTAATCTTCAGATTAAGTTAACTGAGACCTAATCAATCTTTGAGAAACTAATTGAACTGTTACACTCTGTATAGATTCACTATAGTTTAACTTTGTTTTTAAATTGGGGGATTTCAAGTAAAATGTTTTTAACAGAAATTTTAATTGGAACTCAATTCACCCCCCCCCCCTCTTGAGTATCCATTCTGACCAATATTTTGAATCAAAGGTTGTGTTTTTGTTAATGAATTTTTGAAATAATCTGTTTTGCAACTGTGATTTTAGTTTTATCTTTAAAGATCTTAAATTTCTGATAGTTTTAATTTTATATCTTTAAATTTTATTTTCTAAAATCTAGCTAGGGATAATAGACTGGAGGGTGCTTCTATTAACAGACCACCTTTTTTTAATGGTACGAACTATGATCAATGGAAACAATAAATGAAAATACATTTAGAGAGTATGGATTTTGATATCTGGACTACAATAGTGTCTCAATATAAAATTCCAGAAACTGAACGAACAACATGGGATGAACCTATAAAGACTGCTTACAATAATAATTGTAAAGCTATGAATTCCATGTACTGTGATTTAGGAGATGGGAAATTTAACAGAATATCTTCTTGCAAAACTGCTTATGAAATTTGGGATACTTTAGGTGTTTCTCATAAAGGAACAACTTATGTTAAAGAAATGCTCTTGAATATATATACTATTAAATATGATAATTTGAAAATGAAAACTGATGAACCCATTTCTGATATATATCTTAGGTTTCATGAGATAGTCAATACAATGAATTCTCTTGGTAAAGATGTTCCAACAAAGGAGAAAATCATGAGAATCTTGATATGTCTACTAGACCGGTGGAGAGGAACATCTGTTTCAATCAGAGAATCATGTGACATTGGAGCTCTGCCTGTCAAAGAACATATTGGAAAACTAATGATGTATGAGGAAAAACTAATGGTAATTAAAGAGGATGATGATGAACCAAAAAGGAAATCAGTGGCTTTCAAGACTACTACTCCAAAGAGAAAGGACAATTAAAAAGCTCAAATACAAACTGACAGTCCAACAAGTGAAAGTTAAGACTCTGATAGTGATGTTGAAATGGCTCAGATAGTATGAAATTTTAAGAGATTTTATAGGAAGAAGAAATTTTTCATAAAATCCAATTACAAAGGAAAGTATGATAATAAGTGACATTTGATGAAGGACCAGAAAAAGCAAGATAGAAGTGATGAAGTTGTTTTCTATGAGTGAAAAAGAAAAGGACACACTAAAGTAGATTTACCAAAGTTAAAATTCAAGAAAAATATGATTAAAAATACAGTAAGTTTAAGAATCCTATGAAGGTTACCTTGAGTGCATCTGCAGATAGTACACGTGAATCTGAAATGTCTGATTCTGAGAAGAATCATACCAAAATGTTTTTCATGACCAACGCATCCAAGGTAACCTTTGATACTCCTATTTTAAATTATTATTATTCTAGAGATGATGCAGAATCTGATTCTGATTCTGAAAACATGACTAGTGAGGAATAATTTGAATATTATAATATGCTGGAAGAGACATGCAATGAACTTAAGGATAAATACAAATCATTGAAGAAACAGCATGCCCTCATGTCTACTGTTAAAACCTAACATACTATTGAAAAATAGAAAAATGATCAACTGCTAAAGGACAACACTGAACTGAAAATGTCTAATGAGCAGCTTAGAAATGACTCAGAGAAGTTTACAAATAGAAAGGATACACTAACTCAAATTCTAGGAAATAAAGTGGCACCTAATTACACAAGTGGAATAGGCTACAAACCTAGACAGAGACAGATTACTAAGAATAGATTCATTCCTAAATCTGGATAGAATACTGGTAGTTCTAGTTCTGTACATTCATATGCTTCGACTAGTGATTCATATAGTTATAGATCAAATAATGTTTATCTTTCAAAATCTATTTATTTTGTAATTTGTATGATACCCATAAGACAAATGTGTGTACCAAAATCATTGATCACTAACCTATCTGGACCTAAGAAGATCTGGGTACCAAAGTCATTTTTCATCTAAGTCTATTTTGTAGGAAACTTGTTTGAAGAGTTCTCACAAGAAGGTATGGCACTTTATTAGTGGATGTTCAATACACATGTCTGTAGATTACCCATTCTTTAAAAGTCTAATCAAGATTTTTGAAGGTCATGTTACCTTTGGTGATAATTCTAAAGGAAAAATCTTCATCCTAGACCAAATTGGTAACACTGATGCAGTTTTAATTTCAAAAGTTTTATTTGTTGATGGACTGAAATATAATCTGTTAAGTATTTCTAAATTGTGTGATGATTGTTTTAATGTCAAATTTGAAAATGATTTTTGTAATTTTTTAAATTCAAAAAATGTTTTAGTCTTTTCTACATTGAGAAATGAAAATGTTTATGCAGTTGATTAAAATTCTTTAGCTAATAAAAATGTTACTTGCCTAAATGATTTTCAAAAAGAGTCTTGGATTTGGCACAAAAGATTAGGACACTACAACATCCATTCACTTATAAAACTAACTTGGAAGAACTTGGTTAGAGACCTACCTAACCTTGAATTCCCAATTGACAATGTTTTTAATCCCTGTCAAAAGGGAAAGAAACATATCATTTCTTTTAAATCAAAGAAAAAAGATTCTACTTCTCAACCTCTCGAGTTGGTTTACATGGAATTGTTTGGACCATCAAGAGTTTCTAGTTTAAATAGGAAGCACTATGTCTATGTTCTAGTATATGACTTTTCTAGATATACTTTGGAATACTTTTTATCTCATAAAAGTGAAGATTATTATTACATTATTAAATATTCCAAATCTGTAGAAAATCATAGTGGACTTAAGATTAAAACCCTGAGAAGTGATCATGGCTGTGAGTTTGAAAATCAAAAGTTTAAATCTTATTTATCACACAATGTCTATTGTCACAGCTTTTCTACTCCTAGAACACCTCAGCAGAATGGTGTAGTAGAAAGAAGAAATAGAACCCTTCAAGAAATATCTAGAACCATGCTTAATGTGTATGATCTTCTAATTTACTTTTGGGATGAAGCTGTAAATACAGCTTGTTATATCATTAATAGAGTCTTAATTAGACTCGTTTTTAAGAAGACCCCATATGAGTTGTGGAATAATAGAAAACACAAAGTTAGTTACATTAGAGTCTTTTTCTACAAAGTTTTTATTCATAATACAAAGGATAATCTGGATATGTTTGCTTCTAAAAGTGATGAGGGAATCGTTCCTGGCATTTCTTTAACTAGAAAAGCCTATAGAGTCTTTTATAAGAGAACCAAATGTTTAGATGAATTTGTTCACATCATGTTTGATTAAAATGATCCACATTAGCTTAAAACCTCCATTGAAAATCATGAAGAAGTTTTATATGTTCTGAACCTTAATGACAATTCTAAATAACCTTCTATAAAAACATCCAGTTCTGGGCATATCCCAGAATTTGCTTCTATTGAACCCAAACCTATAGATAAACGTGAAATTTCTAGTCCTACCTTTACAATATCAACAAGTATTCTAAAGAATCATCCTTTGGATGATGTTGTTGGTAATCTTTATAGAGGGACACAGAGTAGAGCTTCTCTAAGAAACCATGTTGAAAATTAAGCCTTTATTTCACAGATAGAACCTAAAAAATTCAATGATGCTATCAATGATGAATGTTGGGTAATGGCTATGCAAGAAGAGTTAAATCAATTTGAAAGAAACAAAGTCAGGAAATTAGTTGACAGACCAAAGGACACATTAACAATAGGCACAAAATGGGCATTTAGAAACAAAGTTGATGAGTCTTGAAACATAGTTAGAAACAAAGCTAGGTTAGTTGTACAAGGATATATTCAAGAAGAAGGTATAGACTATGTGGTATCCTTTTAACTTGTTTCCAGATTAGAAGACATTAGGATCTTACTTGCATATGCACCTCATCTGAATTTCAAGTTATATAAAATGGATGTCAAAAGTTGTTTTCTAAATGTTTTTATTGCTGAAGATGTTTTTGTTGAAAAAACACTTGGATTTATTAATCCTCATTTTCCAAATCATATTTTTAAACATTCTAAAGATTTATTTGGCTTAGAACAGGCTCCAAGATCTTGTTATGATAGACTTACTAATTTTCCTATTTCGAAAAGTTTTACTAAAGGGATTGCAGATCCAACTATTTTAAATAAAATAATTTATAAAGTTGTTTTAATAGTTCAAATCTATATTGTTGATATTATTTTTGGATATTCTAAACTTCCATTATCTACTGAATTCTCATAGAGTATGAAAAATGAATTTTAAATGAGTTTAATGGGAGAACTTAAATATTCTCTTAGATTTAAAGTTTTTTAAAATGAAAATGGTATTATTTTGAATCAAATTAAAAACACAAAGGATCTTATAAAACGTTTTGGTTTGGATAGTATTAAGGAAAGTGATACTCATATGAGTACATTCTGTAAATTAGATGCAGATAAAACTTGGAAACCACTGGATCAAAACAATTACAGAGTTATGATTGGAAGCTTACATTACCTTACTGCTAGTCGACCAGATATTTTGTTTACTATGTGTATGTGTGCAAGATTTCATGGTATCCTGAAGGAATATCATTTACTTGCTGTTAAAAGAATTTTTATGTATCTTAAACACACTATAAACTTAGGCTTGTTTTATCCAAAAAGAAAATCTTTTAAGCTAATTAGTTATTCAGATGCTGACTTTGCTGGTTTCAAGTTAGATAGGAAGAGCACATCTGAAACTTGTCATTTATTGGGAAAGTCCTTAGTATGTTGGTGTAGTAAGAAACATAACTCAGTTGCAATATCTACTGTTGAAGCAGAATACATTGCTGCTGGTAGTTGTTGTGCACAAATTCTTTTGACGAAACAAACTCTTTTGGAATATAGATATGATTTTAAACATTTTTCAATTAACTGTGATAACACTAGGGAAATTAACATTTCAAAGAACTATGTGTCTCACTCTATAACTAAACACACTGATGTCAGACGTCACTTTTTGAGAGATCACTACCAAAAAAGTGATATTACTATTGAGTTTATAGGTACTGAACAAAAATTAGCCGATATTTTCACCAAGCCCTTAAATTGTGAAAGGTTAAAATCGATTAAAAAAGATTTAGGTATGATAGATCTGTGACACTGATCTGTCAATCCGATCTGTGAAACCAATCTGTCAAACCGATCTCTGAAACCGGTCTGCCAAACCGATCTGTGAAACTGATCTGTCAAACCGATCTGTAAAACCGATCTGTCATGTCGATTAGTGCTACCGGTTGAGTCGTACTCTGTTTTTTCATTTTCAAAATTATTTTTTTCCGTTTAAAATTATGCTATTTTAATTAATCGATATTTTATTATTTATAACCCTAAATTATTCAAATAATGACACACGACTATTCCATTCTCTAAAGACTATTGACCTTCCATTTCCCGTGGAACTCTCTACTCTCTTCTCTGTAACCAGAGCCTTTTTAATCTTTCCATGCCTCTCAATTGTCTCAAAACCTCAAAATGAACAAGCAAAAGAGACAGAGTAAGAAATCTGAAGGAACACCACATGTCAAGCGTGCTCGAGGAAGGTCGAGCATTAGGACGTAGAGGTCTGTGAACCCGGAGCTAGAAAAATGAGAAGTTATAGATGGAATGAAAATTTGTTCGGAATGGGTTTTATCTATAAAGTCTATTCTCTTGAAAGTGTTGTAAAATCAAGGCTGGAAGGAGTGGTTCTGTAATAATGATAGAGTCTTTTACACGAAGCTAGTGCACAAGTTCTATTTGAACCAGGATAGAGATTTGGATTGAGTAGAGGCTACGAGATTGTCTTCTATAGTAAAAGGGAAAAAGATTGTGTTTTCATCAAAAAAATGGGCTGAATGTCTAGGAGTACCTCACAATGGAAGATATGAGGACTATTATGGTAATATTCCTCCCACAACTGATTAATTTTCTTATGAGCTTGCCCTAGAGTTTTTGACTGGGAAGTCTGAATCATGAAGGATAATTCCTGCTAAGATGGATGGTGAGAACCGAATCATGTTCAAATTTATTCAACATTAGGTATGTCCGAGAAAAGGTGACTTTACTGCAGTAAAGTATCAAGTTGTTTTTCGGCTATTTCTTTTTCTGAATGGTTAAAAGATAAATCAATGTAGATATTTTTCTGAGCATATTGTTGAGATGATAAAACCATCAATGAAATCCACTAATCTGTTTTATTCTAAATAGATTTCTTCCATGCTAAAATTCTTAGGTTGTGTGGATGATGGAGGTGAGTGTATGTCATCGGTTAGCTTTTGTTTCAACAAAGTTATTTGTAAGAGAATTAAAATCAATTGGAAACAATGGATGAAATCATGGGTTGCTATTGAAGAAAAGTTATATGAGTACTTCAATCTTACTGATCATCCATGTAGACCACGAGAAGTAAGAGATCCTAGCTAAAAACCTGGTGAGGAAGTGGTCTATTCGGATGAAGAAGAGAAAGTGGTTTCTCCTAAAGAAAATTGTGAATCCCGTAATAAAGGAACAGAAGAAGAAGAAGAAGCTGATAAGAATCTAAATGCTAAAGAAGAGGCTAAATAATCTCCTGATGAAAAGAGTGATTCTGATATAGTTAGCCCAAATAGAAGAAGGATGGAATTTGGTTCAGCATGTCCTCCTCTAAATTTACCAGAAATTGAACCGCTTTTAGATGATGAATAAGAAGGCACGATTACTGAATCAACTTATGAGGAGTATGAATCTGGAAGTACAGATAGTTCTAGTGAGAGATCAGTTAATGATGATGATGATGATGAAGGTGGTGATGGTGATAAGGGTGATGCTGATGGTGATGGTGGTAGCGGTGACAGTGAAAGTAATGGTGATGATGTTGATGATGATGATGTTGATGCTTGACCTACTTATGGTTAGAATGTGATTCTAGATGATCCACAACCCCAACCTATTAACCAAGAAAATTTCTCTGAGGCCAAGAGGACAGAAAAGTTAGAGAGTGATGAGGATGGAGATGTCCTTCCTAAAAATTCTGGACGAGCTCAATTTGTGAAACCTATATACCCTTCATGCAATGTGGCATGGGAAGAGCATCCAGGTCTTGTTGTTCTAAGATTATACTACCCAGAGGAAGAAGAAGGTGTAGAAGTGGATCTTGTTGGCATAAGTGATTCTATTAAGTCTCATTTCGTTGCCGAGTTTTTTCAATGAACAAATGTTAGACCTGATCCTTCAGTATCTCAAGGTAGACCTGATCCGACAGTTGCTCAGTCATATTTTGATAATTTCAAGGTGGAATTGATTCAAGCTATTAGGGAGACTATGAAAAGTGAGTTATCTCATATTCCTTCTCCTACTCCTTTAACTTTATCTGATGCCGCTATTAATGATTTGTCTCAATTAGTGGCAAGACTTATCAAACCAGACCTGTGCAATTACAGTGAATCGATTGGAAGGTATATTACCTATTTTAATAAACAACTTACGGAGTTAGGAAAAAATCTTGTTTCTCTATCAGGTGAGTTCAGAACAACCATCTCTGGATTGATGGAAGTTTTAAGAAATCAGATAAAACATTTGAAGAATGCAGATTTGAGGTAGTTAAAAGCTGATATTAATCATGTTCTTGCTCAGGATGACAATGAAAAGGTGACCAAGATCATTGGTCGTGAATAAGATACCTTGAGAGATGTTGTTAGAGAAGATATGGCTGCTCTTGGGAAGATTTTAGATTTACATTCTTTGATGAAAATGAAAGAGCATAGTGATCATGTGCAGAAAATGGTACAATTTTATTTAGCTGATACTAAAAAATCTCAAAAGGAGATTAAGGAGAAAGTAGATAATTATATCTCTAATATCTACACAAATCAGGAGTTGAATCATCATTTTAATGTACTAGCTGATAATTTGAGACTCCCACCAGTGACTCAATCTTTTAAATCTCAAGTTCAACAATTAAATGATTTCACCCCCACTTTAGAAAATTTCATGAAAAATAAGGATGATTTTGAAAAGGCCATGATGTTCGGTGGAGAAGTAATTCAGGACATCATCAACATGCTAAAACTCTACCTTCATTTGCATGAAAAAGCCATTGTTGTTCATACAGCTAAGACTCTACAATCATCGGATGTTGCTCCCGGCCAGATGTCTATTTCTCAATATCTTTCCAGTATTAGACCAGTCTTTCAACAGCAACCTTCAGAATGAACTTCTTTATAGCCGGTGACCTTGGAACCCACAGCTCGTCCTGCTCGGGTAGTCCTACCTCCTTTCTATATAAGGACAGTTCCACCTTCTACCCTACAACCTTATGTACCTTCAATTCCTCCTACTTCTAAAGGGAAAGCTCCCTTGAACACCGAGAAATAGCTGTTCCCATAAAATTTTGATAAGGTGTTTGTTTTCCTGAACTACTCCCTCTTTTCAATAATAAGTTTACTCATTGTTGTTATGGAATCTTCTTTCTTATCTTCTTTATCTCTTCTTTTTGATAATCCCAAAGGGGGAGATAAATCATGGAGAGAAAATAGTGGAATCATGCATGAATATGCGAACTCAGGGAAATCATGTATCTGGATGAATCATGTATCCGGATGGGTGAACTGAATGTCCAAACGAGCCCATGTTGGCTATTTATCACATGCATGTATACACAGGGGGAGAAATGTAGAAAGAGGAGAATGCCTCAGTTATATATATTTTTTTGTTTCTATTCAAACCATGTGTTTATCATTTGGCATATATTCTTTTTTATAGGTGCATCATAATGAATGACATACTATGTTCTCTATTCATTTATTCCATTGACTTGTGATTATCAAAAAGGGGGAGATTTTTGAACTCTCTGTGGAATGGTTATTTTAATAATCACAAAACTTAGTTTTATTTATTTCCTTTTAGTATTTTGTTCAACGTGTTCTAAATGTGTTTTAATCATATCTAAAAATGATTATCATTGTTCAATGTATGGTTATGGTGGATGTAGAAGTATTCTGGATTGAACAGACACTTTGTAATAATTCCATGTCTTGACTCACCAATAGTCATTTTCCTGAGTCACCGACGATGAATGGTCGCACCGATGATGAACGGTCGCACTGATGATGAACGGTCGCACCGATGATGAATGGTGGCACTGATAACTATCAAAGGTCTAAATTGATGCTGATACTAAGCTACCGATGCTAAGACTTCGATGCTAAGCTTTCGATACTACGCTACCGATGTTAAGACACTAATGCTAAACTACCGATACTAAGTTACTGATGCTAAGACACTGATACTAAGCTACCGATGTTGAGATACCAATCCTGAGATACCAATGCTGAGATACCGATGCTGAGATACCAATGCTGAGATACCGATGCTGAGATACTGATGCTGAGAGACCGATGTTGAGATACCAATGATGAGATACCGATGATGAGACACTGATGCTAAAACACCGATGCTCAGACACCGATGATGTTGAGACACTGATGCTGATGAAACTGAAACTACAAAAGATTCAAAATGTCACACCGATATCATGACTCACTGATAGTCATGAAAATTATTTGAACCTCTATAAATTCTTATTTAATTATAACGGTCATAATTGATGTTTTTAATGCAATTAATGCTATTTATTGTTAGTTGTTGGCATGTCAGGAGATCTTACCTCGAATCTATGGAAAGTTAATCATTCCCACTACCAGAGCTCATGGAATAAAAAGGAAGATCGAGCTGCAGTAAAACGATGGATGTGTGAAAATGCATAGAGAAAGAATTTTTCCTTGAATAAACATGCGAGACTAAAGAACACACGACGAAGTGGAAAAATGGTCATTTTGAAAGATCTGAAGAAAACTCTTATGCACGCAATCTAGCACTACTGAAGAACATACAAAGAACACTGGAAATAAGAGAACACACTTGCTTATATATAACATCAAGCTGAATCATGATACTCTGTTTTTAAACAGAAAAACCACAGAAGGACTCAAAAGTATCTCTGCTAAATCCAACGAGTCCAGAGATACACTACAAATCGCTATAGCTTTCTAAACTCTGATAGATTCTCTCTTAGTGATTATTTTTTATACAATTTTTAGTAGTGTGTGTACTCTGTTCATCATACTCATAGACTGACTCCTGTACTGAACTGAAGGATATCAAAATCCTCAAACCAAAATTGTTTACTCGTGTTTACCCACAACAACTGTGGAAGAGGTCCTTGTGTGGCCTGATCATTGTTTTTGTTTATCACATGAACTATGGTATAGGTCCATGTGTGACATGGATAGTCATTCACTGTTGTTAACCCCGATCCAGGGTGTGGATAATTTTATATAAATTGTTGAGGGGACTAAGTCTCGTCTTGGGACTGAACCTCTTGGTTAACTCTGTTGTGCATCTTAATTTAAGTATATAAGTAAAATATATATTTATTCCTTTGTTAATACTTTGAAATAAGAAACTATTTCACAGCTACTTTGATAGTTAAATTATAAAGTGTTTATACTTATTTTAAATTAGTAAGTCAGTTTCAAAAGTTAATTTAATCTTCAGATCTAATTAACTGAGACGTACTCAATCTTTGAGAAACTGATTGAACCTTTACACTATGTATAGATTCACAACATTTTAACATTGTTTTTAAATAGGGGGATTTTAAGAGAAATATTTTTAACAGAAATTTTAATTGGAACTCAATTCACCCCCTCCCCCCTCTTTGAGTATCCACTCAGACCAACAGTTATGAAACAAAGAAAGAAAACATGTTTTCAGAAATACATAAAGAACATGAACTTTGTTACTTACCTCAATAAATCATAAGATTTTATTAATAACAAACAGAAATCATAAATCATAAATGTATCTTGTGGAATCCATATCATACTTACATTTTCGCTATCACAGCTACATAGGGAGTTAGATTGGAATACACATCACATAATATTCCCTAAATCTTGTAGGAGAAAAATTCACGTTTACCTCCGTCACATTACCCAATGCATTGGAGAGCTATCTCGAGCTCACCCGCCCTAGGTTTATCACAGAACCACCTGTATACATACATAATTCCCAATAACCATATCAGGATCATAACATATAACATAATCATAAAGGAAAGATAAAATTTCTACATTTCAATAAAAAAAATAATTTCAAGATATTGAAATAATAAATCCATTCTAAAAATAATTTTCAATACCAAAATACGTAAACAGATTATATGGTATTTAATTTTCCTATTAAATACATTACCGCTTGTTAAGAAATCCAAAGATCAAATAATACTCACAGCGGGAAAAAGGACGTTGTCACCGCTTTCATTAAAAAACATTCATTTTTTTCATTTATTAAAAAGATTCATAAAAAAATATTCCCTTTTAATGAAATGAAAAGTAAAAGTGGTTTATACACCGTATAAAATAAATTCATGTATAAAACTAAATATTCCTCAATGAAAGGAGTTTGAGACGAAGTCCTTTACCTCTTGTCAGACTTGACTCGATCGTTCTTTAATCTCTTGAATAAGAAAATAATGTTAATTTAGTCTTTCTAAAGAACGTTTTTCATGTTTATTGTTCCTTTTATATAGCTTTTTACCATGTTATAAACATTATGTAATCATTTAAGTCAATAATGTTTGTTTTGTCAATTTTTGGTACTTGAGTAAAAAATGAACACCTTACATTTAAATGTTATCCATGTGGTCAATAGTCCATTATATCTCGAATGAAATTCATTATTGAGACATCCTATATATCATATATATATTGTATATATATATATATATTTATAACAATACATATCATTTGGAGGTAATAATTGAAATGCAACGTTCATAGAGACGATAAGTAGTACGTACGCATGAACGCTACTTCCATTTCTACTTCATTTTTATTGAAATTATAACATAATTATACATAGTAGTATTATAATTACTGTATTTTATCATATATAATATCATTAAATCTATCATTTATAAATACCATATATGGTATGAACGAGTCATATCACTTTTAGGGGGGCGGTAGTCCGCACTTTCTCAAATGAAAGTTTCGCGTTTAACCATAATGGAAAACATAAAGGTATGCTATAAATGAAAATTAAAGAAACATAAATAAAACATAAACAAAATATATATCATGTATGAATATATTTCTATCTTAATGGACACCATGAGAGGTGTTAGGAGATAATTGAACAATCATCGTTTCGTGAGGAGTTAGTTTTCCATCCACAGAAACATTATGTTCTTCACCCATTAGATTGAGGTGTGTGTAAGTATAGTTAGAATACTTCTCATAAAAAATACCTAGTATATTGAGGATACTGTTTTTGTTACAAAATAAATGAATAAAAATATTTTAGGGGATAGAGAAGTAAATTAAAAGAAAAACATTTAAGAGAAATCGTTACCATTCATTTGGGTAACTCCCTTTGGTTTGAACCAAAGGACTTCTTGAAGTGTCTTCTGCCTAAGGTAATGCTTCTATGTGGAGGATAGGGATAGATTTAGCATAATTGGATAGATTTTGGATGATCCAAAAGGCTTTAGAGATGTGAGGAATTGGTTATAAGTGGTCTTCTTTTATAAGGGGGAGGAGGGGCTCTTTAGGAAAGTGTGATAATTTTTTTATTATATAATGATATTCGGTTTATAAAGGTCCCAAAATCATTAATGTCAAAGATAAGATGACTCATAGTCGAAATAATATCATTCAATACAAATTGGACATTTTTTGGGTTTTATTTTAATATTTATAATCTTATCTATTTTAATCTTTTATTATTGAGTAAAATACTACATCATTATTGTGTCATAAATAATTTAATTAACGTGATGTCTAAAAATTATATAAAAATTCCATGATGTAGGAAATAGTTTTAGATTTAAAATGAAAATTTATAGTCAAAAATCTAATTTTTATAACACCATATAAAAATTAATTTACTAAAATAATTGTGTTTATGTTATTTTTGCCTTTACATTAAATTAAATAATCTAAAGTGTCATTATCATTCATAAGTGACTCAATGGGGACCCAAAATAGACCCAAAGATGCCCATTGTTGGCCATTACTTATCCAATAAGACTATTACAAGTGTAAAAGTAAATAATGAATTATTATAATACTCTTTTAACCTTGAATTACCCTATTGACCTTTAACTGCGGTAAATAAAAGTCAAAAGTTACTATTCACCAAAAAAATATTTTCATCTTATTGAAACAAATTTTATTTCTTGATAACAACCACGTATGTAAGATTTTAGAAATTCAATTTACAGAAGTGGTAAAATTTCATTTAAATGAAAAAGTCAGTTTTTTTAACAACTACTAAGTGGTTTCACTATTCATAAAAAAGTGATGTTTTTCATAAAAATACAAAAAATTGAGCCTTATCTATATTTGATATTCCGAATTGAAAAATGATGTCTATTTTCCCGAATTCAAAACATATATGTTTCATTAATTAATTTTAAAATTAATTATCGTTATCAAAACATATAGCGTTTTTTAAGAAGCAATAACTATCAAATGATTGATACTTGTTTATGTCAAATTTCAAAGTAAATTTAATTCCATTGACCACATTTGACTAAATGGTAAAAATATATTTTAATTACAATTTAAAATCAATTAAAAAGATAATATATCTATATAAATAAATTATATTAAAATGCAGTTTTGAATTAAAATACAATATTTTCATAATTCATTAAAAATGAACTTTATTGGAATGATTCCAAAAAAATTACCAAATGTAAATTTTGATGTCCCATCTTCTAAAGAAGGATTTTATTTGGTAGATTATAATGTATTAAAGTGAGAAAATATATATTTAATGAGGGTTCTCCATTAAAAGGAAGTAAATTGACCTTTTAATGTAAATTATGCTAAAATTAGATTCATTCACATTTTAAGCCTCTAAATTTTATTGGATAAATGTAAATATATTTACCAAACATTTATAATCATATTTTAGTTATTTTTGTTCATTCCCACCAATACAATGGCTAGGAGTTAACTACCATTTAAAATAACAAGATTATATTATTACTGTGCAATGTAAGGTTTCAAAAAAACATATTGTTGCGTATCAGGTACGTTATCGAATATAGAAACCCATTTAAAGTAAATTTAATATTTAATTCACAAATATTAATAAATATGAAATATGCCTTATTCTTCATTTACCTAGGATGTTAAAAATAATATAACAAAATTTGTTGGACATGTTTAATATGTTTGGAGATATATAATGATTATGTATCTAGTCTACAAAGGCACTAATCCATTATTGTCGTTAGGCATGTTTAATTGTGATTTATATAGAATATTATTATTCAATGATATATATATATATATATTCTTCTTTTTATGGGTTAGATGGTTTCATATATTGGTTTAGTTATTTTTTGAGATTATGATAAAGAAAATATAGAAAGAAACTAATTATAATCCTACGTAGATAATAACATCCTCAGTGATAGTAAAGTGGAGATATTGTGGTTTTCTTTGAAAATACATATCTATTAAGATTATAGCATTTGGATGAAGCTATGTTATAGATTTACCTTCAGGTAAAAACACAAAAATGGGTTGACTATATATTAACATGATTTTCATCAGTTCGTAATGAGTTTTTCTAGGACTATACAATTTTATAGAAATTCCCAGGAGATATTGTTGGTTAATTTTTATTTACATTACAAACTACCATATAGGATTTAATTAGAAAATTACCATGGATAAAAAATGATAAACTTGTGGTATTATATATTCAATTGAATGTGTCATGAATTAATCATTGGATGATTTTTTTTTCATTATTTTATGATCGATCACTATTATTATTATTAGTCAAACATAAATATTATGGATTTATTCAAATGATGGAAGTATGGAGAATTGTGTTAATAGTGATAGTCATAGACAATGAAATTATTAACCTCATGTGGAACCAACTTAAATAGTTTCTATAATGGGAAACTTTACTATTATTTCTAATGTGAATCCTCAATATATAATTGGTAACCTCAACATGAGATAGTTTTCTAATACACATAGATTTAGAAAATGATGGTTCATTATATTTTAGTTGACAGTGACCATACAGGAATGAAGATTTAACTTCATTCATTTTCAAAATGTGGGAAAAATTAAGGAAATTTCACAAAAAAATTAGATGGTGATTTATTTATAGAAAATTGGGGACTAAAACAATTTAACATCATGAAAAAATGTTTATTTTAAAGGTGATATATAAATTACATTTTGAGGATTCATTTTTATTTCAATTTATTATATGTTGGGGACATGGTAATAATATAATTAAATTATCTAATGTCTGGAGTAAAAGCTATAATAATAAAGGTAATATGGTATTTTAATCATTGAAGTAGATTGATTGATGAGTTTATGTATCAGTATTTTATAATTAATTTTTAAAAGTATTTTTTGATGATAATATATTTATAATAATAATGATTCATTTAAGGTTTGTTTTGTGGCCGTATTTCAATAAGTATTATTTATAAAATGTGAATATTAATGAAGAAATGGCGATGTGATTTAGTAGTAAATATATTTTTTTAAACATGTGATTGAGGGTTAAATTACAAATAATATTTTTCTATCATTAAGATAAAAATGTTAAGCTGAGAAAAAAAGATAATTTTATATATAATTTAATTTCTAATGTATTTGTGACCATCAAATTGATATTGGATTTAATGAAAAAGTTATTTATATGGAATTTTATCCCATTTTTTCGATTCATAGAAAATATTTACTACATTATGAATAGTTAATTTTTGGATGTTTATGTGATGTTATTATGTATTTACGATTATTCAATATATTTTTTTAATTATTTACATATTTTGGGGAGTATATAATTAATTCATATAAATATTTTTATATGACATTATGAGAGATTGTCATTATTTATAGATAATTATAATTATCATCAAAGAATAATACATTATCAAAGAATTCAAATAATTTTTATTTAATTTTGGATTGGAATATTTGTTTTAGAATATTAATATGAGTTATTTATGGAATGGTTCTTGTTAAAATTTTGTTTTTATTCTAGTGATTTTAGATACTGTGTTTGACTAATTATTCATATTGACACAGCAATTATCATTAAATAAAGTTACACAATGCTTTTTTTAAATATTATAAACAAAAGGAAATTTAACCTACAAAAAAAGAACACAACACAAGTTTTCCTAATTAAGAAATAAGTTGTTATTTATTATATATAATATGATATAATGTTGGTATAGATAACTTCTTGAAGAAAAATTAATGGATGAAAATTATTCTTCTCGCATAGAATCCATTCAAGTAAGTATATAATAAATTATTCAATACATTGATGGTAAATGATTTATTCATCTCTGTATGAGGAAAATAAATCTATCAATTCTTAAGGCGAAGGTGTACCTTAACTATAAAGGTATGTTTTTAGAAACTCATAAGTCATATAATGAAATATACTTGGTCTTAGACATTTTTAATTAATAAATATTATGTTTCTCTATAGTGACAAAGAACATAGTTATGATGATATAAAATACATGATATTTTTATATTTTGTCATGATAAAATCATTCCAGTAAGTGATCATTAATTTTTTAGGTATAAATTTATTTAAGGGGATAGAATATAACACCACATTATTTAGAGTATATTTTTCATTAAAAATATTGTGTGTATTCTAGAAATTGATATACATGAAACACATAGATTAATACAAACCATGATATATTAGATCTTATAAGATAAATTTATATTTATGATTTGGATTGACCACATTATGAAATATATATATATACATGTAAATTTTTTATTTAATTCATATTTATAGATTAATTAATAATAAATAATTACTCAATTTATTGAAATGTTATTTTATGATTAAATGATATATTTTCTTCAAAAATGGTTTTCATTATATTTTTTATATATTAATTTAAATTAATATCAACCAATGTTATTAATTTTATTTTGGGAATTTAATTTTCATTTTGATATTATTTTTATGTAATCATATTTGGAATTTTTTAGACTTTTCAAAAAAATATTCTTATGTTAATAGAAACAAAACACCAATTTTTGTAATACTATAATTTATTTTCATTATATAATGTAATTAAAAAATCTAGTTATATTTTTATTTTTATCATAAATTAACATAATAAATTAACTAATATTTTATATAGTAATTATAATTATTTTTTTGGTATAAGATCATTTTTAAGCTAAAAAATATTCATTTTTCTTGATTTTTTTGTTCTTTTTTAGAATTTATATCAACATTTATTTCTTATAATAATTGAAATTTAATATTTAAAAGGTATTAATTATTTGCTATCAATATTTTCCCGTTTGGTAAATTGTTCCTTCTAATTGGAGGTCAGTATGAATAGAAATTGTGGTTAATATTTGTCACCTTTCTAAGGGTAAACCTGGGTTTAAACTACTAGTTGAGGGCTAGAAAATATCTTACACTTGATTTTATCATATATGATGGTTTTTTAAAATATATTAATTCTATATATAAAAAGACATCAAATTTTCACCACTATTCTTTTATTTAAACTTTTATATTATTTTAAGGAAAGAATAAATACAATACGTCAATTTTATGGATTTAATTTATCTTTTATGTTGTTATAGGGATAAAAAGAATATATAATTTTTTATAAAGGTTTATTTTAATATAAATTATGTTTTTATTATATTAATTTATTTATTAAATATATTTATTAAATAATTTTCTTAAACACATATGAATCATCGATACAATGTTTGAGAAAGTGTTAGAAAAAAACCAGGTAATTGATTATAAAAAATGATATTAATATTTTATGATGGATTGAGGATTTACACATTTTAATGTAGATATTATATATATTAATAATGTTTATAAATGTGTTTTTATTTGAATATTATTGTTCTATTGGTGTCTTTGATGTCAAATTAAAAAAAAATTCTCCAAAAGCCTTTAATGATATTTTACATAAACAAATATTTTAATAAATAATTTCAGAAGAAAAAAAATGAAGTATGGAAACTGTTATGTGAAATTTCATAATGTTCCATTTATGGAAATTTTTTATCAATTTTTATATTATACGTAAATTTAAGACATTTAAAGTCTATGAAATGTGTTTCAACAGTTATGGTTAAAATGGGTTATCGAGAGGGTTAATCAAAATATAAGGTTTGAAATGAAAAAATAAATAAGTATAAATTTATTAGATGAATGTTGAGCACATTAAAATGTCTTAACAAATTAAATAGGTCAATTGTACATTAACATACTACATATACATAAATGAAATACTTTAAAAATTGATATAGTTCCATTAACCTACACTTATAAAATTGATATGTCCCATTCCCCATTATTCATAAAAATTTTGCATTATATATTCTATAAAAAACATTCCAAAATCATTCCTTAGTTAATTACCTTAATTATTTACCTCCATGTATGACCCTAATACCATCCAAGAAATCATACAGATAAATCCAAAGGTGGCCTCTTAATGAAGAGGTAATAATCATACCCAAATCATTAAAAGATTATTTCTACTTATACAATCATTAAATATATTGTATCCATACTAACAACATTAATCAAGTATTTAAAATATATTTTTATTTTTTTTGTATTATGGGGTGACCATTTACACATCCATTACATCAAATTTTAAATTAATACATCTCCTGTGTATATGTATGATCTACCACCTCCATGAAGAAATATGATTATTTTTCCATAATCAAAAATTATTGTTGGTTATTATTATTTATTTAATTTTTATATAGGGTATTTATGAAATATTTTTTCTTTCTTAATTACTAAATCATATTTTCCTTCTTACCATCACATATATTGGAAAACTTTAATGTTTCTCATGCACAGGTTTCGAATACTACCTCCACACAATGATGTGATTCATTCTTAATTTATTATTTAAATAGAAAATAGTATAGATATATTTGATGAATATATATGGTATTTTTGTTTTAATAGTGATTCCTTATAGGTTAATGATAATGTAACATTCTTTCATTCCATCCATTGAAAAGTGAAAACATCACCAAATGTACGTATGGAGTACTGTCTCTATGAATTGATGAAATTAATTTTGCATCACTCATTTGTATGAATTGTTAAAAATTATATATATTGAATAAATATGATACATATTACCGGAATTATATTCTAAAAATGATGAATCCATGAACATAGTGCAGGGAGCCGAACTGCCAAACTGAATCGCGCATGGAATGAAAAGCAGTTAGGTATCATAATTCTGATTTTAGTAATGAATTGATAATAAATTGATGATAAGATGTTATAAGTAAATCATTTCATTTATGATATATGGGTAAAAAATTTATTTATTATATTTATAATAAATTTATATTTTTTATATTTTCTATTTTAACACATGTGGTGTATGATGTAAGTGTTTCTCATCACATATTAGTTTATGTGAGACATAATCCATATTCACCATTTTCTATTTCATGTGGTGTATATAGTTCTTTATAAAAGGTTATATCGAGAATTTATATATATTAATGGTACATAGTGTTTCATTTGATGTAAATTTCTTCGTATTGATTATTATTCAAATGTTTCCAAATAATAGAGGCACTAATTTTATAATTACATTTATTTTTGGAAATGTTTCTGTTAAATGTACATCGATGGAAATTAGATAATACTTATTCTTTAAAGCTAATTTAATATTTTATGCTCTCTCTAATGCAATGTTTTTATATTTATATTGCATTACTATCTCATTTTAATATAAATATATTGATAATTTGTTTAAGAAAAAATCCATTTATTTTATTTTGGTTCCAGAATAATTTCTCCCATAACTATATTCTCTTTCAAAAATTTAAATTATTCTATTATATTCTATAATAATTTTTTAAATTAATTTTTGTCCATATTTTACTTTCTATAAAAAAATTTAAAAAAAAAATTCTTGTTGATTAGTGAATGAGGAACCTCTTACCAACAATTTGATAAAAATAGTTGTTTTAACATATACAACACAAATGAATTTTCTTACCATAATTACTACTCTTTTATTTTGTGGTTATATTATATGCCCTCATGGTCCTTTTTAAAAAAAATATTTCTTCTAATATTATAGATATTCTTTAATTTTAAATATGTGATTTCCAAATAAAAATATTATATTGACCATGAAATATTTCAGGTGTCATAAAAACATAGTTTTTATTTGAAAATATAATTGATGTTACTTAATCATAAATAAGGAGATGATCTAATTATAAATCAATATTTTTATCTGGAAAGATGATGATTTTGAAGATGAAAACAAGATTATCACAATTTTATTTTCCATGGATTCATCAATAATGTATTTTCATGACCATGTTATATATATATATATATAATTATAATTATTATATCACAGTCAGATCAATTATACCCCTCCAATTTATTTTGTTTTTATACATAGACATTTCATTATGATATTATGATAAATTTTTAAATTATATTAAATATAAATGTTCACATTTTTATTCCTCTAAATTATTTCTTCTAGTTATGCACTCAAGAATATGGATCTACATTATTATAAATGGTATATTAACATTTTGATGTGTTATTATAATTGATTCTATCTATACACACAATATTAAGTTTAGACATGATTGTGAGTGGATATAACCGTAAAATTATGGTTTTCTATGAATATCATGCCACATACCTATGTTTTCAATATTGAATG
The DNA here is from genome assembly GCA_963277665.1 of Viscum album. Lineage (NCBI taxonomy): Eukaryota > Viridiplantae > Streptophyta > Magnoliopsida > Santalales > Viscaceae > Viscum > Viscum album. Next base: position 1,043,550,255 of record OY728135.1, on the reverse strand, counting down.
ATGAATAATAATTGTACACCCTTATTAATAATGTTTCTGGATATGAATTGATTTTGAATTTCATTATCTATTGTTTTTTAGTATGATAATTTTATATTATTAACATAAACTTAATTATTTTTTATATCATTATTACCATTCTAAAATTTATTATGATGGGTATCTCTCATCATTACCCATACTGGGCTTCTAATATATCACTTTAATATGTTTTACTTCCTGTTTGTTTTTTAAAGGTTCTAAGTATTTTATGATTATAAGTGTACTAATTTGAATATAATTGTGTGAGATGAGGAATAAAATTTAGAAAATAATATTATTATGTATCTAGATAGTAACGACACTATCTTTTATGGTCCACATGAATGCTTAATTGTGATATGTATTCTATATTTATTTAATGATTTCGTGTCTATGTTTATTATTCTTAGGTCACCTCAAAGGTTTTGGAATAATATCAAATTCTTTTGAGGCATTAAATGCAATTTTAAATATTTTATAATGTTGATACATAGAAAAGACCATAAATGACTTGCGTATAATAATTTTCCTCTATTGTACTTCATAAAATTAATTTTATTCTTTGGAAATTAGATAATCATTATTCCCCTATACAATTTATAACTATAAATTTCAATTTTCTAAGAAATCATTTACAGTGAATATAACCATTTAATGGAGTTCAAAATAATATATTTTATAAGAATATTATACTATGATAAATCCCATGAACTAAATATTCAAATAATCAATTAATGATGGAAATAAAACATAAATGTCATTTCTAGAGTATTTTGGTCATGGAATCATTAAACCTGCCATTCTATATTTCATATTCATACAAAATTTATGATACTGTATATAAATTTCCAACAAAAGAGGATATAAAAAAATTTCTACTAATTATATGATATGCATTCACTCTATATATACACAATATAAGTCTTATATTTCTATCATCAATGCCAAATATTGAAAATCCTTGATCAATTTTCATCCATAATGGAAAATCAATTAGATGATGTAATTTTCCATCAGATATTCACAAATATTCATGAGATATTATCCTATTTGAAAATAAATTAATTTTCAAATAAATATTTAAATGAGGAATTATATGAAGAATCTAAATTTCCATGGATGAAATCATTGATATTATGAAACATGCTAGTGTTTTTTCCTTAAACTAATTCTATGATTTCCCTTATTTTGGACACTCTAACATAGAATCATATTCCTCCTTATAAATATCACAATAATTAAGGTAGGTTGTTTTTTCTTATACCCAAAACAATTAGGCATAATATTTTATTTTCATTATAATGTGAATATGGAATATCATTGTCTTTAAGATTTATTTATTTCAATAGTTGTAGAAAGTTAATAAAAATCTTTTCAATTCATCCTTTATTAGACTTCATGTTAGTCAATCTTAACATATTTGATAAAATCAAAAAAATTTACAACCTATATACTACGGATTTCATCACTACAATGTTTATTCTCCAATATTTTTTCTTTCCCAATTCCCTATACTTCAATATCATGAATAATTTCATCAATTCGATCAGGCTTCTCATCCTGAAAATGATCATTATCAATATATTTTGAAATCTTCCCAATATTGTCTCTCCAAATACAAGGAATTTAACATAGATTAAAATAATGAAATATTTAAATATAATTATTAACTTTAATTATCAAATATTTAATTTTTAAACATTTCAATCTTAGATAGAAAAAAATTATTTTTTGGAACAATTAATCTATCTATTTCAAAAAAAGCATCAAAGATTTATTCACATTCATTACTTGTCTGTAGTTAAATAATAATACTTCAACTCGTTACTATGTATATAAAATTTTAATGTTTAGAAATAAGTTATAATATTTATAAATATAATTTAATTTTTTTTATAAATTATAAATATAAAAATATACATAAAATGTTTCAAAAATGAAAATGAAAATATATAATATATAATTCAGAATAAAATTTAATATATTTAATTCTAATCCATCAAAAAAATATTTAGAACAAATAATGGTATAGAAATATATATTTTGAATATTAAAGGTAAAAAATAGTTATTCCTTATTTTTATTATGTAATTTCGACATAATATATATATTTTTTCCTAGTATATACAAATATATCAGAATATATAAGGAAAAATATTTTATAGTGAGACAAATGAAATTACAAATAATTATAAAGAATATAGATACATACATATTCTTATAAAAAATGATATTTATGGGTGATTACAAAAACTTACTCATCAGGCTCACAAAAAAAACTATGTGCGAATAAAATTTAAATGTGAGTAAATTAAATATAATTTTATATTATTTGAATAATTCATATATCTACTAATGTGTCTTATTTTATAATAAATCAAATAATTATAATGATTCAAATTATAAATTCAGTTTTAATCATGATATTTTAAATAAGAATAAAAAGAATATTAAAATCTATATAGTGTTCAACTTAGGGTTAAGACCTATTATTTCATATGTGATTTAATAAGTAATAAAATAATATATAATTATCTATATATTATTAATTTAATTTTATAATATTCTTTCATTATATATATGATTAAGTATAACATAAAATGTATTATTAATAAAAATATGAACATGAAATCTGCATGATCATCAATGTATGCATTACAAATAATATATATTCAAACTCTATTATCCACTATACCATCAAAAAACCCTTTAACAAATTGGGAAATCAACAAGACTTAAATCTGTGTATTTAACTTAATTAACAATATTTTTACAATCAATTCATTTAATAATCATTTAATCAAACCATAATCTCAAAAAATACATTCATTAATTTAAAAATTCTATAGATTCTTGAAGAATCATAACAAAAAATGAAACCCACCAAGAAACATTATATAGAATAAAATGAACCATTCATGTTAAATCCCCAAACCTTCACAAAATTTTACATTCCAAGGTTTCAAGTAAATTTTGATCATTAAATACAATCCAAAAAGAGGTATGGAAGAGAAACAGTCAAAAGGGTGATGAAGAATGACAATGTGATAACCATAGTGATTTCAATTGATATAGAGATTGAGATGGAAATAAGTTGAATGAGGGTGGGGATGACAATAAAAATGATAAGAAAATTACATCAATGAGGTTAGGAGAAGAAAATCATGGTACTGTTTATTCTTCTTTTCATCATAGAGTCCAAATATTGACAAAGGGAAACACTGTAGTCCAAAGTGATTCATCCTTTGAAGAAACATAAAAAATTGGCAAAGGCATGAAGATGGATTTCGTCCCACTTGGGTTACGCACAATTCCACATTTTCACACAAGTATACTTGCATCCCACATAGTGGTCGCACAGGTGACATGTGCACCTTCTTTGATTCTCGCTTGGGGTCTTCAGCAGCCTCTAAATACCCCTGGTGGGCCCCCCATTTGAGGGGAGAATTTTCCAGAAATTCAGATTTGAGCTCCTGGTGCCCTAGTCTCTTCTCGAAGCTTCCGAACACTCATATGGTAATTTCTTACCTATAACGGAAGATATAAAAATAGGGAGTAAGGACTAAGTGTTGAAACTCATCAACACTTGTGTGCTTGAGTGGCTAGCCCTTAAAGGAAATGGCCACACCTGCATGCCGCCTTACCTCTTCAACAAAACATGTGCGCCTCTCTTCTGGAAGCCTCTAGGGATAGGACTAAAGACTTGAGCCAAGCATTGCCCATGTTATACCCTAAGGGTTGACCGGCGCACATGTATCCATGTGTCGCATAGGTACACCTGCGTGACCAAGACCTGCGCGCCCACGCAGGACATGCACGTCCCTCTCTTTTTGGGTGCCCTTCCTGCCCATTTAACCTCTCCAATGCCTATCCACCTCTCCTATTCAAGATTCAGCCTCCTAACCCCGTTTTCAAATCCATTAATGGCATGTTTCCTTTATTGGATTCCTTATCTGAAAGGAATTATGTGGAACATTTCTCAAAATCTAGTGATTTACACATCTTTATGTCAATAAGGTTATAGATTTCATTCATTCAACCTCATCCTTTAAGATGAGAGAATCATTAACCTGGGACTCCTTTTCAGGAGTAATCCCCAGCCCATGTTCTTTTAAATTGGCCATCCTCATTAGGATAAAGCCATAAGTCCTCATTAATTTCGACATCCTCTTTAAGAGTAAGCTCCAAGTCCTCGTTAACTTGGTCCTCCTTTTCAGAAGTAAGCCCCAGTCCGAGTTCTCATAATTTGGGAATCCTCCTTACGAGTGAGTCTCAAGTTCCCAAAATATGTGCATCCTCCTTAAGAGTATGCCCCAGTATCAAAGTTCCCAAAATCTGGGCATCCTCCTCAGGAGTAAGCCCCAACCATAATTCCCTTAACATGGACTTCCTTTTCAAGAATAAGCTCTATCCTCAAATCTACAAATATGGGCATCCTCCATAGGAGTAAGCCCCACGTCCCTTAATTCTAAAATTCACTTAGTTTGGGCCTCCAATTCAGGAGTAAGACCTAGTCATCAAATCACTTTAACCTAGGCCTCCTCCTTAGGAGTAAGCCCCAGTCACAATTTCTCTTAACCAGTCTTAATCTACTTTTTGATATGGGTTTCCTTCCCAGGAGTAAAACCCAATCATATGTCCCCTCATAATTTGGGCATATTTTTCATGAATTATCCCTATGTTAGAGTATCCAAATCTCCATAAAGTATATATACCTTTATGGACCCTGATCTCAGACATCTTCTTTGAAATAAGTCACAATCTCTATCTATTTGGGTAGTCATACATACATAATCCCCACATCATTTTCTATGATTGCATCTTTTGTGGCACAATTGTCTGGTTTCACCAATACCTCTTGTTTCTCACACCGATCATGACTGACGTGAGCTTAGTTTTTAAAAATAATTATGAAATCTTTCATTGAGCCATCAATCATACATAAACATCATACTCCCTTACTCGAACTATGTGGGTTCTGATTTGTTTTTCTAAATAAAGGATATGTAGGTAGCTCATCTGTGGGTATGATCCCAACTCTGAAATAATCTATGTCCTCTTGAATGAAAATAATCTTCAAGTGCACCATTGAGTGGCTTTAAAACCAGTATGGTCATCATAATGACCAAGAGAGGTTTATATACTGTATTAAAGGATAACATTGACTAAGAATCTATATCAAATACAAATGATTCTCTATCAATGAAGAACCTCGAATACATATAAAATATTCTATAAAATTCTTACATATAAATCATTGATTGTCAGATCTAAAGGAAAGATCATTTTATACATGGTAATTTAATCAGGATTGAAAAACATAACTTAAATCTATAAAGAGAGTCCTGGAGTAGACAATAATTCTCCTAAAAAAGGTGTGATGAGTCTGACCTCCCATCCTCTCAACTAATGTAAATTATTAAGGCTCATCGGTCAATAACTAATGAGAACCTACCTTTTGAAAGTATGTCCAAATGGATATGGAATCATTGTATGTTTTCGGTTCTATGAACAAACTTGTTAGAAACCACTTGGAATGTTTGTACATTAAATCAACGAGGTCATTCCCAATTTTAGAGGAAACAAAAATGGCGAACCCGACATGATTCCTTAACTATGTTAACGTGATATTTTACCTATTTTTTAGGCCCTTATTTAAACTCAATGAGAGGGCCAATAAGACAATGAATAACATATGTGATTATCCTATATATGTAGTGGTTGAATATATCTTCATTACATCAGTTATATCAGACACCCACTCTTTTCCAAGATTATCTGCGTTACAGAAATGGATTCACTTAAGTTCACACCCGTGAATACTTCTGCTATGAATACTTCTGCTGCGAAGGCCTCCACTGCAACTCCTACTGGATCATCGTCTGCTTTAAGGATGACATCACCTACTCAACATCTTCAACGTTGGGTATCAAATTCGCTGGTTAGGGAGTACTGTCAAAATGATACTATTCCGACTCTGGAGGATGCTCGAAAATCCCTCCAAGTCAATATTTTTTTCTGGTCATCTGGACAGCGACGACCAGCGATCAAGAAGCAGGTGGTGCCAACCACCGTCTCTAACTGTTTCGGGTCATTTTCCCTAGAACAAAACCACCATTCACTACCATGTTCTGGGGAGGTGATTGAGAAGGTCCCTCAGGGCCTTAATTCAATGTGACATGAGTCATTCCCGAGGGCTCCCATAAAAAATTGCCTCCAGACTCGTGCAGCAGTGCTCCCTCAACATGATAAGGGTATCGTCTCCAAGAATTCGGCTCGGGTTCCTCATACCTGAGCAGGAATGATGAACCACCAAAGATGAAATTCGGTAAATAGTGAGCAGAATCTCATCTCTGCCATCTCCGGAGAATTCCACCAACCTAACTTGGTGGAAAGAAACGAGAAGGCACACACACCCGTCCGTTTTAATTTCACTTTCGAGCAGACTCATCTGGAAGCAGCACGCCAGTCCCGCAAGGCGATTCCGGCGGAGTGCTATAGACAAGAGCATACACCTGTTTATAAATCATCTGCTAGTCAGCAGGCTCTTATGAGTACATACGATGGATCCTGCCAACCTAATGTGTTGACAACTGGTAAACCGGCACATACACCTGCTTACACTCATCAATACTTCCAGCAGCCTCATCTTTCAGTATTGAAGGAAGCTCGTCAACCACCTTTTGTCGAGTGCAATAAGAAGGCACATACACCTTCTAGTATTGATCAAGCCTACCAAAAGTCTCGTTTGGTAGCATTCGGAGAAGTTATTCTGAAAGCTCCGGCGACAAACAGGAGGCAGACTCAACTCTCTGCCCCCACTCTTGAGTACTGTCAGGATTCACTAACAAGGAAAGGAGGACAGGATAAGGAACACACACCTACTCCAAGCACCGAATAGACGTATATCCTCGTTCCAGCAGATGAATTCACCAAGAATATTCTATCAATGGTGAAAGTGGAGAATAAAATACCTGCTCATATTCTGGATGTCTGCCAGGATATTATAACAGCTTCAGCGGAATCTTAGAGAAAGACACATAAATCTGTCCCTACTAGTGGAGTGATACATCAACAGTTCACTTCGGAATAGACATACACCTCTGCTCCTATCCAAGAGGGTTGTGGGGTGTACTCCCCCATATCATACGGACAACCAAGTCATGAACATACACCTGATTTGAGCGGAGATAATCTGCCTAACTGGATCATTTCTCCTGAGCAGGAACATACACCTGCCAATAATAACAACATTCATCAACAAGTGGATCCTAAATTGAGTAAGAAGGTGTCTAAGAAAAAGACCCTCCCACCACAGTCATGAAATTAAGGGCCAATTTTTAATAAGTCATTGCCTCGACGCTAGAGTTCTTGAAGCCCTCAGACAATTATCAGCGGGAATTCAAGATTCTAGTCACTCATTTCCCAATAGTGGAAAAATTATTTCTGAGGGTCTTCATCAGACACTTCCTCGTGAAGGCTCTCTTCATGACAATTCGGTCGATCTTGAAGTTTCGTCTTCAGATGAAGGCCACATGAACCCTCTGTGTGGCCAGAAGACCAAGGTGCAAAATGTTTCATCATTTGTTGTAACCCACCATGGTGGTCCTCCCCATGATGATGAATTTAACTGCGAATGTCCTCTCTGTAGTTATAATGAACATTTCTAGGAAAATGATCAAATAGACAATGTAGTGACGATGAAGACCTCTTATCTTGAGGCACATTCAAATGTGAAGCCATTCATGTCTGATGCTTCACCGCAAGCAGGTGAAATACTTTCTCAATCAGAATATTTCTCGGGGTGTAGGCCATTCTATGAACCACCCCTAGGTCGTTTATCTTCTAGTTTTATCAACGAATTCTCTAACGATCTTGTTGAATCTGATGAAGAAACAAATAAGCACCAACACTGGTCCAATCAGGTAGATGAATCTCCATTGAATGATAAAGAGGATGTACTGAATATGAGAAAAAAATTGGAGAAAGGTGAAGTTCCAGTCATGTTTTCGCCTTCGGCTAACTCTCAATGTGACATTCCAAAGATGTTGACGAAATATGGAATTCATTACATTCGTCTCAACATATGGAAAAAACTTTGTCAGTTGAAAAATAAAATATTTTCTTATGATTAATATGAAAATTATTTCAAGATAATAGAAGGGTTACAAGGACAAATTGACTTGGCTTCTCTCTCGGTTTCTCTATATCCGAAAGCTGAAAAGCAGTAGAGAGCCCTTCAGCGTTAATGCCTTGGCACACTGAGAATACTGCACCAGTTAATTGCTAATTTCCTATCTTGTATTCATATCAGGGGATGGGGTGTTCTTGGAGCACTACATTTCATTGTACTCTCCAGTCAGCAAAGCCTGCCGAAAATGGTCTCAAGCAATGTTATTGGCCATGGACGGCCACATTCAATTGGCTTTGTTTGTAATCAAAGGCTTGCTAATGAACAGGATTCAACTAATTCTTCTCAAAATCAAGAATATAGTGAAAAACTTGTTGAATTACTCTAGCATCAAGCAAATGAGAATATTGAACATGCCTCTCATTTGGAGCAAGAATATCATCAAGTGAAAGAAGTGTCAGATATCATCCAACGGTCCTTTGAGTCGGGTGATAAAAGTGGATGCAGGTTGATGCATCCTTCGTATTTCCTAACTAATGTCGGCATGATCCGGAGAGATTTCAAGAAAGTCTCAGATATAGCATGTCAAGAACCACCCCAGCTTGCTAGGCTGGGAACTCTTTTAACCCAACCCCTTGAATCAACAAATAGTATTCGAGGTGATGAGGAGGAGCAGCAAGAACATCCCCAGTCCAGTGTACTGAGGGACTTTTTCAAATCCTCAATCTCTTCCTCAATGAAATTTAGTCTTCTATCGATTAGGGAAGAATCTCCAAGAGAAGTAAAGAGCCTAATTATCATGACATTCCCTCCAAATTACGGTTCATCAAGAAGTTCTTGAGAGATCAAATCAACAAAAGTCAATGTCTCATCAGAGACATGGAAGAAGAAAATATTGCAGAAATGTCGATAGAAAAGATGAAATGCATTATGCATCAATTAATGTCATCAATGATGTTGTTGCTGATCCACCAGATGAGGTTCACTCAGAGGGATCAGATGAAGAGATTATTGCTCAAGAAGTTGTACGCACCGAAACAAATGAAGAAGGTGTGCATACAAGATCAAAGGCTTACCAAGAATCCGGGTATTCCTTCAAGTAACCCACTTCCCCCTCTCTGAAAGGGGTCCACCAAGGGGAATGGAATGAATCAGGTTAAATACCCTTCCTCTAAAAAAGGCCAATCGCTCTCTCTAGAGCAAATATTTTCAAAACAGGGGGAAGAAATGAAGGAATTAAGGAGGATAAATGCAGAACTACTTCAGGGTAGTCTTCCTCCTAAGCGTGCTGGAGTCAGTCATCCAAAGGGAATTTTTTGTAGCTATTGAAATGGATCAAGAATATCCTCCTTTGTTAGTACACCCTCACAGGTCTAATCCTACAGGTCAGGTGCAACAACAATCGAAAATGCTGCCATCTGTTACAGTACCACCTGCAACATCTTCCCAAGCTCCAGTCATTGCACCTGTTCAGGTCCAAGCTCAACCGGATGTTTCTCAAAAGTTAATAACTACAATTGAGTCATTAACAGCTCGTTTGGAGGCTATGGAGGGAAAACGAGCTCAAATTCAACCAGAAAAGAAAGCCTACCCTGAACAGTTTGATGCAATTCCTCCCCCATCAAATTTTGCAAGTACCACATTCCAAATATTTAATGGTTCGGGAGACCCATAGCAACACATAACACATTTTTTTCTCTTTGTGATCCTATGATGGGAACACTTCAGCAAAAATAATTAATTAAGCTTAGGTGTTTTGTACATTAATTACAAGGAGCTGATTTTGTCTGGTACACAAGCTTGCAATTCCGGTCAATTATAGGATGGAAGGATCTTCGTCAAAGATTCCTTCTTCAATTTAGATCAACGTTGCCAATGACTACAGTTTTTGATCTCACAAACTGTAAGAAGAGGGAGAATTAAAGAGTCCCAGATTTATTTTCTCGCTGGAAGGGATTAACATTTTCCATGAGCTTAGCACTCCCTTAAGAGGAATTGTTTCCAATCTGTGTGGAAAATCTGCGTGATGAGTTACGTACGCCATTGATCCCTGTGAAATACATAGGAGGGTTTCAGGACCTTACTTTAATCGATAAAAAGATTAATGAATCTCTTATAATGACTAAGGAAAAAACTTGTGCAATTCCATCAGCTCCAGGACGGAAAATGGGTAGAGCAGAGACTGTTACATTCATGCTTAAACAAGCACCTATACCTGCTTCTACATCAAAACCTTCATCATCCTGAAGGGCTCTACCTCCTGAGCATCAGCAAAAGTGGTCGTTTCGTCAATATGATCAAATAGATCAAATATTGAAACAATTTGAGGATTTGAAAAGAAATTTTTTCTCTTTACAAAATGAACAAGTTCTTGGATACTTCATTTCGGCTCTGGAAAATAATTTGTTTCAATTCCCAATGCCCAAAAGGCTAAACAAGGAAGGTGATGAAGACCTTCCCAACTATTTTCCCTTTCTCAGGTATTGGGGCATCACATTCAAGAGTGTTTTATCTTTATGGACCTCCTACAAAAAATGGTCAACTCAGGACAAGTCAAACTGAAGGGTTCTTCATCTCAAGTAAAATGTGTTACTACTACAGATACAGAGGAGGAAGGCATGTGGAAAGAAGTTAAGAATAAAAATGCCCAAAAATATGATGATTAGATGGTCTAAAAAAATAATCAACCGAACTCATGCTATTTTTTGAACATAATTTAAGAAACCAATTGTGGCTTATGCTATGAATGACACAGAAAAACCCTCTTCGTTAGAGAGAAAATCCTCAAAGAAACAGCATGATTCAAAGAAAGAAGAAGAATCCCAAGAAGATGAGTATGTTTCAATGCCCAAGTTGTCTTTGACTCTATGAGATTTTATTCCATCTACTTCAAAGCCACATGCACCTTCCCACCAAACGGCATAGCCTAAATTGGCTATTCCGGCAGTGTCTTCATCAAATGAAGAGTTGATCTTCGGTTCTGTTAATATGATTCATTTAACAGATCCTTATGCCAGTCGCAGAATTTGATTTCAATGAGGTTGGGTTCCCTCTATCAAGTAGAAGAATCATAGGAAGTTCTAGAGACTCAGGGTATAGGGGAAATACATGTATCATTTAGAGGCCACTATTCCAATTCTACCCCTGCTAGAACTGTGTATGTGGTAGAAACTCATGGAAGATCCCTTCAATGAGCTCAACAAGAACAAGCAAGTTCTTCCACACATGGTAGATTCAGTCTTGGCATAGTTTTTTCGGTAATATCGGTTGGAAGTTACACCATCATTCTCTCAGCAAGTAAATAGACCTATTCAGTCTAATCCTACAAAGCCAGGAGTACTACCAACTGCTACCCCGATACAAGATGCATCAACTCCCAAAGCATTAACTTACAAGACACCTACTAAACCACATGTTCGTGTTGGGAAACACAGACCTTTGAATCAAAAGTATGATGTATTGAAACACCTGGACCAAGTACCGTCCAATTTATCAATTCTGGATGCCTTGAATTTATCAAAGTATCTTTGGGAGGCACTCATTGACGCTTTGTTAAGTCCTCAAGAGTTTGAAACTGAAATTACTGTAGCTGAATCCTACCATGTAGAGAATAATCTTGCAGAATTCCATGGAGTGATATCATTCATAGATGAAGATTAAGATGATGTTTTCCTTGGACATATTAGACCTTTGTATTTATCTGGAAAGGTCAATGGTGTAGACATCTGAAGAGATTTCATTGATAATGGTTCAGGAGTCAACCTCATCCCCATTCGTACACTTCTTCGATTGGGCATCACAGAATCTGATATATCTCCTTGTTCTATGATGTTACAAGGATATGATAAAAAAGAACAAGATCCACTGCGAATGATTACACTCAGAACACAGTTTGGATATCTTTTATCCATTTCAGATTTCATGGTTGTTGATCAAGACTCAGCCTTCAACATCTTGCTTGGAAGACCCTGGCTTCATCAACATGTGGTTATCCCTTCATCATACCATCAATGCCTCGAGTATTGATTTGATGGTCAAGTTGGGACATTGTATGGTGATAAGGCCCCGTTGAAGTCATGTGAATATCAATACATTGAGGAGGAATTATATCACATGAAGGGAAATGAGAAATCCACAACAAGGTAGATTACCAAAGTTAATGCTCTATATGGTTTGGAAAAGATTCCAGTAAATCCATTTATACATGTGATGACAGATTATGTGTTGCGTATCAGTCAAATTGACAGGATAGACTCAAATCCAAATACTCTTATGGAAACCTCCATAATGTCATTTACAGAAATCAAGCCAGACATCATGTGAGAAATTGGTGATTCACCAAGCAATGAGGAAAGCTCAAACGGGATTGTCTTCATTTCATCTTATGAAATCCAGCAAGTCTATACATCATCAACCAAGCCAGAAGAAGTTATAGAAATGTCAGAGGTGAACAATGATGTCGATTCTCAATCCATCATCTACTCTTTAATACCCAATAAAGACCATTCATCATCAATCAGGTTGGAAATGGATGCTTCTTTTTGAAAATGTTCAAATTTTAACATCTCCTTTGATCATGAAAATCATAATCCATCATTTACTATGCAAGTAGAAACAGAAGAAATAACACATGTTGTAGAAGAAGAGGATGATTTCAAGGATGCTCCTCCAGCATTTGAGGAGGGTATCTCTACTACCATGGATGAACTCGAGGAAATAAATCTGGGTACAAAAGAAGATCCACGCCCCAGTTTAATTAGTGAGGCCATGACTCTTAAGGAACCAGAAATTTATATTTCATTTTTGAAGAAAAGTCGAGATATATTTTCTTGGAACTATACAGAGATACCAGGCCTTGATCCTGATGTCACTACTCATCGTTTGGGTTTTCCAGAAGAACATCGAGGATTCAATCAATCTTCCAGAAGAACACACCCAACTTATGCTTCCAAAATTGAAGCTAAAGTGTATAAGATTATCAATGCTAACAACATCAGAGAAGTTAAATATACCAAATGGATGGATAATATTGTCCCTGTGAAGAAGAAGAATTGACAAATTAGAGTTTTCAATGATTTCGGAGATCTTAATAGGCATTGTCCTAAGGATGATTTTCTAGTTCTGATCACAGAACTCTTAATTGATGAAACAGCTAGCTATGAAGAACTTTATGTCATGGATGGATATTCTAGGTATAATCAAATATTAATGGCTCCAGAATATGAAGAATCTACATCCTTCAGAGCCCCTCAGGGTGTGTTCTGCTATCGGGTAATGCCCTTTGGCCTAAAGAATGCAGGTGTAACCTATTAAAGTGCCATGCATGGTATCATCAAACCCTTTTTAGGGATGTTTGTTGAATATTACGTGGATGATTTGGTGATTAATTAGAAACAATTTTCAATTAACTTGGATGATTTTGGAATCATATTCCACAAACTTCGACAACATAATTTGTAGATGAACCCCATAAAATGTGGTTTTGGGGTAACCTCAAAAAAATATCTTAGATTTGTTGTACGCCGTCATGGTATCAAAGTCGATCCTGAGAAGAAAAATTCAATCCTTGGTATTTCACCTCCTCTAAATTTGAAATGATTGAGAGGAATTAAAGGACACATAGCCTATATTCAACGTTTCATCGCCAATTTGGTAGGAAAAAGTTTCCCCTTCACCAAATTGATGAAGTAGGGAATCACTTACAAGTGGACTGAAAAATGTCAAGAATCATTCGATATTCCCAAGAAGTATATCTTGATTCCACCTGTATTAATGCCACCTTTTGAAGGGAGACCACTTATCCTCTATGTGACAGCTTTAGAGAGATCATTGGGTGCCTTTCCTGCTCAAATGAATGATGCTGGGATTAAAAATAGACTCTACAATCTCATTCGGACTATGCTTGAAGCAGAAACCCAATACGCAAGTATTGAGAAATGCTACCTAGCATTAAACATCGCAGTTCAGAAGTTGAGACACTACCAGCAACATCTTGAGGTCCAATTGGTATCTCGTAATAATCTGCTCAAATTCATCCTTAGTCGTCCAATGCTTATAGGACGTCTTGCAAGGTGGGCAGTTATTTTGTAGTAAATCAAAATTCAATATGGGTCTCAAAAGGCAATAAAGGGCCAGGCAATAGCTGATTTCCTTGCTGAACACCCTTTAGTAGAAGATACATCTTCAGATATTGAACTATTTGATGAAGAAGGCTTATTTATTCAAGATAGTCTTCAAATATGGGAAATGTACTTCAATGGTGCTTCCAGAAGTCCAACAGGGAGGAAAAAGAAAAATCCTAAATTCAAAAAATTTGGGTAAGGAGTTGTGCTCATTTCTCTAGAAAGGGAAGTGTTAACCTATTCCTTCTCATTGTTGGGAGGTGGTACAAATAATGAAGCAGAATACCAAGATCTCATCGCAGGCTTGGAGTTGGTGCTTCAAGCACACGTGAATCACATAAAGGTGAGAGGTCATTCAGACCTGGTAATCAAACAAGACAATGAGGATTATGCCATCGGAAAAGAAGAACTAATACCTTTGTATGATTACATCATATTGTTAATGGAGGAATTTCCTACAGAGCTAACATTTTCTTTTGTCCCACGGTCACAAAATGCCCATGCTGATGCACTGGATAATATAGCCACAGCTCTGGCAGATCCAAATCAGGACAAGACAATTATCATTATTTCCCACCGTCGTACAATTTCACCTTATGTTCAAATCATAATAGATGAAATCAATGAAATTAGTCCCAATCCTGAACCATATGGTCATACTACAGGATGGATGACACCTATCAGGGAATAACTTCAAAATGGAACACTTCCACCTAATAGAGACGGGAAAGAACAAATTTGGCTACGTGTGGTCAATTTTACACTTTATGATAGCCCAAATCACCTAGAGAAAGTTCTATAGAAGTGTGGTTTTGATGGATTTCTCCTCAGATTAATTGATGGTGGAGAGAAAATGGCGGTCATGAAAAAAGTGCATGTAAGAGTCTGTGGTTCCCACCAGGATGTACATAGACTATCTGATCAAATTTGAAGGCTTGGATTCTTTTGGCCTTTAATTATACAAGGTTGTATTGATTTCAAAAAAAAATGTTTCATTAATACCATGTACATGCCAACTTCATTCATCAGCACCCATAGTAGCTTCATACAGCTAAATACTCGTGGCCATTTTCCACTTGGGGAATGGATGTGGTGGGACCTTACCCTTCAGCTATAGCCAAGCAGTTTAAGTATATTCATAATGCTACTGACTTCTTTTTCAAATGGGCAGAGGCAATACCTATCAAAGAAGATAGTTCTAAAAACATTGTTATCTTCATCAAGTCTAAAATCATTACCATATTTGGTGTCTCTCATACCATATTGACAGACAATGGCACCAACTTCTATTCATCCGAGTTGAGGATGTTTTATCAAGAATACAACATCAAATCCAACCATTCTTCTCGGTATGTTGTAGTGGCCAATGGAAAGATAGAAGCCTTCAACAATACTATTTCAAACATACATCAAAATATAGTGGATAAAGATAAGAGGTCATGGCATGATAAACTCTTTCATGCTTTATGGGCTTATCGGACCACCACCCGCACTGCAACGCGGTCAACTCCATATTCACTAGTATATGGAACAGAAGCAGTCTTGCCCATTGAAGTTCAATTACCTTCGCTCAGAGTAGCCATTTGTGATCAGTCATCTAGATATGAACAGTCTCAAAAGCGATTGAATGGATTGGAACGGTTAGATGTGAAAATATTGTGCACCCTACACCACATGGATGTCTATCAAAATCGAATAGTATGAGCTTTCAACAAAAAAGTTCATATTCGTTCATTCATCCAGGGAGAATTGGTATTGGTTCTTAGAACTCCAATGATACCAGGAAAGAAACCACCCATGCTTGAACCAAAATGGGAAGGACCTTACTCAATACATAAGGTCTATTCTGGTGAAGCTTATTCTTTAATCTCAATGGATGGAGAACTCATCAATACTCTAACAAATGCTGGATTTCTGAAGAAGTATTTTCCATAAAGACAAAATAAATCATCAAAAATCCATGATTAAGACCTTAAACTATTTTCACTTCTCTCATGCCTAGAAAGATGTTAAACTGCACCATCTATGGTCCATGTATATGACCTAAAACTATTCTCACATTCGCCCAACATGATGTTAAACTGTGTCCCACTCATGGTCCATGCATATGACCTTAAAATATTTTCATTTCTCTCATGTTAAGAAAGACATTAAACTGCACCATCTATGGTCCAGGCATATGACCTTAAACTATTCGCACTTTCGTCCAACATGACATTAAACTGTGTCCCCCTCACTGTCCATGCATACGACCTTAAACTATTTTCATTTCTCTCATGTCCAGCAAGATGTTAAACATCACCATCTATGGTCCAGGAATATGTCCTTAAACTATTCACATTTTTGACCAACATGACATTAAAATGTGTCCCCCTCATGGTACACGCATACGACCATAAACTATTTACATTTCTCTCATGTCCAGTATGACGTTAAACAACACCATCTATGGTCTATGGATATGACCTTAAACTATTCTCACTTTCGTCCAACAAGATGTTAAACTATATAATTTCATTTCCATCATCCAACATGATGTTAAATTGTGAAAAACAATCCCTAATACATCCAACATGGCGTTAAACTGTGTCCTATTTTGTAATTACTGCATGATATTAAGACTGCACAATCCCCCTTTTTCCAACATGACATTAAACTATATTGCCTCCATAGTCCTATCTACATGACGCTAAAGTGTACAGAAATCCCATAATATGTACTACATGACATTATACTGTATTTTGTCCCTGTTACATGACACTAAACTATGCAGAACCCATAGTCCTCACTATAAGACATTAAATTGCATAGTCCCTTCATATTTCCTACATGATATTAAACTTTTAATCATTAGGGTTGTTGCTATATCTTGTTTCTCACACCGAGTATGACTCATGTGAGCTTAGATAAAAGTTCCACAATAATACCCTCTCTGGTCTGCTAACCATGAATAAGTCCCAACACCATTTATTAGGTCATTTTCTCCAAGATCAACTTGATCACTAATTAATTTGTTTTTATTGAACTACGCGAACTTTGATCCTTTCCTTTTAGGCTGGGTACGTAAGCAAACTCCCAAGGTTCAATCCCAAATCCAAAATCTTCACATCGGTTCACCTCAATCTCATACGATGTTGATTCGTGAAACCGCCACCAGAATCAGTATCTTTATGTCAGTTCACCATCGTCCTTTCTATATGATGTTAAACTGTACAAACACCTTTTGTCAAGTACGACAATAAACTACAGCATTCTTTGATACCCTCACCTGAGAGGGAATCATTATTCACATTGATTTCCAATCATGTTATATTTCAAAGACTACGTGCATACATGGAAATACCCAAACTTTTTATCTTGGGTAAAACCATCATTGCACTAATGTCCCCTTTCACACTTCACACGTACGAACCAAATCTGTACAGAGGGTATTTTTAAAACTAAGTGGGCTTTATTCCCATCATTATGGGATACGTAGGAATGTTCGAGTTCCCCTCGAATCCAGCCCCATGTCTTTTGGGCCTAACCCCATATTCCACTTTCAGTCCCCAGGCTGAAAATTCCATGTGAAAACACACACTGTGTATTTCTTATAATGGTCCAAGTTCTATTACCCTAAACTAAGATCTCTTACACTTTCGTCCCACACGGCGTTAAACTACATTTAATGAACTATGTATGGCTTGATTCCAATCCTTGTGGGATATATAGTGAAGTCTAGCATCTCAATTCAGAACCCATCCACAACATGATTATGGTTAGAATAGGTCTGTGTATCTCTACATGCATTGAACAAATTCCCATTTTTTATGTGTCATACTCCAAACCTTAAATATTTTCAGATCTCCATAACCCATTTTTTCTTGACTTCTGGTCACAAAATGTCTGATACCTGAGAGTTCTTTTTCCTCACTATGCAACATTTTTTCTTAGGCATCCTTGCATAAGTAGTCTACATAACAGACCTGTCAGCCAAAAGATGATATAATTTGACTATGCAGCCAATGCCCTTAGGTGGCCCTGCATAATTCAACCCGCTAACGGGTTTTCTAAATAATTGTAACATCATTCTCGGGAGGAAAGCCTCTTTTGTCCTTACTTTTCTTAACGAAAATATGTAGGGGTATGCAAATAATTTTCATCCGTAACATACTTGTCTCATACTATTTTTCATGATCTGAATGTATTCAAGTCTATGGTTTATATTTCTTCCCTACCCTTGCGTCAGACCTTCGTAGGAGTAACATTCATCCTGTTCTTGGACAATATTTTTTGGAAATATCTTCTCCATAATCATGTACCTCTCTCCATAACAAAAACTCTATGCTTTGTAAAATTTGAATCCCCAAAAACATTCACTGGCTTTTTAGCAGTAGAAAAGTTAATTTATGAGAGTTCTTTTGCCTGACTATGCAACATGTGCCCCTAGGAGGCCATGCATAAGTAGTCTACATAACAGACCTGTCATCCCAAAGATGCTATTATTTGACTATACAGCCAATGCCCTTAGGTGGCCCTGCATAATTCAACCCCCTAACAGGTTTGTTAAATAATTGTAACTTCATTCATGGGAACTACTTCTTCTAATGTTTTTTATCCCTTTTTCATATCATTACTCAGATTCAAAATATCTTAAGTCATCGTTTAAATATTTTCCATCATACTTGAATATCATAATATGTTTTCAGAAAAATTATCAATTAATTTAGACAATTTTAATCGATTCGGTCAAAGATATTCGACCTTAAACATTAGAATATTTTTTTCCGACATGCATGACTTTAAACTGCCATATTTCTTGTTTCTTCTCACCTTAGAGTCAAATACTCTTTTCTCTTTGGATCCAACTCAGAGGGGGGACATTTTTTGATGCTCTTATTCGTCACAGAGTCCAAAAATTGAAAAATGGAAATAACATAGTCCAAAGTGATTCATCCTTTGAAAAAAACATCAAAAATTTACAATGTCATGATGACGGATTTATTTCAACTTGGGTCGCGCAAGTTTTCACATTGTCATGCAGGTATACTTGCGCGATGCATAGTGGTTGCACAGGTGACCTGTGTGCCCTCTTTGATTCTTGCTCGGGGTCGTCAGCAGCCTATAAATACCCCTGCTAGGCCCCCCTTTTGAGTGGAGAATTTTCTAGAAATTCATATTTGAGCTCCCTACACCCTAGTCTCTTCTTGAAGCTTCTAAACACTTATAAGGTAATTTATTAACTAGAACGGACGATCTAAAGAGAGGGAGTAAGGCCTAAGTGTTGAAACTCATCAACCCATGCATGCTTGAGTGGAAAGATCTTAAGGGAAATGGACATACTTGCGTGCCGCCTTACCCCTTCAACAGAACATGCACGCCTCTCTTCTAGAAGCCTCTAGGGATAAGACCAAAGTCCTGAGCCAAGCTTCACCCAAGTTCTACCATAAGGGTTGACCGGCGCGCAAGTATCCATGTGTCATGTAGGTACACCAGCACAACCAAGACTTGTGCGCCCACACAGGACTTGCACGCCCCTCTCTTTTGGGGTTCCCTTTCTGGCCATTTCACCTCTCATATGCCTATCCACCTCTCATATTCAAGATTCATCCTTCAAACCCCTTTTTCGATGCCATTTATGGCATGTTTCCTATGTTTTCTTCCTTATCTGAAAGAAAATATGTAGAATATTTCTCAAAATCTGGTTATTTCCACATATTTATGTCACTAAGGTTATAGATTTCATTCATTCAACCTCATACTTTAAGATGATATAATCATTAACCTAGGACTCCTTTTCAAGAGTATGCCCTAGTCTAGGTTCTCTTAATTTGGTCATCCTCCTTAGGAGTAATCCCCAAGTCCTCATTAATTTGGGAATCCTCCTCAGGAGTAAGCCCCATGTCTTCATTAACCTGGGCCACCTTTTCAGGAGTAAGCCCCAGTCCAAGTTCTCTTAATTTGGGAATCCTCTTTAGGAGTAAGTCTCATGTTCCCAAAATCTGGACATCATCCTTAGGAGTAATCCCTAGTCACAATGATCCCAAAATCTGGGCATCCTCCTCAGGAGTAAGCTCCAACTATAATTCTCTTAACCTGGACTTCCTTTTCATGAATAAGCTCCAGCCTCAAATTTAAAAATATGGGCATCCTACTTAGGAGTAAGCCCCAAGTCCCTTAATTCTAAAATTCCCTTACCCTAGCCCTCCTCTTCAAGAGTATGCCCCAGTCTTCAAATCACATTAACATGGGCATCCTCCTTAGGTGTAATCCCCAGTCTCAATTTCTCTTAACCAGTATTAATCTACATTTTGATCTAGGTTTCCTTCTTAGGATTAAGACCCAATCATATGTCCCCTCCTAATTTGGGCATCTTCTTCAGGAATAATCCCCATGTTAGAGTATCTGAATCTCCATAAAGTACATATACCTTTATGGACCCTATTCCCAGACTTCTTCTTCGAAATAATTCAAAATCTTTGTCTATTAGGGCAGTCATACATACATAAGCCCCACATCATTTTCTATGATTGCATCTTTCATGGAACAATTTTATGGTTTCACCAATACCTTATGTTTCTCACACTGAGAATGACTCACATGATCTTATTGTTTAAAATTAATTATGAATTATTTCTTTGAGCCATCAATCACACATAAACATCATACTCCCTTACTCGAACTACATGGGTTATGATTCCTTTTTCTAAATAGAGGATAGGTAGGTAGCCCATCTGCGGGTACGATCCCAAATCTGAAATAATCTATGTCCATTTGAATGAAAATAAACTTCAAGTGCCCCATTGAGTGGATTTAAAACCAGTATGGTCATCATAATGACCAAGAAACTTTTATATAATGTATTAAATGATATCATTGAATAAGAATCTCTAACAAATACAGATGATTCTCTATTAATGAAGAACCTCGAATTCATATGAATGATTCTCTAAAATTCCTACATATCAATCATTGATTGTCAGATCTAAAGGAAATCTCATTTTATACAGGGTAATTTAATAAGGATTCATGAACTTAACCTAAATATATTAAGAGGGTCCCAGAGTAGACAATAATTCCACTCAAAAAGGTGTGATGAGTCCGACCTCCCATCATCTAGACCAATTAAAATTCATAAGGCTCATCTATCCATAACTAATGAGCACCTACCATTGTAAAGTAGGTCCAAATGGATATAGAATCATTAGATGTTTTCAGTTCTACAAAAAAACCCATTAGAAACCTCTTTTATTGTTTGAACCTTAAATCAATGTGGTGATTCCCAATTCTAGAGGAAACGGGTATGAAGAGGTGTAATTGAACACATGTCACATAATATGTCTGTATTTAAAAATATATTATCATTTCAAAAAATGTTATAATATTTTTTTATCTTTTTTAAAAAATTTAACTGAATTAGAAAATATATGTTTCATATTGTTTAAATAATAACTAATATGAAATAAAATCATAGTTATCTATTATAATAGAAAAAAATAAACAACCAAAAATATCATTTATAACATTGGTATTGAAAAATCAACAATATAACCCCATCATAAAAAATTATTTCGTTCTATCATATAATATTTGTTTCAATGGTCCTTAGACAATGAAAATTTATTTCAATGATAAAATATAACTTTAATATTCGAATTTGGATATTGGTTTATTTTAAATAATAAATATTTATAGAAATTGTTTAAAAAATGATTTTATTTAAATATGTATTTTAGATTTCAATCAAGATTTATGGTTTTGATGTGGAGGGTCCTCACAACATTTTGGTAATATCTAACGATCATGGGACTCAATTGAGGTCATGTGGCACACTAACTTATGCCTCAGGATTTAGGCTCCTAAGATTGGATATTATAAAATCTTATCATAGCATGAGAACATGAAACCTATGATCTGATCATTAGCAAGAAATTCACTCAGGCTCGTCCCCTGATCATCAGAGGCTATGAATAAAAATTGTGGGAAAAAACTTATTTTTTTGGAATCGTTTAAACTTTAATAAAAAACTATTCAGTATCGTGAGGTATATCATTATGATTAATATATTTAAAAAACATTTTAATTGTTGAAATATGTTTACTTTATAAAATTAACCTAAACCAATGTATAGAATGTATTGGAATGATATAATATGGAATGATACATAATTATAAAACCTTGATTTTTCATCTTCACTTCTTTATCTATTGCATGGGACTATGTTTCACTATAGAGGAAGAGAAATATCTTCCCTTTATGGGTATCATGGATAGTCTTGTCTACGTGTAGACCAATTTGAAAAAGTTGGTGGAGAGTAAAAATCAAGATGAATTTCATCAAGACTCTAATACACATATGTGAAAAATTAATAAAAATTTGATTTTTAATGAACCATGATAAATAAATGTAGTTTCTAAAAAAACTCATTTGATTTAATACAATTTTTCATAAAAATAAAAACATTTTTTATGTGGAATTCTATAATTATCAGAAATTAATTTCAAAAAATAGAAATTAATCGAATTTATAAATCACTATTTTCCCCCATGAACATTAAATATGGAGAATTTATGTTTTTTAAAATTCAAATAAAATTTTGTTACTCGTAAAAAAAATAAAAAAAATTCCAAATTAATATAGAAAATACATTATTTATTAAGGATCATTGAAAATATAACTTTAAATTATTAGAAAATATATATTTACATAAATCTATTGTAATTTTCGTTAAAAAAATATATCAACCATGCAATTGATTTTCCTGAACTAAAAATTATAAATATCATTTTCTTCAAAGTATCTATTCTCTATAGTTAGTCAGGAATTAATATTTATTCATACTACAAAACACATGTGAGTGTAACCATTCAAACATGGTATATAAAAATGTTTTTAACCATCATGTATTCTCTCCCAGACACCCATCCCCATTGATGAAACGTATATGATTCAAAAATATTCTGAAACAGGTTTTTTATCATGAACAAATCTAGTGAAATAAATATCAAAATACATAATCATTTCCATAAATAACATTTCATATCTTTCAAGTTAATTTATAAAAAAAATTTATTATAAAAGTTTTTAATTGGAAAAAAACAAAACAACATTAAAAAAGTACAGTTTCACTTTAAATATATACTTTTTTATTTGACAATAAATTTATAATTAATCATTGAGTGTTTATTTAAATTTTTAAAAAATACCAATTTGTAAAAAACCGGTTTTTTTAAATCTAAAATTTTATATAATATATATATATTTGAAAAATGAATTATACATATTGATAATTTCAAAATAAAATACTAGTTAAATATAAAATAAATTCCAAAAAACACAAATATAAAAAATTGTATTTACATAAATTCATATTTCAACAGAATAAAAATAAAGAAATGCATAATTTATGAAAATAAACAAATGATAAAAAATAAATTATCCAAATATTAAGGATATTAGATAAACTTATGTAGTTATATATATCATTTAAATTATAAACTTTCATGGTCCAAATCACACACTAGGAAAAGGGAATAAAATAGAGGATGCTTGAAGTTGGAAAATAGCAACCTATGTAGTGAGGATTAAATATCCATTACATTGAATTGATGATCAATTTGACCAGCTAAAGGGCTCCCTTTTTTGTTAAAATCCACCTTCTTTTGGATTATAATAATTTAATGGTATAAGAAAATGATATTAAAAATATGTCTTTTGATTAATGTTATTTTCATTATGACTTTTTAGAATTGGATTAAGGGTTTTAATAATCCATTATAGAGATTTTTATATGTACATGGAATGTAATATTACTAATTAAATAGATCTATTGGGATTTTTGAAAATATATGTAATCATAATATTTTATGTGTTCTTTGGGTTATCTAATTGATTTGAAAAAGGTTTTCTACTATAATGACCATGTTACATATGAATAATAATTTTAAATATATTATAAGGGTAGTTTTATTGGGTTAAAAGGTCTCAAAAACATTCATGTTAAGAATTTATGAGTAGGGGATAATCCAAGACATTTTATTTCCCTTGCATGATCTTAGAGGTTATACATGTTATTTTTAGGGAGTTGATGCTTACAAAATCTAGTATACGTTTCTTAGAGACATTTCTGTTGGTTTTATGTGGGAAAATCCATTAGTTATTAATTAAAAATCCTATAAAATATAATTATGTTCTATATAATCTCCATAGATCTATTCTTTATTTTTCCTAGGGTGTATAAACCACTATTGGGTATTTATAAGTGACTAAGAAAAACCAAAAACTACTAAAAATGTTTTATCATTATTGGTATGTGTGCATGTATCTCTATTCAGATGATTAAATGTTGAGATATAGATAAACAATATACACATAAAAATGGCTGAATACATTTCCCAACATATCCTATTATTATGTGTAAAATTCCAATTGAGAAATTCATATGACCTCATTAAACATTTTCATATTTTTTATCTATATGAATATGGAAATTAATATTGGGATTTCATTGAACCTATGACAATAAGAAACAATTAAATGAAAGAATATGTAAAATCATATTATAATTTTAGACATCATATTCCACCATAATTGAAATCAAATGTGAGACCTTATTCACTCCTTGGCCACAACCGTAATACTCCTATAGCAGATAAGTATTTATATAATATTTTTTTTCACATTCATCATAATTTCTCAAACATTTGTTTGTGGGAAACTACTTCTTTCTATGGAGTTTTAATAAATTATATTGTGACAGTACGACATAAATAATTATCTATTGAACTAATTTATATTTAAATTATAATATAATAAATAGGTATTGGTATGTGATCATCATTACATAATCAAGTGTTTAATATTATGATTGAGCTATTTATTTTCATTAAATCCAGGTATCACTGAATTTTCTTTCAAAATTGACTATGAATCAAATTATTTCTCTATAGAGATGGACCAAGATTTTTAGTATGAGTTCATTTGGAAACCAAAACTAGTGAAATATTAAATATTCATGGTTTTTTATTAATATTATATTCATTGTTTCATAATTCCAAATGTACAAGATTTATATTAAAAGATTTTACACTTTTTTTACCACATCTATCAACCAAAACAGTATATCGGAAATTATTAAGGGGATTTGCATCATGATTTAAATGATTTCTCAAAATTTACATAATTATGTGCTTGAAAATGTAATTTATTGTATTATATAATGATCCATCTACATAAATGAGGACGTCACGTCTGTTTAAACAACATCACGAATAAACTGGTGACATTATAGAGTAGTGATTTTTGGAATGAGTAATCTCTTAAATTTTACTATACCCATTATGGAATAATAGAATCCTTCATTATAGTATTTGATCATTTTAATAATCACTCAAAAATATTGACAATCCAAACCATCCAATTTTATGTTCTCATTTAATAAAGTAACCAAAAAAGTATATATCCATAAAATTAATGAACTCCCGAAACCAGTCCAATAATACCTCAATTTTTAAGGTTATATAAACACCTCTCCACGTGATAATATCATGTGTGTGAGCATATTACATCACTTATTTTAATATAAATGTAATTTATCTTGGTCCTAGTTAAGATAAAATAATATATCTCCACTGTCTATTAAGATCGGGTGGAGTTTCTAAAAATATCGATAACTAAAAAAATCCTCAAGGACTATTTAATATCCAAAAAAAATTGAAGGAACATCAATCCCTTATTTGGATTAGTTTCAAAATTTTGAAGAATCAAATGATCTTTTATATAAACACCATTTACCCATTCCATATCCCCCATTGATCATCACATAAAACAAATAACTCAAGTATATTTTGTTTACTATATAAGATCTGTATATATTCTATCAATTTTTAAAAAATCTGAATGAATAAAAATATTAAAATCATAGGAAACGTTATAGATAAATTGGGATATAATTTTATCAATATAATAGTTTCTTGTGATAGAATGTATCATTAATTAGGGGGTTTATCGTGATAGGTTAATAATTATCCATGGTTGAATCATAGAGTAACAAATTCTCACCACACTCCACCTTCTCCATGATGATGTGGTACTAGAGGTTAATATTTTTATACATTAAATTTTATGCTAGGTTCTTGGAAATATTTACTCTATATTAGCTTCCAAAATCAATTATCAATGGTTTTGTGATATTAACCCTTATGAATTCAAGTGATGAATCCATCCAAACCATTTCTGTCATGGATTGATAATCTATAATATAATTTCATCAATATTTATAAACATTGTAAAAGTATTATTATTCCAATGCCTTGAAATTACCATTACTCAGATTAAGAATGCACCTCTATAAGAAAAAATTCTTATCTCCCATGTCATTAACCAATCAAAATCAAAATAACTATAACCCTAAAATGTTTCTATCTTATCATATATAAAACTGAAATCTATTTTCCTGTTTAGTTAATACAATATCCATTTCACTGTTTTAATATGTGACTACATAGAGTTTCATTGTAATAATAGACATGTTTTATAGAAAATTTTAATTACCATTGTAGTATTTTTTTTAATAGAATTTTAAGCCAATAATCCTTTGAAACACCCCTTGATCTGTAATCTATACTTATTCATTAAGGAAAAACATAGTCTCATGTGCTATAGGAGTAAATCCCACTCTTGGTCCATCCATTACAAAATTATTCAAAATATTAGGATCGCCCTACACGTGTGGTAGAAATTTGGAATCATATGCATTCATGACATAAGGATGCAAGAAGAATATCATATCACTAAAAATAAACATATATAGTTTATTATTAATTTGATATCATTGTCCTCATAAGATTCCTCTTTTTGGATGATAGTTTTTAATCTCTATAAAAAGACTCTACGGGGGAATTTTCTTCCTCGCCCATGACACAGAGATTAGATTCATCATTTCTTTTCTTCAATCTCATTATCTATGAGCCACTATTTGACTTTGAATAACATCCTCAGTGTTCTTTTTTTAATGTATAATAATAATTTATTATCATGGAAACACTAGAAACATCACTAACATGAAATGATCTATTTATATTCCCAATGGAAAATTATTCCACTACATCACTAGTTAGAAATAATTGTTTCCAAAACAATTTATAAATCTTTTAAATTCTATTTTAAATAATTCACATGAATTATTTTAATTATATAAATCATATTTAATACTAAAAAATTCTCATAAAATTAAAAAAGCATCCACATTAGAGTATCCTTTTCAAATAGAAGATCTTTTTTCGGTGCTAATTCTCTATTCTCATTGTCATTATTCAAAAAACCCATTTTTCTCTCAAATAAATTCATATAATTATAGAATAAAAAGAATCATCAAGTTTAATTCTTCTCAATTTGATTCAACAATTCTCTAATTATACAATCCAATAATAATATTGCAATGTTTAATACCATTTTTCTTTACATGAACAATTAATAAAAATGATTGAAATTCCTCAATACCTTATAGGTTCGAACATCTATGTCATTGTCTCTATAAATCTTATTTTCATCCACTTTATTTCCAAGTATCATAAATTTTTACTCATATTTAACAGGGGATTACATATAATTGGATATTTCAAAATCAATAATTATATTTTTTAATGTATGATTGCAGATCATAATTAATTCTACATTTTCCAAAATCATTTCTATTTGATTCGTCAATGTCATCAAAAACAAGAATTTTTTTTCATAAATAATTTTAATTTACAAAACAATTACATCAAATGTATCAATAATATTTCTCATTTTAATATTATAAAAATGGTAACTATATCCACCAAATGTATATACAAGAAATATATCTTCATCTGGTCATTCATGAACTAACATTGGAAACCCATAAATTTGATCTCATATATACTGATGACATGGACCAAAGGGTTCATTTAATCCATAGATGATTAAAACATATGGGTAGGGTATCAAAATAAAATTTTTCAAAAAAGGTCTCACAATATTTATAGATAAAAATATAATTACTGTCTAACCCAAAATTATGAACAGTGCGTTAATAAGTTAGAAATTTTATAAAAATTAAAATAAGTTGTTTTAAATATGAAACAAAAAACCGAGGTGTTACTAAAAATATGAATCCAATTCACACTATAATAATAATGTATATGAATTAAAAATTAAAACTTATACATGATAAAGTGAAAAAGAAGCTAATCTGGTCGATATATAAGAAATATAAAGTAATCATGGAATCTGAAAAAAAAATTAAAATATATTCATGTCCCATGGTTACCCACCTATATAATAATGAATATTTCTATATGATATAATAGATAAATAATACTCCCAAAAAATGAGAAACCCAATAACTTAATCTTAAATCTATAAAAAACCCATTAGGTCTAGAAACACATATTAATATATCTAGGGCCTGAGAAAATAATATCAATGGGATTTAATAATATATTCTATGTGATTACATTAATCATTCAATATATTACACATAGTTTGAAATTAAATTTATAAAAATATCCCCTTTAAGTATTCTATTTAAACTACCCCAAATATCTAATTCCCAACATTTTCTTTTTTAAATATAAAAATATTTATTGAAATATTTTTTATAAGTTCCTAGAAGTTTATTTAAAACCCCGTTATTTTCTAAACATGGAAAAGGCACTAATATCATTAATGAATAACAATTGAGTTCAAATTTACATTTTTTTACTAATTAATATCCAAAAGGGTTTAATAACTTAATTTTTAAAATTATTAGTGGAGGTAAAACATAATTTTTAAACTTATAATATGTCCCATAAATGTGAACTATATAAACCAAAAATTATGGAAATAAAATCTAAATTGAAATAAAGATATCCAAAAATACCATCCAATCACATAAATTCAAGATAACTAAATATAAGTACAAATATCAACCAATCACATCAATAATATATATAAAAATATAAATAAATATAACATCGACAAAATACATGAAAGATAATAAATTTCTTGGGAATAACCATAATATAAATAAGATAAATGTACAAAATATACCTAATACAATCTTATAATAAAAAAAATTATATACAAATATGTAGGGGGAATATGAGAAAGATAAATCAAATTCCTAGAAGCATTGTGGAACCCATCCATTAGCACCACAACCATATCATTTATGTTATAAAAGCATTTTATTAGTAACTGTTGTTTTCCATGGTTAAGGATAACTATCACAATCATTATGATACATATCATAAAAAACTACTTATAAACTCAATGATTCCCTAATCAATGAAATGGAGGTGCATAAGTCAATCATAATTTCAATCTCATCAAAAAACAACGACATCTAAAATCTTCCCTCATTTCAACTGAAACACCATTTTTCTAAACAATACCATTTATTCATTAATAATATCTAATATAGAACACAAAATAAACTATCATTCTTAAATTGTAATGCAATAAAATGGGATCAATCAAAAATATATATTCCTAAAATACAAATTAGGGATTTATTTATTTATTGATATAAAAACAATGGAATTACTTTTTAATGGTTTTTCAAAATATGAATCTAATAATTAACTCAAATTATATGGCATAATAATTGTTTTTTAAACCAAATATATCTCAATACATAAAAAACAACCTTTAAACAATGAAATAAATCAATTTCAAATCAAATATATCGAACAAAGATAATTCATTACAAAAACAAATTTAAGAAGACGTAAAATTTTATAGATCTCAAACAAACATATAAGAATAATAAATTGATGAAAAAATATGAAACCGAAATAGTAATAAAACCCATTTAAAATTACACAACTTCATTTTTGGATAAATTTATAAACCATGGGATATTACATTAATAAAAACATTTATATCCATAAAATAACATAAATATCATTTTAAATCAGTAATTTTGATGAACATGTCCTTTGATGGATCTACACAAATAGCTAGATGATTTGAAACATTTTTGTTCTATATACACATTATAAGCCATTGAAAACATCATTTTTAAATAACATTAATATAATGAGGATAAAAGAAAATTATTAAAACACTAAAATGAGTATAATAACATATATTTTTTAATCGATGATATATAAATATGAAGCACCCTAGTCTTTTCAATTAAATATAATTACACAGAAAAACGTTAATTAATTTAATGAATCATGTTTACATCAATGAATAACACTATATTAGCCCTCTAGAATAGATTCATGCAACCAAAATATCATAAAAATTATACAATTATATCTTCAAGTTTTCATCATGTATAGCCCCATGATGATAGGAGGAAGAGGAAATAAATAGACAATTATTTGGGAAATTAATAAAGGGTAATGAACCTTGAATAATCCACTTGAAATCAAAGAGGAATCTATGAAATAAATAAAAGGGAGATATAAGTGTCAATATAATGACTCTTACGGTCAATACATGAATCATTGGAGGAGAAAAACCTGAGTGGGGTTTTAATTTTATGTCATATGGAATGTGAAATTATTTATTTTTTAAATTAGAGTAGACTGTATGGTTTGGATAAAATTTTAAAAAAATTCGCACTAAATGTGCATCAATAACTAGATCACTAGGGAATTATTCATGGTTTTTTCTAATAATTAATGACATTATACACCAAACATGGAAACAACACTACATAATCCATGGAGATTCCATGTGATTTGGAAACATGGTTCCCTCTATCTACACACTAACCACACATAAGAGACCAATAGATAATGGTACCTCACATGATTTATTGTAATATCCACACAGACTTCCCAACCATTTTCCAATTGTGATAGAGGCCTCATAATAAATAAGAATATTCTTATTGTTTGTAGTCACATTTAACCAAATTGTGAACCATGTGTTGAGTAATGAAAATACTATTAAAAAACAAATAAATTCATCTAAAAATTTACCAACAATAATAAATTAAATAATTAAATATAAAAATACTAAAAATTGATTTCTGAATGTAAAAATTACCCCCACCATTACGTTGTTATCAAATTTTTAATTCACTAGAAAAACATATATATCCACAATCAGCTTATAATAGATTTCAAGAAAATTTTAAAACATTTTAATAGAGAATAAACATGATAAATTTAATTTCGAACCAGATAAAACAAATGAAACAAACACAAAGAAACACATATCAAACTATATGAATAATAAATTAGCACCAATGAAATATATTAATACCATACCACAAATACGATAAACTCTAACGAGTTTATAAGAGGGTTAAGTCACATAGTGGGTATTCCCACTAAATGTGGTTTACGGTAATGTTCTATATCAAATAAAGAAAAACTATTCTAGGATAAAACACCATCAAGAATAACTAAATCCCAAAACCAGATAAGAAAAAATTAAACTATTACTAAACAATAAAAAAATCTCAAATAAATAATAATTATGTTTTTAAAAATTGAACATGATTTTTAATATCCTATATTTAAAGGGTTATATTAATATAATATATAATTATATGTATATGATAAAATTAAAGAAGTAAATACTTTCTTCTAGTTTAAGTAATTCATTATATATAATCATTCTGTTGTTGGGATTACTCCATCTAATGAAAATTAAAATTATAAAAAATTAAAATATTACCCAATCAAACACAATGATTATTGGTGTTTATAGCTCTAGAAACTAACGTATTAGAATTCCCCGGCTAACCAAAATTAATCATAAATGGGATTAATTTATTAATGAAAGACTGAACACATAATGGGAATATACTTTTTAATCAACCTATCTTTCCAACTCTAGTACATATTGCTTCCCCTTCACATAAGATATAGAAATTTCACTTACACATAATGACACTTGGTTAACAGACATCATGGTTTCCCACTTAGATGTAAAGTATGCCATCATCAAACTATTGATAAAAATACTCTAAAAAAGTGAGATCAGAATAAGGTAATCAGGATAAACGTTTTTCATAGAGAAATATCTCATAAAAATGAACTTTTATTGAGTCATTTAAAAAAATCATAATATATTAATGATAATGTAATTCACCTCAAACCACTCTATATAATCTTATGAGAATCTATCCTCATGAATGAAGATATAATAGTTATAATATTCTGTATCTACCACTCCACCAAAAGTCTTCGTAGTTCTAATAATAATAAATATACCATTTGACCCCTAATAGATATGAATATATAGGGCATTCCAAGATTCCTTCTTCATGTATTCAATCTCAACATTTTTTAAGGAATATTCTAAATAAAAATATTGTTATAATACTTATTCATAATACTGGAGGATTAACTATTCTTAAAAAAGTAATCCATTGATCAAAAGTATATAATATCAATGGAAAAAACTACCTTGAAATTTATTACACTATGTATTATTTGAAATTTTATTTTAATCCCAATTTAAAAATCATAATGTTTTTTAAAATATAAATATATAGGATTATAATAAAATAAAATATAAATAAAATATTTGTGATTTTCCTTTTTCTTAGTTGTTATTCATGCTCTGGCTACGTGGCTTGGTGTGTTGTGAGAAAACTATGATATTTACACTATTATTTTTATATAATCCATTTATAAATGATACTAATAGTTATCTAGAACATTAGGGAAAAAATGTGCCTTATTACATCACCTATTTTCACACTAAAATAATAATACCTTTAAATAACTCAAATAACATAAAAATAATTAAAAAGACCATTAATATATATTAACATACCATAAAATTATCCAAAAATGAATATAAAATTAATAGTTTAAACCTAGAATTTATGTGGTATTCTGAGGCATAAAGATAGATAAAATAATTCCATCAATAGTCTAAAATTGCTTCCCAAATAAAATATGATAACTCAAATAACATTTTTTCACGAACCAACCCCATAAACATCAAAATAAAGAACTTGATTTTGCCTATGGAATGTCCCAAAGGATGTTCTGGATGCAAATATGTTGGTATCTAAGTTATGGGCTTCAATGAAAACTCATGAAAATGGATTCATACAATAATCCTAGATAAAACGGCAAGAAAATTCATACCATGAATCTATCATAACGCAACTATAAGTTAGACTTACATATAAAATAAAATCAATATTTTAGAATAAGAAACATAAAAGACAAGAAATAAATAAAAAAACATCTATTTCACAATCTCATAAAAAATAAAATAAAAAATACTGATAGAAACACAATAACTCAATCAATAGGGAGTACCACTTTGATTATATATACTCAGAATAAAGTAAATACATAATCCCATAATAAGAAACTAATAATATCTTCTTGGAATAGGGGTATCCCAATACATAATCATAAAACTCACTATATGACTCACTAGAGAACTAAAAATCCCACAAAAAGTACACATAATAACCTGAATCTAAACACAAATATTTTTTCCACTTTCTATAGTCATTGAGTGTTGTATGTATGGTGTGTGAAAAAAAAAGAAAAATATAATATCACTATTTTTTTAATTTCATGAAACATTTCATTACATAATATATTTACCAAAATTATAAAAATAAAATTAATAATTTTACATAAAATATCCCACAAATAAAGATTTCTTCTTTTTCTTTTTAAAATTAAGCTACTTTATTAGAATATTTTCAATGAGTTAAATGAAACTTATTTAAAACCACATTATTAAATATTCACATGAATTTCTTTAAGGGAAAAAATTAATAATTATTGCGTTGACATTTTCCATAATAAAAATTCATTTACAAAAAAATGGATAACATAGTTTTTAAGTTGATATCATTTTTAAGAATAACAAAACATAGTGTTTATTTATGTAACAAGGCATGTACATATGAAATATATATTCTCAATAATATGAAAATTACTACTTAATGGAAATTAATACAATGAGTAATAAAATCCACTAATATAAATATTTCATAACAAGTTATTAATATAATTAGTATCCTTTCAAAAAATATAACGAAATATAAAATGTTATATTATCCACCCAATAAAGGAATTATAGTCAATAACATCAAAATGATCCCAAGGAAAATAAGATCGAGGTACTATGTGATTTTCATACATTAATATAAGGAGAAGCTGTAATATCAAATTTTGTTCACGGGTTACTCAGGGGAGATATTTCAAATGCATAGCAACGGGGTGAAACACATCTAATACTTCCATTACCATCTCATCTCGGTAATAATAGTTTCTAGTTATTTAATTGAATAATCCATGTCTATAGATAGTGTATCATATTCTTAATGGATCTTATCATTTCTCCCTAACTATGTACCCTTAGTCCCCATGATCAAAAAAAATTATATATGTATTTAAATCATAAATTCAACCATTAAAAACAAAGATGACATAAGGAAACATACATCATATCACCTTAAAACACCCCTTTTCTAAAATATCTTCTTTATCCATGAATAATGTAACACCCTAGGTTAATAAAGAATAAATCATTTTCATGTTTATTAATATTTATAAATTAAATATTAATTTTACTTTAAAGGTGTTGTTATGTTCGATAGCGAACCTGATACGCAACAAAGAGTTTCTTTGAAATCTTACGTTGCACACTAGTATTAAAATAATATTATTGTAAATGGTAGTTAACACATAGCCATTGTATTGGTGGGAAAGAATGTTAATAACAAAAATATGATTATATATGTTTTTTAAATGTTTTTACATTTATCCAATAAAAGATAAAGGCTTAAAATAAGAAAAGAATTCAATTTTAGGCATATATACTCTAACATTCACTAAAGGTCAACTTATCACCTTTTGATGAAGAACCATCCATAAATATAGTTTTGGTCACTCTTATACATTCTATTGGACCAAATAAAATTCTTCTTTAGAATCGGGATATCAAATTTTACTTTGTGTAAATTTTTGGTATTTTTCCGATAAAGTTCATTTTTTTAATGAATAGTGAAAACTATTGTATTTTAATTCAAAACCTATTTTTAATCTAATTTATTTATATGATTTGATTATATTTTGAATTGGTTTTAAAGTTAAATTACAATATATTTTTATCATTTAATCCAATGGTGGTCATTGGAATTAATTTCACTTTGAAATTGGACTTAAACTAGTGTCAATCTTTTGATACTTATTGTTTCATAAAAACACGCTATTTGCTTTGACAGCGGGAATTAATTTTTAAATTAATTAAAATAACTTATATGTTTTGAATTTTGTAAAATGGACATCATTTTTGAATTCGGAATATAAAATATAGCTTAGGGTGACGTTTTGGTATTTTTCTAAAAAACTTCAATTTTTGATGAATAGTTAAACCACTAAGTGGTACTTATAAAAACTGATTTTCCATTTAAATGAAATTTTACCACCTCTGTGTTTTGAATTTCAAAAATCGGACATACATGGTTGTCATTAAGAAGTAAAATGTGGTTCAATGGGATTAAAATAA
Organism: Viscum album; assembly: GCA_963277665.1. Lineage (NCBI taxonomy): Eukaryota > Viridiplantae > Streptophyta > Magnoliopsida > Santalales > Viscaceae > Viscum > Viscum album. The sequence continues at coordinate 1,043,514,537 of OY728135.1, read as the reverse complement.
TTTTTTGGTGAATAGTAACTTTTCAGTTTTTAATTGCGATTAGAGGTATTTAGTGTAATTTAATGTAAAAATAATGTTTTAATAATATGAAATGACCTAAACACATGTCCTACCCTTATTGGATGTGTAATCGTCGACCATGAAAATCCATGGGACAACTTGGGGACCCCATGGAGCCACATTGGTAGGAAAATGACATTAATACCTTTTTTATTTAAAGTTTAAATAAAAATGTCACAAACATGAGTTGTTTTACTGAAACATTTTTTAAATGGGGTTATAAAAGTCATATTTTTTACTATAAATATTAATTATAAAGATAAAAATATTTACTACATCATGATATTTGGTTTATAATTTTTAGACATTAAATAAATTAAATTATTTATGACACCATGATGATGCAGCGATTACCTCTATATTTAACAATTCAAATAACATGAAAATATAATGTAAAATCTAAGACCTAAACTTGTAAAAAACCAATTGGATGGGTGTATTTTGAACCCTTATCACCTTATCCTCTAAATTTATAATTTTGGGACATTTTTTATACTAAAATCTTTTTATAACAAAGTATATTTTCTTAACATTCCAAGAGTGCCCCTCCTCTCCTCTTATAAAAGGCCCCCACCTATACAACGTTACCCAAAATTCCAAAGCCTTTGTCTCGGCCAAACCCTAACCATTATGTCTCTCCACATCCCTCTATAACTCTTATAATCCTCAATTTGGGAAGAAGTCTGCCCAAGGAAGCCTTTGAGCTCTAATCCAAAAGAGTTACCCGATTTAAAGGTAGTGTCTTCTCTTGTGTTCTTATGTTTTAATTTTCTTCTCCAAACATCTAAACTATTTTTATTCATTTATTATGTAACAACTCCAGTATCTCTAATATAATAGTATTTCATTATAAGAATCATTCGAGGTACACTTACACACACCTACATCTAATGGTTAAAGAACATACTGTTTCTGTGGATGGTGAATTTCTGCCTCACGAAACTATGATTGTTCAATATTCTTTTAACACCTTCAAAGGTGCCAATTAATCTATCAATATATTTATATATGGTATATAATATGTTTATGTTTTACATAAGCTTCTGTATTTTTCATTCAGGGCATACCTTTATGGTTTCCATTATGGGTAAACACGATATCTTCATTTTAGGAAGTGCGGACTACCGCACCCTCAAAGTGATTTGATTTGTTAATACCATATGTGGTATGTATAAAGGATGGAATTAATGATATTATATATGATATTATAATTGAATTATAATATACCTTTATATCATTATGATTCCATTCCATAAAATACGAAATAGAAATGAAAGTAGCATTCATGCATACGTATTGCTTACCGTCTCCATGAACAGTGCATTTCATTTCTTACCTCTAAATGTTATGTAATATTATAAATGCAAGTATATACTAGATATATATGATAAATATGATATCTACACCATGAGTATAACTCGGGATATAATGGATACATGAACAACTATTAATTATAAAGAGTTTATCTTTGACTCAAGTACCAATGATCGTTAAAACGATCGTTATTAACTTAAATAATTACATAGTGTTCATGACATGGTAATAAGTGATATAAAAGGAATAGTGAACTTGAAAAAGGTTCTTAAGAAAATAGAAATTAACTCAAGTTTATTATTCAGGAGGTTAAAGAATGATCGAGTCATGTCAGACCCGAGGTATGGGACTTCGTCTAAATCTCCTTTCATTGAGGCATATTTTGTTTGATACACAACATTTTTTTATACAGTGTATAAACCCCTTTGAATTTTATGTTTCTCCAAAAGGAATATTTTTTATATGAAGAGTTTTACTAAATGAAAAAAGGGAATGTTTTGTTCATACGTATGCGGCGACAACAACTTCTCCGTCACCATGACCATTATTTGAGTTTCGGCTTCCTCTACAAGCCATACATTTTTTTAAAAGAAAAATAAATACCATGTTTTACTTTTCATTTATTTTGGTATTGATAATGGTTTTCATAATGTTATTATATCTATGTGTTGTATTTATATCTTGTGATTGAAAAGTGGAAATGTTATGTTTCCTTTATGCATGTTTTATATGATACGATTATGTTATGGTTCTTGGGCATTGTTATGAAGACTGGTGGTTCCGTGATAAACTAAGGGCGAGTGAGCCAGATATAGCTCTCCAATGCATTGGGGAACGTGAAGGAGTTAAACGTTAAGGTTTCTCTGATGATATTTAGGGAATATACTGTGATGGATATTCCGAACGTAACCAAGAGTGTTACTCCCTACGTAAGAATGTTATGAATGACTCAAGTTACCTTTATGTCTTATTATTTCTATGATTTATTCAAGATTTGATGTGTTATGTTAAAGTGATTATGTTTTATGAGTAGAGTAGGATTTAATTGATTCTTATGTATACATGTACTCATGTTTCCTTTCCATATTTTTATATCCCTTACTGAGTTTTTTATGCTACTCCCATGTTTATGAAATGTTTTTCACAGGTCAAGGGAAGGGTACATGATATGATGATTGTGTCAAAGAAGTGTCAAGAAAGAATACATGTTTTATTTTAAATATGTTTCCCTTGATGGGAAAAAGTGAATACTATATTTTATTGTAACCACATTGTTTAAATGTGGGATGTAATGAATGTTTTATGATCTAATTCTCTAAAACTCTAAAACTGAAAAGATCCTCAAGGTGCGTTCTTGAAATATCTCAAGATTAAGTAATGTTTAAGGCTTGGGCCTTATAGTTGGTATCAGAGGTAGGTTTAGATAACCTTAGGAGTTAGAATTCTATTAAATTATTATCCAAAAATATTTTTTTTATGGTCAAATTGAAATGATATAGCATTTGAAGATTACCATGTTGCTTCAACTAAGACATGTTTGTTCATAATGGTTTTCTGCGGAGGAAAAAAGGAAGCAGTGCTAGGAAGGCATACAGAAAGAAATAACCTTCTGAATCATCATCCTGAGATGGTCAGAATTGGAACTGAATAGTTTTTTGTAGTAATGGCGCAATTGAATCAAGCGACAAATGGTGGTGGTATCCATGCACGAGATCAGTCAGATAAACCGCAGAGGAACATGTCAGTGGTGGAACATTTCATGACGCAACATCCCCCATCATTCAGAGGATCCTCTGACCCTGTGCTAGCTAAAGGGTGGATTAAAGCACTAGATAAGATTTTCGATGTCATGGGGTGTTCAGACAATCAAAAGGTTAGTCTTGCTATTTACCATTTGGAGGGTGAAGCGGATCAGTGGTTGTCGATGGTTAAAAATATCAGGGATGCTGATTATATTGATGCTCTCTACGGGGATGAATTCAAAGGTATGTTTCTTGAGAAGTATTTTCCTAAGTCCGTTCAACTTAGGATGGAAAATATTTCCTAGAATTGAGGCAAGAGGAAGACTCGGTGGCTGCCTATGAAGAAAGGTTCACTCGATTGGAAATGTATGCTCAAAATTTTATCTGAGACCTTGATAGTAAAATCAATCGTTTTTACTCAGGATTAAAGCCAAAAAATAGAAGGGAATTGGATTCTCATGAGTTCAAAAGTTATGAAATGATTTTTTGATGTAATGAGAAGGTGGAAATGAAGTTTGCTGATGATCAAGTGTTCTATAACAACCACCAGAAGAAGAGACCGAGGTGGCAGGATAAAGGAAAGAATTATTCAAAAACGTCTGATGGTAAGAAAACTAAGTTTCCAGTTTGTGATAAATGTGGTAAAATGAATGCTGTGGAATGTCTTCTGAATTATGGAATGTGATACCGATGTGGTAATATGGGATATAAGGCTCATGATTGCACTGAAAAAGATCATGGTGATAGTAAGACCAAATTTGATTTACTGTTAGTGAAATGTTTTAAGTGTAATGAGATGGTTCACTATGCAAACAAGTGTCCAAAAAAGAGCTCGAGTGATGAAAAGTAGTTAGAGTACAAGAAGAAAGGGGTGGTGAAATTCTTTGCAACTACTTGAGCAGATGTCGGGCCATAAAATGAATTTGTATCAGGTAATTTGATTATTTTTCCAGATTATGCCAGTGTGTTGTTTGATTCGGGGTCTATACATTCTTTCATCTATGAAAACCTTTCTAGTAAAATGGGAATACCATCTCAAGCAATGACTCCTGAACTTTTGGTAAAAACACCTGGGGGAAATTTTGAGGCAAAAGAATTTATAACAATCTTACTATCCTTATCTGTGGAAAGAATCTACTTGTAAACCTTATTGTTTTACCTCTAGTAGAGTTTGATGTTATCCTGCATATGGATTGGCTCTCTATTTACCATGCTAAGATTGACTGTAGAGCTAAAGAAGTTTATTTTCAGAAAGACTTTCAGTTTGTGTAGAATAATTAACCCTTACTATTGATAACGTATCAAGAGGCTTAGAATCTTGTAAAAGATGGAAATGAATGTCACCTTTCACATATTTTTGAAAACAAGGGAACTATTCAGATTAATGATTTGCCAGTGGTAAATGAGTATCCTAATGTGTTTCCTGATGAGTTTCCTAGAATAATACCAGATCGGGAATCTGATTTTACTGTAGACATAGTTCCTGATGCTAAGAAAATTTCAAAACCCCCTTATCGAATGGATCAAATTGAACATTTAGAGTTGAAGGAGAAATTTCCATATTTATTAGAGAAAGGGTGAATTTGACCAAGAACATCACCATAGGGTGCTCCTATTTTATTTGTTAAAATGAATGATGGTTCTATGAGACTTTTCATTGATTATAGAGCCTTGAATAACATCACTGTTAAGAAAAAATATCCATTGCCTCATATCGATGATTTGTTTGATCAGCTCCAGGGAGCTTAGTATTTTTCAAAGATTGACCTGAGATCGGGGTACCATCAGTTGAAGGTAAAGGAAGCAGATATTCCGAAGACCGTGTTTCGTACAAGATAAGGCCATTATGAATTTTTAGTAATTCCTTTTGGGCTAACCAATGCACCTGCTGTATTCACAGACATAATTAAAATAATTTTCCCTGAGTTCATGGATAAGTTTGTGGTTGTTTTCATTGATGATATTTTGGTGTTTTCTAAAAGTAAATAGGAGAGTGAAAGACATTTAAGGGTTATTTTGCAAACCTTAAAAAAAAGAAATAGTATGGGAAATTCAGTAAGTGTGAGTTTTGGTTGAAAAAAATTTCTTTCCTTGGTCACATTGTTTCTAAAGATGGTATAACTATTGATCCTGCAAAAACAATGGTTGTTGAAGAATGGCCAACACCAACAAATGTAACTGAGATTCGTAGTTTTCGTGGTTTGGAAGGCTATTACCGAAGGTTTGTTAGAAAGTTTTCACAGTTATCTAGTCCAATGACTAAGCTTACTCGGAAGGGTGTTAAGTTTATCTGGACAAAAGAATGTGATGATTGTTTTCAGGAGTTAAAAAAAGAAAATTGGTGAATGCTCCAATTTTGACACATCTTGCTAGGAATGGTGAGTTTGTTATCTACAGTGATACTTCATTGAAAGTACTTGTTTGTGTGCTAATGCAGGATGATCAGGTAATTGTTTATTCTTCACGATAGTTGAAAACTCACGAGGTAAATTACACTACACGTGATTTGGAATTAGCTGCTATAGATTTCTCTCTAAAAATTCGGAAGCATCATTTTTATGGAGTAAAGTGTGAAATATATACAGATCACAAATGTTTAAAGTATATATTCACTCAGAAAGAATTGAACATGAGAGAGAGGAGATGGCTAGAATTAATCAAGTATTATGATTGTACAATTCATTACCATCCGGGAAAAGCAAATAAAGTGGCTGATGCTTTGAGTCAAAAAAGTAATGCTTCAATAAGAATGTTGTGTTTGGAACGTGATACTTTCGTTAAGGATTTGATGAACATTGGCATAAATGTTTTTGGTGAAGGATGTCCTTCTGTTTTGTTTCAGGTATCAGTGAAATATTCTCTATCAGACAGAATCAAGCAAGCACAAAATCAAGACAGTGAGTTGCAGAAAAAGGTAGAGCGAGTTCAGAAGGGTATGTTGCCTGAATTCAATATTGATAATGATTTTGTTTTGATATTTGGGAATATATTTTGTGTGCCTTGTGATTCACATTTGAAGAGAGAGTTGTTATGTGAAGCTCATAATTCTCCGTTTTCAGTTCATCCAGGAAGTACTAAGATGTATTGAGATCTTTAGGAGTATTACTAGTGGGACAGAATGAAAAGGGTTATTGCTGATTTTACTATGAAGTGTTTGACATGTCAACAAGTTAAAGAAGAGTAGGAGTTACCGAATGGGATGCTTCATCCTTTATCTATACCAGAATGGAAATGGGAGAATATATCCATGGACTTCGTGTTGGAATTGTCGAAGACACCTCGAGGTAATAATCCAATCTTGTTTAATGTTGATTGCTTGACTAAATCTGCTAATTTCCTTTCCATACGAGATACTTTTTCCCTAGATCAACTTTCCTGTTTGTATCTTAAAGAGATAGTCAGGTTACATGGAGTTCCTCTCTCCATTGTATCTGACCGTGATCCCAGGTTCACTTCTAACTTTTGGAAAGTCCTTCAGAAGTCATTGGGTACTGAATTAAATTTTAGTGCAGCTTTTAATCCTCAATCAGATGGGTAGTCAGAACGAACATTTCAGACTTTGGAAGATATGCTACTTGCTTCTTTGATGGATTATCAGGGATGTTGGGACCAACATCTTTGTTTGTTTGAGTTTTCTTATAATAACAGTTCTCATTCCAGTATACATATGGAACCATTTGAGGTGTTATATGGGAAGCGGTGTCGAACTCCAGCTTTTTGGGATGAAGTGGGTGAAAGGAAGTTGATGGGACCAGAATTGGTAGAAGAGTTGGCAGAAAAAGTTCAGCTGATACAGAAAGACATGAGAATAGTTCAGAGTAGGCAGAAGAGTTATGCGGACAACAGGAGGAAGGGTCTCTTTTTTGAGGTAGGTGATCATGTTTTTCTCAAAGTCTCACCATGGAAAAGTGTGTTGCGGTTTGGTAAGAAAGGAAAGCTGAGTCCAAGGTTCATTGTACCATATGAAATTCTGGAGAGAGTTGGATCAGTTGCTTACTGAGTGGATTTACCTCCGAGTTTATCTCAGGTACACAATGTTTTTCATGTTTCAATGTTAAGGAAGTAAATGCCAGATCCATCTCATGTTTTGAGACTAGAGGTAGTTTAGTTGGAAGAGAATCTATCTTATGAAGAACAACCAATCTAGATACATGACCGTAGAGAGCATGTGTTGTGGAATAAGGTAATTTACCGGGTAATGGTTTAATGGAAAACCATATAGTTTTAAAGGAAACATTGGAATCTGAAAATGCTATGAGGGATAAATACCCCCACTTATTTTGATAAGTGAATAAAATTGCGAGGATACAATTCCCAAAAGGGGGGAAGGATGTAACACCCCAGGTAAATAAATAATTAATCATTTTAATTTTTATTAATATTTATAAATGAAATATTAATTTTACTTTAAAGGGGTTGTTATGTTCGATAGCATACCTGATACGCAAGAAAGAGTTACTTTGAAATATTACGTTGCACAGTAGTAATAAAATAATATTATTTTAAATATTAGTTAACACGTAGACATTGTATTGGAAGTAATGAATGGAAATAACTAAAATATGATTATATATGTTTGATAAATGTTTTTACATTTATCCAATAAAATATAAAGGCTTAAAATAAGAAAAGAATTCAATTTTAGGCATATATACACTAACATTCACTAAAGGTTGACTTAACACCTTTTGATGGAGAACCGTCCATAAATATACTTTTGGTCACTCTTATACATTCTATTGGACCAAATAAAAATCTTCTATAGAATCGGGACATCAAATTTTACTTTGTGTAAATTTTTGGTTTTTTTCGATAAAGTTCATTTTTTTAATGAATAGTGAAAACTGTTGTATTTTAATTGAAAACCAATTTTTAACCTAATTTATTTATATGATTATATTTGCTTTTGAATTGGTTTTAAAGTGAAATTATAATATATTTTTACCATTTATTCCACTGCTGGTCATTGGAATAAATTTCACCTTGAAATTGGACTTAAACTAGTGAATATCTTTTGATACTAATTGTTTCATAAAAACACGCTATTTTCTCTGACAGCAGGAATAAATTATTAAATTAATTAACGTAACATTTATGTTTTTAATTTTTTAAAATTTAAATCATTTTTGAATTCGGAATATCAGATATAGGTTAGGGTGAAGTTTTGGTATTTTTCTGAAAAACATCAATTTTTTATGAATAGTGAAACCACTAAGTGGTACTTATAAAAACTGATTTTCCGTTTAAATGAAATTTTACCACCTCTATGTTTTTAATTTCAAAAATCCGACATACATGGTTATCATTAAGAATTAAAATGTGGTGCAATGGGATTAAAATATTTTTTTGGTGAATAGTAACTTTTAAGTTTTTAATCTCGATTAGAGGTAATTAGTGTGGTTTAAGATAAAAATAATGTTTTAATAATATTAAATGACCTAGACACATGTCCTACCTTTATTGGATGTGTAGTGGCTAACCAAGAAAATCCATGGGTCAACATTGGGACCCCATGGAGCCACTTTGGTAGGAAAATGACATTAATTCCTTTTTTATTTAAAGTTAAAAAAAATGTCAGAAACATGAGTTTTTTTACTAAAACAATTTTTCAATGGGGTTATACAAGTCATATTTTTTACTATAAATATTCATTACAAAGATAAAAAGATTTAATAAATAATGAGATTCGTTTTATAATTTTTAGACATTAAATAAATTAAATTATTTATGACACCATGATGAGGCAGCGATTACCTCATTATTTAACGATTTAAATAAAATGAAAATATATTGTAAAATATAAGACCTAAACTGGTCAAAAACCTATTGGATGGGTGGAGTTTTAACCCTTATCACCTTAACCTTGAAATTTATAATTGCGGGACCTTTTTTATCTGAAAATCATTTTAAAACAAAGTATCTTTTCTTAACTTTCCAAGAGTGCCCCTCCTCTCCTCTTATAAAAGGCCCCCACCTCTACCACCTTACCCACACATCCAAAGCCTTTTCCTCGGCCAAACCTAGCCCAGTTTTTCTCTCCAAATCCCTCTCTAACTCTTAGAAGCCTCCATTTGGCCAGAAGTATTCCCAATTAAGCATTTGATCTCAAATCAAAAAGAGTCACCCGATTTAAAGGTAGTGTCTTCTCTTGTGTTCTTATGTTTTATTTTTCTTCTCCAACCCTCTAAACTCTTTTTATTCATTTCTTCTGTAAAAAATCCAGTATATTCAATATACTAGGATTTTTTTTAAGAATCATTCGAGCTACACTTACACTCATCTACATCAAATGGTTAAAGAACATAATGTTTATGTGGATGGCGAATTTCTGCCTCACGAAATGATGCTTGTTCAATATTCATTTAACACCTTAAAAGGTGGCCATCAAATAGTCACTATATTTATATATTGAATATAATATGTTTATGTTTTACTTAATCTTCTGTATTTTTCATTCATGGCGTACCTTTAAGGTTTCCATTATGGGTAAACACGATATCGTCATTTTAGGAAGTGCGGACTACCGCCCCCTAAAAGTTATTTGATTTGTTAATACCATATGTGGGATGTATAAATGATGGAATTAATGATATTATACTGGAATTATAATATAACTTTATATCATTATGATTCCATTCCATAAAATACGAAATAGAAATGAAAGTAGCGTTCATGCGTACGTACGGCTTACCGTCTCCATAAACGGTGAATTTCATTTCTTACCTCTAAATGTTATGTAATTTTATAAATGCATGTATATACTGGATATATATGATATATATGGTATCTACATCATGATTATAACTCTGTATATAATGGATACCTGAACAACTTGTAATTATAAAGTGTTTATTTTTGACTCAAGTACCAATGATCGTTAAAATGACCGTTATTAATTTAAATAAATACATAGTGTTCATGACATGGTAATATGTGATATAAAAGGAATAATGAACATGAAAAAGGTTCTTAAGAAAATAGAAATTAACTCATGTTTATTATTATGGAGGTTAAAGAACGATCGAGTCAAGTCGGACCCGAGGAATGAGACTTCGTCTCAATCTCTTTTTATTGAGGTATATTTTGTTTTATACACAACCTTCTTTTATACGGTGTATAATCCCCTTTGACTTTTATGATTATCCAAAATGAATCTATTTTATACGAAGCGTTTTACTAAACGAAAAAATGGAATGTTTTTGTCATACGTATGCAGCGACAATGACTTCTCCGCCGCCGTGACCATTATTTGAGTTTCGGTTTCCTCTACAAGCCATACCTTTTTTTAAAAGAAAAATAAATACCATGTTTTACTTTTCATTTATTTTTGTATTGAAAATGGTTTTCATAATGTTTTTATATCAATGTGTTGTATTGATATCTTGTGATTGAAAAGTGTAAATGTTATGTTTCCTTTATGTATGTTTTATATGATACGATTATGTTATGGTTCTTGGGAATTGTTATGAAGATGGGAGGTTCCATGATAAACTAATGGCGGGTGAGCTCGATATAGCTCTCCAATGCATTGGGTAACATGATGGAGTTAAACGTTATGGTTTCTCCGAAGATATTTATGGTATATACTGGGATAGATATTCCAAATGTAACAAAGAGTGTTACTCCCTACGTAAGAATGTTATGAATGCCTAAAGTTACCTTTATGTCTTATGATTTCTATGATTTTTTCATGATTTGATGAGGTATGTTAAAGTGCTTATGTTTTATGAGTAGAGTATGATTTCATTGATTCTTATGTATACATGTACTCATTTTTACTTTCCGTATCTTTATATCCCTTACTGAGCTTTTTATTCTCATCCCATGTTTTTGAAATGTTTTTCATAGGTCAAGGGAAGGGTACATGATAAGATGATATTGTCAAGGAAGTGTGAAGAAAGAATCCATGTTTTATTTTCAATATGTTTTCGTTGATGGGAAAAATGAATACTATCTTTTATTGTAACCACTTTGTTTAAATGTGGGATGTAATGTAAGTTTTATGATCTAATTCTCTAAAACTATAAACATGAAAAGATCCTCAAGGTTTATTCTTGAAATATCACATGATTAAGTAATGTTTAAGGCTGGGGCCTTATAGTTTGTATCAGAAGTCGGTTTAGAAAACTTTAGGAGTTAGAATTCTATTAAATGATTATCCAAAAATATTTTTAATTGTCAAATTGAAGTGATATAGCATTTGAAGATTACCATTTTGCTTCATCTAAGACATGTTTGTTCAGAATGGGTTTCTGTAGAGGAAACAGGGAAGCAGTGCTAGGAAGGCATACAGAAGGAAATAACCTTTCAAATCAGCATCCTGAGATGGTTGGAATTGGAACTGAACAGTTTGTTGCAGTAATGGTGCAGTTGACTCAAGCGATAAATGGTGGCGATATCTATGCACGAGATAAGTCAGATCAACCGGAGAGGAACATGTCAGTGGTGAAACATTTCATGAGGCAACATCCCCCATCATTCATAGGATCATCTGACCATGTTCTAGCTAAAGGGTGGATTAAATCACTGGAGAAGATTTTATATTTCATGGGGTGTTCAGAAATTCAAAAGGTTAGTCTTGCTATTTACTGTTTGGAGGGTGATGTAGATCAGTGGTGGTCTATGGCTAAAAATATCAGGGACGCTGATTATATTGATGCGCTCGACTGGGATGAATTCAAAGGTATGTTTCCTGAGAACTATATTCCTAATGATGTTCAACTTTGGATGGAAAACAAATTCCTGGAATTGAGGCAAGAGGAAGACTCAATGGATGCCTATGAAGAAAGGTTCACTCGATTGGCAATGTATGCTCCAAATTTTATCTGAGACCATGATTGTAAAATCAATTGTTTTTACTCATGATTAAAGCCAAAATATCGAAGTGCATTGGCTTCTCATTAGTTAAAAAGTTTTGAAAAGCATGTTCGATGTGCTGAGAAGGTGGAAATGGAGTTTGCTGATGATCAAGTGTTCTATAACAACCAGCAGAAGAAGAGACCGAGGTGGCAGGAGAAAGGTAAGAATTCTTCAAAATGGACTGACGGTAAGAAAACTAAGTTTCCAGTTTGTGATAAATGTGGTAAAAGGCATGCTGGGGAATGTCTTTTGAATTCTGGAATGTGCTACCAATGTGGTAATATGGGACATAAGGCTCATTATTGCACTGAAAAAGATCAAGGTGATGGTAAGACCAAATTTTATTTAGAGTTAGTGAACTGTTTTAAGTGCAATGCGATGGGTCACTATGCAAACGAGTGTCCGATAAAGAGCTCGAGTGATGGGACACAGTTAGACTAGAAGCAGAAAGGGGTGGTGAAATCCTTTGGAACTACATCAGCAGGTGTCGGGCCATCAAATGAAGTTGTATCAGGTACTTTGTTTATTTTTTCAGATTATTCAAGTGTGTTGTTTTATTCAGGGTCTACACATTCTTTCATCTCTGAAAACTTTTCTAGTAATATGGGAATACCATCTCAAGAAATGAATCCTAAACATTTGGTAAAAACACCTGAGGGAAATGTTTAGGCAAAAATAATTTATAAGAATCGTATTATCCTTATCTGTGGAAAGAACCTACTTGTAAACCTTATTGTTTTACCTATAGTAGAGTTTGATATTATCCTGGGAATGGATTGGCTCTCTTTTTACCATCCTAAGATTGACTGTGGAGCTAAAGAAGTTTCTTTTCATAAATACATTCAGATTGTGTACAAGAATGGACCCTTACTGTTGATAACGTATCAAGAGGCTGATAAACTTGTAAAATATGGAAATGAATGTTACCTTGCACATATTTTTGAAAACAAGGGAACTGTTTAGATTAATGATGTGCATGTGGTAAATAAGTATCCTAATGTTTTTCTTGATGAGTTTCCTAGAATAATACCAGATCGAGAAGTTGAGTTTACTGTAGACTTAGTTCCTGATGCTAAGCCAATTTCAAAACCCCCTTATCGAATGGCTCAAATTGTAGTTTTAGAGTTGAAGGAGAAATTGCAAGATTTATTAGAGAAAGGTTTCATTCGACCTAGCACATCACCATGGGGTGCTCCTGTTTTATTTGTTAAAAAGAAAGTTGGTTCTATGAGAGTTTGAATTGATTATAGAGCCTTGAATAACATCACTATTAAGAACAAATGTCCTTTGCCTAATATCGATGATTTTTTTGATTAGCTCCAGGGAGCTCAGTATTTTTCAAAGATTGACCTGAGATCGGGGTACCATCAGTTTGAGGTAAACGAAGCAGATATTCCGAAGACCGTGTTTCGTACAAGATATGGCCATTATGAATTTGTAGTAATGCCTTTTTGGCTAACCAATGCACCTGCTATATTCATGAACTTAATTAATAGAATTTTCCATGAGTTCTTTGATAAGTTTGTGGTTGTTTTCATTGATGATATTTTGGTGTTTTCTAAAAGTATAGAGAAGCATGAAAGAAATTTAAGGGTTATTTTTCAAACCTTAAAAGAAATGAAATTATATGGGAAATTCATCAAGTGTGAGTTTTGTTTGAAAAACATTTCTTTCATTGGTTACATTGTTTCTAAAGATGGGATAACTATTGATCCTGCAAAAACAAATGTTGCAGAAGAATGACTAAGACCCACAAATGTAACTGAGATTCGTAGTTTCCATGGTTTGGCAGGAAATTATCGAAGGTTTGTTAGAAATTTTTCACTGTTATCTAGTTTAATAACCAAGCTAACTCGGAAGGGTGTTAAGTTTATCTGGAAAAAAGAATGTGATGATTGTTTTCAGTAGTTGAAAAGAAGATTGGTGAATTCTCCCGTTTTGACACTTCCTTCCAGGAATGGTGAGTTTGTTATCTATAGTGATTCTTCATTGAAAGGACTTGGTTGTGTCCTAATGCAGAATGATCAGGTAATTGCTTATGCTTTACGACAGTTGAAAACTCATGAGGTAAATTACCCTACACATGATTTGGAATTAGCTTCTGTAGTTACCGCTCTAAAAATTTGGAGGCACAATTTGTATGGAGTAAAGTGTAAAATATATACCGATCACAAAAGTTTAAAGTATATATTCACTCACAAAGAATTGAACATGAGACAGAGGAGATGGTTAGAATTAATCAAGGATTATGATTGTATAATTCATTACCATCTCGGAAAAGAAAATAATGTGGTCGATGATTTGAGTCGAAAAAGTAATGATTCATTAAAATGTTGTGTTTGGAACGTGATCCTTTGGTTAAGGATTTGATGAACTTTGGCATAGAAGTTTTTGGTGCAGGATGTCCTTCTGTTTTGGTTCAGGTATCAGTGAAATCTTCTATATCAGACATAATCAATCAAGCACAGAAGCAAGACAGTGAGTTGTAGAAAAAGGTATAGATGGTTCAGAAGGGTAAGTTGCCTAAATTCAATATTGATAATTATTTTGTTTTGAGATTTGGGAAGAGATTGTGTGTGCCTTGTGATTCACATTTTAAGAGAGAGTTGTTTTGTGAATCTCGTAATTCTCCATTTTCAGTTCATCCTAGATGTACTAATATGTATAGAGATCTTTGGGAGTATTACTGGTGGGACGGAATGAAAAGGGATATTTCTGATTTTACTATGAATTGTTTGACATGTCAACAGGTGAAAGAAGAGCGGCGAATACCAAAATGTATGCTTCAGCCGTCACCAAAACCAGAATGCAAATGGGAGAATATATCGATGGACTTCGTTGTGGGATTGCTGAAGACACCTCGAGGTAATAATGCAATCTGGGTTATTGTTGATCGCTTGACTAAATCTGCTCAATTCCTTGCCATATGAGATACTTTTTCCCTAGATCAACTTTCCCGTTTGTATCATAAAGAGAAGGCCAGGTTACATGGAGTTCCTCTCTCCATTGTATATGACCGTGATCCCAGGTTCACTTCTAACATTTTGAAAGGCCTTCAGAAGTCATTGGGTACTGAATTAAATTTTAGTGCATCTTTTCATCCTCAATCAGTTGGGAAGTCAGAACGAAAAATTCATTCTTTGGAAGATATGTTACGTGCTTGTTCGATGGATTATCTGGAAAGTTGGGATCAATATCTTTCTTTAGTTGAGTTTTCTTATAATAACAGTTTTTATTCCAGTATACAGATGGAATCATTTGAGGCGTTATATGGGAAGCGGTGTTGAACTCAAGCTTTTTGGGATAATGTGGGTGAAAGGATGTTGATTGGACAAGAATTGGTAGAAGATTTGGCAGAAAAAGTTCAGCTGATACAGAAACACATGAGAACAGCTCAGAGAAGGAAGAAGAGTTATGTGGACAATAGGAGGAAGGACCTCTCTTTTGAGGTAGGTGATCATGTTTTTCTCAAAGTGTAACCACAGAAAAGTGTGATGCTGTTTGGTAAGAAAGAAAAGCTGAGTCCATGGTTCATTGGACCATATGAAATTATGGAGAGAGTTTGATCAGTTTCTTTCCGAGTGGCTTTACCTCCGAGTTTATCTCAGATACACAATGTTTTTCATGTTTCAATGTTAAGAAAGTACATTCCAGATCCATCACATGTTTTGAGCCCAGAGGTAGTTCAGTTGGAAGAGAATCTATCTTATGAAGAACAACCAGTCCAGATACTTGACCGTAGAGAGAAAGTGTTGTGGAATAAGGTAATTCACGAGGTAAAAGATTTATGGAAAAACCATATGGTTGAAGAGGCAACATGGGAATCTGAAAATGCTATGAGGGATAAATACCCCCACTTGTTTTGATAAGTGAATTAAATTGTGAAGAGGCAATTCCCAAAAGGGGGGAAGGATGTAACACCCCATGTAAATAAAGTATAAATAATTTTCAATGTTATTAATATTAATAAATTAAATATTAATTTTACTTTAAAGGGGTTTCTTTGTTCGATAGCGTACCCAATAAGCAACAAAGAGTTTCTTTGAAATCTTACGTTGCAAACTAGTAATAAAATAATATTATTTTAAATGGTAGTTAACACGTAGTCATTGTATTGGCGGGAATGAATTGAAATAACTAAAATATGATTATATATGTTTTTTTAATGTTTTTACATTTATCCAATAAAAGATAAAGTCTTAAAATAAGAAAAGAATTCAATTTTAGGCATATATACTCTAATATTCACTAAAGGTGGACTTATCACCTTTTGATGGAGAACTGTCCATAAATATAGTTTTGGTAACTTATATACATTCTATTGGACCAAATAAAATTCTTCTTTATAATGAGGACATAAAATTTTACTCCGTGTAAATTTTTGGTATTTTTCCGATAAAGTTCATTTTTAATGAATAGTTAAAACTATTGTATTTTAATTCAAAACCTCTTTTTAATCTAATTTATTTATATGATTAAATTATCTTTTGAATTGGCTTTAAAGTGAAATTAGAATATATTTTTACCATTTAATCCAATGGTGTTCTTTGGATTTTATTTCACTTTGAAATTATACTTAAACTAGTGTCAATCTTTTGATACTTATTATTTCATAAAAACACGCTATTTCCTCTGACAGCAGAAATTAATTATTAAATTAATTAACATAACATATATGATTTGAATTTTGTAAAATGGCCATAATTTTTGAATTCGGAATATCAAATATAGATTAGGGTGAAGTTTCAGTATTTTTCTGAAAAACATCAATTTTTGATGAATAGTGAAACCAGTGAGTGGTACTTATAAAAACTGATTTTCCGTTTAAAATAAATTTTACCACTTCTGTGTTTTGAATTTAAAAAATCAGACATACATAGTTGTCATTAAGAAGTAAAATTTGGTTCAATGGGATTAAAATATTTTTTTTGTGAATAGTAAATTTTAAGTTTTTAATCGCGATTATAGGTATTTAGTGTATTTGAAGGTAAAAATAATTTTTTAATAATATGAAATGACATAAAAACATGTCCTATGCTATTTGGATGTGTCATATCCAACCAATAAAAGCCATGGGTCAACTTAGGGCCCCCAATGAGCCACTTTGGTAGGAAAATTACATTACTACATTTTTTATTTAAAGTTAAAATAAAAATGTCACAAACATGAGTTGTTTTACTAAAACAATTTTTAAATGCGGTTATACAAGTCATATTTTTACTATAAATATTCATTAGAAAGATAATAATATTTACTACACCATGATATTTGTTTTATAATTTTTAGACATTAAATAAATTAAATTAATTATGACACCATGACGATGCAACGATTACCTCATTATTTAACAATTTAAATAAAATGAAAATATAATGTAAAATCTAAGACCTACACTTGTAAAAACCTATTTTAGGGGTGGAGATTGAACCCTTATCACCTTATCCTTGAAATTTATAATTTTGGGACCTTTTTTATCTGGAAATCATTTTATAAAAAAGTATCTTTTCTTAACTTTCCAAGAGTGCCCCTCCTCTCCTCTTATAAAAGTCCCCCACCTCTACCACCTTAACCACAGTTCCAAAGCCTTTGGCTCAGCCAGAACATGCCCATTTTTTCTGTCCACATCCCTCTATAACTCTTAGATGCCTCAATTTTGTCATAAGTCTTACCTAGGAAGCCTTTGAGCTCAAATCAAAAAGAGTTACCCGATTTAAAGGTAGTGTCTTCTCTTTTGTTCTGATGTTTTATTTTGCTTCTCCAACCCTCTAAACTCTTTTTATTCATTTCTTCTGTAACAAATCCAGTATATTAAATATACTATGATGTTGTTATAATAATCATTAGAGCTACACTTACACACACCTACATCTAATGGTTAAAGAATATACTGTTTTTGTGGATGGCGAATTTCTGCCTCACGAAACGATGATTGTTCAATATTGTTTTTACACCGTAAAAGGTGGCCATTAAGCTGTAAATATATTTATATATGGTATATAATATGTTTATTTTTTACTTAAGCTTATTTATTTTTCATTCATGGCATGCCTTTATGTTTTCTATTACGGGTAAACGCGATATCTTCATTTTAGGAAGTGCGGATTACCTCCCCCTCAAATTGATTTGATTCGTTAATACCATATGTGGGATGTATAAAGGATGTAATTAAAGATATTATATATGATATTATACTGGAATTATAATATACCTTTATATCATTATGATTCAATTCCATAAAATACAAAATAGAAATGAATGTAGAGTTCATGCATACGTACGGCTTACCGTCTTCATGAACGGTGCATTTCATTTCTTACCTCTAAATGTTATGTAATATTATAAATGAATGTATATAATGGATATATATGATATATATGATATCTAAATCATTAGTATAACACTTGATATAATTTATACATGAACAACATGTACTTATAAAGATTTTATTTTTGACTCAAGTACCAATGATTGTTAAAACGACCGTTATTAACTTAAATAATTACATAGTGTTAATGACATGGTAATAAGTGATATAAAAGGAATAATTAACTTGAAAATATTTCTTAAGAAAGTATAAATTAACTCAAGTTCATTATTGAAGAGGTTAAAGAACGATCGAGTCAAGTCGGACCTGAGGTATGGGACTTCGTCTCAATCTCCTTTCATTGAGGCATATTTTGTTTTATACACAACCTTCTTTTATACGGTGTATAAAACCCTTTTACTTTTAAGTTTATCCAAAATGAATCTTTTTTATACGAAGAGTTTTACTAAACAACAAAAGGGAATGTTTTTTATGTACGTATGTGGCGAAAACGACATTTCCGCCGCCGTGACCATTATTTGTGTTTCGGCTTCCTCTACAAGCCATACATTTTTTTAAAAAGAAAAATAAATACAATGTTTTACTTTTCTTTTATTTTTGTATTGAAAATGGTTTTCATAATGTTTTTATATCAATGTGTTTTATTGATATCTTGTGATTGAAAAGTGGAAAGGTTATGTTTCCTTTATGCATGTTTTATGTGATACTATTATGTTATGGTTCTTGGGAATTGTTATGAAGACGGGTGGTTCCGTGATAAACTAAGGGCGGGTGAGCCCGATATAGCTCTCCAATGCATTGGGTAACACGAAAATGTTAAACGTTAAGGTTTCTACCTAGATATTTAGGGTATATACTGTGATGGATATTCCAAACGTAACCAACAGTGTTACTCCCTACGTAAGAATGTTCTGAATGCCTCAAGTTACCTTTATGTCTTCTGATTTCTATGATTTATTCATGATTTGATGAGGAATGTTAATGTGATTATGTTTTATGAGTAGAGTATGATTTCATTGATTCTTATGTATACATGTGCTCATGTTTCCTTTCCATATTTTTAATATCCCTTACTGAGCTTTTTATGCTCATCATAAGTTTTTGAAATGTTTTTCACAGGTCAAGGGAATGGTACATGATATGATGATAGTGTCAAGGAAGCGTCAAGAATGAATCCATGTTTTATTTTAAATAAGTTTCCGTTGATGGGAAAAAATGAATACAATATTTATTGTAACCACATTGTTTAAATGTGGGATGTAATGCAAGTTTTATGATCTAATTCTCTATAACTCTGAACCTGAAAAGATATTGAAGGTTTATTCTTGAAATATCTCAAGATTAAGTATTGTTTAAGGTTGGGGCCTTATAAATACCATATCTTAAATGGGAAAAAATAACCTATTCATCTCAAATTACATCATAAAATAAGGGAATCCATCCAAAATTCTTTATAAAAAGTAAACTATTCCTCTAAAACATTGTTGATAAGGAAAACCATTAAATCCATTATAAATTTTCTTAAAAATTGTTATTAAAAATCAGAAAAAGGATCTTGACAAAATAAAATATTTTTTTTACAACATAAAAAGCTTATTAATAATAATTAAACTTTTTTAAACAAACAAAGAATTCATTTTCAAATTTAAAAAAATAAAAAACACATAATATAAAACCTTTAAACAACTTATTATATAATAATATAATATATAAATCAATACACTAATTATGAATTATAAAATGAGGTTAAAATACTTTTAAATTTATATAATAATCAAATCCCCTTAAAATTCCTCCACTAAATTTATGTTCAAAATTATAAATCATGAGCTATAATAACTACATGTCATTTATATTCAATTTATAACTTGAATATTCTTCTTGAACATTAATTTTCCTGAGAAAATATTTTATAATGTTTACACAAATTTTTTTAATATTAGTAAATTAATTCAATCAATATAAGACAAATGAGATTTTGAAAACATAATATTTATAAAATTTAAAATCAACAAGACATAAAAAAATAAAAATATTATAATAATTGAAAATATTTTTAATTAAATAATGGGTTTAGAATTATAAATCCCAAAAATAATGTTAAAATAATAAATTTTATAGAAACACCAAAATTAAAATAATGTAATCACATCAACTTCAATAATAAATCATAGATTAGGTAATAATATGTGATTTAGAATCACTTTGATTCAAAAAACGAAGAGGCTAAATAATCATTCTATATAGGGTTTGGACACGATGGTTCCATGGTGGGGGAAGAATATAAAACAATAAAAGGGAAGAGGATAAGATAAAAGGAATACCTAACCATAAATAATATAATTAAAATTTAATATGGATATTTGGAATTAAAATAGGGTAGAGGAGAGTTGAACCAAGGGATTTCTTGTCTAAGAAGCATGAATGAGGCAGGGAGTAACCTTAGTAGGGTTTAAATTAGTATTGGGGTAGAATAGGAAATTCATCATTTTTATATTCTCTGTATGTTGTATGTTTAGTCTGCATGGTTTACCAAAAAACACTCCATCTATTTGAATCTCGCGGGATGACATGGGATTTATGAATTGATTGGAAACGTGATTTAAAAATGGTTTCCCATACGTGAGACCCTCATAAGGAAATAATGGGATTTGATCCATGATTTGTCATCATTGTTTATTCTAACGTTTTCCAACTCATGCCAATGAGAGCAATATATATGGGTATCATTCAAGGATTGTCATGAGAACCACATTTTTTCCAAAAATTCACCAACCGTGTGAAATGTACTATATTAAATAGGAATATTGGCATGGCTTGGCCACATTGGCTATCATAATGTTAGCCAACCATGAAACAATAAAAGGATTTCCAAAATAAATAAATTATAGTATAAAATTATATAAATACATTAAAAAAAATAATAATTCCGAAAATTAAAAAATTAAATAGTAGGGTTTGACCTGATCTCTCAGTAAACATTGCCTAATATTTACCTTTTAACTTGATTTAAAATGGGATTTTCAATAAATTCAATATTTTTAATAGTAGTTTTCTTATTAACCATAGCCCATCAATCATACTCAAAAAATTAAACTGGTCATCAATTGGAAATATAGTTAACCATGGATATGGGTTTTCCCTAAAATAATCTCAACATTCCATAATATTATGACATAGTTCTCCAAATGTACACCAAAATTTGCTTCTTCCACTTAGGTTCACAATTTTTTATTGTGTGTATAAATCATATTGATTACTTATTCAATTATTTTTAATATATACCTCAATTC
The DNA here is from genome assembly GCA_963277665.1 of Viscum album. Taxonomy (NCBI): domain Eukaryota; kingdom Viridiplantae; phylum Streptophyta; class Magnoliopsida; order Santalales; family Viscaceae; genus Viscum; species Viscum album. The sequence continues at coordinate 1,043,492,944 of OY728135.1, read as the reverse complement.
TGTCCCTTTTTTATTTAGATCCACTATCTAGAAATAATTATCTGATAAAACACCCATTTTGAACCCCACAGTTCTCTAAAAGGGATATAATTTCCCGTGATTTTGTGAGTTTCTCGATTTAAAAATATAGATAAGTCGTACAAGTGAAATCACAGATAAAAATAATGATCTACTTATCATTATGGTAATACCTCAAGATAATTGAACTACATACATCTCCCCCTTCTAATTTCGTTATGTTATATAATAATATAATCCTTATTTCTATTTTTATTTATAGGGATCATTGACACCACCTAGAGAACCATATGGAAAAATATGGAAGTACAGGGTCTATAAACCCAAAATAATAACCCATTTGCATCATTATGACTTGACTACACTGTATCAACCCATTTAAAACACCACTTCATCTTTATATTTTCACACCACTTAATTTTTCTAAAGCGTGTAGTGCCTTTGCGTAGAGGCTAAGGGTATCATAGCCAGTTACATATCCCTCCTTCAATCCAAGGACCAGTTTACTCTCCCTAGTGGATTCATTTCCCTGATCCATAGTACTAATGATTCCCTATTATAATGAAACTTCATTATTATATTAGAATGATTCAACTCAAGAGGATTTTTTTTATAATACCAATTGGATTTTGTCTCTTGATCACCATGTATCTTCTATGAAATATATCACAAGTGTTGAGATTTTCATTATATGGATTATATTGATTCTGTAGTGCTCCATGTTGTAATTATTTTCTATATTCTTTTACTATGAATACATAAAAATCTTATGCTGCAACTGAGTTTAATTATTCGTACTCATGAATAAAGTATCATGTTGAATGGAAATTTTAAATATTTTACCACATGTTCAATATTATTTCATAAAACAATTCTATCCTTTAAATTCTATATGACGCATCCATCCATAAAAAAACATGTCAATCCAATTTCCAAAAATCTTAGAAACACATGATATTATGTTTCAACCCACCAAAAAAGAGAAAAATTTTGGATTTATTCCTTCTAATAAATGTTATTAAAACTCCATTGATGTTTATTTATCCATCAATATTGAATGAAATTGTTCTTAATCAATTCAAAAAAATATATTTCAAAAAAAAATTATTTTTTATCTTGTGTGATGAGAAACTACTATTTTGAATCCAAAAATTTTATTCTTTTATTTATTTAAATTAAAACTCAAACACTATATATTTATTTTTATTATTCATCATCTTTAGATATTTTTAATTCCCATTTTTCTTCAATTGCCCTGATATCATTGTGAGAAACTTATTTTTGGTGTATCTAGAATGGTTACAAGTCCCAAAATATTTCCTTATATAAGTTAAAGAGTTATTCTATATACCTTATCATTTAGATGTTTATGTGGCTAGGATCATGAAACTTCACGTTGATTCTATTGAGTTTATGATCTCTATATACTTTTTGAAGAGATAAATTATCAAAAAAACATATAAATTTGGTTCTATTAAACTCCATGATAATATAATCTTTTTATCAAAGTGAATTATACATGGGTAATTAATATATTCCTCAAAATCTACTAATTAGTGAAATGTTGAATTTGATATCCATGTTTTATTTCATAATTATATATATCATTAGATTAATTCATCACCTTCTCATTATAATTAGTCATATTCTATGTTTTTCTCGTATCTCACAAATCACTGATTAATAAATATTCAGAATTACCAGTAAATTTTTTATTGGGTGTGTTCACCTTCTTTGGTGAGGAAACTATATTATTCCATTCATTTTAAATTATATCCACCAATTATGTTACATTATTTGGTGTCTAAAGTGATAGTTATTAAATCCATTAATTAATCACCATGTTTCATAGTGTTATAAACAACAATATATATTATTTTATAGATTTCACTTACATGCATGATGTTATTTTAGAACTAAATTAATGTGAACCTCAAGAAAACCATACAACCGAACAAATTCACCTCAAGTGTCATTTATTAATTGTTTATATAAATGATATTCACTAAGGTATTATCAAGAGTATTATCCTTAACTTCATTTAATTCATTTACATCCCCTATATTTAGTGTGATATCCACATGAGACTATATAATGTATTTGGACATTGACTCAAAAATATGTTTTTGAAACAATATTTTATTTTAAATATTTCTTTTTACACTTACAATTACTATTTACCATTCACCTTTCCAAAATATCGGTTAAAAATTGTAAATCCTTTAGAAATTACTCATTATTACATTTTTATTATTCACTACTCTGATTTTTTTCACCACTCAAGGGTTCTTTTGGATGAATTTATTTTTAAATTAATGTTGTTGGCACATTTCCTTTTAGTCCTCTTGATATCATTACTTATAATCATCAAATTATACTGAATCATATATTGAAATAATAGTTCTTCTTCTTTATTATGTTGTATATTCACGTTCCATTGAATAATATTCTAAAATTTTACAAAAAATCACCATATTTATATTACTTGATGATATTTGGTATTGATTAGATTCATGTTATTCTTGTTTATTTTCTGGAACGTTAACTTAAAAGTGATCTTTATAAAAATAAATCTGTAAAATTGAATCTAACACTTTTATTTATGATTTCATCCTCTCATGCCTATTGAGAATAAGTATTTCATAATTATAAAATCTATGGAATCATCCTTTGAATAAATTTTGTCCAAATTATATTTCATAGGTAGAATATGCATAGAACCTTTTGGGATTTAAATGTTATCTTCTAATTATATTTTAATTTTTTCCTAAATTTTATCCATCTTCTAATATATTATGAAATAAAAACATTCTATAATTTGCATATATTCAAAAAATACAAGTTCTGATCCATAATGAATGAAATATTTGAATAAAATTTATTGGGTAATATTCTCATCAAATTCATCTCAACAATAAATTCCTTAAAAATATATCTAGAGATTCAAGTCAGGCCTATAATGTTTTTCACTTTAATGATTAATTCAGGTGTTTTCTTTTCTCACCCCCATCCCAATACCCCATAATCAAGATCAATTTGTTTATAATTAGGAATCATCTATGTTTATTTCCGTTTTATTGATATCAAAGAGTTTTTCCATATTCCATTCAATATTTTTAACCCCACTACTTAGGTTATCTCCCTCTTTGAGAGGGATGAATGTATCACATTGTATTCTATAATATCATATTTGGAATTATTAATGTAATGTAATTTATATTTTATTCAATCTTTAGTTAGATTTAAATAGTAATTGGTGACATAAATATTTTTTTATTACAATTGAAATAATATATGAAACCATTTTATCATTATATAGATGGAATCCATTTTTAGTGAATATAGGAAATCATATTTTATTTTTATTGTTTATTAATCTGATGGATCTCATAAATATAATTTTTAAATAGTTAAATTCTATGTTCGATCTAAGGGAATAATTTGAACTATGTTATACATTCAAGGACACAAACTGACTATCTTACAAGATAGTAAACCACCACTAAGAGAGGGGTGAATCGGTGGTTGACTAAAAATAACAACTCTTAAACAATGATCTCGTACCATTGGATAGTGAATATAGATCTCTAGGATGAAAATGTGATAACAAGAGATATAGTTATAATAAAAACAGATAGTATAGTGTGAATATAAGGTTTACTAACTATTTTTATATAGTTTCTCATCCTCACTGAGCATTAGATTTGATCACATTTCATGCTTTTCTATTTTTTCAATAAAAACTAGGAATGGATCAGTGTGGTGGCCCAAAATTTCAAAAGAACAAGATATAATAACAATATAAAATATTTGAAATAAACTTAAATTACTCAATGTAATGTACCTTAATAATTTAGATCATATTTGCATCATTTTTCTTCCCCTTGGTTATAGAAAAAAACCACCTAGAATGGATGGTAAATTTTCCCATAGTTTCTAATCTTTTGTAATCTGAATCACCAACACATTAGTTTGGGAAAGAATATCTTTATTTATGTAATTTACACATATTATGATATGAATATATTGATTATATTGCGATATCCACCACAAATATATATGGAATGTAGATTGTATAAATTTCATAACTATTTATGACCACAAATGTAGTACGGTTCATTGTATTGAATTTTAATTCCATTCTCCTCCTCATATTTAGTCAAACATTTTATAATCGGACCCAACTAATAGCATTGTAAACTATTCTTTTTGGATTAAAAAAATTATTTTAATGTGTCCATTTAGTTCCCAAACTAGTTTTACCTTCATTTTTAGGGGGTTTACCTAATAAAACATTTGGACCACATCAATCACTCTTGTATAGTCTTTACATCTCAGCAACATAAATAATTGTATGTCTCTATTTTTCTACTAAAATATGATGAAACTAATTTCTACATGGATTCACATCATTTTATAATAATGTCTTCATTTTTCATTAAATATAATATTCATGAAAATATATCTGTTTTAGCTACATATGCAAAATAAAAAATATATATCTGTAATCATCATCATTATACAATTAGTGAGTATGTGGAAGAAGTCTTCTATGTAATAATAAACTATTAAATTGTAAAGTTACTACAATGAAAAAATTAAAATAAATCTATCATTATGTGAATCAAACTATTTGTTCTTCATTCCATTTAATCATGACAAAAATACCTTGAGTCTCTAAAACATCGATGAGAATTTTGTTAACAAATACAACATTAAAAACACTAAAAATGCATGTGAATGAATGGAAACAAGAAATCTGTCATGTCATTCCTCATGTTTGGTAGTTATCTAAATATCATATTATATGATAGATTAATGGTTATGAGATTATGTTAGATCTCATTGTATGATTAATGAATATTTACCATGTATTAATTGAGAATATCTCACAAATACTCAATTAAAATTCACATCATTTTAATAATCTATAATAATTTTAAATTAACCAATCATCAAGGGATCATCAGTACACCTAAAAATAATTGGTAATATCTATTTTTTAAAAAATCTTTTTTATTTTTTCTCTAGAAACCTATCAAAAATATATTAGGCATGTGGATTATTTGATTAGATTATATCTTATAGTTAAACCCAAAATCAAATTTATTCTACCCCCATTATCCTGATTTAATAATCACTTATGGATGTAGAATTATCAAATCTATTTATATGGATTGAGGGTTTTTTGTTCTTGATAAGGACTTGTGGATGCATCACCTTTAATGGTATATAAACAATAAATATGTTTATTTTACATTAATGAATCATCTAGGTATGTGGATTATGTCCCACATATGGTTTAAATAATTTTATATATGTTGTTTATTGATTTTATATCATTAGGGAAACCTTTAGTTGATTTTTGTTGAATGGAAAATTTATAAAAAATGATATTTTATTATTTTCTAAAAGATTATTTTTTTTCTTTTCCTCATAAACTGAGATTAATATGCTTTTCTATTAGAACATTAATTTCATTGTTTACGATATTCCAAAAATGGTCTCTTATAAAATTATTTATCATGGGAATGCATGGGTTGTGTCATTGGTATAAAAAATCATTCCCCTATAAACATAATTTATCCCTTCCCACTTGTTTATAGACTACAGTGATAGGGGTGCACTAGATTATATATTATACCCTAACCTAGGTATTAGGATTCGATCTAATAGATCGTGGATTTAAAAACTATTATTTTGAATGTTTTTAGTATTTTTATTAAATATAATAGAATATGTGGTGAATATGATGGTTGGATCTCAGAATATACAAGTATAAATATAGCCAACATTTTTATTGATAACATTTTATGTATCACAATTTCAATAAAAAATAATTTTTAGTGATAATCTTTTGGGACAATAAATTTTTTTTACCCATAACTAATCACATATAGTTATATTTCATACACCATGGAAGACAATTTATGAATTATGTTAACTGATATGTCTTTTTAGGAAATTTTTTTTCTTTAATGATAATGGATTTCTAATATGTCACACATGTTTTTATTTATTTATTTAATTTACTTTATTTATTTTATTTATCATAGCGTCGGGTGTTTTTGCATGGGTGCGGACGAGTCCGGATTGGAAATTTTAATGTTTGGATGAGTTTATGGTTTGGGATAATGCGTGAACACCGTACGTTGTGTTGCACATCCCGTTTGCAGACCACTTGGGTAATGTACGGTGTGCGCGTACCCCGCGGTCATTCAGTTTTAACGTTATTAAATTCGTTCATCGAGCGGATTAATATATATATATATATGATTATATAGGTGTATAAATATGTATATGGGTATATATGTTTATACATTATTATTATTATTATTATTATTATTATTTTTTAACGTGATGTGCATATATGTATGTTTATATGTGTATATATACACGTATGCTGATAAATATATATTTTCTTAACATTATATGTTTATGCGTAAATGTGTTTATACATATGATTATATATGTCTATATGTTATAATTTGTTATGTATGTTCATATATGTATGTTTATAAATTTGTTTATGTAGGTTTATCTATATATGTTTATATACACACACATATATATATATATATGAATATATGTTTGTAATTATAATAATAATAATTATTATTAATATTACTATTATTATTATTATTATCAACCTCTTTTTATTTACTATCTTATTCTATTTTATTTTATTTTATTTATTTATTTATTTTACTTTATTTTATTTATTTCTTCTTATATTTCATTTTATTTACCACTTTTTATTCATTATTATTATTATTATTATTATTATTATTATTATTATTATTATTATTTTATTCTCTCTTCTCCCTCTTTCCTCCGTAACCCTAAGCACCGCCACATTTTTTTTTTCTTTTTTTTTTCTTTTTTTTCCCTCTCCCCCTTCTCTCTCTTTCTCTCTTCCCTCTTTCTCCCATCTCCCTCCGCGCGACCCACTCCTCTCGGCCCTCCTGCGCGTTCCGGCTGCGCCTCGTCCCTCCGCCTCCCGTCCGGCGTCCCTCCTCCGGCGGCGTTCCCTCTGGCCGCGTCTCCTCTCTCCCTCTTCCGACCGTGCCTCCTCCCTCCGCCTCCCATCTGGCCTCCCTCCTCCGGCGGCGTTCCCTCCGGCCGCGCCGCCTCCCCCCTCTCCTGACCGCCGACTCCTCCCTCCCTCTTCCGACCGCCGTGCTCCCTCCTCCCTTGCCGGACCGCTTCCGCCTCCGGCCGAAACCCCCTGCCAGCGTGGCCCTACAAACTGCACCCTGGCCAACCTCCGACGCCCGGCCATCTCCGGTAGCACCTCTCGGCTCTTGCCCGCTACGGTCGCGCAGCCTCCGGCCTGCTCGTCCTGGTCGCGCCACCTCCGGCCAGCCGCCTCAGGCCACGCCGCACTCGCCCTGCCCTGCTCGATGCACCCGTCACATTCGCTTTGACCCGTAGGCCTCCCGCAGCGTCCATGTGCTGCCCGACTAGCCACTCGTAGCACCGCTACACTGTCCGGCACCACTGCTCCTGTTCACGTGACTAGTGGCGCACCTCGTTCCTTCTAGGTGGGCACCGAACACTTGCTGCCGAAGGCGTGCATTTTGGGATCACCCGTTTCACTTGCTCTAGAGTCAAGGTGTGGTTTTCTTTGATTTTACATGGATTATTTTATGTCAATGTTTATATATCTATTAGTTATTTTTGCGTTTCTGATTCATATAACTTATTTTAAGTCAGTGTTTTTGTGTTTTAGTTGTTTTTCATTTGTTACAGCATGATTGGTGATGTAATTCCGCATTACCAAAATTTTCTGCTGGCGTTTTCTTATGCGCAAGTGTGAGGCATGTCGCGTCGTTGCTTTTGGACTGCATTTTGAGGTAGGTCCCCACTGCACTTGCCTTTGAAATTAGAAATTACTTATTTCTTGTCATTTATTTAATTTTCATCAAATTGGAAGTAGTATTAAAATATTATATTTAGAGTAGTTATTTTTTGGAATTGGAACTGTTTATTTCTTTACATTGTACCGAAAGCTTTTTCTTGATTAATTGTTGTAAAATAGTGAAAATGCCCCTTTGGCCCTTATGTTTGCGCTTCAGAATTAAAATGGTGATTTGGATTACCTAAATGAGATTTTAAATGTGTTTTCTGGTTTTAAATGTGACGACGTCTGATCCTTCATTTGGAATTGATTTGGTATTGAATAAGTACATGAGGCTCGTTTGGTACTTTTAATGAAATTAATGTTTTGAAAAGTCTCTTTGGAGTGATCTTTTGTGTTTTTTGATTGGGTTAGCTGAGTATGTGATGCTTGTGCATCGTGACTAGTTTTACATTGATTACTCAACCCTGATGATTATACATGTTGACATGGGAACCAGGTATAGTGAGTGAATTATCTGAGAATGATTGCTGCACTAGTTTAGATTACGCACTGGCTAGTGGCCCTTAGTTTGGTTGGAGCCGCTAGGGGATTGGGCCCCTCGGCCAGGCCAGGTAGGGCTATACCGAGCATTTGGGCGTTATGATGTCATCGAGAGTAGGCATTCCTTCAGGATGATTCACATGTATAGTACATTCTGGTTTGTTCACGATCTCCTAGGTTCGACCCATGTCTCTTTTAGTGTCTATTTTATGTGGCAGACGATTAAGAGGATGAGTTTCGATGCCGCCCCTTGTGTGCCACTTTTTCCCATTTCCCTAGGGTGTGTTGTGTGTGACTCTCCGTTTGACTAACAACTAATGTTTGGATTTTTAAATTGTTCACAAAATGTTTAAAAATGCAATTTACATGTTTCTTTCATCATTAAACTTGTTTTAAATTAATAAGGGCAATGGACTGTTACTTGTTTTTAAAATGGAAAGTGTGTGTGTGTGAAAACCCATATTTTCTATAATTTAGTTCAAACTTGAAGTTGGTACATTCTTCTTTTAATGGTAGTGCTTTGGGAATAGATTTATGGGGCTAGCCTACTGAGTTTTAATACTCACGGCTATAGTGTTTTCTTGTTTTTAGTTTCTATTGCAGGATTGACTCAAGCTTGCTTATCGTGGACGAGAGATGGTTGTAGTTTGACAATCAACCCTCGGGGTCACAAGAAGTTCGTTTTGTGGTCAGGTTAGTTATGTTTTTGGATGTTTTATTTTATTATCGTTTATTTATTTCTATTTCTTGGTAATTTTTTTATAGGGTGAAATCGTTCCCATGTGTACTCTGTGATGCCCTGGAGCTTGTCGCCAACCCAGGTAGATCGGGAACGCCTCTCGGGCCATGCCACGGACCGACTCGGGTGGCCGGTTCGGGGTTGACCCGGGTTGGTTCGTGAAAAAATGGTATCAGAGGAGGTCGGCTCCTGAGAAGACCTTGTTTTTCAGAGCGCCCATTGCTATATGGAGTTGTCATGGTAAATGGAGTAAAGTTTCTCGGACATGAGGCGTAGGAACGGGAAGGACCTCAGGAACCCTTGCTCGTTCTGAACCTCAAGTTACCATGAGATGTCTGGGTCATTAGTGTCTTTTGGGTCTTCTGGATTGTTTTATGTTGGGAAATGAAAAGGGAGTTGGGAAAGTAGCTTTGTGAGCTCACAGGGCCTGTCAAGCCTTGTGGAGCCGGAGACTTCACCCTACAATGCTCTCAGTGACGATGGTATGTCCGATGTATCTCTGCCAACCATATAGTCGAGTCACCCACCATCACTAGTTTCCCCCTTTAGTGAATGGGGTTTTCCTTCTTTTTTTAGGTCATTGAGAAATGTTGAATTTAAAGTGGTATTGATTATGTTTTGATCAAGTTCATCATTTCTTTGTTCTGTAGTGTTCACCCCCACGAAGGCTTGATGGATGCTCAAGGTGCAGCTTCATGTGGTGCATCCTCAGAAAATCCTCAAGTTTATCAGCCCATCGATTATGTTCTGGAGTTCTGGAAGTTGAACCCTCCCCTCTATTATGGACATGCAGGGCCTCTTGAGGCAGAGGAGTGGTTGCAGAAGATTGAGAGGAAGTTTGGTTTCATTGGCCTACCTGAGTCTTTAAAGGTGAAGTTGGCTACCTTCATGCTTGAAGGTCCAACCTGGAAATGTTGGAAGTCCATGTCTCGGAACAAGCCTGGGGAAGATTTGACATGGGAGCTTTTCAAGTCATCGTTCATCCAACAACACTTCTTTGATTTGATGAAGCTGAGGAAGAGGATGGAGTTGTGTTGTCTCCAGCAGGGTGTTGAATCAGTACTGGAGTTCTATCGACATTTTTAGACCTAGTTCGTATGATCAGTGGTTTGTTGCGAATGATCCCGGGAAGGCTCGACAATTTGAGTCTGGACTCCGACATGAGCTGCGATCGAGAGTGGAAGAGATCAACCTAACCACCTTCTCGGATGTTGTCGAGCAAGCCTTTCTTGCTGAAGCTGAGCTAGTAGGAGGACATTAGGTGGCGAATCCTCCAGCTTTGGGAAGCATTTTAGATGATTCTAGTAATAAAAGTAAGAAGCGACTTGATGCTACTGGTGCTGGTAGAGGAATCAAGAGGCCTTCAGACCATCAGTCATCTTCTTCACAGCGCAATGTAGTGATCTATCACTAGTGTGGTAGGCAAGGTCACAAAAGTCTGACATGTCCAAATTCTCCATGACCCTGCCACACCTGTGGACGTCTAGGTCACTTGAAGCGATTTTGCCGAGGTGTTTCCAAGAAGCGCGCTAAATCCAGACCTAGATCGTCGAAGGTCACTTCAGCCCATCAGCATGAGTAGGGAGATGTTGGTGGATGAGCTTGATGTTTTCTTCTTGTAATGTTTCTTGCATGTAGTAGTCGTTACCTGTATTGTTTTGTGGTGTTCTTTTATTTCTATCGAAATAATGGTTGTGGATGAACTCTTTTAAACCTTTTATCTTATGGATGTGTGATTGTTAAAAAAATTCTGGTTCTTGTGTCATGCTTTTGGGGTTTCATAACCCTGACTGTGAAGCCGGAAGATGCTTCATTCATCAGAGCTCCAGCCATAGGCCACGTAGTGAAGCTAGCGCGTAGTCAGGGGAACTGCAACGAAAGGTTAAGTCTTGCGACAGGGTGTTGTTCTCAGTAAGTGCGCGTAGTCGGAATCATTTTCCTCATTATGCCTAGTTTATGTGTAATAACTTCCTGGTCATGTCGTTGCTCTCATTTATAAAGAATTGCTCGCTTTATACATTCCGGGTGGGGGTGGTGTGTTGGACAGGGCCCCCCTCCCACCCGTGGGTAGTGATGGCTGGTGATAATGCCAGGAGGTCCTCCTATTCTTCTCTTCTTGAAAACTTTATGGTGGGGAGTCCATTCGACCTCCCCATGTTGAAAATTCTTATGAACATGAATTTTGTCTCAAGTGATGGCGTTCTGGTCCTATTCCAGGAACTGACTTGATTCTTATGGTGTGGATACCCATCACGGGTCTCGCTAAATTTAATTTAGCTTGTTTCTTATGGTGGGGAGTCCATTCAGACCTCCCATGTCAATCTCTCAGTTTCGTTCTGGGTTTTGGTTGGGTTGTGGTTGGTCTTATATGGAATCACCAAATTCTATATTCTTCTTTTGGTAAAGATTTGTGGCGTGAGAGTTCTCGTGTCAGATTGGATTAAGGTTTTAAGAGATATGTGTTGGATGTAGATTTGACCTGTTTGATAGTTTCAAAAGAGTCGTCGTGTTTTTTTTCACGTTGTTCCGGATGTTGTGTTGTAAGGTTGAATTGAGGATGAAGAAATTGGTTGAGTTCGGTTGAATGGTGTTACGGTGTGTGTATGTTGGACCTCGATCTACTATTGTTAAAGTTCTTTGTCCTTTGAATTGATCAACTGGAGGTGGTCACACTTTTGGGGGCATGTGACACTTAGCGGGTAATTCGTTCGTATTATATGAGTTCTTTTGGTTTATCGCTCCACTTTTTGGGAGTTTTTCAGAATCTCTTTGTTGTCATTCTTTAGATATTTATTTAAATTATAAAGTAATGTTGGTTTTCGTTTGGGGTTTCGATCTTGTTATGGATTTCCGTGGGCGGAAAGCTTTATGGTGGGGAGAATTGTCACACCTGTTTTTATTTATTTATTTTATTTATTTTATTTTATTTATTTATCATAGCGTCGGGTGTTTTTGCATGGGTGTGTGCGAGTCCCGATTGAAAATTTTAATGTTTGGATGAGTTTATGGTTTGGGATAATGCACGAACAGCGTACGTTGTGTTGCACAACCCATTTGCAGTCCACTTGGGTACCGTGCGGTGTGCGCGTACCCCGCGGTCATTCAGTTTTAACGTTATTAAATTCATTCGTTGAGCGGATTAATATATATATATATATATATACAGGTTTATAAATATGTATATGGGTATATATGTTTATACATTATTATTATTATTATTATTACTATTATTATTTTTATTATTATTATTATTTTTTAACGTAATGTGAATATATGTATGTTTATATGTGTATATATACACGTATGCTGATAAATATATATTTTCTTAACATTATATGTTTATGCGTAAATGTGTTTATACATATGATTATATATGTCTATACGTTATAATTTGTTATGTATGTTCATATATGTATGTTTATAAATTTGTTTATGTAGTTTTATCTATATATGTTTATATAAACATATATATATATATATTCATATATGTTTGTAATTAAAATAATAATAATTATTATTAATATTACTATTATTATTATTATTATCAACCTCTTTTTATTTACTATCTTATTCTATTTTATTTTATTTGATTTATTTATTTTATTTTACTTTATCTTATTTATTTATTATATTATATCATTTTATTTAACCCTTTTTATTCTTTTTTATTATTATTATTATTAATTTTTTTTTCTTCTCTCTTCTCCCTCTTTCCTCCTTAACACTAAGCGCGGCCACCTTTTTTTGTTTTTTCTTTTTTTTTCTTTTTTTTCCTCTCCCCCTTCTCTCTCTTTCTCTCTTCCCTCATTCTCCATTCTCCCTCCGCACGACCCGCTCCTCTAGGCCCTCCTGTGCGTTCCGGCTGCGCCTCCTCCCTCAGCCTCCCATCTGGCGTCCCTCCTCTGGCGGCGTTCTCTCCAACCGCGTCTCCTCCCTCCCTTTTCCGACTGTGCCTCCTCCCTCCGCCTCCCGTCCAGCCTCCCTCCTCTGTCGGCGTTCTCTCCTGCCGCGCCGCCTCCCTCCCTCTCCTGACCGTCGGCTCCTCCCTCCCTCTTCCGACCGCCACGCTCCCTCCTCCCCTGCCGGACCGCTTCCACCTCTGGCCGAAACCCCCTACCATCGTGGCCCTACAAACTGCCCCCTGGACAACCTGTGGTGCCCGGAAATATCCGGTAGCACCTCTCGGCTCCTTCCCGCTACGTTCGGGCAGCCTCCGGCCAGCTCGTCCCAGTCGTGCTGCCTCCAGCCAGCCGCCTCAGGCCGCGCTGCACTCGCCCTGCCCTGCTCGCCGTACCAGTCACATTCTCTTTGACCCATAGGCCTCCCGCAGCATCCATGTGCTGCCCGTTAGCTACTCGTAGCACCGCTACACTGTCCGGCACCACTGCTCCAATTCGCGTGACTAGCCACGCGCCTCACTCCTTCTAGGTGAGCACCGAACGCTTGTCGCCGAAGGCGCGCGTTTTGGGATCACTCGTTTCACCTGTTCCGGCGTCGAGGTGTGGTTTTCTTTGATTTTACATGGATTATTTTATGTCAATGTTTATATATCTATTAGTTATTTTTGCGTTCCGGATTCATATAAATTATTTTAAGTCAGTGTTTTTGTGTTTTAGTTGTTTTGCATTTGTTGCAGCGTGATTGGTGAGGTAATTCCGCATTACCAAAATTGTCTGCTGGCGTTTTCTTGTGTGCATGTGTGAGGCATGTCGCGTCATTGCTTTTGTACTGCATTTTGAGGTAGGTCCCCACTGCACTTGCCTTTGAATTTAGAATTTTCTTATTTCTTGTCATTTATTTAATTTTCATCAAATTGGAAGTAGTATTAAAATATTATATTTAGAGTAGTTATTTGCTGGAATTGGAACTGTTTCTTTCTTTGCATTGTACCGAAAGCTTTTTCTTGATTAGTTGTTGTGAAATAGTGAAAATTCCCCTTTGGCCCTTATGTTTGCGCTTCAGAATTAAAATGGTGATTTGGTTTACCTAAATGAGATTTTAAATGTGTTTTCTGGTATTAAATGTGACAACGTATGATCCTTCTTTTGGAATTGATTTGGTATTGAATAAGTACATGAGGCCCATTTGGTACTTTTAATGAAATTAATGTTTTGAAAAGTCTCTTTGGAGTGATCTTTTGTGTTTGTTGATTCAGTGAGCTGAGTATGTGATGCTTGTGCATCGTGACTAGTTTTACATTGTTGACTCAACCCTGAGGATTATACATGTTGACATGGGAACCAGGCATAGTGAGTGAATTCTCTGAGAACGATTGCTGCACTAGATTAGATTACGCACTGGCTAGTGTCCCTTAGTGTGGTTTGAGCCTCTAGGGGATTGGTCCCCTCGGTTAGGCCAGGTAGGGCTATACCGAGCGTTTGGGCTTTATGATGTCGTCGAGAGTAGGCATGCCTTTAGGATGAGTCACATGTATAGTACGTTCTGGTTTGTTCACAATCTCCTAGGTTCGACCCATGTCTCTTTTAGTGTCTATTTTATGTGGTAGGCGATTAAGAGGTCGATTTTGGATGCCTCCCCTTGTGTACCACTTTTTCCCATTGCCATAGGGTGTGTTGTGTGTGACTCTCCTTTTGACTAACAACTAAAGTTTGGATTTTTAAATTGTTCACAAAATGTTTAAAAATGAAATTTACATGTTTCTTTCAGCATTAAACTTGTTCTAAATTAAAAAGGGCAATGGACTGTTACTTGTTTTCAAAATGGAAAGTGTGTGTGTGTGAAAACCCATATTTTCTATAATGTAGTTCAAACTTGAAGTTGGTAAATTCTTCTTTTAATGGTAGTGCTTTGGGAATAGATTTATCGGGCTAGCCTACTGAGTTTTAATACTCACGCCTATATTGTTTTCTTATTTTTAGTTTCTGTTGGAGGATTGACTCGAGCTTGCTTGTCGTGTACGACAGTTGGTTGTAGTTTGACGATCGACCCTCAGGGTGACGAGAAGTTCGTTTTTTGGTCATGTTAGTTATATTTTTGGATGTTTTATTTTATTATCATTTATTTATTTCTACTTCTTGGTTTTTTTTGTTGGGAGAAATCGTTCCCATGTGTACTCTGTGATGCCCTGGTGCTTGTCGCCAGCCCGGGAGGATCGGGAACGCCTCTCGGCCCATGCCACGGACCGACTCGGGTGACCGGTTCGGGGTCGACCCGGGTTGGTTCGTGACATAATAACTCTGTTATTTTGATTGTTAGATAAAAAATATGAAATGTTTTTTATCAATATTAATGTTTATAATTATGAAGCCTTATTGGCCCATTTAGAAAAATATTTTTTGGAATGATGTTATCCAAATGAATATAAAATCACCTATTCATAGTATAAACAATAATATTTATAGTGATTAAAATGATAAGATTATGTGGTTGTGAAAAGACAGTTTATGTGTTGTAGAATGATAAATAGAAGAGGTATTTTTTTTATCATGGATCAGGATAAATAATTTCAAGTCATTCTTCTATTAAAACTCAGTTTTAAACCAATATTATACAAGATATCTCTGGGGTTTTATTTTATAATTAAAAAGATATTTTTCGTGATGAAATTTGGACATCTTAAAAAAGAAAAACACATTGTAATATAATAGGGATATAAATACAATGGAATTTAAAGAATTTATATATAATATTAAAAATATCATAATGTCATTATGAACATTGTAGTTCTAAAAATTCATAATCATTTTATATTGTTTAGATACGGATATCTAAAAGTAGATGGAAGTGATTGATGAAGTTGGTAGTGAAAATATATATTTATTACAATGGTTTAGAGAAGTAATTATAAATCAATATTACTAAACAATGATAAATTTGATTATATATTAAATGTTTTTATACATCTATCGATGACAGTTTTTTAAGATGTAATATAAATTAATTTATTTAAGCTAGTAATGTATGTGTTAGATTTTATACTAAATGAAATGATTAACTACATTATATTTTTGTTGAAATTACAAAAGTATAAATGATCAAAGATTATCCATATAATATTTCCAACCTATGCATTTTTATTTTGTTTTATGGATTTCATTATGATATATATAGAAGAAGAAAAGATGGGACATTCATTTATGCCGCATTTGGTTGGGGGAAGAATTATTTTAGCAACTCAAAAAGTTAGATATAGGAATTATAAAGTAATTTTTTAGGTATTATTATGTTTTTTCTGAGGAAAAAGACCTCCATATTGTTTTCAATGTGTTGATGTTGGACACCCAAGGATCCCGATCACAAATTCTATTTGGATATATCATTAGTGTTCAAAGGTATGGAATTTGTGGGATGATTTTTTTGTTCTTTTGAACAAGCAGGGGAGATATATAAACTATAATATAGGTATTGAAAATTCATCATGATTCATCATGAATGTCTTAGTAATGGACTCACATTATAATTAAAATAAGTCAATGGATAATAATTCAATAAATTAAATGGCTTCAGGGAAACTAATTACTACTGAGCAGGAAAAAAAGGATGTTAATGTTAGTGTGATTCCATCTATTGCCGGAAGTATCATATGGATACACTCCTCTTTAACTTCATTATTATTTGATATATAGGAATAATATAAATTTATCACAATATAATTGGATGATATTTTTGGGATATGCATTGAATTTATGTCACATTCTAAGAAAACTAATGCTCTATTAGCCAAGATAATTCAGTATATACTAATGTTTTCACCCAACTCAAATATGATTTTCCAAAGAGATATATTACTGGAATTTCAATTCCATTATATGTATACATAGTTTTTATCCTTGATAAATATTGTTTTATTCATTATAAATATCAAACAGATTTCTATAGTTGATAAATTATTTTCCCAGATCAAGATTTGACTATACACACTTTCAGTGGAGAGCGATATAATTAAGAAAGTGGAATAATATTTATATAAGTATATTTTGGATTCATTCATTTCAAAATGGAAGGTAGTTTTATTGGTTCCAAATTAGTTAATAATCAACCTCTGATTCCCTAGGTTTTAGATTTATTTAATGAAATGTTCCTTAAAAACCACATTATAATAAGAAAAATATGAGATATAGATTTATCAACTACTTATATACCCTGGATGATAACTATAACACTTCAATTTTATTACATTTAATTATTAGTTTTGTTGTAACTGATTTTGAATCTATATGACATGAAAAGAATCGATTCATTCTACCATTCTTTTTCCCTTAGGTAGCACTGGATTTAACTGTGATGAAATTAAATGGTATCTTGATGTATTTTTTTATCTAATGGATGTTTATCCTATTGATATTCTAGAATAAATATTCCTTAACTCAAATTTATGATCATAATTACTAGTTAAGGGAATCTCATTAACTATTTGAAATAAAACTATTATCAAACTTTTACGAGTTTAGGATAAAATAGGTGGATATTCAAAAAAGTTAATTTTTTTATTGAGTGGCCATTATGAGATTTTATTCTGGCTATTTATAATTTCAAATTCACATGTAGTCATCATGAAATTTATGAATAAGGTATTGCAAGAATTTATAGATTTTTTTTATTATAGTTATTTTGAATGCGATCTGTATTTACACGGGATCCATGGAAGACCACACGAGTCACTTATTGATAATAAGATAGACTACATGTGTTCATAGGCTATATAAAATGTTCTCTAATTATAATTTATTTTTTTAGGATATAAATTTCTTATGATAAATTAATTTATATGTGTTTATCTATGTCAATCCAGAGAAGATAAAATAAATTATATACTAGTAAAAAAAGTATTTTTAATATATAATATTTCGTTGGGTTTGATGTATATTATTAGTGGTTTATTCAATTATTCTAAAAGACTTCTTCTCAAATAACTATTTTTTTCATAAAGGGTTGAATTTTCAGTTTAATGGAAAATATTAATATATAGTTAAATTTTATTAATACGTGTCTTATCTAAACCCTAGATCTGATACTTCCAGATTCAGAATATTTTTATGAAGTGTATAGTTATACATAAAATATGTTCTTTTAATGTTTATAGATATAGGGAAGTAGATTTTGGTTTTTGGGGTATATGAAACTGATGCTTCATGAGATGAATTATGTTACACTTGACTTGGATCTAACTATTAATTTTCATTCCATAAATAGAATGAGGGAATGCCTTTATAGGGACAAATTCTTTTTATATGTATAATAAATTATTCTGTTATATTTTATCACAATGTGACCTCATTTTTTAAAATACTATGTGTGTAAAATATCACTATATCATTAATTTTTAATTCATTTATATTCATGGAATAGAAAAAGTGGTGGTAGATACATTTAGTGGAAAACTCAAATAATGGTCAAGAAATCAACAAATGAGAAGTTACAACTAACTAAATGGCATATTAGATGAAATCAAAATGGAGGTGGAAATATTATGCGTATGGTTTTCCTATTTATATCTATTGTGAATATAATATTGGTTGATTATGTTAATGTTTTTAATTGTTTGATTAGGAATATATGAGGATGGGGGACATCTGAAATATTGGGCATACTATTTATCTGGGGGTGATGGTGGTGGAATTAGTCAATTATTTTAAAAGATTAGTGGTTTTCCTGGTATATCTCATCAGATATGCCTTAAAATATTTTTATCATTTATGTTTAGCGGTATATCATAGAGAAACAAATATGTATCATTATAAAATGAATATTATATACTGATTAACAATAAATAAATACATGGATGATTTTTCCCTCAATTCTACATTTCTCAACTACAAATATCGAGTACCAATGACCAAAAGGTATGCTACATCTCAAATCATTTATAATATTAAGTGAGAGGATATCACTATGGGCTTAATTATTGTATTTTGTATTTAATCATGGAAGTATGATCATGTTTAGGTGACAGTTTGATAGATTACAATTGTAACTCATTTCTCACATGAATAAGAATTATTCTTTAATGATGATATTGAGAAATTTATGTGACTTTTATAAACATTATGGTGTTATATACATTATATTCTTGAATAGGGATCCAAATTTTCATTTAGATTTATTTTTGGACTTGAGAGTTATAAGAGGATACTCTTGATGCTGTGAATATCATATTATGCATAGATATATTAGTAAATATAAAATATTATTTTGATTTTTGTGTATATTATGTAATAATGTGTATGATTTTCATATATCATGGGTGGAAAAATTTTTGCAAGAAGGGAATGTGTATAATATAAATTTTATTTCATCAATTTGTATTTCTCTATTGATTGAATTTTACGGTTTTCCATGTTGGTCAACATTCTATTATGTTTTTATAGGTTAGATGACCTGCATAGTATGTTGTTCGGTATAATAAATAATAGAGATTAAGATATAGATCTAGAAACATATATATTAAAGTTAATGTTTTCATTTTTTGTATATTGATCATTTTTTAGGATCCATGATATTTCATGTTGTAGATTTTTTTCTTCAACAGGACATATAGATTTAAAAACAAATTTCATGGAAATAGTGAAGATAATCAACATGGTATGGGAGAAAATTTCAAATAATTGAAGACATTGTATTAGTGGATTATATATTAGATTTACCACCATATTATGTGGAAATAAATAATATTTTTCATGTTTCCTAACTAAATAAGCATGAACCATAACCATATCTTATTTCCATATTGGATTTAGTCAAGTTTGAAAGAAATGTATCATATATAGAGGAAATGATTTATAAAATAGATCATTGAGACAAGTTTCTTAGTGTGTGAATTATTTTATTTATATATGTGTATTGGGAGCATGAGAAGATCTATGAGAGCACCTAAGAGAGATATAGTGATATGAGATCCTAATGGATAGAGATATTCATTGATGAGAGTGAATCGTTACTTCTCTCAAATTAAAAATATTAAAGTGGGGATTATATCACTAATGATTTGGTGAATGTTTTATGGGCATGGTATGTAATATTGAGACATAAATATGTTTTTGTGTCTTGTTAGAAATTAATATATATATATATATATATATATATATATTCCCTAATTTAATTTTTGATTACACCATTGGATATTTTGTAGTGTGTTTACCTTCCGGTCCCTATTATTTATGGATATAGATTTTATATAGAAGTTTGAAAATGTAACACCCTAATGAATTTAAATTTATTTTTTACTAATGTTTTAGATAATATGTATTATAAAAAACACTGTGCTTAAATGAAACATGGTATTTATAGAAAAAAATTTATTTAATTATGACCACTATAAACTATTTGTTGGATTAGTGGGAATGAATATGAATAGATTTCTTATAAAATATAAAGATAAATTTTTTTCTATATTAAAATTAATAATCAATAATTTAGTGATTATCAATTTATTTCAAATGTGGAAAAAAATTTAGAAGGTGAAATATTTTTTTTCTAGAAAATATTTTTTTGTTTTAATATATTTTATCATTAATGATTGAACTAATCAATATTTAAAAATGATTATGTTTAATTAATATTATTATATATCAAAATCAGTGAATTTAAATTGATATAATTATTTTTATTTGGATTTGAATGAAAATAAATGAATTTTTTTAAAAAATACACTTTCATTAAAAATTGCTTTTTATTGAATTTTGTGTGTGGATATAGAAATTAAAATTTCTACTTATAGAAATTATATTTTAATAATGGAAATAATTTTTGTAATCCTAATTCCATAAAAATATTAAGATTAATTTTTTTTTCTGAAAAGATATATTTTATTGTGATTAGTGAGAATTTTGAGTTTTCAAAATTTTTCATTTCATTTCATTAAATAAATAAATTCATAAATTAATTTTGATTTTTGATTTTTTATTAATGTAAAAATGTTATATTTTACTAAATATAATATCAATACTTATATAGGAATCAATATTATATTTTACCCTTGTATAATTTCATTTTATGACTAGAATTACTTTTTATAAAAAATGTTTTCCATTGTGTTTTCAAACTTCTATTATAAGTAATTTATAATAATTAATCCTATTTAATAATTAAAACCATTTTTAAAATTTATAATCAATAGGTTAAAAATATATTATGAGATTACTTTAATATTTCTCATTATAAATAATATCTGTGGTAAACAATTGTCCCCATAGTAAAAGGTATATCAGGTAATTTAAGGTAGAAACTAACTAGAAGGGCCACAATATTTTATCTTAATTTTTATTTGATGATTTAATTTACACCATTTTCATATGATATTTTAAATGAGGTAGTTTATGAGACACATTTCAATGATAAATACTCTCTAATGTTCAAATGTTTTATAAAAATTACATGTTATCCACCACATCTGTTATAAAAGGAAACCATATCACCTCACTTTCTCGCAAATTATAGGCATTATTTATTTGGAAAATACCTATCCAAACCTCACCCCAATATCCCCATACACATCTTAGAGGTATTGGTATCCTGAATAAAACAATAATATAATTCATAAGGTTAATTTATATGGGGGTATCCAAGGATTCGTTATAAGTCCTAACCAACTTATTTCAAGTTAATTTATTCTTGTAACTCCCTTGAATATCCTTTAAACATGATGAAATAAAATAACTGATATATAAAATATACTACAAATTTAAAATGATTATGTTAAATCCCTTTTTTATCTTCTTTTCCAACTTATGAGAAAGGAAAACATCACTAGTGTGTATGTGTGGATAATCACATCCACAAAGAAATGTGTTTCATTTTCCCTCATGAAATCATATATCTTGTTGAAATAATAAAAAATAAATATTTATTATATTTATTAAATAATATTAAATAAATGAAATTAATATATTACTTACCTTATTACCTTTTCCATCTCTTGTAAATTTATAACATCACTCATACGTACGTATCAAATTCCACCTCATTGAATAAGTGTGATTCATTATTTATTTTTACCATATAATTATTATCATATGAATAGAAATAATAAAAAATATGATATTTATAACATATTTATAATAATATAAAACTAAAATATTACATACTTTATCTATTTTCCACCAAATGAAAACAACATCATGTGCACGTACAAACTATTATCTCCATGAAATACTGGGGTTAATATTCATGATTGTCCTATAATAATGGTTTTAAAAGACTATATAATATATAAATTTGATAAATATTAAATATTAAATATTCATGAACTAATGTGATCTTATACCCTTCAACCATAGTCAATGTACTTATGTGGATTTGGGGTTATAAACTAAATGACCCAAATGCAACCAAAATGAACATAACCATTTTATTAACTAAATTAAACACTATAATAAATTAAAATAAAATAATAAAAATGAAATATATATTAAAAAATATACAAGTCTCCTATAAAATTAATATAATTTTATTATTCATGAGTTAGGGAATGTATGAATCTATACATGACCTAATGTTATAGACTTATCACCTCAAATTATTTTAGTAGTTACTTATGACATTTTAGAACATATTTCCTTTAGTGTGGTGGATCAACTAACTTATGGATTTATTTTATCATTATTTTTTTAAATAAAAGTTATTTAAAAATCAGTTTCTTGTTATCTTGTTCAACATATATTTTCCTCAATTGTAATAAAAGATATAATATATTGTTTTGTAAAACCGTATTTCAATGTTTTCCTTTCTTATGATTTTCTATGATGTTAATGTTCTTAAAAAAGATAGAATAATTTATTATTAATACCTAAATTGTTTTATATTTTTGTTGAAATATTTTTTTTCATTTTTATAAATATTTATATGATTTTTAAAAAATCATACTGGTAACTTTTAACTCCTTAAGAAAATGAAAAGGGGGGGTTTTATGTATAAAAAATTAGATATCTTTCTTAATGTCATGTAATTTATTTTTTATAAAACATTTTCTTATATGTTACATGGTTTTAGAAATTAAATTAAATTTCCCACTATTTTAGGGATGTTTTTGTTTTAATGCATCTTCAAAATATAAGGATATTTCTCCGTATTTTATGTGATAATTGGATGTGATTTTCTTCTGCGTTTGAAATACTCTTTCAACGGTTTTATGATTCATATATAAAGACATAGACCCTTTTCATGATATGATACATTATAATTTATGATCATTATGGGTAAGCCTAATATATCTCATGGTTAAGGGAGATCCCAATGTTTTTCTTTAAGAATTTTTTTAATGATTCT
Organism: Viscum album; assembly: GCA_963277665.1. Taxonomy (NCBI): domain Eukaryota; kingdom Viridiplantae; phylum Streptophyta; class Magnoliopsida; order Santalales; family Viscaceae; genus Viscum; species Viscum album. The sequence continues at coordinate 1,043,469,560 of OY728135.1, read as the reverse complement.
TGTTAGAAGAAGAAAATAATTGATACTACTAGGTTTGATATTAATATGGAATCAACTATTCCTTAGTTATTGGGAAATTTGATAAATACTAGTGAAAATAAATTATGAATACCATGCTCTAGGATAAATTATCTTTTCCTTATAATCGTTTTCATGAATATAGTTTGATATTTTGAGAAAGTAATAGATTATATACTTCTACAGGTGAAAGGTTTATTTTTCAAATAAATGCTTTCATGACAAATTTACATCATCTTAAGCATGATAATGGGTTTAAAATAATTTTTAAGAAATTTTTTATTTTCTCATTTGGATATGTTTTATTTCAGTTCTTAATGTGTTATATTTAAAATGGTAAACATTATCCTGACTTTTAATGTTATTAAATAGACTAATTGGATTATATTTTTTTTAGTTTTGATAAAGAGAATTGTTTTTATCATCCCATATTCTCAAATGTTTTTATTGGAACTATGTATTAGTAAATGTTTTATCGTGGTCAATGTTTTCATTTAAGTGAAAATGATTAATTAAAAAAATGTGTCTTGAACATAATTATTTATTAAATATAAAAAACATTTTTTATGGGAAAATGTATAGTATGTATTAGAATCCACATTCTCATGAAATATTTACACATAAATCTTCTAAAATATGAATGAAAAATCCAGTATATTTTATAGGGAAGTAGCCGAATTATAAATAAACATAATAATTGGATGAATACTGAATGAGTCATTATATTATATATTTTATCAAGTGATATAATCCTTAAATAGTTATTATATGATCATGAAGATCATATATGATCGGAATTTCTATAAAGGTATAAAAACATGGTCCTTACACACTCCCAGGAAAAAGAGACATAATTTTCAAGGTTGTGAGAGTGAAATAGTACTAGAATGGTCATAGATACAATTCAATGTTTTTACACATTTTGGGTTTTGTTTGATAGCTACATTACTTCATACCAAAATTTCTCCAAATCATCCCATTATCTCTCTCTATCACCATATATAAATTTTCATGATTATTTTGGATTTATTTTTTTATCTCTGAATCCCTCATGAATAGATTGAAGTAATGTATTATTAGCTTTCATGTCGGGTTATAGGTAAAACCCATTGCTATTGTCCATTATTTAATTTACCCTCATCTTCCATTTCAAATCCAATTTCTTGGAAGGCGAATCTTCAAGATTATGGGCATAAATTGATATTTTTTTATATTTATTCGGTATTGTGGATTTATTTTTTTTCTTATGATTTAGATATTGTAATTTAAGAATTTCAATAAACAACCTGACCACGTAGGATAATTCAATCTCATTTAGGGTAGGAAAAATATAATATGTTTTGTTAATGTATTTTTCATCATTGAGTTTTGATACTATTGATAAATGGAAAATCAGTAATTTATAAAAAAAATATTTATTTTAAAATATTTTTAATTTGATGTAAATTTTGTTCCCATTCAACATTGTTATTTTTGAAATAAATTCAGTGTTTGAAAATAATAATTTTTATGTCGAGAAGTTTTTATGTTTATTTTGGAATTGTAATAGTGTTTCAGTGTAAATTTTATTGTTTGTGAAAAATAATATTTTTTTAAAATAAATATGTAATTATTTATATATTTTTATTATTTTAATCATATTTTTTTGTTTTTAATTTGGATTCTCCTAGGCTATTTGTGCTTTTTAGAATTTATTTTATAGTCCTTGTTTTGAAATCACTTTTTTTCAACATCAAAAAGTAGTTTCATCAATGGATGTGAATTGGTATCTTTGAGAGTGTGTGTTAAGGCGAGAACATGATTTTTACAATCATAAGTCATAAGGAAAAAATCACCATATTGTGTGTCTGGATATATGAGTACTATTCATACGTTAAAAATGATGGATTCATGGGATTATAGATTTTATTACTATTATTTTATAAATCTAAAAAATTCCTCAGCATGAGAGATTGATTTTTTGGGAAAAGATACCATTTTCAAGGTATATTTTCGGAAACAACGTATTTTGTAAGTTATTATTGGGAAACAGAGATGTTTTAATAAACAATTTTGAAATTAAAATGTCTTAATTAGTTTTTAGGGAAATGGGGAAATTTATTATGAATTTTATACAAATACAAATTTCCATGAATTAGGGGAAAATTCTATTATCTTGAGTAATGGAGATTCATGTTTAATAAAATGTTTTGTTGATTCAAATTGAATTTTTCATTAAAACAAATGATTTTATATATAGTGGTATGTGTTTTCAATCAATGATTATATTTTGGCATGTATAATTAAATGAAAATTTTAATTATTGTAAAATTTACATTGATTTAAACTTGTTTATTGACATTCAATTTGAAATTAACATAGAATGAAAATGTCTTAGATTTTTAATGTTATTTTACTGGTCCTATACTCACCCTTTACATTATTACCATTATGGATGAGTACACATTATTCACCAATATATAGGTTGTGAGGATTTTTTGTTTTATATAAATTATAACCTGTATTTTTATGTTTGTTTTATGAGAGATGATATAGAATCGCCTAATTCAATCATGATTTGGCATTCCATATGTCCTCAACTATATCCACCAATATTCTTTGGCTTCCAATAAATAGTGAGGGATAGAAATTAAACCATCTAGAATTGTATTACATTAAATAAAAACCATAAACCATGCATTCGCGTGAGAAACCGAACTTGATGAAAATTATTTACATTAACATTATAAATGAAATCTATTTTTTTCAAAAAATTATAAAAATAATTCATAGAATGAAATTGTATAACATAATATATCACTGAGGACGATAATTTATCCATGGGTTATTATCTCATTTATTGTACCTATATTATAGAACTATAGCTCACAACTAACAAATAATGATGTATTTCCTTTACACGAATCATGAACAATATTGTTAATATGATCACAATGATAAATTTTAATTTTTTGAGTATAAGCTTTGTAAATTTTTTTTAATACTATAATATATATCCATGAAATTGAAATTATAGAAAGAGTAGAAATTTAATGATAAATAAAAAATTATTTTAAAAATAAGAATCTGTTGTATATTATTCCAAGGAAAAACATTCATTGTAATGAATTACATATATTACCAAAAGTAAATTTATTAAAATGAAATTCATAATTTATTTCATGAAATGAACATTTTTTTATGAACAAATATATCATATAAAATAAAATTAAATAAATTATAATAATTATTTTATTTCTAATCACTAATAAAAAATATTCATGATCCCAATGTCTATTAAAAAATTCTATTTTTCAATATTAGATTGAAAATACTCAATTTATTATAATGATTTCCCACAGGATATGTTTATTTGATCTCAAAGCAAAACATTGTTTCATAGATTCATATCACATTAAATGATACGAATCCCAATTAAAATGTCCAAATTCAGATCATAATGAGTATCACCTATCATTCCTAGTAATCTCAACTGTCAGAAAACACAATATACATTATCCAAGTTGCCCATCCCCATATGAAAAAATGGTTTTCAAAACAAGGCCTTAATATATTGTTTTTAACAAAAAAATGAACATCATGTTAAAACCCCAAAAAAATAAAATATCACATATCACGATTCAAAAAATATTAATAATAATCTATTAAACAAATTCACAATACATATTCATTTAACCATATCACTTTTCACACTAATTGTTCTATATTAAATTCATTTATAAATTTACAAATAATACATTGATTCTTATTTCTAAAAACATAGATTCCAATGAATATTAAAGAATTCAAGTTACCCATTTTGAAAACCCCCATTTCCAAAATTGTAATAACACATCAATTTTCATTTTTATGGAAAAATTATTCCTAATTTCATAAATAAAATTTTTAAAAATATTTCAAAATATCAATTTTTAAATTCAAAATTTCATTCAAAAGATAAATTATTAAATTAAAACAATAGTTTTCATTGATTTCTAGTTGTACTAAAAACAATTTTTTATGAAATAAAATACCCCCACAATTTTGAAAAAATATAATTGAAACAAAATTTATCAATGATATATAGTAAATTTTTGAAGTGATTCATTAAATAATATTAACCATACTAGTCTTCTCATTCATAAAATTTCTTCAATTATAAGGTTCGGGTCTGAGGTCAGTGTAATGAGTCAAAAAGAAAAAACCTTGAAAAATTATATCCCCCAATCCATGAACTTTTAATAGGATATCTAATAATTACATGTCATGATCCAATGATAAATTAGAGGTAATAATAGATAGATGGATGGAAACTATTCTTTTTTTACCTAAGATATGTCTCATAATCCAATTATAATTTCCTTATAAATATTTATGAGTGGTTCGGAGATCAATAAATGCCTCCATGATCTCCCATAAAAGTTCCCAAAGGTATTTTTTAGAATTGTTGGGCCATTTTAGGGACATTTGGACATTAATTAAAGAATTGAAAACTTAAAACATTAAAAAAACAATTATTAAATCTCTCTTAAGATTGTACTTTCTTCATAAACTAACATTATGAGAGTTTATAGAATGATAATATCATGTTATCTTCCCTATAAATGTACCAATCCATGGTCGATGATAAAGGAAGAGAGACAATGACCACCCATATCCTTCCTTTAGTCTCTCCAAGATGTTGAGTCTCACCAAGTAAATAAAAATATCACATATGCATGGAATTACCCTCAATAGATAATATAGAATTAGGATAATTGATACCAATCACCAGTAAAATCCATAAAAAATAAAAGGAAAACCAAAATCATCCCATAATGGTTGTATATGTAAACATATCAACAATGTATCTATATTATTACCCAAAATAAATCCAATGTGACGTAGAAACAACTATAATATAAGGGCATATAATATGTAGCTCATTCTACAAATTCATTCTATAAATGTAAAAAAATAAATATATATGTGGTCTGAGAATAACATGTATACCTAAAATCATAATTTTTAATATATATGGTGATCATGTGAGAAGAGAATACTAATGCACTTTTAGAAAAATAGGAGAACCAACATGCCCCTATAGAGGTCAACTAATGAAATAAATCTTCACCATAAAATTTTATCCAATTAAAGCCTCAGAGTATAATAATATAATATAATGTATAGAAATACAATTTTTACCATAAATTAATATACCACTAATTTCCCTATCTCATGAACAAACGTTATACCTTATAGTTCTCCCATCCCTTCTATCTATAATGTTCATAGGTAACTCCATAATTATAAGAACGAAGTTTGAAATAGGTCATAACAACTTGCCTAAAGAGACCTAGGATACCCTATACTCAACAACAACTACCTTATGTCGAAGATAATAATGTATCATGAAAATGAAGGAAAACAACCTCATTTCCTCTTCATACCATGCATGAACCCCACTATGAACTACCTACTAAGTCTCAATAGGAAAAACCATAATTGACCTATATGTATAAGCTATTATATCCCATGCCTATTGTGATATCCTAGAAGAATGCATGATGAATAGGGGATCGATATCCATCCATAATCACAATCATAGATATTGGAAAAAACACCCCCCAAAATTTTCAGTTTCATTAAATATTTACAAATAGGGGTGGGATAAATATAGAATTCACATTGAAAATATAACGTATAATTCCCACACAAACATTCCAAACATATGAGTTTGAAACAAGATCCCCATCACTAATCATAAATACTACAAGGCCCCACAAGAACTGTATGTTTCACTCCCATCACTAAATTCATTACACCACATAAAAAAGCTAGAACCACAATACACAATACATTATTCCATTTTTGGTTAAGGAAAATATATATTATTTCAATTACTAAACACATACCTCAATCAAGCCTATTCATCGTATGTTTAAGAATAAAAACATTAACCACACTTCCCATGTCACTTTATGATTTTATATTCTGTTAAAACTCATACCATATAAGAATCATCATTACCATTTTGTTCCATCACTACAAAGAAATTATCATAAATCTATACAACATAAAAAAACAGAACCCATTATTTTTAGGCAACATTCCACACATCACATTTATCACTTATCCAAACCACATATCGCCATATCAACCAAAAATTTCCACCAAAACATATCGCAAGCACCACACCACACATTTTAAATTTAATGAAATAAATTTCATCAAATTTATATCTATATTTTCAAGGGAAATATCACCCAAAACCCACAAAACCTAGGTAAAACAATTTATGAAACAGATATATGTTCTTTTACATTTATATTTTTGTGGGGTTTTATCAAAAATCCCATCAAGGACTGCCAATTAAATAGGATTAAAAATATTAAAATCACAATACAATCCACATTAGGGAATTATAGAAGTAATTATCAACCATATAATTAAAATCACAAATAATATATAAATAATTAAATTTCACCCCACCCCTACAATTCGAATTAAACTATTCATTTATCTTCATTATGTTAGTGTGTATTATCTTCCAAAATAAAAAAGTATAATTTTACTAGTCTTATATCAAAATTTGTGATATGATGGATTCTCTACATAACAATGCACATTTTAATTTGTTAAAAAAGTATTGAATAAGTTCAAGACACCTTATAAGTACCACAATTAAACGAAATGACTTGATAAAACTTGATAAAATACCCCACATCATTATTTGACCAATGAATATCCAATACATTGTTCTCCCTTTTCACCATCTATCTAGAGATTAATAACGGGGGTAGATAATGAAATTGGAAATATGGTGACCTACATGGGTTAAATAGTAATTTATATGTAATGTATTGGTTATTATAATAAATTTATTTTCCTATAATAAAAGTTTTCCTCATTATTTTATATTTTCAACTGAAAAGAATATTTATATGTTTCAGAAATTGAATATGAAAAAATAACATTTCATCTAAATTTATCATTGAAATATTAACATAAGAATATATTTTTGTGTTTATCTAAATATATTAATTTATAGGTGAATAATAAAAAAGGCATTTTAACAAAAATTTTAATTTTTTATAACGTATTATTAAGATAATATTTGCATAGAAATTATAAAATGTTAATATGTATTTAGGGATTAAAAGTTATGTATTATAAAATATTAGTTTGAACTGATATATAATATCATTATTATTTTTGGAGTTATGCAATCTTTATTCCAAAAAATAAAAATATTTTACTATTTACTTCATAATAAATATTTTTTAAAATAAATATTTTTCACCTAAATGGTATGACATACCGCATCCCCAATGCTTGTGAAAATAAGGACGAATTTAATCATTTGTTCTTGAATGTGATTTAGCATATAAAATGAAAATTATCCTTTAATATGTTCTCTAATAACTGTTTAGACCACTCGTCTTGTATCATATTCTAGAATTTTTTATAGGACTAGATTTGTGTGAAAAATCTACGAAGTTAGTATTTTTAGAGAATATTTAATATTTAATTAATAAAATATTAATTTATTCAAATGTTTTGGTTTGGTGATATATTTCAAACAAAGCATGTGATGGAGATTTCATCTCGATGATTGTTACTAGAATGGGGGTGTCTAATAATGGTATAAAACCAATCCTGGGCGCTACAGTTCAGCTCAATCCCCTATTATTTTATTTCCCTTTTCTTTTTTATCCTTTTTCTTTTTTGTCAAATTTTTTTATTTCACCCCGCCCCTTTTTGATTATATTATTTTCCCACAATGGATCTCTATTTTGAGACATCATTTGTGACTAAGAGTTGGAGGGGAGAGGGTATGAGAAGAGGTTCCGCCCTAGGAGCTCGTCAATGAGTAGATCGAAGCTCAGTGGGTGAATGGAATTGATCTAGTGTGATGATTTAGTGTATTATTCCCTATGGTAGTACTTTTCTAGAATTATTTTCATTATAATCCTCATATATTAGTTTTTTATGTTCTCAAATCCAAAAATAGGTTGTTGGAACCCCAATGGTTTGATCGAGGATTATTCTGGGAGAATGGGGTCATTCAATTTTGGCTATTTTGAATTCATTAAAATAAATTTATTGAGTTTTTTGAGAAGAAATCTAACCATAGATATACAATGGCTAATTTTTTGTTATCTAATCATGAAACCAAACCTAAATGACCATTCTATGTTGAATTACGATATTGTGTGAAATTTTCATGAGCTCAAAAAAATCTGCAATTCTACATGCAATAGATTTATATGTTAAATTTGATGTATAATTATGTATATTATTCAAGGGATAATGACCCACATATGGTCGTTTCATGAAAAAAACCTTCTTGATCACATGGAAGATACATTTCATGAAACCCAATCGTGAAACCATTCACATTAGAAAAAAGCGGACATCAACTCGAATATGATTCATATCCAAGCCCCGTTAGAAATGGACATAGAAATGTGAAACATGAGATTCATGCCCAATGAGTAACGAGACTAATTTTGAAGATTTTTTTTATGAATAGAGGATCACCACTCCTTTCAAGAGGATATATTGAATAATAACTTATGATATAATACACACAACTATAATTTTTTCGTAACAGTAATAAAAACTATAGACCATGGACTCTATAAGGTATATAATTTGTGGAATATTCCTATTCTTGGACATATAATAACACGGCTAGCTATTGAGTAATAAAAAAAATAACTCTTAATTCCATTTGGGTATTTTCAAAGAGAACCATCATGAACACAACAGTGACCTATGTTCAACCATGTCCCACATGCACCCAAATAAATAGCATGAAACTATTCAACTTGACACAACCATATTCACATGTTATGGAACCCTCTCCTCATATATCATTTATGTGAAACCAAACCATTATTCATGAAACAACTTCATAATCCCCTATATGACATAATTGATTCCCATAGTGAAACCATTATCCTATTTGTTTCTCCAAAGAACAGGTAGCCTAATCCATGTTTCTTGTAATCATATTGAATTTTATGTTTACCTCATGATTGAACAATGCTCCATGATTGTTCTAATACCATGTCCCTTCCAATGGTGCCTATGAAGTGGTAACATAAGACCTAGGGGTGAGATAATATTCCTCCCACATCTGATCTGCAAAATGTAAAACTGCATAACTCCACATACTAGTCTTATGATGTTAAACTACAAAACAAAATACTTAAACATTACATAAAAATATGAAATAAACCTGTGTGATAAATACAGGGTGCACCATATAGAATAATCATGGTATTCCACCCTCAGACACTAAGGACCGTATAACTCCACTCTAAAGATGTATTCAGATATTATACCCACATCACCCTTACTCACTAAGGGATAAAGAAACCTCAATTGGAATCTTCCTTGTGTAATCCCCATATGATTTCCCTTGGAAAAATCATATTTTTAAGGAAAAATTGCATGTGTAAGCCCCACTCCATATTTCATCAATGCCCCTTTCCTGACACAATCATCCTTACTACATATAATGAAATAGCATGGATATGTCCAATAACTTGACCATAATCTTCATCATTTAACATGATGGGTATTTATCCATGTCTTTTAAATAGTGTATGTATGATGCCTATCTAAGGTTCAATCATATCATTTCTAAGCTATCTAGGTCTTCCATCATAGGGATATACATCATGTATCTGATTCCATGGGGTTTTCTAATCCACATCACTAAATCCACCTCAAAAAAGAATTTTTGATCAATTGGTATGCTATATGGGAGTGTAATCAAACCACCAAAGGACAAAACTCCATGGTCAACCACCATGGGGTGCTTGATTAACCAAAAATTCTGATCTATCCACACAAATGTAAAACTCTTTTCCAGAACCATCTCAATCTGACATTTGATCCATCTCCAAAATATGTTAAACTCATTCCCCAATTCGTCTCGACTATACATTACTGGTCATCCCCAAAATGATATTAAATTCATGCCCCAAACCAAAAAATATATGATATAATCCATATACACATGATGTCGACCTTTTGACCCAAAACAAAAGACCAACCACATGAAATTAAAATGGGATGGCAATGGTAAAAAACCATTTGTTTCATACTCTACTAGAATAAATTTTCTCCTCTTCTCTATAGTATGTTCTATTTTTAAAACCAAAAATTCCACATATGAGATTCCCTCTTAAGAGAATGATTTATATTTTAACAATGCACCCAATGTCCATAATTTCCTATAGATTCTTAGTGTGACTACTCTCTAGACTAAAGGTTTATGCCTTGTCAATATGGAATCATCTTAATTAACTTGTGTTCACGTAGATATGAAACCTATAATGAGTTCCATAAACATCCATAAAATATATGAGGGAGACCTGAACTAGGGAACATGATCTAATAAGGAATCCTGGGATAGAGGAACCAACATCCATTCATCCTTCTTCAATCATGGGGAATTCATCACCAATGAAAATGATATAATACACCCATATTTTAAAAATAAAAATTTTGTGAAAACAATCAACTTAACACCTATAGGTTCTTAAGGAGTAGGAACATTGATGAGGAAATCTCAGAAAACACCGCTTCTACCACGATGTGTTTTGTGAATTTGACTACCAGGAATCCACGCCTCGTCTCACTCTCTAAGAACATCCCATGAAGGGTAACAGAAACACTTTTCTTCCATTATGAGTAGAAGGGGTCATTATTATTAAAGATATGGACTAACGGTACATAGATCCATCATTTTCTCACCAAAACCACCTCCCTCAAGGGACATGTAGGGAAAATCCACCCATCATTTTGAGAAAAAATCAATTAGGGAGTCTCTACCTACAGTATTTTGATGACTCCACCCCCTACATCTAGGATGTGGTGGATTATAAATTCATGGAATCTGAAACAACTACCCCACATTCTATAAAGAAGGATCTCATCATTCCACACCAACTCCATTACCAAATAGCCCCACAAGTTGAATAATAAGTGTACTTTAACTTTGTAATGTCATTCTAGCCCCGAAGAACCAAACACTAATATCATGGGAAGGATCAGTATAATGCCTGATAAGGAGAATCTTAAATATCTCTAATAGAACCTCTCACCCACAGTGCATCCCACAAAATCCTTACAATATATGAACAATGGTGCATATTCTCCCAATTTGGATCAATAACCCAACATCCGCATAGGAAGGATGGGTTTTATCATTAAATTATTCAAACTACTAACAACCATGAAGGGATAACTGATAATGAAGAGACACAGTACATAAGTACTCCTCAAATTTTCTCTAACCCATGTAAATGATCTTCCTCTTCTTTTAACAGTCAGCATGGAGGCCCTCCACATGTTGTCACTAGTCATAGAGTAGGTCCTCCCTCACCAACACCAACCCAGGTGGAGGACTTCCACACTTCATTGAAAACCAAATTATATGTTGTTCCCACACTTTTGATACCCAGTAGAGAGGTCCTACCCCTAATACGTATTCTCAACCCGGATTTCCTAACAATGTTCAAACCAACTAAGTTTGAGGTCCTCTTCACACCATTATCCAAAGAGTAGGTCCTCTCTATTTTTTAACCAAACATAGAAGATGTCCCCCCACTCTAATGGAATTCAGCATAGAGGCCCTCACAATGTCCCAACATACCAAAATAGTAGTCGTAACCACATTACCAACCACCAGTATGATGTTTCTCCCAATTCCTAAGAGGTTCACATCCCTAAAATTCCATCACGAGGAAGAAGAAGGAACACTCTCTACTAAAGGTGAAATCCAGGGAAATAACAAGTTTTTTGGACCATGTTGGTATTTTAGACTCCAAGATGTAAGACGGTTTGATTATTCACTATCCATCGAAAATACTAAAGTCTAGGGAAGGATCATGAAATCTAAATTTCACCATCTAGGATGCAAACATCCACATGATACTCAGATCTCACCACATGTACTTGGCGATGAAGGATGTTCTGGCCTCTTATAGGGTCTCATAAAGCAACCATCCCATTCACATACAATTTATGTCCTCTCTACCTGTACACAACTTGCAGGTGAGATTTGGGGTTTGGGCTGAATCCATCAGACGGTTAGCACCATGTTGAACCACATATGAATGCTGCTACCCTAGAACATGAGTCAGTTGTTAATACACTATCCTATAGGGATTTGATGATGGAGTTTCTACCACCCCAAGATAATTATTAGATAATAGTGAGTATTTGGCTCATTGAGTGTCTCTTATACAAGTTGACAAGACTAAAAAATGATCCACATCAATACCTCCACCCATTTCTCATCCAGCTTGATTCAAGTATGACCCAATCATGATAATTACCCTTCATTTAAGAAAATATTAATGCAGAGGGTTTTAGGAACTGATTTGTTCTATATAGTGTTTTGGACACCAAAGACACTAATTAATGGCATCCCATGGTCCCTTACCAAGGGATATGATATGTGTTTCTACCGAATCATCTGGACGATGTTTCACGACCTTTGTGATTGTGAGTTGTCCTCTCCCAGAATCCCTAATAAACTCAAATCCATCAACCAATAGTGCAGAAGGGTTGAGATCACAAAACTCCTAGGGTATTAGTTAACCTTCTCTGTAGTCCACTTCAAGAATATTGAAAAAAATTTCCTTTGTGATCCTTACATATCTTTATCAGTTTATAAGAGATGGGTCTCCCTAAATATTTATATGTGGTTGCAGAAAACATGCTGCTCACATTAGCCCTATCATGCAATAACCTCCCCTACCTACTGATGTGAAGGGATTCCCTTGAGGTATTATTATTTAGTAAATATGGTTATCCCAAACCTACCATATGATAAGGGTAATAGAAAATATGATGAAGATCATGAAAGGGAAAACATTTATAAATGGGAATTTTAGTACCATATAGACCGTCTAAAAAGTGTCATTAATAATCAATAAATGATGTATTGTGGCCTAAGGGATCCCTCCAATGATAAATTTTTTTTTCACTCATATACACCATGATAAGTGTAATGAACATGGTGGGACCTTGGATCCAATAAATTTTTCACAAAAAAAACGACACTTAGCATATGGTAGCCTCCTTGATCCGGCAAATTGAGGACCATTAGAGGCTTATCACTAATCTCGTTATTGATTAGTGCGTGAATTAGGGAACTACCCCAAGGGACCCCATTTTTTCTACATAGAAGAAACATTTCCTTCTTGTATATATTCACTCAGTCTTTCCTAGTAATCGCATGAATCTAGTTAAAAAAGAGGAAATAGTGTATTGAAATAGATCATGATATGAGTCCCTGAACCCACATGAGTAGGATATTTACCCTCCTCAAGATCTAAATCATGTCTCCCCATGATTTGGTGAACCCTATCCTCAAGTTCAAGAGACTTTAAATTCATTACTGGTTAGGGAACATTGACAACATAGATATCCTCACCATGATAACTTCATGGTCACTCTCACCACTTTCCTCGAGGCCTTATAGACCCAACTATTGGAAATCCTGCCTAGCGGAAAATCATACTCAGCATGGGTAGACAACATCTGATCACAACTAGTGTTTTGGAATCCCATAATTCTATCATTAAATAGGATGGATGACCCACTGCATCATTTGGAACACTTCATGTCATGAGGGAGGGGGTCCTATGTTGGGAACCCCATAATAGTATGAGGAAGCAAAATATCAGTTTTTTATTGAGATTCAAGAAGAACATGTATTCTTCTGGAAGAGCCAGCTATCCATAGGATTTATTTCTTGGTGGGTATAACTCCATAAGATATTACTATACCTATTCATCTCACCATTCACAAGACAATTATTTATAACCTTTTCATATGTAAACAAAGGATTGATGTGCGAGTTGCACACATTTTTTTCTAGTGTAAAGGCTTCATGTAATCTATAGACATGTCACTATCTAAAGAGAAGGGAATTTTAAAACATCCAGAGTTCAAGAATCCCCAATAATCGAGACACACTAATCTCTATGATCACTGACCACATCACATGATCCTTGGGAATTCCATAAATGAATGATATGTATTCAAATATGGGCTCAAGACCAAGTTTGATCATGGTTTACTCATGTTGGGAGACATCCCAACACAGGTGACCATTATCTCCATTGACCCTAACAAGAATATTAAGCGTTCATGTGAATGAGATTTTTCTTCTATCCATGGGACTTAATAGTATTACGAGTGGTTAGATCAATGAGATGTTTCTCTTACCCAACGTTCTATCCATGCCCACCTAATTAAGACAAATCATCATATGGTATCCAAAATTCCCCCAGTTTCTACTTCTATATCTATGTCACATCCTTTTAAATCTCGTAACAATAGGATATGGGAGCTTAACGGAAACCAAAGACTCTCGCCGGTTCCAAATCCATCTCTTGCCCTCAGTGATTTCAGCATTTATGATTATTGAACTACACAATGTATAAAACTAAACATGGATGAACTCACACATGATTATAAAGATTATTAATACATGATTTACATCAAGATGGTAGACCACTCTATGATGCCCAAAAATTAGTAATACCAATTAATCCACATGGATTCCTCAATCCTACACCATCATAGAAAAGGTGACTGACACGAAAGAATCAAGAATTATTATCCCATCGCCTCAAATTGATCAATGAATTATAATGTGACATAGAATTTGGTTTTTTAAAAAGTAGAAAAGGTATTGTATTCCTACCCTATCCTATCAATAATGCCTCAACAATTAACTCTGTTAGTTTACCATGAAGATGAGCTATGACTGTGATGTAGCTAGTCCACTCTAACCAAATCCATGATTTTTCAAATGGAAAACTAATCATCAATGGTTTCCTATCAGTTCATCTAGAAAATATTATGATATTTCCATCAATATCCCAAACCAATTTGTTCATCAAAAATCATCTATTCCCCCCCCCCACCACGGTGTGACCCCCCTTAGGAAAAACCATTCCATTTTCATAGAAGTATGAACTGTTAATGAACCATAAAAGAATAAACATGAGGCTTTAAATCCTTTATTTCTTTATATTGTTATAATGAAATTCTATATACCATTGAGAATTTATTAAAATCCCACTCCATTTGGAAGATGAGTTAGTTTTCACAAAGACTATTGTGTAGAGGATGTTGAGCAAGAAGAATGCCCAAATGTAATATCAATCCCATGGGAGGATATGGGTGACATTATATAGTGGAACATATACCCATTTAATATCATATAAAATTTCAATGGTGTGGATATCCACTGCTACTTAGTGTAAATTATTTTTGGGATCAACCTCATCATCACAATGATACTTCATATGCTATGGATGAACAAAGGAAATATGACTCCCTCTTACCAAATAATTCATGGTTATGATAGAAATGAGTAAAAACCATGTGGTATGATTCAGTGGAAGACCCATTTTTGTGGTTTCATATCAACTCTCAAATTAATGTTATTCTCATAGGATAATACCCACAAAGTAATGCTGGGTTGGTCCTAGATTTCTTTTAATGTAGCAATCACCACCTAGAATGACATGTTCCTGAAAAATTTCCTCAATCGTCATGTAGGGATAATCCATGGTGATGTATATCCATTTGACTCCTTTAAATCCCAATATATATATTTTTTCTTCAATAAGAGAGAGGTGATTAGGTTCATAAAAATGAGGCTAATCACACCCATTATATGACAACCACTACAGCCAATCCATTGGTGGAATTGGATGAAGATTTCAATCTCCAAATACATTGGATGGAGCACACAATGACAGGCCTATGATTTTGATATTTCATATTAAGAAAAGGTATATTTCATTACAAAAAATAATGATCACCCATTAATTAACACATACCATTACAGAGGATAAGTCTGGGTGATACCTGAAGCCCCCACTCATATGTGGTATAATGTTGTTCCCCCTACATTGACCATTTCAGGTAATTCCAACATGTTCCACAATGTTGGCTTGATTTAATGGAATTAAACTCCCCACCATTTCATTGAAATAAAAAATAGACCTTTCCATCAATGATCTGATATAATTGTTTTAACAACCTATGATTTCACAATACTAATAGAGAATGAACCCCTAGGTGGAGATAATTTGTCTACCCATGTAAGAACTAGTTCTCCCCCTTAGTTAGCATGTTGGAATTAATGACCTATTATTGATTCTATAGCCTTATAAAATGAGGAGGATTTAGAATATTCTCCTCCCACAATTTAAGAAGGAGTCTCCACCACCATGGATGAGTTAATTCAGGTGAACCTTGGTACCATGGAATATCTAATACTAATGTTATTCGTTGTAGTCAAGCCTCTAGAGGGGAAGTAATAGTAAGTGGATTTCGAGATTCTACATAATGATGTTTTTTGTTGGATATATGTAGAAATGAAAGGAATAGAAACTTATGTATCTATTCACAGTAAGGTACTCCCAGGTTTCCATCATGGGTTTATATAGCATCTCATAAAGCTGAACAATTACCATGGTTCAATGGTTGAGGATAAGAATGATAATATTATCAAAGAAAATTTATTCATGGTTGTTAGGTACCCAAATTGGATACTAAATATCAGACCTATTAAGAAGAAGAAGAGATATATGAAGGTTTATACCAACTTTTGTGACCTCAACTGACACTTTCTAATGTATGACATTCCCTTTCTAGTGGTATTTCTATTGGTTGATGCTACAAATAATATCTAGGACCCTCTTTAATGAATGGATACTCAAGGTAAAATTAGATCTATATGGACCCTAAAGATGAGGACTCTACCACCTTCTAGAAGTTGAAAGAGACCATCTACTATCAGGTAATTCCATACAACCAAAAAAATTTAGAGGCTACATATCTATAATCAATGCATTTAATCAAATTCTTTGGATTTTGGAGTAATTATTTGTAGATAAAATTTTGGTCAAATCCCTCTAGCATCAGAACCATCTCAGAGACCTTCATAATGTTTTTTCCTCTTCTAATCCCAATTAATGAGGACAACTCCTTCAAGTGGGTTTTTGGGGAATCCACTATGACTTTTATCAACATCATCACATGATACAGAATCATTCAGATCAAACTGAATAAGGTCAACCCTTTAATGGAATGCCTTCCCCAAAAAAACATTAATAAATAGAAGGCCTCTAAGTCAACTAATGCTACATACATCAATATGTCATGATTATGTCCAAAAATTGTATTATATTTTTGGATAAAATTATTAAAGGTAAGTTTTACCAATGGGATGAGAAGTGACAAAATGTGTTTCAAGAAATTGTGTATTATGTTATATAGCCTATGGTTTTGATTCCACCCATCTCAGGGAATCCTATGGTCCTATACTTGAATAACCTAGAATTTTCCTTGGGTCCCTTATACCTCAAGAGAATAACATGGTAAGGTAATATAGTTTATACTACCTCAGTCACATGCTCCTTGAAATTTATCCATGATACTCCCCCATCTTGAATAAGAGACTCACCAAAATTTATGTAGTGCATAAATTGTGGCACTATCTACCACATCATGAGATATTTTTAGTTTACAATGTGTATTACTTTATGTATATCTTGAATTTCCCCAGGTTTATGGGATGACTTGTGCGCTAGGTAACGGTCATTTATCCATTCTATTTTAGGTTCATTCAATAAAAATAAATCAACGATCAGGTATTTGAGAACTTCTTGCCCACTCATCATGACCCTGAAGAGATTCAACGGGAGGTTGATTTCCCAGATGAGGCTCTCCCCTGAGTGGATTTGGTTATGCTGTGTTGGTAGATTAATTTCAATATTTCCTTTGAAGTCTGATTAGCAGTAAGCTCAATAATCCCAGGATAGACATATTAGTCTACGGTATCATCTTCATCACTAATGTGTAGGCCACCCTATCAAACATGTTCCTATTGTCAGAATGCTACACTAACATCAAGGTAGAGTATCAGGACCAGATTACTAGTCTCGTATTGTCCCTCGAGTGTGATGAACCTAATTAAATGTTTAGGTATATTTTAAGATAGTATTGAAATACATTAATTTTTAATAAATCATTAGAAATACATATCTTGTGCCCCTACTAGATTTCACTCATTAGTTGATGTCCCAGTTTCCCGCTCCTTTGAAAGTGACTCACATCCTTTGGTTGCAAAATGGTGACACTGACAACATGGAAATGAAAGTCATGTCTCTAGTTGAACCTGGCATGTTGATTTAAATATATATGTGTCACATCATAGGGTCATTTCCCTTGATATTTTATATGATAATTACATAAAATAGGGAAACCAAGTGGTTTGTGTCACGTCTACATCAGTACCCTAAATATTCTCCATAATATAATAGAAATTCAATTTAACAACTTCATTAATTGAGAACCTCATACATGGAGTTATTTATCCATACCTAGATGATCATGAATTATTTAATTGGTGTCCAGTGCAATTCACACTCCAGAGTGGGCCTAACAATGAACCAACCCTCTAAAAATCTGGGTTTCTTGAAGTTCTCCTTCTTTTAATGTAAGGATATGATATTACCAAGGTTATTAAAGAAGTACTTATCATTTACTATTATGCTCACCAGGAATGATTTAAACACTCCCTCTAGATTCAAAGGTTTGGATACTTCTGGCCCACAATGGTCCACAACTTCATTGACTACTCCAAGAGGTTTCATGCATGTTTGATCAAACTCCTCTTTGTGTATCGACCACCAGATCCAATACACCCAACAAATTATTATTTTCATTTTTATGAATGGGTAAATGATATAGTAGGGTCGTACCTTTTACTGACTTCTTTCCAGTTCATGTTCATTTTGACCCCAATAGATTTCTTCTCCAAGAGGATTGATGTTATTCCCCTCAAATATGTTAAGTCTTGATAAATGATTGAGTGCATAAAATCCCACATCATCCATCAATTCATATTTAATCACACTATTCTCGCCAACAAAAATAGCATCTTCAATGAAACTAAGCTAAAGGGATTATACGCGATGTAAAATATTCAGTCCAACCATACATCTCTATAGTATGAATAGTAAAATTCATATATTTTGGTGTTCAATAAGAGCCTCTATAACATTATACACAAAATGGTGGGTCAAAAAAAATATTTGATAACGAAATGCTTCTCATAACCCTTTGGGACTACTGTAAGACAACACAAAATTCCACCTAGGTGACCCCATACTCCCATGTGTATGGAAAAGAGGAAGTCAAAACCATTGAGATACAGATTCCATCGCTATAAATAACTATCATCAACTAGAAGACATGAAAATGTGGTTGAATTACAATGATATGAGAAGGAACCCCCTTAAAAGAATAGGAAATAGGCCTTTCACAATCTAAAGAGGTACTAGAACATGATAGATAGATAATTCAACAAGAAGGTTCTCCTCCACTAATTTCTCTAGTTCGACGTAGTGTTGTCTCATAAAATGACAATCTCCAGATTGTAGGTTTCAATAATTAATCTAGAAAACAGATATGAAGTGTTGGAAAGTGAAGGGATAGATCAAGATCATGATGTATCCGAAGAAGAGAGATTAAATTAATATCGCAGTTTCCAAATGGTAGAACATTGTGATGAGTCTTCTTATATTTTCTCAGAAGGTAGTGCTGATGAAATCATTGGAAACTGGATACTCGTTTTTAGGATGAGGAAGGGATAAAGAGGATATAGAGAACTAGGGAGCTGTATCATGATTAAAGGACCAAAATCAAATCTTTGAAAGGTCCACTCACACTTACCACATCCAATATAGATAGTATCGGAAAAATAATGAATCTTAAGGAGTAGTAACATTTCATGTTAGAGGATTTCAAGGTGTGATTATATAATCTAACATGGTCTACACTGATCGGGATGAGGATATAAGAAAATGCGAGTTATGGAAAATTAATATTCAATCCCAGGAATAATTTTTGGAGGAAATTCTTCTGGTCAATTCCTTGAAATTGGGAGTTGATAATATGCCTAAGATATTGTTATGTGTGGATAGTAATATGGTCTAGATAGAGTGGATCGAAAATCATGATTTTATCATGGTAATAAAATTAGATTTATGGAAATTAAAAATAGCAGTGAAAATATAGACATAGGACAATACAATTTATTAGTTTTAATACCTTATAAATGATGATTTGGATTTAGATGTAAATTGAATTCTTTTGAAATTACATATTAATAATGTGTCTAATTTTGTTAAAATATAATTAACTAGTTATTCTATCTCTTATTATGATTGATGATTTTTTATTTTAGTTTCATTGGTTCTCACTTTCCCTTAAAAGTGGTTTCAAAATAAAAATGTATTTTTTGATCAAAAAGGTCTATTCCAAAAGAGCATACTCTTTGATCAAAATGGATGGAGAGCATATCACACATACCACCAACACCATGTTTCACATGAAATAATTTACATGTGGAGAGAAATATATATAAAATGTGTGACTATAAACTAGAATAAAATGTATCAGAATCAAGAAGTTAAACAATGTGTGATTCTTATCAAGAATATATTGTCTTCCTTTGTCCCCCCTTGTCCCTCGATTCATTTCGGTATGGTCACTCTTATGCACTACACATATCGTCTTGATAATGTCACCTTATCAAGGGGGAAACCCAATAACATTAATGTAAGAGGTCCATTAGTATGGTATACAAGACCATTATCTAGGATTCACAATCTGATCATTAAGACCTTATACAAAAATACACCCTATGGTCCATGCAACAAAACCATAAACTATTTCCCACAGCTCAAAGAATTAAAAACATAAACTATTTGTAAGCACTATAAGTTAAGGTGTGTGGCTTTAAAATATGAATATGGTTGTCCTTAACACATAACATCAAATGGGTTTTTCCCCATTATTATACATGGATTTCTCTAAATAAGATATTATCTTTAACCCATCTAAAACCAGGATGCCTCATATGATATGTACAACATGTTAAATAAACCATAAACAATAATCTGGACACGGGATGTCCAATAAAATTCAGGAGATCCCTCAATTTCCTCTCCAAATAGGATTATTCATACCAGCATCAGTATCCTACCTTACCGTGTTCTATAAATATATGTGGCTTTGTTACATTCCTTAGGGGATATATTGCAACACCCGAACATCTAAACTCCATATCCTAACAAAAATTTTCATACCCTTGGAACCATTTTCCCTAGTTACGGTCCAAACATCATGACCCTAAATTGCATGAAGTTCATATCAAGTAGAGCATGTGGTACACAAGATCCCCTAGATCAACATAGTTTTTCCAAACTCTATTGAGTCATACAAACACCCTTGAGGCCAATATCATCCCTAGTCCAATAAACATGATGATAAAATGTTTTTACCACTCCCCGGGTCCAAGCATTATGTAACACCCGAGACTTTTAAGAGAAATATTTGGTTTTTAAATCATCAAAGGAATATTTCACTACACACAACACTAGATTGTCTTTCTTTACACGCAATCGCGGCCTTCCTCGATAGCTTGCGTCGTACGCAATACCGAGTTTCACTAAACAACGATAGGCTATTAAAATATTATTAAAACTATTTGTTATGAAATGTAATAACCACCATTTGAAATTATATAAATTTTATTTTTCAAAATGGACTTCATTAATGGATTTGGAATATTGAAATTATCCTAGGGTGAAATTTTGGTATTTTTCTGAAAACTTTCAATTTTTGATGAATAGTGAAACCACTAAGTGGTAGTTAAAAAATTGAATTTTTCATAAAACTTAATTTTACTGCTTCTGTGAGTGGAATTTCAAAAATCAAAGAGACACGGTTGATGTCAGTAAGTAAAATGTGGTTCAATGAGATGAAAATAATTTTTTGGTGAATAGTAACTTTTTTACTTTTATTTACCACGGTTAAAATTAAATAGGGCAATTAAGGGTAAAAACGATATTATTATTACCCTAACACATGTCCTAATTCCATTTTATAAGTGTAATTCGACCAAAAACAACCTTAGGAATAAAATATGACCATTTAGGCCCAATTGGATTAGATTAGAATATTTATTATCAATTTACTTAACGAAAGGTTAAAATAGTTAAAATCAATGTTTAATAAGTAAACCACTTATAATATAGGGTTATACATAAGATAAATTAGACTATAAATATTCATTAGAAAGCTACAAGTATTTCCAACATAATGGTATTTTTTTAAAATTTTTAGACATTGAATAATTTAATTTATTTATGACACAACTATGATGTAGTAATTATCTTATTAATGAAATATTGACATAATTGATGTTATAAATACCCGAATAAATGTAACTTGAGACTTTTGATGAATTAAAATAATTTTATAGGTTAATATGACATGTTAGTATTGATTTAATTAAGTTTTTTCGGAATATCATTCTGATATAAGTTTACCAAAAATCAATTGCTAAATAGTGTCAAAATTAACATAAAATAGTTTTTAAAACAAATATAATATTATTAATTGTTATTTTATTCCTAAAAATATAATATTGGGCAAAATGAAATAGATAAGTTTATATATATTAATAATAAACAACTTGGTGTTCGTTTGGCTTGTTATAGTATGTTTATTAACCTTATAGTGTAAGAACACAAGAAGACATGGTAAAAGTAAAATTATTTAACTTAATGTTAAATCTAAATGATAAGGTTATAATAGGAACCAAAACTTGTCTAAATTCTATTGGATGAGATTATTTCGACCCATCCCCACCTTATCTTAGAAATAAATCAATTTGGAGCTATTTAAAACCGAATTTGACTTTATAATAAAATAATATTTTTTTTTATTCCAAAGGTGCCCCTCCCATCCCTTATAAAAGGGAACCTCCTCCCTCTCTTCCTCACAACACTTTGTGCCTTCAAGATCTGACAACCCCTACCAATTTATTCTCTCCAATTCCCTAGAGACATCCTAGAGGTCCTGGTCTTCTTCGGATACCAATTTTAGTGCCCTAAAAGGAGGTCTCAAAGAAGCGCTTCAAAGAATAGGTAATGCCCGTTACCGATTCTGTCATCTTTATTTCTTCTTCCACTTCTTCTTCTTTAGTTGCTTCATCATGAAGTAATAAAATAAGTATCAATCATATAATTATATGTTATTATAATTATGAAACAAACCTATTTCACCATCTATCCATCCTACGGAAAATGAAATCACCGCACGTGCGTACGTACGGAATACCGTCTCCACACCGTGGTGTAATCTATTTTCCCCCACAACCATACTTGGATGGGTATAATGGTGTAAAGAATGAATATATATGATTATTGTAAATTGTTATTGATTCTGAAATAGTGTACATACACTCCAATATAATTCCACGATCATGGGAACGATATCATCGCTCGTGTGTACGTATGGAATACCATCTCCACGATCTGATGCGACTCGTTCTACATGATCTTCATTGCATAATGATTATATAAATGAATTGAATTAATGAATATGATATATATTACAATAATACCATTCTGTAAATGAGGTATCTATAACCTAAAAATAATAATAAGAATTTATTCGACAAAACACGCATAAGAACAAAAAGTAATAAACACCCGAATAACAAGTAGTAATGAAATATTACTAATAATAATCTAATAATATGACCATATATGATATCATAACAATTAGTATGATTCTGTAATAAGTCAATGACATTATTTAAATCATTATACAAGAGGTTCAGACACTTACGAAGTAAATTGGACCTAAGGTAAGGGAAATATCACAATCACATTTTTCTCCGAGATTGTTTATACTTTGGAATTTACTGGGGAGTATTTTATCATCCAAATCCATGTTTCCTCAATATGTAATATTATTTCCATCCACCTACAATTTTTTAAATACAATTTTACCCTTCGGTGAGTTTTTAGTAAAAGATATGAAAGGAATCTTTTGTCGTTTTTCATACGAGGTACTTTTTGGCTTTTCCGACAAAAGTACGAGAAGAATGTTTTTTTAACTTATATGGCATGAATGGATTTTTAAAAAATTATTTCCAAGAAAAATCCTTTACATGTTTCATGTTTATTTTTAATCAACTTCTTTTAGCGTAGAATTTTATGACATGTTAAGAATGGAAAAGTGTTTTTGAAGTAGAAAGGATATTTTCCTCAAGAATGGAGTTCAAGCGTTTTATCAAAATTATTTTCCATATAAGATAATAAAGAGTTATGTTTTTATCCCTATTATTAAATTGATTTGATTATGTTGTGATGGAATTATTTTTATGAATTCCTTTATCTTATATGAGTTGTTTTAGAAAGTCACGATGTTTATGATTCTCATTTTTATTACATGGGTTATGCTATGATGTATGGTTTATGATTTTGTGGCACACATATGAATGGTATCATTATGAGATGGGTGGGACCTATATCTCCCTCCAATGCATTGGGTAAAGATTTTATATCTCATGAGATAGACATGTCTAGAATGGCAGGTTAAACCAGTCCAGTGAAACAGGACTGGAACAAGGAGTGAACTCAGTTCAGAAATGGTCTTTTTCTGCTATGATAGTCTTGGGAATGAGTCTTGACTACAAAGAAATGATTCTCTATGATTATGTGTGTATTCCACAAAGTTTCTTGTTTTAATTTATGAGTATTGGGATTACATTTCACTACTATGACTTATCCCATGTTATGAAATTATGATCTCTTTTGCAGGTTAAGATTTCCAAAAGTTATGTTCTTATGAATATGATGTGATTGATATTTCTTTTGGTTACCCTTTCTGAGCATTTGATCTCAACCTTTTGTATGCTTTCTTTCCCCAGGTCAGGAAGAAGGTTATTAAGTAAAATCGTCCAAAAGGGACTATAGATATGATGAAATAAATGGGAGACAGTGTAGACGCTTTATGAACCAGTTGTTTATGTTTCCCAGTTTCTAAATAATATATACTTATACGGTCATTTCTTGGTTTTGTTATATGTTGTAATAAGTGTGCTTCAATTTTGAATTAATAACAATGTATGTAAACTATGGGTTGTTATAGTTGGTATCAGAGGAAAGGTATAGTCAACCTTTGGAAACTAGGATGTGAAAGCCTTAGTAATAACCCTAAGGATAATTCTAATCATAGAACAAAATCTTGGTGTTTTAGAAATGAAAATGAATAACCTAGGATAAGACCTTAAGTGTGAAATTTTATTCTTGATTATGTGGTTTTCCTATTATAATTAGTGTTGCTCACACTATTCTTCTTGGTTTTAGTCAATGGCTGGATCCCGAAGGAACCGTGTTAATGTGGAATGCGACGGGAAATGCAATGATTGTCCCCCTGAGCAAACAAACGTTATGGGATCTGGAATGAAAAATCTTGTAGCCATGCTCACACAACTTTCTTAAGCTATAAATCATGAAGGACTTCCAAACAAGCAAAGGAAGGAGCAACATTCTGTTGAATCCTTCATGAGGAAGCGTCCACCTTCATTCAGTGGGTCCACTGATCAATTAATTTCTGAACAATGTATTAGTACAACTGAAAAGATATTTTTAGTTCTTCAATGTTCTGAACATGATAAAGTCATCCTAGCGGTGTATTGTTTGGAAGTAGATGCTGATCAATGGCAGAATCTTATCAAGAATACGATTCAAAGAGATGAAATTGAGTCCATGGAATGGGACGAGTTCAATAACTTATTTTTCAATAAGTACTTCCCTCATATTCTCCGAACAAAGATGGAGAAAGTGTTTCTTGAACTGAAGTAAAAGGATGATGAATCTGTTGGTACCTATGAAGCAAATTTTACAAGCCTTGCAAGGTAAGCTTCTGGTATTATTATCCAACCTGAGAGAAAGATCGGTCAATTCTTTAGTGGCTTAAAACCAATTCTTTGAAGGGTGTTATCCATAAGGGACTTAAATAGCTACGAGGAAATCGTTCGATGTTCTCTCAAAGTCAAGATGAAGATTGGAGTAACCCATCAGTCATATGGTTTTGATAAGAAGAGGAAAATGGAATTCAAAGGAAAATCTAAAGAGCACACTGAAAAGAAGATGAGCTTTCCCTTATGCTCAATGTGTGGAATGAAACATGGAGGGAGTTGTCTTAAAGGGACAAGTAAATGAATCAAATGTGTAAAGGAAGGTAATCGGGCATTTGAATGCGCAATGATGGGAAGAAGATGTCTAGTGATGCAAACAAAAGAAGGGATACACAAAATGAAACTACTACACGTCAATGTTTCAAGTGCAAGGAGATGGACCATTTTTCCAATAAATGCCCTAATCCAAGGGTTGTTGATGATGATCAGAATCAACAAAATCTTAAGGCTAAAGAAAAAGAAAAGTCACATGAAATTTCCATCAGCGATGTGGAGTACGATAATGATGTGGTGAAAGGTACACTTACCATCCACTCTAATGTAGAAAATGTTTTATTTGATTCTGGATCCACCCAATCTTTTATTTCTGAAGATTTTTCTTAGGGTATCACCATATTACCTCAACAATTAGATGTTGAGTTAGCTGTGACAACACCTAATGGCACAACAGTCGAATCAAAAGTTTATAATTCTTCTCTGATTGAAGTTTGTGGGAAAGTGCTTCCTTCAAATCTTGTGATCCTTACTATAGTGGAATTTGATGGGATTCTTGGAATGGATTGGATTTCTTTATATGGAGATCATATCAATTTCCAAAGGAGGGTAGTGACATTTCAAATTCCAGATCAATCTATGATCGTCTATCGATGCATGGATGAACATAACCTTCCAGTGGAAATTTCTTCCATATTATGGGTCTTGATTCCACTAAATGAAGGTTATTTATCCCAAATGGTTGGTGAGAAACTCATGATTAAGAATATGCCCATTTTACGGGAGTTTGATGATGTCTTTCTGGAGGAATTTCCGGGTCTTCCACCAAATCGTGAAGTTGAGTTTTCAATAGAACTCGTACCGGGTGATTTGCCTATTTCAAAGACACCTTATAGAATGGCCACAATTTAGTTGCAGAAATTGAAGAAGCAACTCCAAGAGAATCTTGATAAGGGGTTCATACGCCCTAGTGCATCACC
Source organism: Viscum album (assembly GCA_963277665.1). NCBI lineage: Eukaryota > Viridiplantae > Streptophyta > Magnoliopsida > Santalales > Viscaceae > Viscum > Viscum album. Next base: position 1,043,442,491 of record OY728135.1, on the reverse strand, counting down.
ATGGGGAGTACCTGTTCTGTTTGTTAAGAAGAAAGATGGATCAATGAGACATTGCATTGATTATCGAGAACTTAACAAGATCACTATAAAGAACAAATATCCTCTCCCACGCATTGATGACTTATTTGACCAACTATGCGGAGCTCAATACTTTTCCAAGATTGATCTTCGTTCAGGGTATCATCAATTAAGGGTCAAATGAGAGGATATACCAAAGACGGCTTTCCATACAATGTATGGACACTATGAATTTATAGTGATGCCATTTGGTCTTACTAATGCCCCTGCTATCTTCATGGATCTGATGAATAGAGTCTTTAGGGACTATCTTGATTAGTTTGTGGTAGTCTTTATAGACGATATTCTTGTATATTCAATGAGCAAGGAAGATCATGAAGAGAACTTGAGAATTATATTGAAGACCTTGAGAAAGGAGACACATTATGCCTAATTTAGCAAGTGTGAATTTTGGCTTCAAAAAGTTGCATTTTTTGGTCACATAATCTCAAAAGAGGGGATATCTATGGATCCAGCAAAAACAGAGGTTATTGAAAGATGGTTGAGACCAACAACAGTAACTGAGATCCAAAGTTTTCTTGGTTTGGCTAGATATTATCGACGTTTTGTGAATGATTTTTCATGATTATCTAATCCACTCACCAAGTTGGCTCGGAAAGGAGTTAAGTTTGTTTGGATGGAAGAATGTGAAGAGAATTTCAAGGAGTTGAAAAAAAGATTATCCAGTGCACCTGTGCTCACACTGCTTTATAGTGGAGAAATGATTGTGATCTATAGTGATGCATCCAAGAAGGGATTGGGGTGTGTTCTTATGCAAAATGATATGGTGATAGATTATGCCCCACGAAAGTTGAAAATCCATGAGAAAAATTACCCAACTCATGATTTGGAGTTAGTTATGGTAATCATTGCATTAAAGATTTGGAGGCATTATCTTTATGGTGAAAGGTATGGTATTTAAACTGATCATAAAAGTTTAAAGTATATTTTCACACAAAAGGATCTGAAAATGCGCCAAAGAAGACGGTTGGGGCTGATTAAGGATTACGAATGTTCAATTCATTACCACCCCAGGAAAGCAAACAAGGTGGCAGATGCATTAAGTCGACAAGACCATGCTAGCTTATCCATGATGAGGATCACAAAAGATCCAATATTTATGGATTTACAAAGGATGGATCTTGGAATTTTAATGGAAGGGGGAAAATTGTATCATTCTCAAATGAATGTTCAACCATCTATACATGTGAAGATTAAAGAGGCACAAAAAGAAGATGTCGAGTTACAAAAGAAGGTGAGAAATATTCCTGAATTCAACATTGATTGTGATTGGGTAATACAGTTCAGGAATCGGGTTTGTGTTCCTCCCATTCCAGAATTAAAGAAGGAGCTGCTGGATGAGGCTCATAGTTCTTCATTCTCTATTCATCCTGGAAGCACGAAGATGTATAGGGACCTGAAAGAGTACTTCTGGTGGGATGGCATCAAAAGAGATGTTGCTAAATATGTCTCTCGATGCTTGGTCTATCAGCAAGTTAAAGCTGAGAGACAGAAGTCTAAGGGGATGTTACAACCATTACCCATACCCGAATAGAAATGGGAAAACATCACTATGGACTTTGTCACAAGACTTCCTAAAACATCCAAAGAAATAATTCTATATGGGTCATAGTTTACCGTCTTACAAAGTCTGCACACTTCATTGCTATTAGAGAGGATTTCTCTCTGGATCAGCTTTCTAGGATATATGTAAAGGAAGTGGTAAGATTTCATGGAGTACCACTTTCTATTATATCTGATCGGGATCCGAGATTTACCTCGAAGTTCTGGAGAAGTCTTTAGCATACTCTAGATACAGAGTTGAGTTTCAGCCAAGCTTATCATCCTCAGAAAGACGGTCAGTCTGAGAGAAAAATTCAAACTCTAGAAGATATGTTGAGAGCTTGCTCTATGGATTTCAAAGGTGGTTGGGATCAACACCTACCTTTGGTGGAACTTTCTTATAATAATAGCTTTCACTCCAGTATTCAGATGGCTCCTTATGAAGCTCTCTATGGAAAGAAATGCAGGACTCCAACTTGCTGGGATGAAGTTGGGGAAAGAAATCTATTAGGACCTGATCTTGTTGATGAGATGGTAGAAAAGGTCTGATCTATTCAATAACACATAAGAGAAGCTCAAAGTCGATAGAAAAGTTTTGCTGACAACCGAAGAAAAGACCTAGAGTTTTAAGTGGGTGATAAAGTGTTCTTATGAATATCTCCCTCGAAGAGGGTCATGAGATTTGGAAAGAAGGGGAAGTTGAGCCCTAGATATATCGGTCTTTTCGAAATACTGGATCGTGTTTGAAAGGTAGCTTACCAATTGGCGTTTCCACCAAATCTCTCTCAAGTTCAAAATGTGTTCTATGTATCTCTCCTAAGAAAGTACATACCTGATCCTCCACATGTACTCAGCTCAGAAGTTGTACCGCTGGAGCAAGATCTTTCTATTGAAGAAAAACCGATAGATATTTTGGATCATAGCGAAAAAGTCCTATGGAACAAGGCCACTCGCTTGGTGAATGTTTTATGGAGGAACCACCAATTAGAAGAAGCTACATGGGAGCTTGAGGATATGATGAGGAAGAGGAATCCTCATCTGTTTGTTACAAAGTGATGAATTTTGAGGGAGAAATTCATTTTAAGGGGGGTAAGATGTAACACCCATGACATTTATGAGAAATATTTTGTTTTTAAATCATCAATGTAATCTTTCACTACACACAACACTAGATTGGCTTGCTTTACACGCAATCACGTCCTTCCTCGATAGCTTGCATCGTACGCAATACCGAGTTTCACTAAACAACGATATGCTATTAAAATATTATTAAAACTAGCCATTATGAATAGTAATAACCAATTTTTGAAATTTTATAAATTTTATTTTTCAAAATGGACTTCATTTTAGGATTTGGAATATCGAAATTAGCCTAGGGTGAAATTTTCATATTTTTCTGAAAACATTCAATTTTTGATGAATAGTGAAACCACTAAGTGGTAGTTAAAAAAACTGAATTTTTCATAAAACATAATTTTACCGCTTCTATGAGTGGAATTTCAAAAATCCTAGAGACACGGTTGATGTCAGTAAGTAAAATGTGGTTCAATGAGATGAAAATAATTTTTTGGTGAATAATAACTTTTTTCTTTTATTTACCACGGTTAAAAGTAAATAGGGTAATTAAGGGTAAAAATTATATTATTATTACCCTAACACATGTCCTAATTCTCTTTGATAAGTGTAATTCGACCAAAAACAACCTTAGGAATAAAATATGACCATTTAGGCACACTTGGAAAGATTAGGACATTTATTATCAGTTTACTTAATGAAGGGTTAAAATAATTAAAATCAATGTTTAAAAGGTAAATAATTTATAATATGGGTTTATACATAAGATAAATTCGACTATAAACATTAATTAGAAAGATAAAAAGATTTCCAACATAATGGTATTTTATTTATAATTTTTAGACAGTAAATAATTAAATTTATTTATGACACAATGATGATGCAGTAATTATCTTATTAATAAAATATTGACAGAATTGATTATATAAATACCCAAATAAATGTAATTTGAGACTTTTTATGAATTAAACTAATTTTATAAGTTAATATGACATGTTATTATTGATTAAATTAACTATTTTTTGAACTAATCATTCTGTTATAATTTTAACAAAAATAAATTACTAAATAGTGTCAAATTTGAACTAAAATAGTTTTAAAAACTAATATTATATTATTAATTGTTATTTTATTCCTTAAAATCTAAGGTTCTTCCAAATGACTTATATAAGGTTATATATATTAATAATAAACAACTTGGTGTTCGTTTGGCTTGTTATAGTAAGTTTATTAACCTTATAGTGTAAGAACACAAGAAGACACGGTAAAAGTAAAATTATTTAACTTAATGTTAAATCTAAATGATAAGATTAAAATAGGAACCTAAAATTGTCTAAATTATATTGGATGAGAGTATTTCGACCCATCCCCACCTTAGTTTCTAAATAAATCAATTTGGAGCTATTTAAAACCGAATTTGGCTTTATAATAAAATAATATTTTTAGTTATTCCAAAGGTGCCCCTCTCCTCCCTTATAAAAGGGCACCTCCTCCCTCTCATCCTCACACCTCATTGAGCCTTCAATCTCGGAAAAATCCTACCAAGTTCTTCTCTCCAATTCTATAGAGACATCCTAATGGTCCTAGTATTCTTCAAAGAGCAATTTTAGTGCCCTAAAAGGAGGTCTCAATGAAGCGCTTCAAAGAAGAGGTAATGGCCGTTACCGATTCTTTCATCTTTATTTCTTATTCAACTTCTTCGTCTTTAGTTGTTTCATCATGAAGTAATAACATCAGTATCACTCATATACTGATATGTTATTATAAGTATTAACCAACCCTATTTCACCATCTATCCATCCTACGGAAAATGAAATCACCGCGCACGCGTAGATACGGAATACCGTCTCCACGCCGTGGTGTAATCTATTTTCCACCACCACCATACTTGGATGGGTATAATGGTGTAATGAATGAATATATATGATTATTTTAAATTGATTTAGATTATGAAATAGTATACATAAAATTCAATACAATTCCACTATCATGGGAACGATATCATCGCTCGTGTGTACGTACAGAATACCGTCTCCACGATGTGATGTAACTCGTTCTACATCATATTCATTTTATATTGATTATATAAATGAATTGAACGAATTAATAGGATATATATTACACTAATACCATTCTGGAAATTAGGTATCTATAACCTAAAAAAAAGAATAAGAATTTATTCGACAAAACATGCATAAGAACAAAAAGTAATAAACACCCGAATAACAAGTACCACTGAAATATTACAAATAATAAGCTACAAATATGACCATATATGATATCATAACAATGAGTATGATTCCGTAATAAGTCAATGACATTATTTAAATAATTATACAGGAGGTTCGGACAATTACGAAGAAAATCACACCTAAGGTAAGGGAAATATCACAATCTCATTTTTATCCGAGATTGTTTATACTTTGGAATTTACTGGGGAGTATTTTATCATCCACATCCATGTTTCCTCAATATGTAATATTATTTCCATCCACCTACAATTGTTTAAATCCAATTTTACCCTTCGGTGGGTTTTTAGTAAAAGATATGAAATGAATCTTTTGTCATTTTTCATACGAGGTACTTTTTGAAATTTCCGACAAAAGTACGAGAAGAATGTTTTTTTAACTTATACGGCATGAATTGATTTTTAAAACATTATTTCCAAGAATATTCCTTTACATGTTTCATGTTTATTTTTAATCAACTTCTTTTAGCTTATAATTGTATGACATGTTATGAAATGAAAAGTGTTTTTGAAGTAGAAAGGATGTTTTCCTCAAGAATGGAGTTCAAGCGTTTTATCAAAATTATTTTCCATCTAAGATAATAAAGGGTTCTGTTTCTATCCCTATTATTACATTTATTTGATTATGTTGTGATGGAATTATTTTTATGAATTCATTTATCTTATATGAGTTGTTTTATGATGTCACGATGTTTAAGATTCCCATTTTTATTACATGGGTTATGCTATGATGTATGGTTTATGATTTTGTGGCACACATAAGAATGGTATAATTATGAGATGGGTGGGACCTATATCTCCCTCCAATGCATTGGGTAAAGATTTTATATCTCATGAGATAGACATGTCTGGAGCGGCAGGTTAAACCGGTTCAGTGAAACAGGACTGGAACGAGGAGTGAACTCCCTTCAGAAATGGACTTTGTCCACTATGATAGTCTTGGAAATGAGTCTTGACTAATAAGAAATTATTCTCTATGATTATGTGTGTATGCTACAAAGTTTCATGTTTTATGTTATGAGTATTGGGATTACATTTCACTACTATGATTTATCCCATGTTATGAAATTTTGATCTCTTTTGCAGGTTAAGATTTCCCAAAGTTATTTTCTTATGAATATAATGTGATTGATTTTTATTTTGTTTACCCTTACTGAGCATTTGAGCTCACCCTTTTGTATGTTTTCTTTCCCCAAGTCAGGAAGAAGGTTATTAAGTAAGATATGCCAAAAGGGACTATAGATATAATGAAATAAATGGGAGACAGTGTAGACGCTTTATGAACCAGTTGTTTATGTTTCCCAGTTTCTAAAGACATTATACCTATACGGTCCTTTCCTGGTTTTGTTATATGTTGTAATAAGTGTGCTTCAATTTTGAAGTAATAAAAATTTATGTAAAGTATGGGTCATTATACATTACATCCCTAAACTATGGGCCATTTATTGGGTACTTATGTTGGTTATGGGCTTGTATTCACTCCAATCTCATCTGGTTCTACATATCTCGTGCCATGAAGGTACCCCTTAAACAATAACTTTCATTTTTTAAACATAATTACTATAAACTAATTTCACATTATCCAATACACAAGAATTAAATATATTCTCTATGGTCCAGACTGTATAATAATAAACTACATGAAACTAGCTTAGTGATTTATTAATATAGTTTTTGATCTTCTTAGCTCCATTAACATTGGGTTTTTACCCTTAGTGCATGAACATCCTCAAATATCTACATTTCATGGTCTACTAACTATTACCTTAACCAATTTTTTCATTGGTCCAAGCACTAGGATCTTATATTGTTCAGTTTTGACCCTTTCCTGATTTTTTCTATTCATCCATAGTGTTCCATCGAACCTGTACCTATAATTATTTATCGAACTATCTGTGTACTAATTCCCATTCTCATGGAATATGTTAAGACAGATAAATACTTTATCTTACATCCAACCCATTTCTCGACCCCTTATAGGGTATTTTTTACATCCATTTCATGATGTCCACCCATGGTATAGTTTGTTAAGGTTCTGTATAGAAAATGAATGTTTTTGGAAACCATTCAATTTTATTTATCTGTTATACATTTGACAAAAAAATATATTGGGACACCCTATCCCCTAGTCAAAGCTATGTGACCATAAAATTTCAATCATTCTTGTATTCCAATAAATATAATTGTAAACTAGTAGAATCCTTAGTCTAGGTTTTAATAATTTAAACTAAAATTTCCAATATCCATAATGAATTATTTTAATCTACCACATGACCCCATATAGAATGGGTATACCTCCCAATGATAGATGATCTAATATCCTTGTTGTAGAGGATGCTTTCCTGCTAGAGTTGTCTCCTATGACATCATATCTTCAAAATTTTACCTAGTCAAATCTATGTGAACATAAAATTTAAATCATCCATGTAGTCCAAGATCTATGAATATAAAAAAGCAGCATCCCTTGTTATAGTTTTAAAAATTTAAACTACCATGCCCTACATCCATATAAAATGATGAATTATTTTAAACTACAACTTTACCCCAAGTAAAATCGAGATACCTCCCAATGTGAGATGACCTAACATCCTTGCTAAAGAAGATGATATCCTACAAGCATTGGTATACTACCATATCATAAATATACACCTCTATAATTTCCCTTATTTGAATAACCATTATCATCCTAATCTAGATAGGTCCCCCATGGTGTTTGTCCCCACCATCTCACCTTCAACCATTAGAAAATGCATCAAAAGACATTCAACATCAAATAATAGATCCTACATTGTGAAATAGGTTAATTGAAAATCATACATGTGTTCACCTTATTTTCAAATGATTTGGACACATATTTTGGGTTGCATACATGGTATGTATTTGGTCCCCATTAATCTATTATTAGTATATTCTCCAATAAAGGTCTAAGAAGTCTTAATTTCCCCTATTGGATTTATTGGCCACTTCTTCCCAATGTTTTGTTCTCTCTTGTGAGTAATGGGAAATTCATACCCAATATCATTACCAATAATGAGAATAGTTTAGGAGGGTATAGGATTCATGTGTGGATTTTCCCAAATAAATGTTGAGACATTCGTTCTCCAACTCCAATTATTAAGATCATTTATAAGGAGTCCGAGTATAAAAACCAAGAATTTAAAATATGTGAAAATCTAGACGGGAATATGTTTTATAGCATTGATCCCCCTTAGGCGTCCTTTCACATTGAGTTTTTCATCTTTCCGCATGAATCATGTCCATTCAAGGAGCTCAGTTATTTAATCATTACGAATGTAAAATATTTTCCCTTGGTTCAAACTCTATGGCTTTACACAAGGAGAACAGAATGTGTACAGAAATAATTACATTAAATTGGGTTTTCATTACCTCAAGAATGTGTTACATGGCATTGGGCCCCATTGTCCCTCATTTAAAATTGGGGATTCAACTAATATTCTACACAAGTTTTTTTAGCAAGCACACTAACGGTCTTATATTTATGACCTTAAACTTGAATTTTTGGTCCAAGTGTCATGACTATAATATATGTATGAGTTGACTCAGAGGTGATTTTTTTTGGTGTCATGTGGCCTCCTACAACCATAAATTAAAGTTAGATTATTCTCTTTCAATTTCATCTCTGTTACTTCAATAAAATTTCCCCTAGGTCGATGCTTTATGTCTTTAAACTAATTACAATGGTTTATCATTTATAACCATAAACTATTTTAACCATGTCAAAGATTTATAACCTCAAACTGAAATATATTGTCAAAACATCATGACCTTAAACTATGTTTGATTTTTCTCATGGGTGTTTTGTTCTACATTTGGTGGCCTCCTAGGACCCTCCATTTATATTGGTTAACATTCCTTCAATGTGGAACACATTACATTGAGAAACAACCCTTGTGGTATATTAATTATGAGAATAAACCGCATTCAAAAGGACCAATATGTACATACATCAACTTATATACATGGTATAAATATCACAACCAAAACTATATGCATACAAGGTGTCATTGAAATTTTTCATTGTGGTCGGGCCTCATAGGATCCCTGTTCACATTCTAATAGAATACCTTTTAACATAATGTCAAAAGGTAACCTTTCCCCATATAATGAACATTGAAATCTTTCCTAAAATAAAATGAAAAATAAATGATGTGTATCCCAACACATGATCCCCACATACCACATACTGATCACATGACATTAAAATGTAAAATTAATTGTACATACCATATGATGTTAAATTTCATGTCCAACATATATACTGCATGACTCTAAAATATATGTTAAACTTTCTCACCATATGCTATTATATATGTGTCAAATAACCCCTTGAATGTTTCAAGGTTCTATAGAATCATAGGCCCTTTCATGATAATCTATTCCCTTTGGTGTTGGTGACATATGACATCATTCATTTCTATAGACCATCACAAGAAAATTGAGATGACATTCTCTTAAGTGATGAGTTTTTTCCTGACTGATACACCAACCCCCATATTCTCAAATTTATTGTAGCATAGTTTTCAGAGTGTTGGAATCATTTTGAACATTCCATAACCTTATTTCCATGCTTCTCATATCCCTATATTTGGATCCCCATCCTCCTCCATGTCTGAGCGACCCCCCTTACAGAATTGGTTTCCCTCCAACATGTCTCAAAAAATATCATTGGACCATACCCCAGAATGATTTTGATATTTTTTTGACACATGTTCTATGTTTCAAACTTGTTTAGTGGTCAAACCTTCTTAAACTATTCTCTTTCATGTCTAACGATTCATATTCTGTGTTTTGAATATAGTTAACATTTATCATATATTTCCATGACACACCCCTTGGGTTCAAAATTATGGGCATTGTGATTCAAGCTGTCCATCCAACTATATTTGGGTAGAATTCAATGATAATAGAGTAATCCTATTAATGCAGTAGCTCATATTGGAAAACTATGTTAGAATATCAGAGACCCATGTTTACTGGTTATATCTTCTCTCAGCCTAAATAATTCAAGTGTTCATTAAACAATTGCAAAGCCAAAGTGTTCAATGATTATCCAACACTCTCATATAAGTGATCAATCATATTGTTGTACATTGATTCTCACTTATAATGACTCATTCAAGTATTTGGATTGGTCATTAGTTATTTCAAAAATATGATTGTTGTTCAATAATTAAATATAATGATATATTTATATACATGCATACCCAATACTTTATGCTGAAAACATCAGTAATAGGTGCACTTCATCCACATATTGGTTACCCTATTATGTCTTGGCTAAAATTTTCCATACATCTCCACCCCAATTATTGGGCACTCTTGTCCAACCAGCCAATATCATGAGGCATTAAGGATCTACTACTACATCCCATTCCCTACATCCTCCTCAGCTATAGAATGAATCTCATCATACATGGTCTTGATCAGGTCCTAGTTAGCATGGGATTCAACTATTAGATAATTTTCATTCCTCTTTTGGTCCTCGTCCACCTGTAATAGAGCCCTTAGGTGACAGATAACATATTTTAGACAATTAAGGAAGATAGAAGGATAATTTCCATACTCATCCATAGTTTTAATATCTTGTTCGGACTTTTAGATATTTTGGGAGCTTTAATACTTCTACATGTTCCAGGAAACATCAAAATGCAGACCATCTTTGTGAAATTTCTCAATAATGAAGTTATAGACCAGTGAATGAAGAACATGCGGTTCTACACCTATGCTACCATGATTGAAAAACCAATGGTGGGGGGATAAAATTGGTCTCACTATGTGTGTTTTTGATTTCCTAGTGATTGTTTCATATATCACTGAAATGTGTGTTCTAGTTTAAGAATCACTGCTTCCAAGTGGTTTCAATTGGATTTATTCATGGAACTAGAAACTTCCAACGGTTCCTTATCCAAAATGGACCTTCTTTACAAAGGTAGGTTTTCATTATGTTTGAACATTATGATACTTAAGAATAGGCATTGGTCAATAGGATGAGAGTTCGGGCTCATCATACCCTTTTGGGGTAATTAATAACTACTTCAGGACTGTCATTATAAATTTATTATATTTTCATGAATCCTTATCAATTCACTAAGTAAAACATAGGATTCCCATGGAATCTGAAATCACATATTAACATGTGTGAAATTTTGAATCATCCATATATATTTTAGGTTACTCCTTAAAAGAGATATCCATATGTATCTGAGGTACTCAATCAACGGTTTCCTCTCTTGTAATATTTAGATATTCTTTTAATCATCATTATGATGATACTGGTTTTTAAGACACTAAGTGGGGAACCCTGGAATTTTTTATTGTCTAGGGATACGATGGTTGGATTTGATATTGGGATCGTACCCATAAAATTGGATACCTACGTATCCATTTAAAAGGAATTAGAGCCCTTGCATTTCAGTGTCTCTTAATGGGACAAATTATACCTTTTAAGGAAATGTGAAAGGAGATAACCATAAAATTTAATGTCATGTAGTTAGGACATCTAAAAAAGTGATATTAGTCAATATTTGGTGCGGTACATATGCCTAAGCATCCTATGGAACTAGGAATGAATATGGGTTTCCATGTAATATTAGACCATGTGGGGAATATGATCCAAGGAGAATATGGTAGATTTGAAGTGTTGAGTTTTATCCACAAGGTGTCTTCCTACGTATCCCATGTGTATAGGAATCAAATAACATGCAAATTGATATGGATTATAAGAGAGTATAGTATTTTGTGAGCATTGTGTTAGGTATTACTTCTTGAAAAGGATTCCTTCGTTATTTGGGGGTTTTATTTTTAGCTTATTCCTAAGGAGGATTTTCAGAATAAGGGAATTAATGTTGGATTCCTGAAGTGTATATCCAGTGAACTTGGGCCCTAAGAAGGCTTCCTATGTATCCCAATTATGGTCAGAATTATAGTTATCATTTTTCATTCAGTCTTGTCATACACATGAATACTTCACATTTGAGGGGATATGATCGGGTGGACCCTTTTGGAAGGGTACAATATTGAGATCTGGCCATTAAATAGGCGTCCTACATATCCTGTTTTGAACAGGAATCAGTGTTCTCATATGTCAAAACATTTGTGCAAATTTTATGATTATGAAAAACCATTAATCCCACGTGATTCATGACACGTGTGACAAAAAAGAGGATTTCAATAATTCAACAAAATCTCCCACACTATTCCTCATTCGCTGATGGATGAGGGCATTCCAACGGTAGAGGTGATGAATGAGGGAGAGGAAACCGAGGAAGAGGAAGAGGTGATGACCCATCCCACTATTCTATTTACGTTATAAAAGGGCCCAATACATGGAAGGAGTGAAGGTGAAGGAAGTAGATATGATCATGACCGAAAGTTCATACTTGAATAGATAGGGGCTTATGCCAGGATGGATTTCCTATTGGATCTCAGAAGGGGAGGGATACTTCTCCATCGCTAGCATGAAAAACAATTATGAATTGTACCTTACTAACTAGATACCTGAGGGTCCAGGTTTTAGATATGAGAAGGGGAGATCAGAACACAAACCTTAATCTTCCAAACTGGGAGCTCCCCAACACTATTTATGGGAGGATGTTCCATGTGATTACGTATATATGAACCTGAAAAGACACTATTAATCCTATCACCATTATGAAAAAAATGTGGGAATCCTTTGATTACGGATATAAAAACTCAAATAAGAGACTCACTAATGTGACATTCCCAAAGGTTTTATATGTCAAGATGTTTTTCTAGAGGTATCAATAGAATCACTTTCTTACAAAGGATCCATTGAAGAAGAATATTTTCCATGAATGGATTTGAGGAGGTATTGATGTCTTGTATACAGAATAGAGTAGGTGAGTCAGTCAAGGGATCCCAAGTAGGTACTGTCATGAAATAATGGGCGCATATCAAGATTAAGGCATTGGAATTTTATTCCTTATGGTATGCCTGTTTTTATTATTTTACCCTTGATCATAATATATAATTTTTAATATCTAATTCCATAAAATTGATTTTTGTAACAACCATAAGTGTTGATAAAGGATTTATCAGGAAAAACCATGGGGATTAGGGTTTTTTGGGAATCATAGGTTCCAAAAAATCTATGTCAAAAACATGTGGTTCATGGAACACACCTTGTGTGTTTTTAATCTTCAAGGAAGATGGTTTTTTGATACTATACACCATGTATTAATGTATATTCCAGGTACTAGTGAGGTAGTTTTTGCTGGGGGTGCAAGGTCGTGTAGGGTGTATAACTAGGTACATAAATAGTGGACGGGTACTATGATTGGACAAACCCAATGTGGGGTTACATGGATTGGTAAACTGATGGGATTCCAATGTATGGTACATACTATGTATATGTATGAATATTCCTATACGCTTTCATTTCACGGTCGAGTGTGATGAGTTTCACAGGCATGGATTCCATGTGGGTTTCACACAATGTACAGTATAATAATCCATGTACATTGGGAGAGTATATATTGATTGGAATGTGGTACATGACTAGGTGGAGCATTGTGAGAACATGTAATGTACCTGAAATATAACAATTTATTTTATTACACTGTATTTTTTCCTTTTTCATACATCCATCAGAATTAGAATAAGAGGAATCCACTCTGAGCAGTTTTTTCAAATAGTTCATGATGGTGATATCATTTTAGTGTTTAGAGGCCATCAATTGGTGTTTTGGATTGGTTTATATTTCACATGAGAATTTCTTTGTAGTTTTGTTTTATATTCAACATGGGAGTCTGTTATTTTGTTTCGAGGCCATATTGATAGTTGTTAGCTCATTGACAACCCTCGATCAAGAATTCCTAAGTGATCGGTTTGAGGTTATTTTGTATGGATCCTAGAAGGCAGGATCGTGTAGTATTTATTTGGGGATCTTGGTTTTTCCATTAGTATCATTAAAATTTAATCAATGTTAGATCAGTTGAGGTTATGCTCCCAGTTTTAGGGCTATAGATATTAGGTTCTTTAGGCTAGGCTAATCCATGAGATGGAAGATATGATTAAGTAGCATTGAGGTTTTTATTTTAATTACTTTTTGGGATAGTTAGTAATCATGCATGGGTTTTTTTTAGAGAGGTTTCATTATTTGTTTCATCTTATAAGAATTTACTTGAGGCTTACCTTTTACCGAGCCCTTGTAGGTCCTTGTTTTTTAATAATCAGGAAGACCATTTTTAATTCCTGTATAGGAATGTTTTTCTTTTTGATAACCCCTGAGGTGTGTTGTTAATAAAGGTTTTGATAGAAGCCACTGAGATATCTTTGGGATATCCTTTCACTATATGCATCGTGTATATTAGATGGGAAAGATAAACCTCTTGTAGGAAATAATTCTCTTATTGTGGTCTTTGGTGCAGTTTTGGATCTATTTATAGGAATTAGTAGAGATCATAGTTATAGTATATGAGAACCCGGTTGTGCATCAATTTGTGTTGTAACCATAAGGACCATCATATCCTAGAGTATTGTATCTCACTGAGGTAGGTATTTCAGATCCTATGGTGGTTATTTTTTTGGATAATGATATCTCGGGGACCGCGAAGCCCTGTGATTTGTTGGCTAAAATTTAATCGATGATGTTACTTCAATAGTTTGAAATGTGGATTCAAGAGTTCAATAGTTCCATATTTAGTTGGTCTTTGGCCATAACATTGAATCAGTTTCAGCTCATGGCATTTTTTTTGGGAATAGACCCTTCGGTTATTTTGGATTGGGAATCGACCTCTATCTTTTGACCTTTTTAAATAATCTACTAGCTAGTTTCAATTAGATAGGAATAGGGTGCTAAAAGAAGATATAGATAATTACACCCCATATATTTCAGTATATTCCCAGCATATTTGGTATATGTTTATCATGTATTCAATTACACTCCTAATGTCGTGTATGGATACTTAAGGGATGTGCGTCTATCTAGTCCATGTGGATGGATCCATTGAGGTGGATTGTCTATTGGACTGATGTTAGAGAATGATGTTTTCTATAATAATATCAAGGAATTCCATTTTATTATATGTGTTGAAGGGATATTTTTTCATAAATTTTTTCACAAACCATTGGAGTACTAAATCCCAATAGATGCATGTTGTTTCATGGATTCCAATGGTTACGCCTTGGGATCTTTCATTAATGCATTTGAAATTAGACATCTTAAATCTCCTTGGTAGATATGAATGACACACCTAATTTTATGGTGATGGGTCAAACATATGGTGTAAATACTATAGAATTCGCCAATGAGGGGGTATATTTACCGTGGTTGTTAGACTAGAACCCATGGTTTATAATTTTCTTTATTTCTATCCCAACATATTTTTATGAATTTGTTTTTTTTGTGTATGATAATATATGTTTTTTCTATGTTTGATATATCATGTGTTCCTGAACATGTTATAACATCATATTATAGGCCACCATTGGGGGTGTTTTACTATTATTTATTTATCACCCCCTATATATACACCTCAAATAAAAATTCTAACTTTATCTATGTATTCATGGTGGAGCATATGTTACATAGAGGATAAAGTCGATGGCTAGTGTTTCTTGATCAAGATGATCCAATAAAGTGGACTCTTAGGATTGGCCTAATATAACTGGAGTGGCATGAAGATTCAGAATTTATTTTAAATGGTATTCAAAATATATCATGATTTAATTTATTTTTTAATTTTTTTCATTTTGTGGATGTCATCAACACAATGGGTGACTGCTATTATTTTTTTCACATTCAGGGAAGACATTAAGATTGTGTGCTGTAATTAATTTATTGCACAATGATTATATTTTAGTATATTTATCATGAATACTCTGATGTTTATCCCAATGTATTAGTTTGGTCATTTCTACTTTTATCATAATCTAACCAGATTGTATATTCTCTCCACTGCATCTATTAGACCCTCACTACTAGTTAGCAACGTCCGAAATTCAGGGATGTGTACTTTAGTTCTGGAAGAGAGGAAAATCTAGTGACATGTTAAGTCAAACAATCAGAGTTAAATAAAAAATCTTTAAAAATTATTTTCGTTACAGAATTTCATTATTAGAAATGAAATACATTTATAATATTATCCCATACAAAACCTTTATGAAAAAATTGATTTCTTTTAAATAATTGTTTTTATGCATTATGTTCACTAAAAATAAAATTAATTTATCTAAATTAGATAATTTAATTTTTAAAATTAATTTCTATATATTAAACAATCATTTTCTTATTTTTGGATAATTTCAATTTAAATTCCTTCCATTGAAACTTGTTACAAAGGATGAGAGTGGATCTACTGTGGTAAGGGTCGATTAGGTTAAATGTGGGTTAACATGGAAAAGGATTAAAACATTAGAAAACATGATATATATTGGATGGTGGAGGTAATAAAATCATTATATATTTCCCCAAATAAATTTATTTTATATTTGGTCCAATTTTAACTGAATAATCAAATGGAATTATTGAAAAGTAACGATATTTTACAATAATGATATTATCATTACCACTAAAAGGATATCAACTCCTCCCCATTTTACCTCACATTCAAAGAATTGGGATAGACCAAAATTCTTCCCAAATATCTCATAGAAACCATCCTTATGACCATTAATCCTTGGTTTTACAGAAATAAGAAGCTTACGGGCCATAAAGTGTTACCCAAGAAAGAACTTCAATGGAGAGGTGATGAACTCATCTCATTCATTCTTGTTCATTTCATATTATAAAAATATAAAATAATATTTATCCTTGAATTTAGTAAGTAATAACTAAATTTAATATTATTAAATTTTATTACACTAATTTAATATCGATTTTATAATATCAACCAAACCAATTGTTAGAAATGAAAATTTTATTGTGGGTATGTGAAGACAACTGCCTCCCTAAATAATTTGTTCAATTTTTTATGAAAACCTTTATTGGAATTATAAAAGGACATTGAATTTCCTATTTTGATATTTATGAAATTATTATAATTATTAAATGATAATTATTTCCTCTCCAACCCCCTATCATTCCATATCAAAAAATTCATCTATTTGTACATATGAACTATAGTCTCCTTGAAACAAAATGTGTTGTTTTCTATGGCCATCTAATTTCAATTAATATAAATTTTATTAATTATGTAAACAAAATATTTTTGACACCATTAATATTATCAATTATTAATATTGGGCGTTATATGTTTGGGAGTAACAAAAAATGGACGTAGTAACTTTATTCACCTCAAATGTATTTATCAAGTCACTAATCTTAATTTGGGAATATATTGGGATAACCTATGAAAAATAATAAGTATTATCATAATAAAATAATAAATAAAATAAAAATACATATTTATGTTAAAATTTTAGTTATCATATAATTTATTTAACCAAGGTTACCAAACTATAACTGCTATGGACAAATTAGCAAAACAAACCCAATTATCTAATGTACCAAAAAATTATATTAAAAAATAACAAAAAATAATAAATTTTCCTAAAAAATATAATATATATAAATAGTGTTCTTGGATATATATTTAATGAACATAAATTTATAATTTAATAGGTTAATAAAATGTTCGTAATTTATTAATACATGAGGAAAGAAATCTTTCGTACCACGCACATTACATGTCGATTATAATTTCTCTTTCCCTTTCACCTTTCAACACAATATTATTCTTAGAAAATACATTTTTTATATATATTTCAATTATATATATATATATAAATTAAAATAAGATTTTCTTTTCCAATGGTATATATATTTTTAGATCCAAATGAAATTCCCACTTTACTGTTAACCTAATTAAGGGAACCTTCACATTTATTGACGCATGTCAAGAATCACCCCTACCTAATTTTAAAAAAATCATAAGATTATAATAGACACAATTATTTATTATTAGGTAAATTTATTTCAATTATGGTTGCATGGTAGACTATAATTTATTTCTTTCTTCAAAAATACACTATACTTATTTCACACTGCATCACCCAAGTGGTTAATTTTTATTCACTCTTCTATTATATCATTCTGATGATTTTTTTTTCAATTGGACTCTATCTTAAATATGTAATTACCTTTTTAAATTATGAATATAGAAATTATTTAATCCCTTATTCACTTCAAAGTCCATATTATTTGGTCTTTTATGTGTTGAATATGAAATATGAAACCCACTTCTTTATCATTGTTTTTATTATGATTATGGTTTATGTATGGTTTCATTTACTCTTATAAAATGCATATATATGATTTTAATTTTGTGATGGGTGGACATGGAAATATTTATCTCTAACATAAACATTTAAAATAATTATAAATCATGATATTATATGTGAGGGGTTAGGATGTGAACCTAATACAACATTGGATATTATCCATATTAAGACGTAATTTGGGTGAGTAAAACCTGAAATATGTTTGTTATGTCGTGTATTATATTATCGAAACATATTATATGATTCCATAAAATTATTATTTAATTAATTTTTTCTATGTTTCCATGAATTTTATCATTCCATTTAGGATATAGTGTTATGCCTCATGGCTACTATGTATGTATTTATTTCCATGTCTATTCCCATAAAAGGATTTCTAGCACACCATTTTGATAGGTTTTTTCCTATTCTATCCTATGAATTTTTTATTGATATAGAATATTTAGTATCCATATGTGCAGTTTTAAATAAAAAATATTATTTATGTTTAAGATGATTTATTTTTCTGATTAATCTCTTAAATATTATAGACCTTGAGATCCTTTGATTGTACATGTTGTAAATTTATGTGATAAATTAAGAAATAATTTTTATTTAAGTGTTGGGAATCTATGGATGGTGTAATATAACGGTCAAGATATTTTTTGATTCTAGTATTATATAATTGTATAGAAATATTTAGGAATAAATTTTATAATAAGTTTAAATAATGATGTTTTTTCATGTTTTGAGAATGTGGACTTCCTAGTAATGATTTACCAGTCTAAATACACCTTGTAGTTGACCCTGGAAGGTGAAAATTGGGTATTCAATTGGGCATCACTTGGTACACAAAAAAGAAGCATAACCATACAAATGTTTTGAGACTCACGAGGGATATTCATTGTTTAATAATATACTCTTTAAAAACCACCATTAATGATTTATTCCTATATTATATTCATTTAATTTGATATGAATTATAATAAAATTTAGGTCAACATATAGTAGGTTTAATCACGAATAGTATAGTTGTATATAAGTGTGATCTATTTTTAACTAAAACAATGTTGGTTAACATGATATTACCATAATGTAAAAAATCTGCTGGGAAAATATTCCCATGGATATTTATGATAATATTTTTATAATGATAATTTTTTCACTCATGTTAACCACTTTTGGGTTTTCCAATGTATGGAACTAGATGATAAAATATTAACCATGTCGGTGATGGAGACATGATGATTAATTAAATGATAAACCCCTTAGAATATAATATAGATATAAAAATTTATTGATTATAACAATCAAACTATAATGTAATATGATAAAAAACATGTGAATATTTTAAATTTTTAGTGCACCACTAAAAAAATATGGATAATACTAAAAATAAAATAATGAAATTGATGAAAGAACTAATATTAAACAACCTATAAGTAAAATATTTTGGAAGAATACCTTTGGTTGTTTCATCAATTGGAATCAGTTATTATTTATATGTTAAAGAAGTAGTCTATAGGCATCAGACTATCATAAGATAATCAAGATGTTAACTAACAAAATGAGAGAAGAAAAAATGAATCCATAAGCTCTACTATATTTTCCATTCCTTATGTGTTAAAAGGGAATACATTATCCAAGTTAGTTTCATAATCCTAGAGTGATAAGAATGATATGACTGAGAAACCACCACAACCATGTTAAGAACGATTATTGTGTTCAATGGATACCTTTGAGAAGGTTTTCTAAATATAAATCCTTTACATCAAAATTTTTAATATCAGATATTTATTTTTATGACTCTAAGTTGTGTCAATTTTTTAAAATTTTGCCACCCCAATTTTTTTTATCAATTAATATATCTAGTTGGGTTATGGGTGTATTTATAAATTTATGTATATGGGAATATTAATTTCGTAATGGGACTTTTAGAAGAATTTTAAATGATTATTGTAAGGGATTAACAATTTCAATATAGACATCATCATCACTAATCATTATTAGAATACCCAAAATATCCACTTTACTTGAATAAATTAAAGTAGAAGAGACAAAAACTAGTAACCACCAGGGAGATATCATGATTCAAGTGTAATAGTAGATAGAAATAGCATATCATTTTCATTGTCATCCATGAATACAACACTATCACATCTAGGCCCTAATGTTTTTTAATAAGTTAAAAGGTCCATGTCATAGATTATATAGAATACTACCCCCAACAACGTTTTTACTAAAAAATAATGTGGTTATCCAATAGGGGGGTTAGTGACCTCAGAGATGGGAGTAGTTTAACACATAGGTTCAATGATATATAGTGAATGATATAATGAAGCAAACACATAATATAGATTGAGTCATTGATAGACCAGTTTGGTAAAATGGATTCCCACCTAGAGTTGTTATGGTATGATGTATATTCCCCAACAAATATTCACTTGAAGGGCTTTATGGAGTGGGAAATGTAAATATTTGTGCAATAAGTGAGGGAGAAGATTTTTTTCATATTTTGAGGTTGGTGATGTTGGTAGGGTATAATATTGATATGTCATATTCTAGTGTGGTGAAGTAATTTACATTATAATGGTGTGGAAAGGGTATGATTGTAAATCTCCACAATCTTTGTGAGGAGGAGGATAATTCATCATAAAATTCATCATTTGACCCCGAGATTTCATTTGGAAGTGTATGTGGAAGAACCATGGGGGTGAGAGATAGATGTGGGTGGTGTATATTTTTTAAAAACACGAACCATTTCATTATAATCTATCATTTAGTATTTTACTATGTTCTCAAGGAAACAATTATTTTAACACTGAACCAGGGGAGGTATTTAACTCAAATTGATAGATAGGAACACAATATTAGGTTATTTCAAACTATAAGTGAATAGATGTGACTGATATGTTACTAAAAAAATTAAATCCCAGGTCATATTATATATAATCATAACAAACTGTGTCAGTAAGTAAAATTTTAAATTTCATGGATGCAATGTATTATTTGGTGGAGAATGTGATGATCTAGGAATTAAATGTATATTATTCTTAAATAAATAATCTATTTCTAATACTTTTTCACACACTATACCCAACAAAAATTAGAAACCATGATATAGATTTGAATATTAAATATTATAATTAAAATATTGTTGTTAACTTAGATGGTATAAACTGAAGTAACTATATCACAATGTCAATAAATAATATAACAAGAAAAGCATCTGAAGTCGAATTATTCTTAATGAATCCTATTGTTCTGAGTATAAAATGGAATTATCATATTTATTATTTTTCATAGACAAATTCCAAGAGCAACTCAAACAAAAAATGTTTATGTGAAACCATATAAGAGATAAGGTCAAGCTCATTAAGCTTTCCATACGATCCATGGAAACTAAATCGCCACACAAAACTGCCATTAGATGTTATATGTTGCTCAGTTACTATGTAGAGATCATAAGTGATTATTAATATATAAATTATGAGTATATAAACATATAATAAAAAATTTAAATGTATATTTATCAATACCTTTTATTATTTTCATAGGTTCATTTTTTCTCAATTAAAAATATGTTCAAAAAATTAATTTTCCACAAATTTACATCTTATTTTAATGATAATATATTATAATTAATGAATAATAACAAGATATATTAAAATTTTGAATCAAAAGTTAATAAAGTATTATTTTTCTAATTTATATGTATTATAGTAGTTAATATACAAAAAGACTTTTCCCTATAAAAAGATATTTTTTGTATTTTTATATATTTTATTAAAAATAAATTTTATAAATTTTTTTATGTAAATTTTGAAAAAATAAATACTTTTTTGATGTAAATTTTGAAAAAATAAATAATTTTTTTGAATAATAATATTAAATTTCATTAGAAAATAATTTTTTTAAATTAAATATTTTTTATGGAATTATTAAAAATATGTTTTTCCAAAAATTTATTTTTTTTATGATAATGTCATATTGTAATTTTTATATTAAAAATTAAACACATTTGAGAAGAATTTAATGAAAAAAAATTATGAATTTTAAAATATTAGTTTGAAATTTTAATCATAGGCTATTAATTTTTTCTCTTATGTAATAATTAGTCTTAATAATACATTTTTTTGTCATTACATTAAATTTAAATATATTTTTTAAAATTTTATTGTATATTTTTCCTAAAATATATAAATAAATAATTTATTTAATGATAATTTATTTCTTCCAAAGTAATAACATTAATATTCTTATACCAAAAAGAATTTATGAACTTAAAATGAACTTTTTGTAATAAAATAATTTTTATTTATTTTTAGTGAAAGTAATAAAAATAATTAATATAATTCATAGAAATTCTATTTTATAAATTTTAATCAATGTTTGAAATAATTGTTTTTGAATTATTAAATAAATTTATTATTTATTTTGGCTATTAAATTATGTTCGAGAGGATAAATGTGGAGTTACAACAGAAAGGGTAAATTATGGTATAAGTGATTTAATAAAGTGATGATAGTTAAAAAATGTAATATATTTGATGATGGAAGGATTCATGAACTCATATCTTCCCTTTACATCAACATATTGTATTTTGGGATTTATTATCCAAAAATATTGGTATTTAAATATAGAAAAGTCAAAGGAATTCTCCCAAATGCCACTTTCATTACATATTATCAGAGCTCCCATAGCCCCTTTTTATCCACCCATTATAATAATTTTTCTCAACCAAAACTCCACCATAGTCACTCTATATAACATACCAATTCCCATGATGATTTTTTCTCACCAAAAGAATATCCTAACCAGACCAAATATGTTACTTGAGGGAAAAATTTTAAGGGAGAGCAAATCCTCTCAACCTAACTTTTCTAATACATTTATTCTCAGACACCCTCTAATACATTCCATACAAGAATGTATTATTTCACCAAAATGTTTTAATATTAAAAAATTTTATTATACTAATTGTATAATAAATTTATACACTCCTCTAATATCCTTGAATGAAATAAAAAACTGAAATTCATTATGTGGGTATCACCACCTCCATGAACAACATGTTAAATTTTCTACCTATAAAATAAATGGAATGTTGATAGGGGTAATTTTATTGAATAATTTGATATTATAAAATGCTATAAATACTAAAATGATAATTGATTCATTTACAACCCGCCCCCCTCTCATTCCATTGAAATAAAAGTTTCGAATGTGAGTACATGTAGACTAGAACCTCAACAAAACGAAATGATACATTATATATGACTACTTAAAATGGATGAATTAGAAAATGTCTTTTGAATGTAATTTTTCAAATTGTACACCATTAATATTATGGAATTATAATATTAAGAATTATGTATTTTTGATTAGTAGGAAACAGACATATTAACTTTAGCCACCATTAATAACGTTATCAAAGATCCTTTCTTAATTTGGGGGTAATTTTAGAAAAAAAAATGAACATTATGATTACTGTTTCAAAATATTAATAAAGCGAATAATAATATAAAAATTCAATATGTTAATAATAAATTTTACAACCCCATTCAAAATGGTCCAAAAATAGAAAGTGTTTTGGAGAAATTAATTTAACCACCTTGAAAAACCAACTTAAGTATAGATTATATTGAAAATAAATAATGAATGAAAATAAATGGACCATAGAAAATGATATATAGTTGAATGAGTTTCTTAGTATTTTATTTAATGATATTAATTAAATTATTTTATATGTAATTTCCATGTGTATAAAGAATTCATAAATGGGGTAATGGGTCTTTTGTACCACAATTATTACGTCTTATTTATGCATTCTCCGTCATTTTATCCATTTTATGAAATATTATTCACATTAAAATTTTATATTTTTGAAAATATATCCGTTAAATATATTTGTAGTAAAATATTCTTTTCATTACACTCTTTAATGTAATCCTGATTTAATGTAACATTCTTATTTCTTTTCTCATGTCACAAATCACCCCTCTTATATTTTTATAGCCCATGAATAGTTTGAAAAAAACTGTTTGTTTAATTATTTTTTTATAAAAAATAATAAGATCTATCCTTCCATTATATATTTATCAATGAATTGACGAAGTGGTTTGTTTTTATTGTATCTTCTCCTAGACCCTCCTCATGCATTTTCTATATTGAAACTTCATATTCAACTCATAAATCCATTTTGTAATTACAAGAGTTCCAAATTATTTAATTTTTTTCTTGGGAATCATTATCATATTTCCTTTATTTAGGTTTCAAATAAGAATTATTGAAGTACATAATTACCAATGGAATGATTATAATTATGGTTTCTGTATGATTTAATATTCTTATATGGAATGAATACATATGATTTTAATTATGTTATAGAAGGGTTGAAAATTACAGAGCCCTCCAATATATTGTGTAGAGCTTTATATCATATTATATCATATATTAGTGGATTACGATGTGATCCTAAAACACAATGGGAAATTGTATCATTTATATGATCTTGGGAGTGACCATTGAAATATGTTTATAATGTTATATATATATTTTCCAAATATTAAATGACTCTATGATATTATGATTTCATTTCTTTATTCATTTTGCCTGTTTATGAACATTATCTTTAGGATATCATGTTATTCTTCTTGACTATCATGTTATGATTTATTTGCAAATATATTACCATATTGGGATTCAAATCTACCCATTTTCTATATTTATTTTCCCTAATGTAACCTATTCTGTTTAAAATGAACTACTACAATTATTAGGAATAATATTTATTTTAAATAATTATGATGTTTTTATATGTATGATGTCGTATCAATGTTTCTAATATTCTAAAGACACTATAACTCTAGTTCCTTAGTAAGTACCTTTTGGAAATATATTTGAATATATATTAAATAATTTTATTATGGTTTGGATAAAAATGTATGAAAGGATAAAACACATACAACAATTACCGAATTAGGTTCTCACCCAACACACAAGGCCTAATCCATCTACTATAGTAATTATAGTATAGATCATTTCAAATTCCAAAGGTACACAAACATAATATTGTACAGTGTTACACCTCATCACACATCTTGAAATACATTAAGGGTTCTCCAAATGAAACTCTCTCCATTCCAATTAGGACCCCGTATATATGAGATGAATATCTTCCCCCTAGATAGATACTCATGATAGCAAGAATCACACACTGTACCCTATATTTTCTGTGATATAGAGAAGAACCAAATTTTGAAGACTTCATTGAGTACTAAACACATGGAACCATCATCTATATATTCATGTTGATAGAATAAATAATCCATTGAATCGTATCAATTGAAAAGATCAATGAATTCCATTTCCATAAGCTCTATATCTAGCTACCAAACCACAATCTATGAAATATACTTGTGGAATGGACTATCGATTGATATAAAATTAGTGGAATGATCCCCTGAATGAACCAAATCACATAAATCCAAGATCACTAACCATTTTAAAAAATTATTTATCATTCTTTAGGGTTGAACCTTATCATCACCTTGATCTAAAAAATCAATAAAACTATATCACAATTAACATACTCGATTGAAAAATCTACACATGAATAGTTTTCCACCAAAAACTATATTATTGATGATCATATGAAACCAATGATAAAATCACCAAGACTCACTCCTTAATGTTTGGATCCTTGGAAAATATATCTACTAATATATTCTCAAACTATCAATAGAAAATAGGATGGATTATAGCATATATTAAGGTTATACGGTCATATTGTGTTCATATAATGACATTACCATGATCATCCTTGAATAAATACACAACCTTGAGAGGAAACAACAAGTTGATACTGATTGATTATGAGAAATAAGAAAAATATTGTGGTTTACACCATTATTACACCAGTATCCTTTTACTCAAATTCATCAATAGAACACACCAAGAGATAGTTATAATAGTTATCATCATCCATATTCTATCAACAACATGTGATATAAGATCTATAAAAAATATATTCATTGCACACAAAGGGGATAAAAAATACATCTAGTGAGGGCGACCAATCCTACCATTAGACTCATCGTACTATTTATCCTATAAAAATATCCTAACCAGATACACAAACCCCATAAATTATTATTCTATAGTGACAAATTCATTCCTCGTTGAGTGTTTATAAATTAGCTAATGGGATAAAAACATCACTGCTAGTGAATCATCATCATTTAAATCTTTATAAATAATGTAACCATGTCATGCATCATGGGGATTATAATTCCTATATAGTATGTTGGCCTAGATCTATTTTAGGTCGACATAGTAAAATACCCATGCTGGAATAAAATGTATGCCAGCTGATAGGGAATATGTCCCTCTAATATAGGAAATAATCCCTATCTCATAGTAGAATAACAAATTTTATAGATAACAATATATATATCAACATTCCAGAGCACTGATAACTAAAGATGAATGAATCTTTCCATATCACATAGGTTTTTTGCCATCTAAACTTCCACAATGGGAACACACACTAGAAAATAATTGAGTGAGTATTAAACCTATGTTCAAATGTAGGACCCATGACCCATTAATGTTAGTATTCACCATTTTATCCGTGAGGGAGTACCCAAATTTACACTCTTTATGGGGGGCCTATATAATAGTATCCTCAGAACCACATGGGGTATACTAACCCTTAGTAAAAAAATTATTTAAATGAACTAAGATCATTTTCTTTACATTATTCACATACCATGAAAATCATATAAGGACGAAGCCACTAGAAATTTGAATCGATTGTCACTTATGAAGCTCACACATTTTGGAGTAGTTCCAATAATCCTATCATCAACATAATTTACACCCCACAACTCAAGGAAAATAATTTCTATGATGGACATAAATGTACAAATTCCAATGAGACTTATCAGTATATAGGATGCCACGACATGAAACAAACAAAACATACACTTTTATTTAATGCATGGACCAACCAATCATATCCTATAACTAATTTCCTATGTACTCATGTTAGTAAACATATTATGAGTGAACTTTTATTGTAATTTTTTTGTCACCACACCCTATTTGAGTTCACTATTCCATAAAATAAATTAAAATAATTTGGTATTCTCACCCCCCCATATTCCATGAACCAATCTCACGATAAATCTATCTATGAACTCCATTCCTTTAGAAGTACGATTTTATATTAATTCTACATTACCATACCCATCGGGCACCCTCCTATGGATTTTTTTAGCTATGTGTGTCACCCAAAGACTATCTACAATAGAATAGGTTCTATTTAATAACATTAATAATTCATAAATCAAAATCAGGGGGCTATAAACCATACAACGACTAATAGATATACATCACCATAAAATAAAATATCAACAACCACGAAGGAGATACATAGATAACTAAATATGAAATTGTAATTAATATATATTTTAAAAAAAATAACGGAGTAAACTAAAAATTGAGATAAAATAATATTAAATATAAATGGATTATACTCTCAATATAAACAAAAATATATTGACTTTTAATAATGGGACCACCATATCATTCGAACTCCATCCAGAGCATTGCCAGCCCTAAATTCCACTAGGATATGATAAATATAAGACTATATGGCTCTATGGATCTATATTTTGATACCCACTAAATCACCACTAAGATGTTCCACATCTACTACGACACCCTTGGTTTTTGGTATAACCTTGTTTTACAATTTTTCATTTATGTATAGATTTTGAGGTTTGTTCAACGGAAACATTCATTGGGGTAAGGAGTGCGGATAATAGAATCTATTTATATAATGATGTTATTATTATGAGTGACTAGTCGTAGATTAAAATACTTACAGGTAGATTTGTATGGGAATTTTGTGGATTATATTTTTTGTTTCAAACACCAATATAGTACATGAATGTAATATTTTTCTTGAATGGGTTCCATGACATATAATTCCTAGGCAACAGAAACTACGGTGTGTATCTGAATATATGATTTCAAGATATGGATACATATTTCATATTGTCAATGATGTCAATCTAAATATAATTATTAATTATATTTCCCCTAATTTATAATGAATTTTTCTAATTTTTTCATTGATCCCCTCTAACTAGGAAATTTTCGTAATCCTACTCCTCCAAAGTGTTGTTTCTTCAGGTCTTCGTGAGTTAGACCTTGGGAATAAAATGAAATTTTTATTGTTTCTCATATCCCATGTAATTACCATATTTTATTTTCTAGGAAGTATATATTGAGTTTTTCATTAATTGATATATGTTTTAGGGAATTCTTTGAGAAATAATATTTAGTATTCACTGATAGAATGGATAGGAGAGCCTGGATATATGAATCCTAAAATAACTCTTTGTGTTGAAATATGTAGAGGTAGGTTTCCTCTCCCTCTTTCCACTCTGATGTTAATTTTGAGTTTAATACACTAATATTTTAAAACTATATTTCATATATAAATTTTTATGTATAAAACATAATAATAATTGAAAATATTTATTGTTATTTTTTCCATTCGATTTATTATTTTAGTCATTTTATGGGAAGTTACATATGAAATTATTCTAAACAAAAAAAAGAATGTATACAAGGCTTTACACAAAGGCACAAAGTGGTGATTTGTGACATTAGAAGAATGGAATAAGTTGACATAAATAATATGGGAATAAAATAATTCACTTCATTCAAATCATTCATTCCATGATTATGATAAGTCATACATATGCTAAAAATCATGTTTTTCATTCACGATATGAGTAAGAATATTTTCATGATATATAAATTGTATTGATTTTCCTCATAGAATTAAAATATAAGAGTGTCGTGAGTTGAACAGGACTAAAACATTTGAGAAAAAATTCCATGATGAGTAATTCCTTGAGAAATAATTCACACTCTGAATTTTTGAGTAGAATATGTTTTTAATATAGGATATATAACATTTTGGTCATGAACCATTTACTCATGTCATGAACGTGGGGAAAAAATAAGTATTAAAGTCACAATTCAACGAAATATTCATAGAATTAAAATTCAATTTGACAACATACTCACAAGATTCACCTAAAAATTTTAATCTT
Organism: Viscum album; assembly: GCA_963277665.1. Lineage (NCBI taxonomy): Eukaryota > Viridiplantae > Streptophyta > Magnoliopsida > Santalales > Viscaceae > Viscum > Viscum album. The sequence continues at coordinate 1,043,413,172 of OY728135.1, read as the reverse complement.
ATCTTGGGGGAATTAAATCTAACCATGGTGATATCTATCTCTACAAATAAGCGGTGAATGCTATTTTGGGAAAAGGATTTAGAGAGACCAAATCCTGGGATAATGAGTATTACTACTGTATAGTCCATCACAAATACTAATCTATAATTTATTTATACAATTCTATTATTTTCTCCTCCCTTCTAACTCCATTATGAATTGCATGATGGGGTAGCACTCAAAAAATGACAGGTGATGTAGTCAAAGGGGGAGGATGTAGTGATTTATTATTATTTTTCTTAGGCTGTGCAATTTCCATTCATTATCATTTTATTTACAATTAAATTTTCATGATTATTGTATTAATAATCTATTATGTTTCATTTCAATGGAACAACTAATTACATTGACCATGGAATGACCATTGAATAGTTTAGTGTAATTATGTTTAAAAATGGAATAGAGGCAATTAATTCATTACATCCCGATGAACATTAACTTGGTATGTGGGGTGTTTCGGTTAAGGAGTGGATATCAATAAAAATTATATTTCTAGATTCAACAACAATAAAAATCATGAAAAAAATCTATAATTTATAAATTTACAAACATGATAACAAAAAATATTCAAATCCCAGTTTGTTTCTTAATCCTATTTTAAAATTAATATTCTTTCCTCACTTCATCTTTTTAAAGAATCGTCAATCAATATTCACTAAAGTTTCCAAAAAAATATACTTTTACCACATCATGGATTTTACATCAATACCATTTATTTATACTCTTAGTTAGTCATCCTTGTTTTTTGGATAAATATAAATTATTTAATCTGATTATCCTCATCATATTTAGTAATGATCTTCAAGGCCATAAAAATATGTAAATAAATTTATTTTAACAAAGTCATTTAAAAGTCCCATTACATTTTTAATTTTGTTTTAAAATAAAATAATATTAATCATATTAATCATATTCAACATAATTCCATTGGAATAAAAATTATCATTAATTTTGGTATAAGTTGATTTTTTATTCTAAAAAATATAATCTTATAAAAATTTATTTTTCATTTCCTTTTAATAATTTATAATTAAATTTGTTTCATATAATAATATGAAATGAACATTTAAAATATTATTTCATATTTATAATTTCTAATATTAAATTTAGTAAACAGGTTAATTTTATTTCCTATTGTAATGAATAATAGTAATGGTAAAAGTTTATCGCCACAGTAATGGGTAAAATCGGTGAGCAATGTTTCAGACTTTGGGGATAAGGTCTTAAAATAAAAAAACTTATTTATCTTATTGGATGAGATTATGATGACCATATCAATATTAACCCTAAATTTATGGATTTTTTGTCAAAATTTTCATTCAAAATGATATTTAAAATATTTTATGTAAAAAATAAAAACAAAATGTCACTCCAAAACTTTTAATATCTATATTATAATGTCATTAAGATAAAAAAAGATAATATTAATAATTAATGGCTATTTATATTATAAAATATTTCTTTCTTTTATCATATTTTATTTATAATTTTTTTGATTATATATTAACAATAAATGTTTCTACAACACCAATATAATGATTCTAGAAGCAGTTGATCAATTAAGTAAAATTAATAAATAGGTAATAAAAATAATCTTTTTCAAATTAATTGTTTTCTACCATTAATTTAATTTTTAATTATAAATTATAAATTATGGTAAATGTATTTTTATTTTAATTACATTAGTTTATTCATCTCTAAGAAGTCAAAATAAATGAATATTCTTAATAATAAATTTAACAATATTTTATAAATAACATTATTTTATTAAAAGGTTAAAAAATTAATTAAATATTTAAATAGTACAATTGGGGTGGAAAATTTTAGAACATGTCATCCATGCACCATTTTTTATCCAATTTTCACCATAAATGTAAATTTATACCACATTAGGGCTATACAATGGGTTAGAATGATTATGGATAAAAAGAGTCAACGGGGGACTTAAATGAAATGATACAATTTAAAATGAAACCAAAAAATTAATAAATTTATTAGTTAATGCAATTTCACAAAAATAATTTACAACCTTTGAATATATGGATATTCTGTTCATCTTAACATTATTATAATATGCATTATATTTAAATATTTTATGTAAATCCATGTGTGTCATTTCCCTCACTTATAAAAGGGTACCACTTATCCTCTCATTTTAACACCTCTTGATCCACATAGAATATCCCAACACTACCAAAATATCTTCAAATTTTCCTACACATAACCCAGAGGATTTTATTTCTCAAAAAAGGATCAAGACAGAAATATTTAATGTAATCAAATGGTGGTATTTTGAAGGAGAGGAGTAACACTTATCAGGGTATTTTCATTTTATTTCTACTAATACATCCTTAATATATTTTATTACAATGATCTTAAAATAACATAAGTATAATCTATATACGAAAAATATATAATGTAAAATTAATAAATTTATTCATCTCCTATCCATCCTATGGAAAATAAAATCACTTTTTTTATGTATGTATGGAATACTAACTCCATGTATCGATGTAATTTTATTTTTATCACCATTTTACAATAAATATTATAAATATTGAGATATATATATATATATATAATATTTATGAAATAATTATGATTTAGAATGTATAATATATCATCTAGATTCTTATCCTCCAATCCATTAGAAATTGATAATGTTGCTCGTGTGTAAGTGTGGACTACCACCTGCACAGAGAGATGTGTTTAGTTTTCATTAAAAACTAAGAATGGTTTATTATAAAATTCTTTAAAATAAATATAAATTATATTCATTCATTTATTAGTATTATATATATGATGAAATTATTTCATAAAACAATTAACCTTAAACCATATAGCTATGAAATTTTGAAGTAATTGACTAAACACCACTAAGTGGTCAATTTGAGGAAGAACTACTCAATGAATGAATTTAAAATTACTATAAGAGTAAAAAAATGGAATATAGAGTAAAATTTTATCATGGAAATATTTTCTATGTTAAAATAAATAATATAAAAAGATCAAAAATACATCAATAAAGAGAGACCATAGTGAAGGGTAATTTCATCTCATTTCCACTTCAATGAGACATGTTTTACATTATGCACCTAATATCTTTTAAAGGGTCAAAATAATTCCTGCATTGAAAATTTATATCGTGAATCCATCTTTATCCATTGGATTAAAATCATGAAATTCATGCTTTTTAAGGGGTTTTATTCAAAATTTATTAATTTAATAGGGGAATTGTTTTACCGCCTCATTTTCTTTTAGTATTGTTTTTAAAGGATCACATAAAGGTTTATAATCAATGATAGGGGTGAATAAATGTTAAATGAGTTTCAAAAATCTATTCAACTCTCATGAATAATAACCATATGTTATCTCATGACACTAAAAAATGCTTAAAAATTAATGAATATATGAAATTGTTTAATGAGACGTGACTCCTTTTAGGATGACTACATCCTCAGTGTGTTGAGGTTTTTATCCCACACACACTACACTCCATTTATTAATAATAATAATTAGGTCAATGTAATATCTTTGGATTCATTTTAATTTTTAGATAAAATAATTATAGCGATGAAAAAATAATTCTTAATAGCCATCAGATGCATGATCCACCACAATATCACCAAATTTATTTTATTTTACTCTGCCTCAATGTTATCCTCATCACTATTTTCTTCTTCATATGATAATATATTTTTTTAGAATCACAATACATTTTATATCATTGGTTAGGTGAATTGGCCTTCTTCTACAAGTTCCATAAGCAGTACCAACATTTTCCTTTTTGAAATTTTTGTGGGTGATACCACTACATAAGAAAGATAGGTTTTTCATTTAACCTTGATTCATTGTGTAATATGATACTCCTAAATTTCTTACTTTATAAAGATAATGAATCGAATGTATTTTATTCATTTCAAAAATATGATGATCATGATAATATATTTCTCAGTGACTATGTGAATTATATCTTTTCTATGGGTATAAAAATATTCAACACTTGGCCATTCCTCGTTACTTATATAGAAGGATTTATTTACTCACCCATATAGTTTATTGTATATAGTATTATTTTCCTTCCATATCAAAGTTCAAAATTCTTAAAAAATATAATGAGTTGTATTTTAATATTAATATTTCAGAAAATTTTAGTTTTTATAACAATAATTACTTTCCGTGAAATTATGCTGAAAATCATGGAATGTTCACATATTCACCAACATTTATTGAGTAAAAATGATCACGTGCATGGGAGAACTATCACACACATCATCATATGAAAATATGAACTCCCTCGTGCTTTTAGATTTATCCGAAACTTATTATATGGTAGAAATTATTTTTTTTGACCTAGTATATACATGAAATGTTTGTGATTTAGGTATATTAAACTATTGTATAAGATCTTACAGGATCAATTTGATCACTTGACCAATATAATAGTGCATGGCCAGATCCTTGGATTTGGTTAATCATTGAAATATAGTAGCCAGGTCATATATTTAATGAGTTTTAAGATGATCGATTGGGGTTATATATGGTGGATATTTTTTTGATTTTGTTGCGTGACTTATTTTAATATCTTTTTATAAATGGTATCAATACATGTATCAAACTTTTCCCACAGTATAGTTACCTTTTTTGTGCACCCATATATATGAAAATGCATCCCATTGACTTGATAGATTCGTGTATCTCAGTGTCCGATCCAAGAACCATACCACACGCACATTAAAAATCCATTATATCATTCCCTTTATGGTACCACAAGAATATCCATGAATGAATAACAATTACATTTAAAAAATTTCTACATTTTCATAGAGAAAATAACAATGACTATCTCAATTAACTAGCCATAAACATATAGATTAGATGTTAGATTACTGTTTTAAAATTGTGTTCTAAATATTATAAAACTCACTAGAACATGAAATATCTCTTACTCAGGACACGTAAATTTCCCTTTTGTATCCTTTAGTGACTTAGTAATATCTATACACATGTATTTTATTATTATTACATAGCTACTTATGGCTGAAAAACCACTACCTAAAAAGTGTACCATGAAAATATATCTTTATATAATACTTACTAACCATTACATGGTGTTCCATATAACCCTTAAATAATCCATTTAATTCATAGTTTTTTCCTATTTAGGTTATAAATACTGTTATATAGCCTATAAAAATCATTGGATGCCTTTAATTAACATCTTTTTTCTTTGAAATTTCACACTAATAAAATTATAACCTTCTTAAACTCCCTCTATGACATCCCAATGTATTTGTACATACATCCAACATGAAGGGTATAATGTTCCTTCAATCATAAAAGGTTGTATTTTTCAATAATATCGACACAAAAATCATCAAAATTATTCTTGTATTGATAAAAAATATACCATCATCCTCACATAGGTTGAATAATCTCACACGTTTTATTTTTGATAATATATTATCCATAACATATGAACTTATAGAAAATAAGACCAAAGTAAATGAATGTAGTAAATAAATACTCATGAGAAAGTATCCATGAGATAAATAACTCTATGTCTACATGAACTGTCCCTATGTAGAAAAAAAAGAGAGAACAACACTATAATTACTATTTACTTAAATAAAAACACAACTCAATATATTTTTCCTTTTATTAATACTCATCCGGGATGGTATTTTAAAATAAATATGTAGATTTTATTCTTGAAACACTTAACAAAAACACAAAAATAGTTCACAACCCATTGGGAATAGATTTATACTCTTTAAAATTATATATCCTCTTGAATTTAAACTAGAATGGATTGGGTTCGAAACTAAATAATAAAATATACCTCATTGGTGGGAAGTGGGAAAAACTCCCATATGAAGCATTAACTTATCAATAGTCCCTATTTCTAGTGGTTTTGTGAGGATTTAAGAAAAATATTACTAAGAGGGAAAAATTCTAGTTTTATGACACCTTAATCCATTTTCTATGCTAAGAAATGATAGTTTTCATCAATGAGTCTTTATTAGGAATGTTGAAGTATATTAGCTGATAGACTTATCGCACTCTGAGTGTCACATTCAATGACTATAGGATAATTAATTTATTATTAAAAATTAATATTTGTGTATTCATCCGCATCATCTAATTAGATTTATGTGATCGAACCACAAATTCAAATTTCATTGAAATCAATGTAACTTTTTTTGAGTTCTACAATGCATAATGTCTCTTAATAAAGCATGCTCTACTAGATATGGATTTTTTATCATCAATAGTGTCTTCCCTAGTCTCAAATATAAAACATTTTAAATATATACATTCTTATTCATTTACTTCAATTGATAATTTTATGTATCTAAAATGTATCTTAGGATTCACTTAACTATTCAAATATGTGAATATTTAGTATTAGATTTATAACAATCCCACAAAGAGAAATAAAATAATATTTCTAGTCAGGTCTCTATTTTATACATTATAATTATAACAAAACATATATTTTTTAACTCTGTTTATTTTAACATCCTCGTTCAGATTTATGACTACCTAAATTGGAATTGATATAGATATAAATTCCTATATGTCAAACTTTTTCAACAGTTACTTTTCATTTTTATCTTCTGATGTGAAAATTTAATGATCTTCTGGAATAATTTATAATCCCCTAAAATTTTTTATCTCACCAATATTTTACTTTTAAACTCAATTAAACGTCTTCTTTAAAAAATCTTCATATAATTTTTCTTCGATGTTATAAAAATAATTTTACCAATATATAATGTCACAAAAAGTGATGTGCTGTGAGTCTTCATGTCATTCAAACTATTTTCAAGAAGTGGATTCTTATATTACTTGGTTTGTAGTTATTCCATAATCCTGAAACACCAATATCATAGAACGTTTTACAAAACATAAAGATATATATTCATCAAGGATACCCTTCAACCATCATAATCTTGAATAAATACTTCTATTTTTCCTTATATAAATATTTATTAAGATCAATTTTCATAAATAATAACAAAAAATCCACTTGAAATGCATTAAAAATTCTCTACGATATTATATATAATAAAATCTTACAATATTATAGTCATACCGTTGGAGTAAATGATTTATCAAATTCAATTCATTTAATTTGACAGTATAAATTTCAAATCATTGTTTCCCTATTATTATCCACTTATCCCCATCAATCTTACATATTATTGAAAGCCTACATTATTCCAATTATATTTTTTCTATGGATCTGGGAACAATTTCATAAGATTCAGTTTTCAAAATATAGTTTAATTATTCATTCATATCTTAAACCCACTTCTTTTTTCCCAAAATATTCCTCATCCAATTTATGTACAATATTCTATTAGAACTGTTATTGATAGATTCCACAATTCTCCTCTTTTCTTGTAAACAATTACTTTGATCCGAGATATTATTCTCAATGTAAACATGCTTCTACAAACATGTTTTTATCCTTTTAATAACTGATTTTAATCATTATCATTTGATATGTATAAATAAAATTATCTATTTGAATCATTGTGTTTTATCAAAAATCATTTATTGTTAAAGAATTCATAAAATCATACATATTGTAATGAAATATAGAAATTTTGATTTCCTCCACATTTTCATAACCTATTAAATTATTAATATCAATAATTATTTATGGTATATTATCATGAATCATTTACGAACTTACATTTAATGTATAATAATTAAAATTTTCATCTTCATTATTTTCATGACAATATCTCCAACTTTATCATTTTTCTTTATCAAACAAGGAATCCTAAAAACATTGAAGTGTTTATCATTTTTTATTTTTCTTGAAACAAATTTTGTAAGTATTTATATATTAGTTTTCTCTTAAGGGAAACATGTTCTATGTTATTCTATCTATTTTAATTTATTATATCCATTAGTACTTATATGTTTCATACTCTAACATCATAGTGATTTCCTTATCAATTGGACTCATTTTCTTTACTTCATTCTCTGCATTCAATTGAGGAAGGTATATAAACAATTCTTATGGTTGATTACATGTTAATTAATGTATTTTCTAATCAAGATGTTTGGATACTCACTAATATTTTATTATCTTATTCACGAAAAGGATACTTCTAGTTTATTATCTATAAGCCTTATGAAACTCTTTAATCTATCTATGGAATGTTAGTTGTGTGAAATGAAAATTAAATATTTCCATCTAGGTGAAAACGTTTATATATGTAACAGAAAAATATCTCAACTTGTTGATATTTTTTTCATAGGAACAGAAACATATTACTTGATCAGTTCAATGGGTATTGAAGTTTGAATTTCAATCCCTCTGTTGGGTTTTATCGCCATATTTCCCTGATAATAATTTGTATAGATAGTGGTAGTATATTCTTTTAGAATAGAATATAATATTTTGAATCAACATTAATAAGTTTCTTATAATTCTTTTGACCAATATGACCATGTTTTATATTCCTAGAAATAATTTATTTTTTAATATAAATTATTTATGATCTCCTCCAACTAGAAATGAATTACCTAGGGTTCTCCAACATATATATATAAATACCATATCATTCAATATCTTTACTAAAACCTATAATTCTTATAGGTAACATAATTTACATAATCATAGAGTTGTGATGTATACAACAAAATTTCCATTCAGTCCATCAACAAATAAGACATTGAATGAACTTATTTTATTCTTCCAAATAATTTGTGTTGAAACTACTTTTACTATTAGAGAGATATCATTCAAAAATATCATAGATGTTTCTTCTTATTTGATAATATTTTTATTATCATTTTTCATGTAGGATAAAAACCCATTATCCATGATCTTATTTATTTCTAATATTAATGATTTAAATTTCACATTGACAAAATTATTGGATGACTGATCCGATCTTGATTTTGATTATTTCCAATGTTTTGACATAAATTAAAATGAACTATTATAAATGAATCACTTATATCTAGTGCGTGTATTTATTTATAAAATATTCCACAATCATCATTCAATGTTTGAAAAATGTTTCTCTCTTAGACTTTATTCTCCGATTAGTTATGCTTATTTTGAGTTCTTGTATGGTTTTTTTGTCTCCCCCTTAATTTGTGTTCCTTTATAAATCCTAATAAATTAATTCTTTATGAACTATTATAATCATTATGTCCAAATATACCACCAAGTGAACAATAACATTGAAACCTTCTAAATTGAATGAATTTTTTGTGTTATACTCAATTTTATACTCTAATTTTTGTTGGATGCAACATGATTTTTTATAAAGACCCTCTTTGAACATCACATACTAGAATTGATGTATTTTATGAATCCTTATTCTTTAAAACTTGATATATTTTTTTCTTTTCCTCGTACATTCAAATTGTATCAAAAGTTTCTCCTTTTTTGTTTTCTTAATCATCTTTTTCTCCTATAATTGATTGAATATCTTATTTTCATCATCTATTCCAAAAATCATAATCACATAAGTTTATATAACCTATTTTAAGAGACTATTAAATGTATTATTTCTATTCCTATTCCTATCACCCCATACATTTTCATTTATGTTTCTAAATTATATATATATATATTTCCTTATATTATTTATTTTTTCATTACTATAAACAATCTTAAAATTCATTTCATAAATATTTTTTACACTCTTTTCAAAGTCAATTTTTAGCTCCTCATTTTGATTTAAAAAAATATCCATTCTTTACATGGTTTTATCTTTTCCTCTCTAAGAATGATTTCAGCAGAGTATTCTATTATCTCATCATTCTTACCTACATTAAGAACATTTTAATTTCCATTCTCATAGTTAATTACATCAATGTATCAACTTATTTTGAAACATACTAGTTTATGTACTATGAATCATAATTTTATAATTTATTTATTCTCTATGTTTTATAATAACTCTTTTATAAAGATACTGAGAAAGTTTTCTCATCATCACTACATTCTTAACTATTAAAAACATCATCATCAACTGATAAAAAATTTCATCTTAATACTCTAGGTGACAACTACTTCATTCAAATTCTAATATTTTTATTAATAGAATCTCCCTTATTTATACCATTAATTTATGATCAATTATCATCATTTTCTTCATATACATTCACTATAAATATTAAATAAGACGTTCAACCATTTCACAATTAATGAATTTTAATGGAAGATTACATTTATACATACACATAGAACATGTGAAGCTTGTTTTCAATAGATAAATCACATCAATAATTTATTCCAAATATCTAGATTCATTAAAAATCATGGATTCTATTCTATAATTGATAATTTCTAAATTATTTGAAGGTAATTTATTATCCCTTTTACCTTCGATACTATGTTCTACTCATCTTCTTATATAATAGTTAATGAGTTTGATGTGAAGTTTATCAATTATATTGTAGTCAAGATCTCTTTCCTCAAGGGAAAATATTTTCACATCATATGTATCTATAAATTTTTATCTTCTTCATTAAAACCATCGAATCATCACGAGTTTCAGTAAATCATTTTATAGTGGTGATAATTACATTAACCATTCAAGAATAAATATTTTGACAATTTTTTTTACCCTTATGAAGAACCTGATAGAAGTAATATAGAGTAGAACTTACACTGATACTAATTCAAAGGATCACACATTGGGTGGACAATAATAAGATGGGTTAGTTACTATTTACTTGTTTTTACAAATACCTTTAACCCTCTTATTATTCAACATATTTTCTCTCATGATGTTCACTGGCGTGGTTAAATAATTGATCAAGACACATTGGATAACAAGTTGTTTCTACTTTAAGAATGAATAAATCCCCAATATATCATGGTTCTTATCCCATGGACACTAATACCATTTCATTATGAGGAATTAATCTTACAAGGAATTTATATTTTACTCATTGGAATATTTGTTTCAAATAACTTTATCAGAGCACAAATTCAGCTCCATACCCATTGAATGCATGATCCTCCCCAAGACATCCAAATGTATCGTATTTATATCATCCAAATATGATCCCTTTAACTGTCTTCTTCATCATTGGACAATGTGTTTCCATGGACACATGAATATTGGAATATGAGGGGTCACTAGAATATATCTTCATCATCATGTAAACTGATTGGCATATCACTTCTTCTGCATATAATCAATATGTTGTATACCTCTATTCTGTGATACAAAATATCTCATGTAGTGGTACATATTTTCTTATGTTGATTCAATGAATCATTCTTCCACCACATAGGAAAATTCACTAAGGTTCCTTCTTCTTCATAAAAATTATATGATCGAGATACAATGTTTCTTAATGAAGATGATAATGAGATCTCAAGCATAGACAACATCACCTTCAACCCTTGTACTTTCCTCAATAAATATATGTGAGGATTAGACTTTTCTACCCTTTAAATAATAATGTCTAGTATGATCCTAAATATTCCTCACTACTCATTCATGATCCTAACAAATATGGTGATTCATTATTAAATATTGAAATTACTGACGGTTTTGATAATTTAAAAATTATGTGGTTTACAGCAGATGATTCAAAAATCATGGAATCTTCACAAAACCCTACACTTATCTCAAGAAATAATTCTCACATTCATGTCATAACAATCAAATTCATCATAATCTTAAAGCATTGGAATCCCTCATGCTTATAAATTTCATGGTAACCAATCGTATGGAAGTAAACACATTTTAATATTGTACATACATGAAATGAATAACATTAATGTGTATATATCCATAGTATAATATCCTTAATTCTAATTTTGATATCCAAAACTATATCTTGGTTCATATCATACTCATTAGAGTTAGATAATCATAAAAATTTCAAATTAATGTAAGATTTTATGTGATGTTAAAGTTGATGAAATGGAGTGAACATTCAATAAATACATTTTTTTGGTAAGTCAGAATTATATCAATATATTTTTTAAAATAACGACAATACTCATGTTATGATTCTTTCACATTTCATTTTCCTTCTATAATGTGATGAAAAATATGATAAATCATCATAATGAATTGGAATATGAAACTGGCATGGGTTCTTCCCCCAAAATCACACAACACGTAGACCCACACACCATCCACCATTCCATGACCTTGAGTAGTTGCTCTAGAACCTCCATACATTCACACCCGTGAATTTTAGTATTTTATCCACTTAATTAGAATAAATAATTCAGATTATGCTAATTAACTACCAGTATACAGATAGTATTAATTCGACCATATAGTCGATTGATGTTCCTAAAAGGAGGGTAAGTCCTCAGGAGGTGGTGTGGATTTATATACTAGGGTTTCCACTTCCAATGCATAATGAGTCTATTCATAGAGCCATTGGGGATTCCCAGGGGTGATTCTTTTTACAGATAGGAAAATCCATGGTTATTTTGATGTCTTTCCTGTTATGATATGGGTTGAATTGGACTTGTTTCCATATCTTCTGAATAATATTTCATTGAATGTGGATGAATATATTTCTTGGAAATAGGATATTGTTTATCCGGTGTAACAAAGGTTTTATTCTAATTTTTATTTAAAAGGTCATTTGGTTCAAGTTTGTAGGAAGTGAATACGAGGTAGATTCCACCATACAGATCATGTAATGGCCAAATTTGACAAGATATCTTTTGGTGCCTCGATAGAGATTGAGAAGGATTACCATGTAGCCTCTTAACAAACATGTTGTGATAATATTATAGAGGAGAATAAATAATTCCTCCATAAAAATCATGTAATGTCCAAATTTTACTTGAGATATATGATGATTCCCCTATGATGATTGAAAAGGTTGCTCCTATAGCCTTTGAACAACCGTGTAAAGATAATATTCTGGAAGATAATGAATACTCTCAATATTTGAGTATACCATTTTAGAAGATTTTAATATGCCCACAAGGATGAGTGGTTTTACAATTTTGTATATAAATGTTTAGGGGTTCATGTTTTCTTTGGTAAGGGTTGCAGAATCATTCAGTGGTTGGTACAGTGTTTCATAATTTCCACTCATGGTGAGTGTTTCTATAAAATAGGTTTTCCAAGTTAGAGATGAAGTTGGAACATTGTCTGGTGGTTGAAGGGAGTCATGTAAATTACAGTTAAAGTACAATGAATCATGGTCTTCATCGAAATGAAATATGGACGATGGTAGGTAGAATTTTATTGTTGTTCATGTCTGAGAAACCTATGGAAATTATAATCCTTTGAGAATGATGGAAGGGAGATCCCAACGGAGCCGATCTTTTTCATCCTCACCTAAGAATTACTCTTTCACCCTGGAAAATGGATTGTGCACAATATCTAGGCTACGGTCTATGAGGGAGTTTTTATCTTCACATTATAATATGGGCATAAAACTTGAGGTTTAATCCAAGCTAAATATTTCACAATGATTACGTTCCAAATATGGAATGCTCGTAGCATTAGTGCTCAGGTGAAGACAGATTTTCTGGACATAGAAATAAAAAAACACAAGTTATATATTGCTGTTATACTAGAGGACAAGTAGAACATATCGATAGTGAACATGTTTGTATATGCACTCAAGATGCATACTGGTTTATATGTAGAAATGAATAATTATCATATATGGATTTTTTAGAAAACGGAAATGAAGTTGGATCTGATTTGAGCAGGTGATCAACATATTTTTGTTGAAGTCAATATAGGTGTGGATTTTCTGTATATATCCTTTCTGTATGGACTTATGATGCTATGAAATGTGATGATTTTTTGTAGAATTTGGAAAGATTCAATCCGGAGGAATAATCATGGTTTTTTGGAGGATATTTTAATATTATTTTTGAACTAAATGAGAATAATGGTTGGGGTATATTTCCACATATGGATAGCATGGTTTTAGTTCAGTTTATTTTTGGAAGATTTATTATGGACAACGATTATTTCAGTGACTTTTTTACATGGTGTAATAACTAGAAATGTGATTATAGATGATGGAGTCAGATGAATAGGTGTTTTGAGAATATACATTCAATTGAAATGTTTCCCAATGCTATGGTGGAATATCTTATTTGTGGTATCATGAACCACATGCCACATATCATTTCTTTTCCACATAGGCACAATTGTAATGAGAGGTTTAGATTCTATAATCATTGGGATGGTGTAAAGGGGTATTAGTAGTTTCATAATGATAGTTGTGTTCAATATATTCAAGTCTTTGCTTGGGTTTCTCAACACAATAAGCTAAGATGATTGAAAATTAATCTCTGGGCCTCGGTGAAGAACATTCCTCCTTTGGACAAGGATATGGATAACTAAAAACAAGAAGTTTACAAATTAGAAAAGATCCCTTGTAGATGATTGGGATGATGAAAATTATAAGGATGTGTATATTAATAAAAACATGGTGGCTGATTTGGTTTTAAAACAAGAGCGTATAGCCATGGAATGATCGATAGTGAAATGGCTTCATGAAGTAAATAAAAACACAACCCACATTTATTCTTGTATTAAGGATAGGAATAGGTTATTTAAACAATAAATTATTGAATATTGGATTTATTCAGATGATAGAGATGTGATTGGAAATATGGAATTCTCATTTTTTTTAAATTTAATTCTCGGCCCTAATAAGAATATGTTAAATGGGTTTCCTATAAGAAATTTTGAATTGATTAAGGTGATTCCCAACATGATGTGTAATAATGATAATTCTTTGTTGGAAGCCATACCAGATGAAAGGGATATGTATGATACTATAGTGGGTCCTGATTTGGAAAGTGATTCAGGATCAGTTATGGGTTGGTAAGTATGTGTAATTTTCATTATAATATCCTATCTAGTATTCTCAATAGGTGGATTTCCATATACGTACGATTGTGGTTTTTTTAGAGAAACATGGTTTTGTTAAAGTTTTTTCTAGTCAGGGTGCAGTTGCATTGCCCACGAAATAATTCGGGATATTAAATTCAAAACTCATGGTTCAAATATGGATTTGAAGCCTGATATGAACAAGGAATATGATATAATGGAATGGGGATTTATGAACATGGAGCTCAATGGTGTGAGTGTTTCCTCTTTGACATTGTATATTATTTTTATATGTTTTATCTCATCTTGGATGGTGGTTTCTTTTATGGGAGAACCTATGGTATCTTCAAATATTCCAAAGGACATATACAAGTGGACCCAATTTCTTCGACATTGTTTATACATATGGAAGATACTTTAAGTCTCTTTATTTACAAAATGATATACATGGAATTTATTCTTCAGTATCCTAGGAAAATGAATCAACCATTGATTTATCAACAGATGTTTGTGCATGATACTCTAATTTTCTATAATTCTAGTGGAAGATCGATTGGTGGGTTATTTACGATCCCAGATTACTGTTGATTATGGAGTGTCCAAGTGACTAATATCTCCATTAGTAGTATTTTTATCTCAAATAAGTGTGGTAACATGAAGGTTTTCCCCTATTGGAGAAGAATGGATATTCAGAGAGGATATTTTCCGATGGAATATCTTGGACCTCTTATTGCTCCTGGTCATCTTCGAGTTAGGAACATTAATTATATTGTGAACAGGATTGTTATCAATGCCTTAAACTAGGAAAAAAACATACCTTTTAGAGTACAGATAACTCTAAAATTGTGTTAACTTTAATTCCTATACATGATCTATTTGCCATAAGTTTTCTAAAGGGAGTCTTATATTCTATTGATAATGTTCTAGTAACTTTCATATGGGATACCATATCTGAGGGGAAACACCATTGGGATTCATGGTGTAGGATGGAATGAACTATTCAAGAAGGTGGAATTGGAGTGAGAATCTAGGATAATACCATTCACTACATGCATGAAAAACATTCTTGGGAATTAGTGGAGGAACATACTTTGCAGGGGAAGATTATGAACTATAAAGGGGCTGGTAATGAAGAAAATGCTATTTCAAATGGATCATTGATTTCATTCACGGAGGCCAGTGAACATCATAGGTTCATTAATTCAGTTCTGAAGGAGAGTCAAAGGAGAATTTTGATGATGTTATATTAAATTATGATATAGATAAATCCGTTTTTACAATATATAATACATGGGTTTTTTAATTATAGAACTTAAACAAGATTTTTAATACTCAAGGGAATCATGATACATGGAATAATAAGGCATTGTGTAGTTGTATTCCGAAGATATTTAACTTTCTTGTATGGTGGATAAGAAACCATGTTATTCCTACATATGATAATGTGAGAAAGAAAGGAATTGTTCAATCTTTTAAATGTCATTGTTGCATGTTCTATAGGGAGGAAGACGCTAATCATATATTCATTGAGAGTTATTTGGATATACTAGTATAGAGATTTTTTATAGGGTTTACTGGTATATTTTCACTTTATCATTTTGAAAAACATTTAATTGAAAAATGGTTCCACGTTATTAAATTTGAGGGACTTGAAATAATTGACGGAGCTATAATATCAAGTGCAGGTTGTTGGTGAATCTGGTATGAATGGAACACGCCCAGGTTTAAAGGAATTCTTACCCTGGAATGGTCCATTTTTAAGTGGATTAAATCCCTACCGATTGATCTGGTTAATGGTTATAACAAATAGAATGATGCTCCTTCATTTATTTCCATGCAGGGGACTGGTTTTATTATTCCGAAACTAGTCCATGCGCCGAGAGTGAATTGGGTTCATTGGGTGGAACCAAGTACAGGTTTGAAGCTGAATTTTGAGGGTTCATGAATTCTAGGTATTATGTGGGTAGAAGGGGTGGTTCATGATTCTTGGGGGAGTGTCCTTATTTTCTATTCTTCATTCATTGGGAGGGGGAATTCAATTCGGGCAGAAGGAAATGATATTCAAATGGGTCTTGTATTTTGCTCCCATAAAAATACCATACACATCAATATTAAAACTGATTCATTAATTATTCATGATGAAAGGCACGATAAAATTCCATCTCCATCGTCAATATACTATTCTATCAAATTTTGAAAAGATATCCTCAATAACACTAACATGTGTATTACTCATGTGTGGTTGGAGGGAAACAAAGTGGATGATCATCTTGTTTTATTGGTGGTGGCTGATCAAGGTAATAATTTCATTTGTTTTTTATTTTCTCTTAAGTTGGGTTAGGAGGGGATAAATTTATTAGTATGGATCAATTGGATATTCATTATTTTAGACAACCTTAGTTGGTTTCTCTATGACTTCGTTGTTGTAGATTTTATTCTCTTTAATAAAAATGCAATGTTGATGACCATTATGAAACTAAGTCATTACCTTTACTAATCACCTTGATTTATACAATAATCCAAATATAGGTCATCAAATATTATATTATTTTCCTTGATTTCCCTCTCATAACATATAAACAGGTGTTTCATTACTCTCACGGAGTTACATAAAACATGTACTACCTTTACATTTTTATTTTACTTTGAAGATCTACCTTTATCAAAAACATGATGACCATTGTTATATTCTTCGTTTGACCCTTATACACTCCTTTAATTCATAGATTTCCATTAAATATGTTAGATACACCTTTAAATATCTTATGAAAATCATTGAATACATTTACCCAACTTCATTTTTCGTATAGATTTCACTATATTCACATTAGAACCTTCTCAAACTCACTACCAGACTACCCAATTAGTTCAAACACATTTCCAAATTGTTTTATACAGTTATCCTTCATCCGTCAGTACATGTATTTTTATTGAATATTAGAGTAACAATCATCACATTTTTTTATTTTATTGACAACCAATAAAATATCATCCTTGTCTATGTTCAAATTGATTATATACAGACATTATTTTGGGAAAATATTTGATCCCAAAATCCCAAAACAAATACATTTTCTTCAACTATATTTATATTTTTTATATGTTTATAATCATTTTTATCTCATATTGAATCATGAATCACAATGTGAAATACAGGTAAAGGAATTTATTTTAAATAAATTCATATTTTTATGTTTTACATTGAAACACTTTTTTATCCATGTTGAGGTCCTTTAAAATGTTTTCTAGTATATTATTATTTGAAATATGATTTTTATTTAATTTTACATTCACCCATATTTTACCATCATTAAATATTTTTAATCTGAATCTTCTTCACCATTTTAAAAAGAGGTAATTTTATACATTTTATCAAAAGTTAGAATGAAATATTTTTTAAGGATTGCAGCATAATAAAATTACACACCATTATGATAGTTCATTTCATTGGTGATTCCTTTAAAAAAAAATTATTTTTTTAGGAATATATTTTTCATAGTATTTTTGGAATTTTTATTTTACATAATATAAAAAAACAATGGGGAATAGTTCTTATAAAGGACTAATAAATATTTTTTAAAATTAAATTATAAAATCCATCAGAAATGGAGTTAGAGGGATGTTTTTAATGTATTGATGTATTTTCTATAATAAAGTATTTTTTATATTATTGAAAATTTATAATTAATGAATATATGGAATAATTTAAGCCTTTGTAGATTTTTTTTACCTTCTCTAAATACTATTCAATTTATTATGATTATGTTTTCTATCACGCCCCATTTATCAATGTATATTTATTCTCTCCTTAATATACATATTTTCAATATCATGGTTTAATTAATTAAAATTTTTATTAAATTGATAATTGTTTAACAATATAACCATTAAAATATTGTGTTATTTGTAATATGTTTTCTTGAGAGGGATTGTATAATTTATTGGGGAAATATTACGTATTCTAAACTCAGTAAATATTACTGTTTATTTTATTGAATTTTTAGAATGAATTGTGTTGACTACTAAATATATAAAGAATTAATATGATATGAAACCCATGGGTGGGGCATGAATATAGATATCCCCTTGATGTATCAAAATTTCTAATAAGAAAAATTATGTGGCCACATTTTATTATTATTTGGTTTACACCACCCTATTTAATGAAAATGATGAATTTGTTGAGATGCCTTGATAGTAAGTTTTTGACAACATGGTCGAAATATCAGGAAATTCCAAATTTATAAACTTTATTCATTTAGAATTCAGTTTCTAATATCCATGTGATTGTTATGTTGATATTTTTTATGGATGTTTATAGAACCAATATTAATTAGTAAATGTAATTGGTTTTGAATAAGTAGTCTTCTATATAGTTTATGATTTATTTATTCAAGATAGATTCTATTTTATATAATACATATTAATAATCTAAGCTCAAGTTTAATATTTTTCCCATTTCCCATTAAATAAATAAGTAATCTTTGAATGATTCTAATAGATGTAGGTTATTTTTTTCATGCAATGTTTTCAATTTCAAACATAATATGGAAGTGATGTATGTATATAGTATTTATAGACTTATTAATTGATTTGTCTTAAGAGTTATGATCCCTTGTACAATGGTACAGTTCAATTAGTAAGAAAATATTCTTTGTTTATATAGTCAGGGTGTTATATTGAGTATTAGAGAATTTCAATTATGAACCATTGGAACATTATTTTAGATTAACATTGATAACATGATCATTATGATAATACCTTGGATTATTTTAGAAATATTTAATGGTATTCTTCACAATGCTCGATATTCATGATGAATTTGTAAAAAATATGTGATTTTAATTCTTTATAAATGGTTCATATAGGAATGATGAATGTAAACACATGTAGTAAATGAAAGTATTACTATACTGACAATTCTACTCTAGTGAGTGTTGCATTTGAGTTAATCATTTCCATATTATAGAAACAAACATAGGTTTTTATTGACATCATTTCCCACATGGAAATACCAAACATGATAGTATATAGAGTGAATGGGATTATAATTATGTATAACAAACAAACACTATGTATAAAAAACAATATAAACCTATATAAATTTCCTAAAAATAAGATAAAAGTGGAGTTCTATGAATGTTCAGGTGATAAAGGTCACGGAAGGAAAAATATTCAATATCCCATGTGTTAATATTGTTAGTGGATTTAATTCAGTAAATACATAAAGGGAATCATAGTTTATTACATGTGTGTATAAAAATCATATCATGCTTATAATTTCAAAGGCATGAAATAATGTATTAATGTACAATGTATTAATTATAAGTAGATAGAGTATTATAAAATCCACTTCCCCAAGAAGCATGTATGACCTATTTAATTTTCATTGTTAATGATATATTGAAAGTAAATTAAAGGATATGAAGACCATGAAACCCCAATTACTATCTTCCTAGAAAAATTTAGAGGAAATATAAATGAGAAATATATTTTGATTTAATGTTGGTTTCATGAGATTTAATTTCCTAGATATATTTTTTCTATTCATTGAATATATAATTATATATCTAAGATAAAAAAACAATTACTATTCATCTTGGATTAGTGTGAAATTTATGGATTTGAATTCACTGTAATTATTGTCAAAACAAAAAATACCCGTTTACACTAAAATGGTATTCATCAATGGTGGATTTTTATGATTTTTAATAGAAACCAACCAAGGACTATTCTAATAATATTTTTTTTGTATGAAAAACATTAAAATAATGATTTTAGGAAGAATTATATTAATGGTTTCAATCAAAATAGAAAGTGATTTGTATTAAAATGTTATATTTTTTATATACTTATTAAATAATGTATACATAAACACTTAGGTTATTATGTGATTTGGAATGGTGATCCATGTTGATGTTTTTTTCATTTCATTAATATTTATCTAGTAAAAATTATGTTTTGGAATATATTATTAGAGTATATAATTATTTGATTATGTAAATACATAGGTGATAATAGTTTATCATTGATTAATTTTTTGGATGTTTTATTCATAATGGATATTATTTTAGATTCTGATAACCATTTTGGTTTTAGACATGATAAATATGTTTATTTTTATACTCAACTAAAACATGATTTGAGTGATTCAAGAATGAAAATATAATTATGATAACAATTTGTTATCTTAATGGATTAAATTACTCTTTATTAGATTTAATTGAATCATGTATGTTTTTTTATCATATTTTAAATCCAAAAGGTAATGGAATTTAATAAACATTATATAAATGGAGATAAATTTTTCAAGTCTAATATATAAATTAACACTCCTCACAAATTTTATATTTTAATAAACACGTTTACTTGTCTGAGTCTTAATGATGTCAATTCAAAATAATATTCCTATTCATAATTAGAAATGAAATTTCCTGATGAAATCTATATTTAAATTTGTTGCTATGTAAATTTCAATTTCAAAATATATAATATAAACTGCTAGGAAATAATTTTTTAATGATTGGAGAATATAATTCCAAAATATTTTTTAAATTTTCTTTTAAAATAACAATATGTTCAATTACATTACCACATGCAACACATAATTTAATCTCACTGAAAAATTATATTTTTTAATATGGTTTTTATACACTAATATTTCAGTTGGCAGATATGAATATGAATAAAAAAAATGACACAAAAATAATAATGGTTTAATATAAGGAAAATTTATTTAATAATTCATAATAAAATGTTTACTCATTTTTCATAAAGATATTTTATGCTTCAGAAATTTATTTAAAAAAAAATTGTTATTAATCCTTTTTTATGCATATTATTATTAATTTGTAGAAGTATTTGAAATTTTATTTAAAAATATATACGTAATTTTTGAAATTTAATTTCTTTATTTTATTAGAATGAATTTTTGATAATTTAATCATTACATTGATTTTGCATCGGATATTGAAAAATTACGATTTATAAAAAAACCTCTATTTATATTCGTTAAATCATGTAATTTAAAAATTTTCCATGAATATTAATTTTATTTTAATGTATCATAAGATCGATTTTATTAAAAAATAATCAAAATAAGTCCATATGAATTAAAAATATATTTTATTTTTGTATTAGTTCATTTTTATGATTTAAAATTTTTCTAAAAACTATTTTTCAATCTGTCTTATGAATTAATAAGAAAATTGATTCCATACACATATTGTAATTGAATATTAAATAATTCATTTCATATTTTTAATAATATTGATCGTGTTTTGTATATATTTTAAATTATTATTTATTCATAATAAATAGGAACCATTGTAAATGTTTTTGACCACTATAATGTGATAAATAGGCAACATAATGTTAAAAATATGGTATAAGGTCTCCAAAAAACCAAAAAAAATCAATTATTTAGTTTCAAGAGATTTATTCAACCATAGACCTACTGACATTGAATATATGTCATTTTCCTTCCATTTTCCACTGATAATGACATTAATACTATTTTAATCAATGATTAAATATAAAATGATCTTCTTATTAATTTAATATCTAAAATATATTATCATGGTGGTAAAAGAGAAATTAAGATCATTTATAAATCGTTTTTTAAAATATTAATACATTATTTTTATGATTATAATTTATTTTTACTTTTTAGTGATGATATAATTACCTTAAATGTATATGAAATAATGATACAGTTTATTTTTAGAAGTAAAAAAATCATGGTAAATAATTTTTGAAATAATAAAATTATAATAATTTTGTATGAATTGTTGAATTCCATTAAATTAATTAGTAATCATATATTCTAAAAGATTTTAAATTTCCTTAAAATATATTTCATTTGTGGTATTTATATATAGTTAATCCAAATTAATTGAATAGTCCCAAAATTAATTTAAAAGATATTATATAATAAATAAAAATTTTTAACATTATTTAAAAACAATTAAAAATATTTAATAAAGAAATTGTGTTAGGAAATACTCTATAATTTCATAAATTTACCATTTATGAGACACTCTCCACCTTTTATCTAAATTGATGACCCATAAAATCTAAACAATTTTTTATCGGCATTAAGGTTTAAAAATTTCATGAGGAGGTGAAATAAAAATATATAGTATAAAATTATACATAAACTTGTCTATATTTAATTATATGAATGAATTATATTTTTATGATTTAAAAACTTATGAATTAGGTTCATATGGATCCACATGATATGATCATGTTATGTGTTGTATTTAAATCTTTTATATAATTCCAATTATGTACTTTCCCAAATTTATAAATGGGAACAACTTTTTACCTATTCTTTCAACCACTTGAGCCACTTAGTTTAACCAATAAATACCCTTTTAAGTTGATAACATTAACTAAAATTACATATAGGCTCTTTAATCACCAAATTATCACCATTCAAATCTTGATGTGCATGACAACATTTGTTTTTCAAATAAGATGTATAACACTTAACTGAGTGTTTTTATATTATATCATATTTTACCTATTTCAAATTTAATATAACCATTACAAAATAATGATATTAGTAAATTCCATATACTATAATGAATTTATTTTTTACACAACCCCCTTATTCACCTCTATTCCATGTAATAGAAAATGAAAACCTCGCATATATATATGGACATCTTACCATCTACACGTAATCGTGTAAATTTTTTCCTCACCAATTTTTTTTAGATTTATATAAATATGTAATCAAATGAGGAATATATTATATTTATTAAATAATTATTGTTTTAAAAAATATATATATAATCTACACAATTATCCTTCCATCTATTGTATAATGATAATGTCAATCGTGTGTGCATGTGGACTACCTCCTCACAGAAGTGGTGTGATTCATATTGTTTTAATATATGAATAGATTTTTATACATTTGAAAATAATAAATATTAATTATATACATAAAATTATTATGATTTTGATGAGGGTACCATTTCTTTACTCCTTTAACTATGTAAAATATAGAAAAATTATTTTGTAGAATTTGAATAAATAACATTAAATTTTCGATGTAATAAAAAAATATTTTGTGGAATGACATTAAAATGATTATTAATGGAAAATAAAATATTCATTATTGAATAAAAAGGATTATAAAATTTATTTGATAAATTTGAATTCATTATATTTTGTAATCAATCATGTACAGCTATGCAAAGACCCATGGTATGGGAAATTTCATCCCATTTTCACCTCAATAATATTTGGTTTACATTATGAACATAATTTATTTTACATGATGTATATACTAACCTATTTGAAACATTATATAGTGAATTAATGTTTATTCAGGGTATTAATGTTTTTTTACTAATGTTCTCTATTTAAAGAGTATTGATTAAAAAGTTATCAAAGAATTAAGGGATTTCATTTAAAATGTCATTTTATTTTAGGATTTGCCATATATTAATATCTAATGGGTTAATTATATGATAAAAATATAATAAAAAATATATATTTTCATATAATATTTTTTAGCATGGCTTTGTTTTTTAATATTCAATTTCATCAATTTGGATCAATAATCATTGAGTGAGTTACATGTATTGGGATTTCTTCTAAAGAAATACATATTTTAATTTTTCCTGAGAAAATCATTTCCAACCATGTCGATGCTATTTTTAATTTTTGGAAAATATTATTCATCATAATCAAATGATTATTTGAAGATATTTTAAACCATATTTTTTCTTATTTAAAATTATTTAAAATAAATATTCTTATATTTTTTTGAATGAGTTATTTTTGGACTATTTACCAAATTTTCAAAGTAATATATGTTTTAATATTTACCACATGAATGAAATTTATTACCATAATTATGGTTCATTTATTTGAATATTTCTTTAAAATTCACCATATTTATTATAAAGGGTAATATTTTTCTAAATATTTTTGGAAATTTTAATTTAAGGGATATAAACAGGAAGGTTTACAATTTTCAAAATAGAATGAAAAGAATTTTTAACAATTATTTATACACTTATATTACATAAAGTTTAATGGAATATATTTTTAAGTTATTGAATATATTTACCTTTCAAAATTCATTTTATAATAATGATCCTTAATTTTTGATGAATCAATGTCATTCTATCTTCCATTTTTGGTAACGGGTTATACATAATTTTGGGATTTCTCACGTTATTGTGATCATGTTCTCTATCAAAATCTGTTAATCAATAGAAACAAAATTTATCATTATTTCTTATATTTTCATTATTTTGGTTACATTTAGTATAGTTTATATTAATTTTTTGAAATCTCAACTGTATATCACATTTATATATGGTGTTAGTAAATTTACATTATTGGGAATGATTATTACATGGATTGGGGATGTATTCCATTTTCATTATTCAATATAGATACATTTTGATTTATTGAAATTTTTATAATTAATTTTATTTATAATTAAATACATGATTAATACATATGACACTAAAACGAATAACGATGTCTAATTATAGAAATCCCCTTGATTCATTGACACGTCTCATGGGACAAAATATGTGGACACATTAGATGGGTATTTGGTTTTCCCCTACCCATTAATTAAAAATGATTCATTTGTTGAGAGTCTATAGTGATAAGATTCAAGATAACATGGCTGAGGTCTAGATGAAAATTTCATTTATATGCTATTTTAAATATAGACGTTACTGATAATTATATTTATTTTATCCATGTTATTTTTTTGATACTATCCATGTATATTAATTGAACTAATTACATTTAATTGAATGAAATTTGTTTTAATTATATCATCTTCCCTATTGATTATTAGTTATTTATTCATGATATCATCCATTATATGTATTCATTAATGATCATATGAACTCACTATTTATATTTTTTTCTGATGGATTTTATGAATGAATCTATGAATGATTTTAAAGGATGCATGAATTTTTTCCAAAATATGTTTTTAATTTAGTTGTAATTTTCAATTAATGTATATATATGGGTTTCCAAGTCTTATTAATTTAATGATCATGGGAGGAGTGAATTCTTGATTCATATACCATTGAAATAATTATTCATCAACTCGAGGTTACTAGATTTGGGTTGTCACATTTATGTTATTAGTTTCTATGTAAATTCCCATTCATTTTAATGAAAACAATGGTCATATCTTGTTTAAAATATCTTAATGATTCATATTAAATATTTTTTTTTAGTGATTGAAAAGGGATTTTTATTTTTTTTATATTTTAAAAAAGATAGTTTTTGTCGTATGAAATTTGTATGGACATGGTGGGTTATGAGTGACTATTCTTATAGATTTAAAAATGGTCCTTGTTGGGATGGGGATGGAAGGGTTATAATTCTCAGCTCAATTTATTTTCCCTTTAAGTTACAACTTGTTTCTATAGGGACATGTATCACTCACAAGATATAATATTCAATGGGAACACCCCAGTGGTGGATGCATTATATTTATAATTTCATGTGTTCACGGATTTATGGGTTAATTTTATAATATAAATTTTCTTTTGGTTTTCACTAATCATTATATATGTTCTTTAAATTTGTTAGGGTTTATATTCATATTTTTTTATATGTATCTTTGATATATAATGGTAAGAATTTATTATATTTATAAATTTGTCTTGGGGATTTATTATCGGTTAGTATACTCACCCCATAGATAGGAACCTGGTGTAATTACATGAGTTTTTTACCATGATACATGTAAATAGAATATTTTTAAATTATTCAGTTCATTATCATGATGTGTTTTTTATTATTGGATGAATATTGAATTTTCTATAGCAATTTTGTATAATTTTGTGCCATCATGGAAGTTAAATCACCTAATTTTTTTTATTTTAGACTTCTCTCATGTTTTTTTCCTACTATGATAGTGATTTAGTTTATAGAATTTTATTTTATAGAAAGGTGTGGAAGATATTATAATACAACAAGGTTATTTTGTTATCATTATGCTTTTCATTTAAATGATTCTCATTAAAGGTAAAACCAACCCCACTGATTTAGAAATCCAATGGAATTTATTACTATCCAATACTGTCTCTAGGACATCACAAAAGGTTAGTAGCACTTCGTTCCTACCCATGGAAAATAATTTATCATGTTTTTACAAATTTTAATTCTTCATAAGGACACTCATAGGATCAGGTGATAATAAACACATTCTTTATATACATACATTGACATGAATTGAAGTGACACAATTTATCTAATAATAATACAATATCAATAAAATTTATCCATTCCCTTGCATTCAATGGAAATTTTATTTTTTGATTTTTAGAAGGTTACGAAATACATTAACAATCATATACTATTTATTTCTCAAAATATGGGAATTTTTTCAATATATAAGAAACTACTTGATCTACAATAAGTCTTAAACATCACCCTGAAAACTATCTACACATGATAATCTTGAAAAAATAAAATGTAATATTTTTCTTGAGAACCTATTGAAATGTAAATACAATAAGTGTGAGTTAAAAATATTATTAATGGAAATTTAATATCAAAATATATCAACTTGTAATATTTTCATGAATAATATGTCAAGAAATTGATGATAATCAAATAATATATTTCATATATCACATTAACATAAAAATTAAATTGTTAATAACATAAATAAATATATGTCCACTAATAACAAAATTCCTTGATATAGAATTCATAATTTTAGTTATCTTGATCTTTACCATTATGTCCTCAGAAAATACATTATTCTTTATTTCGAGGTCTCATCCAAAAAAAATCATTCTATAATGGTTACAACCAAGAAATCATACTTTCATTGGGTAGGTATAAAAAAATAACCTAATTACATTGTCTCTTGAATCCAACCAAGGTATTGTGGGATGATATAATAATGTATCCCATTCATCATTTCTGAAAGAAAAAGTCTATCATGATATAAAATATATGAATACTATTACGATGCATAATCGAATTTCAATATAAATCAATTAGAACATGTATTGAGGTAAATACATGTAAAATTACAATAATTTATAAGTGAATGAATTTGATAACATATATATAATCTATCCATATAAATAATATGGATGATTGAAAATACATAATCAACATTCCATGTTAAACAATACATGTCCTGATTAGACTAAAAATTATACAAAATTTTAATAGAATCTTATTCAATTAATGGAATATAATTATACGTTAGAATCCATCAATGTCAGGTCATAAATAAAAAAGGTATGTGGTTAATTAAATAATTTCCAAAATAATATGACTTATATAATCTATGGAAACAACCTATAATAGATTTAAGGAAATATATAGTTGTTATCTAGGAAATGAATGGGATGAAAAATTAAGCCTGTAACAGAGGATTATTTTGAAATAAAAAGTCTATGATCGATTTCTATTATTTTAATAACTAAAAATTAAACTGTATGATAGGGTTTATAAGGAAATATATGACCAATATACACACCATACAAGGGAAATAAGTGGTGAATATGAATAAATTCTCCATGATGAAAAATTATGATTCAGAATCCGTTGCTGTAATATTAACATATGAATTAAAACAACACGTGAGGGATACTATAAAATTAAATTTTAATTAAATGAAATATATTAATTATAATACAAGGTTATGGGGTAGTGATAAGATAATATAAATTAAAATATTGTGTGCAATTTCAAATATGTCTCATGAAATTGAAAATAGAGGGAAATAAAACCTACAGCTATAAAATCATTCAAATAAAAACACATTTGATGATTGAATTTAAAACAGAACAATAAATAAAATGATTAATAAGACAATAATTATAAAAAATTCCAAAGGGGAAGAAATTAGACCATAAAATAAGGAAAACCATTTATGACAAATACATACCATAATGAATAAAATGTTGTGAAAAAGAACCCCTTTTGTCATTAAATCCAATTGAATCAAAACACCATGAAGTATATAATTCAAAATGAAAAATTAAATTCAAGTAATAATTATTCTATCAGGAAAAAAATATTAATGTGTTATTATATGAACAAATAAAAAAAACATGCTGTAAAATAAGAAATATGTCTCTAGGGGTAATCATTGAGACAAGAAATGGTTACCGTATTTCCTAATTTTTCAAATTTCACTCTAACCTGTGTGTAAAATAATAATAATATTAATAACCTATTACATAAATTTATTCCAATATAATTCTAATTATACTCATATTTGATAACCATATATTGAAAATACATATATCACTCGGTTATAGTTTATTTCCATCATCATATCTTTGGAAATTATATTTATTGTTTTGTATGAATACATTGGTGACAAGGTTGGTACTTTCATTTTAGTTAAAATTTTTCCATTACAAGATAATAAATGATAATAGATTCATTTTTTGCAATTAATTTTCATATCCAACATTATTTTGGTGAATTATAAAATAATGGATTTTGAAGATGAAATTTGTGAAAACTAGTTTTCGCGTGTTTAATGATCAAAATGTGATATATTAATAAATATATAAAATGGAAATGATTCTTTAATATAAAAATTAAATAAAAATAAACACATTATTATTAAATTAT
Source organism: Viscum album (assembly GCA_963277665.1). Classification (NCBI taxonomy): domain Eukaryota; kingdom Viridiplantae; phylum Streptophyta; class Magnoliopsida; order Santalales; family Viscaceae; genus Viscum; species Viscum album. Next base: position 1,043,383,692 of record OY728135.1, on the reverse strand, counting down.
ATTAAAATTTTATAATATTAACTAATCCTTTGTGAAACAATCATTATGAAATCATTTACTTAAGTGGTAAAACATACCCAAATAAGAGCGTGCTAGAATGATTTTAGAAGTTAGGAATTATTTTCATATAATGATAATATAACCCTTCAGTATATTTATTATTCTATAAATACAATTTTCGTTTATTTAATATATTATTATAAACATACATAACAATTTGTGATGAAAATTAAAATTAATCATTCACGGATGCGGTACTCTGCACATACAAATGAATAATGTTTCCATTTCTCAAAAAATGGGTTATAATGAAGTTATACGATAATGTATAATTTCATTATAATAATTTTGATATATTAAACTTATTGGTTCCTAAAATTCATCCATTATTACTATCATTATGAGATGGTGATGAAATGGTATATGTATCTTTGTGATGGTGGTAGTCTGTAAAATGCATGATCAGTGTTCTTTTATTTTTCTAGGTGGATGGAATGGAATAAATAATTGTTGGTACATTAATATAATAACAAATACGTACAATAATGATATTATTTAAATAAATTACTATGATTATGATATTTTATGAAGACAAAGATAAAAAGTAAATGATCAGGATTAAGATATACTATCATTGGGACCCTAAACATTCTCGTGAAAGTATCATTGGAAATGAAGGGATTAAGATAAATAATTCATACCATAGGATTATTAAAATTAAATAATTTTATTGGAGAATAATATGTAGCATAGTTTTGATGTAATTTATATTTTTACGTGTGACATTGATAGGATGGATGTGATCCCGTTTTTTTATGTTAGAAAATTACTTTTTTGTAAACAACCATAATGTTTCAATAATAGAATGACAATATTAAAGGTTTAATGAGTCTGAAATTGATAAATAGTGGATTTTTGGAAAATATAATTATGATAAATCCTAAAAAAATAATTTTTATTTATTTTTTAAAAAAATTTCAAGTCATTTATCCATACTTTTTATTCTTTTACATTTTATTATTTTTATGTTTTTAAGTTATTTTTTACTAAGTAATTCATGTTTTTCTAAAAACACAAGATAAAAGACCAACCGTTTTTTTGTGTGATGAAAGTAAATTTAATCTAAATTAATAATAATTAAATTTTAAAACAATATATCTATTAATTTTTATGTAAATATATTTAATATAAATAATAATTTTTTGTATAAAAATGTTTCTTTCACAATTAAGTATCTTTAATATTATTTACTATAGATTACCAATTAAATGAGTTATAATTTATTAGAATGTGAATTTTAAAATTATCTTAATGTATATATTGGAATGATATTGGTTTATTTTATTAGATATAAGTTAACCAATATTAATAAAACTATTCTCTGAAAATAATGGTCTTTTCCAATACCATGTTAAATAAATTTTATGTTAGTAAACATACATTCATGAGAAAAATAAACATAACCATATGACATATTATGAAAAATTTTAAACAAAATATGAAAATTATATTTTAATTTTATATAATGAAGAAAAAAAATCTTTATTTTATATCAGCGAACAAATCAGTTCTTATACTAAGATATTATTGAAGTTTCCAAAATGTTACACATGGGTTTGATAAATTCAATATAGTGTTTTTAAATGATATGTTATAAATTATAATTAAATATATATATATAATGTTTCAAAAACATTTAATTATTTATTGTATTATTTAAATTTCATAGAAGTAGTGATATTAGAAACATCTAAACTTTGTTTACTATACACCTAAAAATCAATTATTTTCAATAAATCAAAAAAAAAACTTAAGATATATTTTCAGATAAATTCAAAAATGAAGTTCATTTTTTAAAATTAAAATTATAATATTTTGGAATTTACCTTTTATGTTAAATAAAAAATATATAATGAATATTTTATTAATTGGAAGATATCTTTCAAAAATATAAGCATTTTTTTTCTAATTTACTATCAATTACTAATGAAATTCGGTTTTATCATATTATTAATTAAATTAATATTACTTATTAATAGTTTGTTTTCATAGTCCAAATAAATCATTTAAAATAGAATTTTATAAGGGATAAATTTTAAATTATAAATAATTTTTTTATAAAATCTGATACAACATTTGAATATTATTAATTCTTTAGTTATAACATTGGCGTTTTTTTTAATTTTAACATATATTTCATTATTCGATTACCTCTATTTATAAATTACAATTGTATGGATATATATTAATTATTATATATGGTTCTATTGTTCTTCTTGGATTTATTTTTGTTTGTGAAGAAATATATCAAACACATTAGGTTTCAAAAGAAAATATAATTTGTAATCTCATTATATAAAAAAAAATGGTATCTGTTTTGTCTATTTGTTAGATGATGATGGTATTAAGGATAATGGATAGTTAAGACCCAAAATGTATAGAATTAAATGGCATAACTAACATATTTATAGTGAATTTTTTTTGTGGGGATTTATAAATATTTAATTTGTTTTTAAATACTTCTAGGAGTGTTGGAATCTCATCATCATTTATTTTAAAGATGAGAATATAAAATCATGTATTAATAAATAGAATTATCACTAGGATAGTGTAATCTATATATTATTTCTAATCCTTGGTTTGTAAATTACATTACATGAAATTTCTTTTTGTACAGTAATATAATGTATAACCAATTATTTGAGAAATGAGTTATAATAACTGGTGTTTTTTTATTATTATATAAATGATTCCACCATTCAAGTGAAATAAAAACTGGATAAAGGGTTGTAGTAAGAAATAGGTTCTATATGAAGAAATGGTTAACCCAAATCTTTCCGATATCATTTTTGATGAATTATAATTCATTTAAAAGGAAACATGAAATGGGGAACCTTATCATCCGGATAATTCATATAAATTCTTGAAATTGAATCGAAACATATTTCTGAGTGATTATGAATCTGAGCATGAATAAGTATTCCTTGGTAGGATAAACAAAATCATTTTCATCCATGGAAATAAATTTGAGATAATGTTTAAAGTAGAGATGTATATTCTTTATGATATACAAAGATAGTGGTGGTATGTAGTAGTTAAATAAATTCTCAATGACTTTAATAATTGGAAATTATTTGACGAATTTTATAATTAAAAATGTTATGTACACACCTTCCAACTACAAAAAAAGAATGATTTATTTCATCAAAATAAAAGAACAAATCTATTTTGGTTTTATGTCTCATAGTTGACTAACCTCGCATTCTTTGCAATGTATGTGACTTTTAGTACATCTCTTAATGATTAAATATCTGAGTGGAGGCCCATGATCTAACATTTTTATTATAGATATATTTTTTGTATTGGAAATTTTAAAATAATTGTTAATATGGAACTAGTATCAAAATTTATATTTTTTTTGAATTATAGTGAAGGGGACTGTATTGTCAATACAGACACAGGTGAAAACACTTTTGGTAGGAATATCCGTAGGTTGGATAGCTACTCCCAGTGTATCCAGGAATGAGAAAACCCATCCATTATATCAATTTCTTTCCCCTACATTATTGTAATGAACCAGGTTATTTTCAATGTGACTTATTCAAAAAATAATAATTACATTACAACATCTCCACTATAGTGTTTTAATTGTTTCAAAAAACGAAACATCAATGTTATTGTAAAAAACATCAAAATTCCAAGGATAGAAATAACATCATATAGTCCCATTTATTTCATGTCATTCAAGATGATATCATCAAAATAGTTCTCAATCCTTCACTTAAGTGGATGATGTTGATTCTATAAATATCTTAGATACATATCTCACACAAACTTAGTAGAGGATCAAGGACTAGTCAACTATATCTGAGGGAAAAATATACAGATATCAGCATTCTATATCAACTAAAAAAATACGATGTACCAATCTTCATAACTATACCATGATGCATGTATTTTTTGATACTAGTGCATCTCATTATTTTATTATATCTCATGTAGTTAATCAAATTTATTTTCTTGTGGAAATAATTACTCATGCCACAAAAATCAATAAATATTTTAAGAAATGAGACTACAATTGATTAAGGTGTAATGAATATATTATTACAACAGATTATGTTCAATTATTATGGGATTTTACTATTTTAGATATGGATATATAAAATATAATCATGGGAATGGATTGGATTTTCAATTGTATAGACTATATATATTTTTATAACAACTAGGTATCTTTAACATCTCATAATAAATCTATTCAAAAATTTAAATATGAAAGGTATATAAACACTGGTAGATAAGTAAATTTTGAGATATATGATAAAATTTTATTTCATTAGTTAATTAAAATTATCTTGATTTCCATTGAGGGAACTCAGAATAATAATCCTTTTTACAATATTATTTTGATACCCATATCTTGTAACATATAATTTCTGTAGTTTAACACTTAAGGGGAAAGTGGGAATCTCAATCTATATAATTCTAGGTATCTATCCATATTTAACTTCCATATAACTTAATGGAACCTATATAATTATAGTAACTAAAACTCTATCTTGAAGGTTTGGAAATCAAGGGCTTCATAAGAAAATGGACATAATATTATTATACTTTTTTCTAATTGTAAAAAAGAAAAATGGTTCACTTATAATATGTGTCAATAATTGTAATCTAAATCATTTCATGATTTATGAATAGTACAATCATTATTTAATTGAGGAATTATTTGATCAAGGGTAAAAATTTGTTCTCTAAAATTTAATTGTGGTTAGGATACCACCAACATTAATTTAAAAATAAGCGTATTCTAAATAAAATATTTTGATGTCATTATTTCCATTATGAATATGTGGTTATTCTATTTGATCTTATGAATGAACTTAATATTTTCATATATTTGATAAAATAAATCTTCCATAGATACCTAGATTCATTTTTGGTGGCCTTTATTGAAAATATATTTATATACTCTAATACTTGATATGATCAATACATATACATAGTGTTTGTATTAAATAATTGCAACCATTGTCTTTATGGTAAATTTTATAAATTTGGTTTTAGGATAAAACTGACTTTACCTCCTCATTCCATTATCTATGAGTAATGAATATTAGTCAACCATCAAAATATATTGGTCATTTATTAGAAACCACCTATTAATGTTTTTTAGATATGAAGTTTTCTGGGACTATTATTTTGTTAAAATCATGTTATTTTTTATCACATTTTTCTTCTCAATGAAAAGAATTGAAAAGGAAGGGAGTTCCATTCACATGAAAAGATAAATATAAAAAGTATTTTTAGGATATCAACTATAGGCACACATATACACCTATCCTTGGATTTTAAGAACTAATACATGGTTATGTCATGTACGATGGTGTGTTTGGTTCATGATTTGGTGTTTATCTCACATAGTATGATCACGTAGTAGATTAATTTTCAAAAAATATGACTACACATAAATGGAATCATCAAACATGTGATATAGAAATAGATATATAGCCCATACATTTTAAACATGGAGACATAACTTCTTTGCTGAAATGTTCTCTATGTTCAAGAATCAAAAAATCCAAAAGTATATATTCTCACAATCGAACATGAATCTAAGGTAGTGACAATGGATTGAATACCCTTACATGTTGACCTTGGACATTGTATATAGTCATAAGAATAGAAATTCTGTTTCATATTCATTAAGTCAAAATAAATATAATCAGTTGGTTTGAGAGGTTTAAAACTATTGTAAATTACTATTAATAAATTATTGTTATTCACATATAATGTGCCAAACTATATGATTCTAAAAATTTCATTTCTGGTATACCTTATATCTACCATGGTATACAGTGTCAAAGATGCTCAATATAAAAAACCTAATTATCATATATTGTGGGAAACCCTTAATAGTGGGAATAATATTTATGGTTGGCTAGATGATGTGAATTTTTTATTTTTCATTCATGTCTGTATTTTAGTTCCTTTAACCTTTTGATAGAAAATATTTTTTTTCTATCATCTTTTGATGTGGAAATCCACCTGAGAACCAAGAAAGTTTATAATGAAATAAGGGACCTTTTTTTGTTAATTGTAAATGGGAATAGGCTTGCGTATGTTTTAAAATGTCTCACGTTTCATTAAGTGAATCACGAGAACCATCAAATAACCACAATTTTACAATCATTACCTATACTAGTGTGTAAATTTTATATGATTTCCAGGAAATATTTCATAGTTCTATTAGGAAAACTTTAAGAACATGATGTCATTTTGGTAATTTCATACTAATGTAAAAAGTCATCACACTTCATTCCAATTTGAGAGTATAACATGGTGGAGTTTTTAGAAAAACCATATATTTGAGAAGTCATGAAGAAACATAATCATTTCAGAAAAACATAATACCTCAGTAACTCATATTTATCATCACCCTTTCTAATTCATATCCAAATCCATGGAAAATTCTTTTCCATGACATGAATATTATTAATAACTTATCATTTTCTAATCAATTTAATTCTTTAATGATTCTTCTAGCCGCCCTGATATAAATATATTAATATAATTTATATATATTATTTTTATTATATTATTTTAATTTTAATTTTAATTCATTTACACATTTGTTAAGAAAGAAATCATTTTTTTTGTGTTATGTGAAGAACATCTTCCATAATGCAACATATATCATTTTCCATCATCACCTTACAATGATGGATATAATTATTGTGATAATCAGGTAAATAAGATTTTATGATATCATTAGGGTTTTAATAAGAAAAAATATTGATATAATTAATTATATGACCCATAATTTATTATAGTTAATTCTAATATTTAAAATTATATAACTCAGATAAAAATGATCTATTTTTCTATGTAATGAATTTATATAAATTATATTTACTTCATACTACTTTAAAATTATTATATATGACACCAAAACACTAAATATTATCATTATTATTCTTTTATAATGATACTATAACTTCAAATTCTAATAATCGTCCATTAATCCTGGTAAGTTAATGTTTGGGGAGGTTTAACCACCAACTTGAACAATAATATATCTTAATGACATTGATGATTATGAATAAATATTTAATGTATTTGGATGATATTAACATTTAGATAATTTTTTATATTGTTCCCATAAATTTTATTCCTATATTTTAAACATTATTTGAGAAAAACATTCATTAGATAAGAATCATTGAATAATGATCATCTTTAATTTCATCATCATGATTCATGACCAAAACAGACATGAAATTAAATTATATATTTATAAAAAAATATTATAATGCCTATTATTGTATCTTATGTAATATAATATTTTTTTACTTCAAAAAAACAATAGATACCAATATATATTTTAAGAAACATGTTCATCGTGATAAATTATTCTTACCCTTATTATTGAAAATTTGTAAAGAGTAACTAATATTTATATGTTTAGAATGATTATAAATGGGGAGTATTAAGAAGACCCAGCTTTTTCTTACATCCTCATTACATCATGTTTAGGATAAATATAATATTATTGATGTAATTCAGGATCAAAAGGTTTAGTATCATGGGAAAATTAGGATAATATATCACTTTTACTTAATAGAAAATAAAATTTATCTAAATATATCTTAATTATCATCTTAAAACAAATCACAGTATTTTTATCTCATGTAATACACATAGGATATAAAAAATGTTTGTGGTGAGTTAAAATCCTAGTAAGGGGGGGAATATGATGGGAGGAGTAACATGCATGAATCAATAGTAGAAGGTTAATAATTATCAAAATCATTCCATAATAAACATAATATCATCAAAATAGTCATGAATTAATCCTTTTTAAAGGAATGTAATGTGGAATGTACATAATAATGAAATATGACTACATGGTGGAAAATACCACACTATATAGTGAACAAATCTAGCATCATGGTCACAAATAACATATGTAAATAAATAATACCATATTGATTTTGAAACATATAGAATAATGATCACACATAATAAAAATAATATAATAATTTATATCATGTTACCTAATTCTAGAAGGGCTATATAACTTCAGGCCCACCCATCACATAAAAAAATGGTCATAATCTTGCATGCAACATGCAAAGAGAGCATATTCTAACTCTATTCATGAAATAAACATATGGAATAGAATTGGTTTCATAAATGATATAACATATGATATGTTATATAATAACGATTAAGGTTTCCAAATTAATAATGGGAGTCATATTGTTGAACAAAAGAACATTTTACTTTGAAGAAGATACACCTCATCAAGTGATAATGATATTTTTTTTTCAGAAATGATTTCATTTTAAAAAAATATTATAATTGTCTTATAAGGCCATAGACACAGAAAAACATGTATATCATTGAAAAAAAAACTTTTTAATGTAAACATTAATGAATGTAGAGTAACATATATATAGAGAATAATTTGAAATGGGAGATGTCCCAAAAGACATGGAATTTGGTTTAAAAATCCACTTACCTATAATCCTAATTCATTTCATTTCTACTATACCCCTTGAATAATAATTTTAGGTTCATTTAAATATTGAAACATTAATTCATTGTGTTCAATTTTTTACATCTAACCTGTTACAATAATTGTACTATATTTCCCAATTTCCATTGATAAAGGTGACATATTTTGATACCATATATTCCTTAAAATAATCCATCACACTTCAATTTAAGGATCATATATTATTGTAATTTAAACATTAATATGATGACCTCTAGATAGATATTAATATTTATATTTAAATAATTATAAATTTTAAATAATGTATTTTAATCAACCATTCGTATGGTTATAAGAAAAGAATTTGAAATGTCCCAATTGGGGGTTATCCCACTGATAACGAGACATTGTCTAAATAAGATAAGTGATAAAAATATTATATTTTATTAAAAATAGAATTTTAATAGAATATTAACATTATCACGATCATGCTAGAATATTATTTAGATGTTTTTGAGAAGTTTTTTATTAGAAAATAAATAGAGGATATGCAATAATAAATAGGAAAAAATATAAAGGGAAAATGAAATTATCTATTTCTTAAATATATTATTTTTCTACGACCCTTATCTTCCTGAATTATTGGAGTTTGATTAATCCATGAGATACCTAAGGATTCTATGTTAATTAAAAGCGTAGATTTATTTAATTTTTGGATTTTCTATGTTTTGGGGGAGTGGTTTATCATGTGAGGGATGCATGGTTATTTATAATCCTAGATAGATACATTTTAATTATAAAATATTGAATAAATTAATATATCTATTCTAAAAAATTTAATATTAATTTTTTTCAAATTATAAAATAAATATTATAAAAATAACATAAGTTATGGCTTTTTAATAATTACAATTTATTTTTTTAATTAAAATAAAAAAATAAAATTTTAAAAAATATTTATTTAATGTGACAGTATAGGAATTTACTCTTTGGAAAATATACTTTAGGTTTTAAAATTATTTTTATAATTTCTAAATCTGAAATTTATCTTACCAAATTGACTTGTGATGAGAAAACCAATTTATCATTTATTAATTCATTATAACATCATCATGACATCATAAAACAAGATGTACTTTAAAATAATTATTTTTCTATTCATATACTAATAGAAGAATATTATAATATTATCAAAAAAAATACCAATGAAAAATTTTAATTTGCTAATTATTATAATGAACTTTATTTTATAAAATTATTTTTATATTAGATATCACAAAAATTATAAAAAATTTATTATTTCCATGAATGAAATTAAATTATGGTTTACTGAAACTATGATTAGTTTATCTAGGTTATTTAATAGTGTTTATTATTTTATTATGTTGTAATATTTATATTATCCAAAATTAGCCACAAAAAATTATTATTTATATTATACAGTATTATGCCTATGTTAAATTACTAATATAACAGCCAGGTTAATATTTCTAAGAGTTATGAAAATATTTCCATGGTATATTACTATTCCAATGGCCACATTACCACATATAAATACCTCTTCATTCTATATTACATTATTCATTACAATTCCACCCATGATTTCTTATTTTCCTATTCTAATATGTCAATTGATTTACAAATATTTAGTTTTTTTTAGTTTTTTTAGATGGGTTTATAATTATTACAGATTAGAATGATCCATGTTTTCCCATTCTTCTTTTTTTATTCAATATTTTATCAAATTTTAATACTTAGAATTTTCCTATATTTAGATGCTAACTAATGTAAAAATATTTGTTTGTGAAATTAATTATTTTTTGTTTTTGTAATTTTTTTATGTGTATAATTATATATATTGTAACAAACATTTATTTAGGGAAAATGTAATTTATAATATTTGGATCATTATTTTCTTCCCAAATTTATAATTTTAATCCCTAACATTTCAACTAATTTTCATGGTTGAGAATAATTGAGGATACATATGTTTCATCATTACCTCTTGTTCTAGCTCCACCACATCATATTCAAGGTCACTCCAAAACACATTGACATGGTGAGTTTTCTTATTGAATAGAACTTTTCCTCTATGGTACACTATATTACCTAGTTTATCCTCTAACGATATGTCAATCTCTAGTTATACTACCTCTAAATTTAGTACATATAATTGATCTATTAAGTAATTCCTCTATAATGATACATGAAATGTAAAGTAAACATAAGCCACATTTGGGAGAATTTCTAGCAAATATGCTACTACTCCAATATGATCTAGTATCTCAAAGAGAACAATGGACCTAGGGACAAGATTAAGTATATTTATAAATAGCATGAATAATATTCATGTCGATATTAGATAGAACACATTGTCCCCAACATCAAACTCTAAATCCATTTGATGATTGTTAGAATAACTATTCTCCTGAATCCAAGTATATTTTATTTTTTTATAGATGGATTGAACTTTCTCAATCATCTATTATACCAGATATGGTCCATGAATTTTTTATTTTCCATATTAATCCAATAAATTAAGAGTTTGACATAGCTTCCAATACATATTATCATAGAGATACATTGGAATACTGCAACTAAATATGTTATTAAAAGAGAAATATACTAGTGGAATATGTCGAACTCATCCACCTTGAAATTCAATTGATTTGGTTCGCAGCATGGTCTTGATTTCTTGTATAGTGCTTTCATGTTTTCCATCATGTTTGGGGTGATAATCCATACTAAAATTCAATTAGATATTCAAATCATTTAAAAATAATTCCCCAAAATTTAGAATATAAATGTGGATCATGATCATAGATGATCAAATGTAGTTCCCCATGAAACCTCAACCCTTTTTTATATATACCATAAATTTTTTTTCAAATGTAAAATATTCTCAAATAGTGATGAATTGGGAAATATTGTTGATTGATTCACCACAACCCTATAAAATTACTTCCATTAGATTTTTTAGGATTACGTTAAAAAATTCCCTCATTTTGTTCTTCCATATTCAGGTTGGTATGAGTAACGGTTACATCATCCCATTAGAATTATATCATACCACATTTAATTGATGAAATATCATGCACTTTAAGGTGTACTATATGATTTATTTCTTCAAGTTAACCCAACATATGTGTTAAAAAATATCATGATATATTCTAATACTTTTAGGATAGATATATAAATATGATCAATGTGAAATATCTAATAGAACGATATTTATCATAGGTGAGGTAGGCACAAAATGTGTAGTTTTAATCCAAATGACCCCTATTTCATTGATTTGTAATTTTTTAATCTTTCATTCCTTTATTTCTTCCAACTTCTTCTGAATCTCCATAACATCCCTTTTCCCACCATTATCATGTCTTAGATTGATTTTTAAGAAATGATACAGGAATATTAGGATGTATTTCTATCCATTATGATTTCTATATTCATATATTTTTATATCCATTGTGATATCATCATTGTTAGTCTACATCTTTTACTGAGTATCATGTTATTTTCTAATATGAGAATCAGTTTCCTTGTTCACCTTTATAAGGTGGTTTGGAATTAAGAAAATGAAATCCTTGATTAGATCTAACAATATTAATTGTCCCTTATTCAACTCTCTCTATGTTAATATATACCTCATATCCTTGTTATCAATATATATATTAAACATTACACAATATTAGCACAATTTCAAAATATTTATAGAAATCATCACAACTGCTAAATCCCAGTCATGCCTCACGTAGTTCATCTAATGGATATTTAACTTTCATGTGGAATATGATATCACTTTATAATTTTACATGATTAAACAACCAAATACATTCTTTTACAAAATTGATTTATCTAACAAAATATTCTCCACATTACGGTAGTTTGAGTTTAGGTGTAATGATTACCCTCTTTTTCATTTCCTTAAATCATTCCTTCTACTCCACTATCCAGAAATACATTAACAATTTCCATGTTAAAATTATCAAATTTATAGACAATCAAGAGAATATTTTCAAAAAATAATCTTGATGTTTCTAGCTAAGATAAGAAAACTAAAAATTTCTGTAACACTTGAGTGTCTCGGTAATTCATCAACATTTGTTTATTTAAAGGGTCTATATAAATTCATTCAATTTTGATCATGTTCTGTAACACCCCAGGTAAATAAGGAATATGACATTTTCATATTTATCCATATTTGTGAATAAAATATTAATATGACTTTAAAGGGGACGCTATGCTCGATGGCGTATCCAACACGCAACAACGAGTTTCTTGGGAATCTTACGTTGCACTCTAATAATAAAATAATATTATTTTAAATGGTAGTTAACATGTAGCCGTTGTAATGGCAGGAATGGATAAAAATAACTAAAATATGATTATATATGTTCTTAAATATTTTTATATTTGTACAATAAAAGATAAAGGCTTAAAATATGGAAAGAATTCAATTTTAGGCGTATATGCCCTAGTTTTCACTAAAGGTTCACTTATCACCTTTTGATGGAGAACCGTCATTAAATATAGTTTTTTTCACTCTTAAACATTCTTTTGGACCAAATAAAACTCTTATTAAGAATCGGGACATCAAAATTTACTTTGTGTAAATTTTTGGTATCTTTCCGATAAAGTTCTTTTTTTTAATGAATAGTGTAAAATGTTGTATTTTAATTCAAAACCACTTTTTAATCTAATTTATTTATATGATTAGATTGTATTTTGAATTGGTTTTAAAGTGAAATTAGAAAATATTTTTACCATTAAATCCAATAGTGGACGTTGGAATCAATTTCACTTTGAAATCAGACTTAAACTAGTGTCAATCTTTTGATACTTATTGTTTCATAAAACACGCTATTTGTCATGACAGCGGGAATTAATTATTAAATTAATTAATGTGACATATATGTTTTTAATTTTTTAAAACGGACTTCATTTTTGAATTCAGAATATCAAATATAGCGTAGGGTGAATTTTTGGGATTTTTCTGAAAAACTTCAATTTTTGATGAATAGTGAAACCACTAAGTGGTACTTATAAAAACTGATTTTCCGTTTAAATGAAATTTTGCCATCATTGTGTTTTGATTTTCAAAAATCCTACATACATGGTTTTCATTAAGAAGTAAAATGTGGTTCAATTAGATTAAAATAATTTTTGGTGAATAGTAACTTATTAAGTTTTTAATCGCGATTAGTGGTAATTAGTGTAGTTTAAGGTAAAAATAATTCTTTAATAAAATGAGATGAGATTGAAACATGTCTTACCCTCATTGGTTGTATCATGGCCGACCAAGACAAGTCATGGGTCAACTTGGGGACCCCATGGATCCACTTTGGTTGGGAAATGACATAAATAACATTTTATTTATTGTAAAAGTAAAATTGACACAAACATGATATATTTTACTAAAACAATTTTTAAGTGGGGTTATAAAAGTAATATTTTTGATTATAAATATTAATTGGAAAGATAAAAAGATTTCCTACATCATAGTATTTTTTTTATAATTTATAGACATTAAATAAATTAAATTATTTATGACATAATAATGATGCACCGATGACATAATTATTTGACGATTTAAATAAAATGGAATGATAATGTCAAATCTATGAACTACACATGTCCAAAACTTATTGGATGAGTGTATTTAGAAGCCTTATCACCTTATCCACGAATTATATCAATGTGGGACCTTTTCAAACCGAAAAACATTTTCAAATAAAGTAATATTTCTTTACTTTCCAAAAGTTCCCCTCCTCTCCTCTTATAAAAGGCCCCCACCTCTACCTCATTTAACACACTCCTCAAGCCTTTGGCACGGCCAACCCCTGCCCATTTACTCTCTCCACATCCCTATCCTCATCCTAGTGGATTCCCTTTGGGCAGAATCCTTTCAAAGGAATCCTTTAGGCTCAAATCAAAAAGAGTTACACTTTTAAAGGTAATTCACTCTCTCATGTTCATTTGTTTTATTTTGCTTCTCCAACCCCCTAAACACTTTTTATTTACTTCTATTGTAACAAAACCAGTATCTTAAATATACTAGGATGTTGTTATAAGATTTATTCTAGCTACACTCTCACACAACTACATCAAATGGTTAAAGAACATACGGTTTCCGTGGATGGTGAAATTCTGCCTCCCGAAACGATGATTGTTCAATACTCATTTAACACCTTCAATGGTGGCCGTTATGATGTCACTATTTTTATATATGATATATAATATGTTTATGTTTTATTTATTCTTCTGTATTTTTAATTTTTGTCTTACCTTTATGGCTTCCATTATGGGTATACGCGATATCTTCATTTAAGGAAGTGCGGACTACCGCCCCTCAAAGTGATTTGATTCGTTAAATACCATATGTGGGATGTATAAAGGATGGAAATATGATATTATATATGATATTATACTGGAATTATAATATATCTTTATATCATTATTATTCCATTCTATAAAATACGAAATAGAAATGAAAGTAGCGTTCATGCGTACATACGGCTTACCGTCTCCATGAACGGTGCATTTCATTTCTTAGCTCTAAATGATTATGTAATGATATAAATACAGGCATGTACTGGATATATATGACATATATGATATCTACATAATGAATACAATTCTGGATATAATAAACATTTTTCCACACGAACAACATGTAATTGTAAGAAGTCCACTTTCGACTTAAGAACCAAATATCGGAAAAACAAATATTATTAACTTAAATGATTACATAATGTTAATGACATGGTAATAAGTGGTATAAAAGTAATAATGAACTTGAAAAAGGTTCTTAAGGAATTAGAAATTAACTCAAGTTTATTATTCAGGAGATTAAAGAACGATCGAGTCAAGTCGGACCCGAGGTAAGGGATCCTACAACTCTCTTTCTTTTTAAGTACACTCTTTTATATCAATTATTTTAATCTCATATTTCTTATGATTGGGATGTTCTTTTATAGTACATTCACTGTAATTTTTATGTTCATGTGATGAGAGACCCTATTCTCTCTCATCAATCCATTTTGGAAGTTTTGAGTGGCGTCGTTGGGCTGCCGAACTTTCGTAAGAGATCTAACCTCTCTCTTTCTTTTTAAGTACTCTCCTTTATGTCACTTCTTTTAAACTCCTCCTTGAAATGTTGGGGGATTTTCTTTTATATTACACTTGCTGTAAATTCTATTGTTATATTATGGAATACTCTATTTGATCTCATCAATCCATATTTGGAAGTTTTATGTGGCGCCGTTAGGCTGCCGAGTTTTCGTAAGGGATTTTTCATCTCACTTCTATTCCCGTGAGATTTATGCTACATTTGCCACAAATTCCATTGAGTGGTGTATCTAATGCCCATTATTCTACTCTTTGTGTAATATACTTTCGTTTATGAGTATTTACATCAATGACCTATTGTCTTTCTTTCATGGGGTGTATGTTTTGAAAGATACCCAAGTCGGTAAGGGAACCTTTCACCCTCCACTTTTTTAAAAGACTTCATTTATTGGGTCTTTTAATTTACATATTTTTATGTTGGGATATGTTCTCATACATCCTTATTGATTTAAATTTTATGTCCAAGTGATGAGATACACTTTTTATCTCTCATCAACTCATTTTGAAGTGATGTCGTTAGGCTGTCAAGGGAACTTTTTAACCCAATTTCGATTTCTTTGGGTTCAACTTGTAGTCATTGAATATGTCATCCATTGAATTTGTGTGAATGACCTTTTATTGTTTTACACTTAATATCCACTTATATTGGGTGTATATATATTTTTCACACATATTTTTGAGATTTATTTGTCCTTAATTTAAGGATACCTTTTTTATAATGGATTTCATCACAGTTGACATTTCTATTGAGGGTTCATTGTTGTTATGCACCAATTCACTCTTATATAGTGTATATACTGTCCTTTGGAGTATTATATCATGAATCCTTTTATTCTCATTATATTATAAAGTTCTGACTAAATGTTATTCCTCGATTATTGTATTCAAGTGTCTCTAATTTTGGTAAAACCCCTTTAACCAAAATATCATTTTAAATGTTTTAATTATTTGTTCTTATTAATATGCATGTATTCAAAATGGTTTTAAGGATTTATTTATATGGATATTAATGGTTTAAAATGTTAAAAGCTTCAAGGTGGTAAGGGACTCTTTGATTCAAAAATCTCTTTATTAAATGTTTTAAATGGTTTTGGAAGTGGTTTCTTTTTGAATGGATTCATTATTTCAATATCCTAAAATGTTATATTGTGATTGAAATGTGGAAATGTTATGTTTCCTTTATTCATGTTTATGTGATACGATTATGTTATGGTTCTTGGGCATTGTTATGAAAAACAGGTGGTTCTGTGATAAACTAAGGGCGGGTGAGCACGATATAGCTCTCCAATGCATTGGGTAACGCGAAGGAGTGAAACGTTAAGGTTTCTCCGAAGAGATTTAGGGAATATACTGTGATAGGTATTCCAAACGTAACCAGGAGGGTTACTCCCTACGTAAGAATGTTATGAATCCCTCAAGTTACCTTTATGTCTTATATTTTCTATGATTTATTCATGATTTGATATGCCTATGTTTTATGGGTAATGAATGATTTCATTCTTATGTATATATGAACTCATGTTTCCTTTCCATATTTTTATAACCCTTACTGAGCTTTTTATGCTCATCCCAAGTTTTTGAAATGCTTTTCACAGGTCAAGGGAAAGGTACATGATGTGACGATAGTGTCAAGGATGTGTCAAGAAAGAATTCGTGTTTTTTTTAAATAGGTTTCCATTGATGGGAAGTATGAATATTGTCTTTTATGTAACCACCTTGTTTAAATGTGGAATGTAATGTAAGTTTCATGATCTAATTCTGTAAAACACTAAACCTGAAAATATCCTCAATGTGTAATCTTGTAATAACTCAAGTTTAAGTAAGGTTTAAGGCTGGGGCCTTATAGTTGGTATCAAAGGTCGGTTTAGATAACTTTAGTGGTTAGGGTATTCTTTAAGCATAATTGACAATTACCATAATGGTTAGGATTTCAGAAATAGTCTTAGTTTTAGATAAAGTGAATTAGTAAGTATATCTTATTGTCTATCTTACTCATTAGTACATGATGGTTTTGTTGATGTACTCACACTGACCTTTTTGGTTTTAGTAAATGGCTGGATCTAGCAGGCACCAAAGTAACAGTGGATGTGAAGGAAACTGTGACAGTTTTTTGAGCAAGCAACTGAATGATATGGGAGCTGCAATGAGAACTCTTTTGATTATCCTCAACCAACTATCTAGAGTCATGATTGACCACCTAAACCTTGGAGATTTCTATAAGGCATCATATATGCAAGAAACAAATCCCTACCGAAGTACAGGTAATAATCATAAAGGTAAGTGTGTTCAAAAACCTATATGTCAAATATGTGGAAAGAAACACTTAGGAAAATGTTTCAAAGGGACAGAAATATGCTATAGATGTGGAAATGAAGGTCATAAAGCAAGAACCTGACATGGAAAAAGGAAGCATCCAGTTGACTCGAGGAAAGGGAAAGAAGTTCTTTCTGAGGGATCAATTGAATGTTTTAAATGTGGTGTGCATGGTCATTATGCAAACACATGTCCTATGAAGAAGTTTCGTGAATTGGGTCACCAAGAGCGTACCAATATTCGTTTACCAATACCTAATGCCATTCCGATTGAGGATGAAGAAACTGACAATGACCAATCAAAGGTATGTACTATTTCATGACTATTGTTTTCTTATTTTGGAATCTTAGGATATGATTGATGATTTTGTTTGTAGGAAAGAGGTATTTCGGAATAAGTTGGAAAGGAATGGATAATGGATCATGAAGAATGTTGAATGAGTAAGATGTCAACATATAAGGGCTTCAAGAGTTAGGGTGAAATTCTTAAGAGTATTAAGTCTCTTTTGATGATGGGGTTACATTAGAAGACTTTTTATATTATGTGTAACCCTGATGTTTAATATAGGAAAATTTTATTCAAGTAATAGTTATCTTTTCTTTTATGGAAATAGTTATAAAGAACCATTTGGGTTTATATGATCCTTACTTTTGAGGTAATTATGGGTTACCATATGTTATGATAGAAGTGAAAGGCATGAGATAAAATTGAGGTTAAATTATGTTATGGTTATTTTTGATGATTTTATCTCGTTTTGGGTAATGATTTGAGAATTATATAGTTTTGGAAAAAGGACAACACGCAGACCGTGTGACAACCCGTCGCGTCGGACAATGCTGCAAGAATCGAACCCACAACCAAAGTGCGACTGATATTTATCGCCTACCACTGGACTACGTGAAGTCCCTGGTTAGTTTGACTGATTCTTTTTAGTTATATGATTTTATGAATTAGGAGTAAGTTGATTTTGGAGGATATGTGATTAGGATAATTACTTTTCAATGTGAGACTTTAGGAGCAACTGATGTTGTTTGGAGATAAATGTTACGATTTAACTTGGAAGACTATGTGACTAAATCCTTCAAATATTTGGGTTTCAATCTTATATTGGTTTACTTTGAAGAATTTTATGGACAAATTGTTTATCGGATGGTCCTCGTTGAACTTTGGGTTTTGTTGGACAAATTTTGGAGATTAAGAATAGATTTTCTTTTTATAAGGGGTTATCCTTTTCTGGATTATCTGATCTTGTACTAACCTTTTTGGTTTTGGTTTGGTTAAAGCCTAAATACATGGGATGTATATAGTTCTCTTTTGTGGATTAGGTGATTCTCTAGAAGTTGATTATAGTACTCTTAACGCGAACAAGTCTCCCTAAATACTCGACTTTTGGAAAAAATATGAGTTTGACTAAGGAATCTAGTAAAAGTTTAAAGTCAACATGATAAGTGATTATGCTTCCTTATGAATAAATTCCTCAATAAAAAGTAACTTAAAACAAAAATGTTGTCTATTAACATTTCCTACTGGGGAACCCAACACCGTTTAACCCATCACAAGTTTGTGATTTTCTTATTGTTAACTTTCTCCTAAACATGTTTTCTATCACTCTCCATCGGAACATGACCCTATGTTTTCTCCTCCATGTCCATATTTTCATACTTAGAATACTAGTATGGGTTAACTCGGGTGACCTCTGTGCTTATCTTTCTTTATTTTAAAGTGATTGTTTTACCGACTCTTGTTCCGATGTGGGACGTTCAAGGATGTTTCCAAGCGCAATTTTAAAATTGCGAGGACGCAATTCCCAAAAGGGGGGAAGGATGTAACACCCCAGGTAAATAAGGAATATGACATTTTCATATTTATCCATATTTGTAAATAAAATATTAATATGACTTTAAAGGGGACGCTATGCTCAATGGCGCACCCAACACGCAACAACGAGTTTCTTGGGAATCATACGTTGCACTCTAACAATAAAATAATATTATTTTAAATCGTAGTTAACATGTAGCCGTTGTAATGGAGGGAATGTATAGAAATAACTAAAATATGATTATATATGTTCTTAAATATTTTTACATTTGTAAAATAAAAGATAAAGGCTTAAAATACTGAAAGAATTCAATTTTAGGCGTATATGCCCTAGTTTTCACTAAAGGTTCACTTATCACCTTTTGATGGAGAACCATCCTTAAATATAGTTTTGTTCACTCTTAAACATTCTTTTGGACCAAATTAAACTCTTATTAAGAATCGGGACATCAAAATTTACTTTGTGTAAATTTTTGGTATCTTTCCGATAAAGTTCTTTTTTTTAATGAATAGTGCAAAATGTTCTATTTTAATTCAAAACCACTTTTTAATCTAATTTATTTATATGATTAGATTATATTTTGAATTGGTTTTAAAGTGAAATTAGAAAATATTTTTACCATTAAATCCAATAGTGGTCGTTGGAATCAATTTCACTTTGAAATCAGACTTAAACTAGTGTCAATCTTTTGATACTTATTGTTTCATAAAACACGCTATTTTTCATGAGAGCGGGAATTAATTATTAAATTAATTAATGTGACTTATATGTTTTGAATTTTGTAAAACGGAATTCATTTTTGAATTCAGAATATCAAATATAGCTTCGGGTGAATTTTTGGGATTTTTCTGAAAAACATCAATTTTTGATGAATAGTGAAACCACTAAGTGGTACTTATAAAAACTGATTTTCCATATAAATGAAATTTTGCCATCATTGTGTTTTGATTTTGAAAAATCCAACATACATGGTTGTAATTAAGAAGTAAAATGTGGTTCAATGAGATTAAAATGATTTTTGGTGAATAGTAACTTATTAAGTTTTTAATCGCGATTAGTGGTAATTAGTGTAGTTTAAGGTAAAAATAATGCTTTAATAAAATGAGATGAGCTTGACACATGTCTTACCCTCATTGGTTGTATCATGGCCGACCAAGACAAGCCATGGGTCAACTTGGGGACCCCATGGATCCACTTTGGTTGCGAAATGACATAAATAACATTTTATTTAATGTAAAAGTAAAATTGACACAAACATGATATGTTTTACTAAAACAATTTTTAAGTGGGGTTATACAAGTCATAGTTTTGATTATAAATATTCATTGGAAAGCTAAAACGATTTCCTACATCATAGTATTTATTTTATAATTTTTAGACATTAAATAAATTAAATTATTTATGACATAATAATGATGCAGTGATGACATCATTATTTGACGATTTAAATAAAATGGAATGATAATGTAAAATATATGAATTACACATGTCCAAAACTTATTTGATGAGTGGATTTCGAAGCCTTATCACCTTAACCACGAATTATATCAATGTGGGACCTTTTGAAAACGAAACACATTTTCAAATAAAGTAATATTTCTTTACTTTCCAAAAGTGCCCCTCCTCTCCTCTTATAAAAGGCCCCCACCTCTACCTCATTTAACACACTCCTCAAGCATTTGGATCGGCCAACCCCTTCCCATTTACTCTCTCCACATCCCTCTCCTAATCCTGGAGGATTCCATTTGGGAATAATCCTTCCAAAGTAAGCCTTTAGGCTCAAATCAAAAAGAGTTACACTTTTAAAGGTAATTCACTCTCTCATGTTCATTTGTTTTATTTTGCTTCTCCAACCCCCTAAACTCTTTTTATTTACTTCTTTTGTAACAACAACAGTATCTTCAATATACTAGGATGTTTTTATAAGATTTATTCGAGCTACACTCTCACACAACTACATAAAATGGTTAAAGAACATACGGTTTCCGTGGATGGTGAAATTCTGCCTCCCAAAAAGATGATTGTTCAATACTCATTTAACACCTTCAAAGGTGGCCATTATGATGTAACTATTTTTATATATGATATATAATATGTTTATGTTTTATTTAGGCTTCTGTATTTTTCATTTTTGTCTTACCTTTATGGCTTCCATTATGGGTATACGCGATATCTACATTTAAGGAAGTGCGGACTACCGCCCCCTCAAAGTGATTTGATTCGTTAAATACCATATGTGGGATGTATAAAGGATGGAAATATGATATTATATATGATATTATACTTGAATTATAATATAACTTTATATCATTATTATTCCATTCTATAAAATACGAAATACAAATGAAAGTAGTGTTCATGCGTACGTACGGCTTACCGTCTCCATGAACGGTGCATTTTATTTCTTACCTCTAAATGATTATGTAATGTTATAAATGCATGAATGTACTAGATATATATGACATATATGATATCTAAATAATGTATACAATTCTGGATATAATAAACATTTGGCCACACGAACAACATGTAATTGTAAGAAGTCCACTTTCGACTTAAGAACCAAATATCGGCAAAACAAATATTATTAACTTAAATGATTACATAATGTTAATGACATGGTAATAAGTGGTATAAAAGCAATAATGAACTTGAAAAAGGTTCTTAAGGAATTATAAATTAACTCACGTTTATTATTCAGGAGATTAAAGAACGATCGATTCAAGTCGGACCCGAGGTAAGGGATCCTACAACTCTCTTTCTTTTTAAGTACACTCTTTTATGTCATTTATTTTAAGCTCATCTTTCTTATGATTGGGATGTTCTTTTATATTAAATTTACTGTAATTTTTATTTTCATTTGATGAGATACCATATTCTCTCTCATCAATCCATTTTGGAAGTTTTGAGTGGCGCCGTTAGGCTGCCGAACTTTCGTAAGAGATCTAACCTCTCTCTTTCTTTTTAAGTACTCTCCTTTATGTCACTTCTTTTAAACTCCTCCTTGCAATGTTGGGGGATTTTCTTTTATATTCCAATTGCTGTAAATTCTATTGTAATATGATTTAATACTATATTTGATCTCATCAATCCATATTTGGAAGTTTTATGTGGCGCAGTTAGGCTGCCGAGTTTTCGTAAGGGATTTTTCATCTCACTTCTATTCCCGTGAGATTTATGCTACATTTGCCACAAATTCCATTGAGTGGTGTATGTACATCCCATTATTATACACTTTGTGTAATATACTTTCGTTTATGAGTATTTACATCAATGACCTATTGTCTTTCTTTCATGGGGTGTATGTTTTGAAAGATACCCAAGTCGGTAAGGGAACCTTTCACCCTCCTCTTTTTTAAAAGACTTCTTTTATTGGGTATTTTAATTTACATATTTTTATGTTGGGATATGTTCTCATACATCCTTATTGATGTAAATTTTATGTCCAAGTGATGAGATACACTTTTTATCTCTCATCAACTCATTTTGATGTGATGCCGTTAGGCTGTCAAGGGAACTTTTTAACCCAATTTCGATTTCTTTGGGTTCAACTTGTAGTCATTGAATATGTCATACATTGAATATGTGTGAATGAACTTTTATTGTTTTACACTTAATATCCACTTATATTGGGTGTATATATATTTGTCACACATATTTTTGAGATTTATTTGTCCTTAATTTAAGGATACCTTCTTTATAAGGGATTTCATCACATTTGACATTTCTATTGAGGGTTCATTGTTGTTATGCACGAATTCACTCTTATATGGTGTATATACTATCCTTTGGAGTGTTATATCATGAATCCTTTTATTCTCATGATATTATAAAGTTCTGACTAAATGTTATTCCTCGATTATTGTATTCAAGTGTCTCTAATTTTGGTAAAACCCCTTTAACCAAAATATCGTTTTAAATGTTTTAACTATTTATTCTTATTAATATCCATGTTTTAAAAATGGTTTTAAGGATTTATTTATATGGATATTAATGGTTTAAAATGTTAAAAGCATCAAGGTGGTATGGGACTCTTTGATTCAAAAATCTCTTTATTAAATGTTTTAAATTGTTTTGGAAATGGTTTCTTTTTGAATGGATTCATTATTTCAATATCCTAAAATGTTATATTGTGATTGAAATGTGGAAATGTTATGTTTCCTTTATTCATGTTTATGTGATACGATTATGTTATGGTTCTTGGGAATTGTTATGAAGAACTGGTGGTTCCGTGATAAACTAAGGGCGGGTGAGCCCGATATAGCTCTCCAATGCATTGGGTAACGCGAAGGAGTGAAACGTTAAGGTTTCTCCGAAGAGATTTAGGGAATATACTGTGATAGGTATTCCAAACGTAACCAAGAGGGTTACTCCCTACGTAAGAATGTTATGAATGCCTCAAGTTACCTTTATGTCTTATGTTTTCTATTATTTATTCATGATTTGATATGCCTATGTTTTATGGGTAAAGTATGATTTCATTCATATGTATATATGAACTCATGTTTCCTTTCCATATTTTTATAACCCTTACTGAGCTTTTTATGCTCATCCCAAGTTTTTGAAATGCTTTTCACAGGTCAAGGGAAAGGTACATGATGTGACGATAGTGTCAAGGATGTGTCAAGAAAGAATCCATGTTTTTTTAAATAGGTTTCCATTGATGGGAAGAATGAATATTGTCTTTTATGTAACCACCTTGTTTAAATGTGGAATGTAATGCAAGTTTCATGATCTAATTCTCTAAAACTCTAAACCTGAAAAGATACTCAATGTGTAATCTTGTAATAACTCAAGTTTAAGTAAGGTTTAAGGCTGGGGCCTTATATGTTCCCCAAGAATTGGACTTACTCCGTCCCAAAGTCTTATATTCTGAAATACGAATACATTTTATCTTTTCAGGATCTCTCAATCAGAATTATTAAATACTATTTAAATTTCTCCTTGATATATGAGTAAATAATAATATCATTGGTAATTATTACCAACAATTTTTCAATGTAGTATGTAAATATATTATTTATTATATCCATGATTATTTTAGGGAGTTAGTTTTATAAATGGAAACTCTATGAAATCATAGTGTCCGTACCTTATAAGATATTCCATCATATAAAATGTCTCTTTATATACCATTTTTTGATGATACCAAGCATGAATATCCACCTTTGAGTAGTATTGAGACTCTCATGGGTGATGGAATAAGTCATCAATCCTTGGAAACGAATACATATTCTTTATGGTGATCAAGTTGAGATCATGTTAATTGATACATATATGTATCTATATATCCTTTTTTTAGAAAAAATAGCACTAAATCATCCCCCAGGTGATGCACTAGAGTGGATGACACCTTTTCCCACATATTGGTGTATCTATTTTTTAAAATCAGTAAGTTTGATCAATGACATATTATTTGGTAATTAAGAGATAGGAGTGGATCTAGGAATAAAATCAATTTAAATATATATCACATGATCAAGGGGATGGTTGGGTAAATATTTTGAAAATACATTGATATATTCTTTCAAAATGGGAATTTCTATAATGTCATTTCTCCCATTTGACACAGCCATTATAGTAATATATGATTCCTAATAAGGTATGAACACCGAAACCATCATGGTATTTTCAAAATGAGATTCATGATCGTTCAATCAATTTTACAAGACCATGGGATAGCTTAGAATAGAGAAAGAGATTTAATTTTCTTGAAAGTTGATGATATATATATATAATATTAGAGAATATATTCCCAATATAAAATTAAAATCCACTAATGATAGGATCATGAGATTTATTAAAATATTCTTCCTATAGAATCTCACAGTAGAAGAGTCCAACACTTGGGATTCAATGATATCACCAATTTTTATGGATATATCTACATCTATATACTGGGTTTTTCTCATTAACTAATGAAAACTTGATGGATATAATGGATTGTATAGAAAAAGAATAAAATAAATCTTTTCCAATTGATTAATTTCCATCAATTATTGGATTCCACTCAACAGTGCCTCAAGCATGGTTCGATACATGGCCTCACGTGCATCTAGAAAAATTCCAGAAGTTGGTAACTGGTAGTGAGGGCCTATGTTTGATAGTGGTGAGACTATTCTATCCCTACCAGAGTATATCATTACGGATGTCAGTAATATATAAATAAAATAATTATTAAAACATGAAGAAAATAGATACATATCATCAATAGATAGAAATATTAAGAGATGGATCATATACAATGATGCAAATTATACATGTATCATGAAAGCATCCAAAACATGTACACAAAAATACAATAGAGTAAAATAATATAAAATTATAAAAGGAAAAAAATTTCACATAGCATTGCAGGCCTCATCTTCATCCCATGATCCCCTACTCCAAATAATGGATCCACAACCAGTATTAGGGTGCTTACCCTTACCATCACATATAACCATATAATCTATTTGGATATACAAGGAGACACAAATAGTGTGTGATAAAATCATCCCATTAGGGTTCTACATAATAAACTATATGGTTATAAGTATCATAATGAAATAAGCTAAAAATTGTTGTTAAGAAGTAACATAAGTGTGAATTCTCATGGCCTTTCTCTATTACAACTAGAAATACCAAACAGCCTTTCAGGGCTACCTAAAATAAGTTTTATCTCCTAAAAAGACATCTACAAGAAATTCAAAAAAAACATGTACTTGCTATACAACCAATTTTATATATCTCATGATCATTTTGTATAATTAAGTATATCAAAATTTCCATGGACTTACCGTATAGTGATGTGTAGACCACGAAGGGCTGGATTCAAGGAGGTGGAGACAAATGAATCCTCATCGAGTCAATGATTCATCTCAATGGTAGCAAGGTACAGGCACAGGTTGGATTCATAAGAGAATATTTATTGATATTTACGATGATATTCCATGCAATATGAGTCCTAGGGGTAGAAAATCCCCATAAATTATAGGAAATTTAGACCCTACGAGCATACATTATCCCAAGCATCCACTAAAACGTTTCATATCCATGGAGAGTTATCCATTGTATCTATTTAAACTACCATTCATTCATACCATTTAACAATCAATTCAAATCCATATGAGTCTACAGACTCATATAATACATTTCATTTAAATATAAAGACATGGGTATACTCACCCCTTTATCCCCATTATCCATTAAACACATCATGTGGGTGTACCTACCCTTCAATAACGAAAATCCATTTAATCAATCTATAAACAACCAACAAGAATACACACTTTTTAAACAAAATTCAATTCAATCCATCAAATTATTTTTATAATGGATGATTATGGTAACTTGGTGGAAGGAGAAAGAACATCTCATAATCATGTAAACCAGCCTCATTATATTATTACTACACATCCTTAAACATGGAGTACTCAAAAACACGCCCATAATTCGGTTTATCAAAGGTGAAATGAAATATAATTCATGGAGGACCCTATGGGTGGATTCTAATTGGGGAAAAAACCACTAACATATCTCAAGGAAAATAAGGGAATCCCTAACTTGTCCTATTGCATCTATTTCAGATCAACATTTCAAAACTAAACCCACTACAAAAATTTTGTCGGGTGACAAAAGAGTCGATAACTCTATAAAGACTGAAAATATGAATGAAAGGTATATAATACCAACATTAGCTTTTTAGTATAATGCTCATCCAGTATCAAGACCTGATTCACCTCAATTTAGGTGAAATATGAATAACAAATAATGAATGATAAATTTAGGCATGTGATCTTAAATTCAAACTATGCAACCATTGTTTCGAATAATCAAAAAATGTATAAAAATGAATTGAGTACTTAATGATGGAAGAATCAACCTATAACTCAACCTCCTAAGTCTGAAAATCATGATACGAGTCTAAATTATAGCTTGGCATATGAGATACAAGGAAGATTTCATGGAAGGCCTGGTACCTCTATGGTGACTCCAACAAATAGGCTGATGACCTGACTCTATACTGAATATCGAATGGCCCAACATATCACAATGAACGTTTACCATGTCTCTTTATCCATATGTGTCCCGTTCGTGATGAAAATTGGAAGAAAACATGATCCCTAATCTCAAAAACTATAGGTCATCTGTGGCGATCAATTTATGATTCTTGATGATACTGTGCAACACCCTTACTCTTCTAAATCAGCTGGACCTCATCACAAGTCTCTTTCATGAGACATGGTCTTAGTAAAGATCTCTCACATACCTATATCTAGCATAGGGGAGGTCAGAATGGCCTATTTTAAAAATCCTCATAATGTTCCATCTCTTTTATAACCAAATTGTTGTTATTTCTTTAAAACATGACCGAGAAAATGTGCCTCACCTAAGAGACCCCAAAATCTAAGAGACATGATCAAAGAATGTCTTCTAGCACCTGTATCATACCATCTAATTGGACATTAGTGGGATGGTGGTTTTTTGTGTTCAAGTGCACGTTTGTACCCCGCATCCTCTGAAATGTTTCCGGATATCTGATTTAGATCAGGAGTCCATTATGAAACAATAGTGTGAAAGACCTTGTGAATTTGTAATATCTAATGGGTGTGAAACCATCAAATATCATCAACACGTAAGTTCCCATAGATAAAAAAGAATCATTAAACCTTTATGAGCCTATCACCATTAACCCACACATTCCTTCAACGAAAACTTGGTAAACTAGTAACAAAATCCATCATGATATGATCCCATTTATAAGAGACAATAGGTAACTACTATAAAATCATAGCTGGTCATTGATGTTCCATCTTCACTTGCTAATATGTGTAACACCTTGTTACAAACCCAGCTACCTCTCACATAATAACTAACTACAAGTACTGACTTTGAAATTCATCATACATCTTGGTCACTCTGGGGTGCCCTGCCAAAGTTTTAGGCTGAACCTCACACATATGCTCCTCATGTTTATCGAAAAGAAACCAATCATGTCCATGGAAACACAAGATATCGTCCTCTCCTACCATACAATGAGGTTGAGTTCCGTCACCTCCCGCACTATAATGTAGAACAAGGCCTTCCAAATTCTCTAACTACATTATCCTAACTCTTTCCAGTAGGGTTGAGGTCAAAGCTAAGGATGATAGATATTTCCATCTCGTAATTTTTTTCACCTCCATATACAATTCAAAGAAAAAAAATCATAGTTTTCCGATCACTACTGGCATATTAATATGCCAATATGTGATTCCTCCTTCTCTGTACATCAACCAATGCATTGCCTATAATGGTTCTGTTGTATTCCACAAAGTAAAAAAAATGTATGTACTCCATCCTCGTATACTACCTTATTTTGAGATCACATAGAGTAAAAATATACTTGAGGTTTTTGTGGTCAGTTTACACCACTAAATGATCCCTCAGTATGTAATGTCTCCAATAACACAATGTGTGAACAACTACAGCCATCTCAAGATCGTGTGTAGGGTAATTTCTCTCGTATGGACTCAGCTGTCGAGACTTGTAAACTGTGTATATATCTCCCTTCATCAACACTTTTCTGAGTATAATTCTTAATGTGTCACAATACACATTGTAACTCCTATCCTACTATGGAAATATCTAGACTAGTGATGACTTCAACATTGCGTTAATCTCCATAAAAGAAATTCTTGGAATAATCTGACCATATAAATATTATTCCCCTCTTAGTCAAGCCCATAAATGACACTAATAAGCATGAGATGTCATGTATGAAATTATTGTATTAAAAAACACATCCCATGAAACTCAATATGTCAAAAATGTTCTTTGAATGTTCCTAGAAAACTACAACTCCCACCTTCTCTGGGTCCACTAGTACTCATATATATGAGATGATGTGACCCAAAAAGTGAATCTGATCCATCCAAAAATCGCACCTTTTGAGGTTTGCATATAACTGAGGCTCTCTCAGTGTATTAAAAATGATCTCAATTTTGTTAGCATGTTCATGTAGATTGTGATAATACACCATGATATTTTTTGTGAAAACCACCATGAAAGAATCCATGTAAGGATGGAACACCATGTTCGTCAAATCCATTAAAACCATTGGAATGTTTGTGAGATCAAATGACATAGCCAAGTACATTTAATGAACATACCTTCTATAAAAGGTTGTATAATGTTTTTATGTTTTTAAAAAATGTTCTAGGTGACATAATGACCTCCATTAGATCATTGGGAACCATCTGGCTTCTCAATGCTGATGAAATTGGACATCTATATGTGGAAAGAGGTATCAGTTTTTAACCATCAACTAGTTTAGTTTCCTATGATCCTTGTATAGCCAAAGTGTACCATCCTCCTTTTCAAAAAAGACTGGAGAACATCAGAAAGAATTATTGGGTTTAATAAAACCATTCACCTCCTAATCCCCTAAATGACACTTGAACTCCTACAATCCTTTCATAGTCATGCTGTAAGGAGAAATGGATACTGGTTCCACTCCTGGAAAAATCTTCATGAAGAACCTCACCTCTCTCTATGATGGTAACCTAGAAAATTCTATCGGGAAAGATATCAATAAATAGCTTCCCGACCTATGAAATTTCAACCTGTCTCACTCCCAGATCAACCAAAGATAAACAAGAAATCTGGGATGTCGTTCTGACCTTCCCACGATGCTCTAGTACAACTATTATTTCATGGACATTCCGTTCACCCTTATGAGTAATCATCGTACCTTCTGTTGAAGTGAACGTCACCCTACAATGATATCATTCAACCTAATATCAATAAGATAATAATAGTTCCATCCTGAGAATGACATCAAAACCTAATATCTCATAGACATAATGATCCTAGATGAAGTGATAATCACCAACCTCATGGGGTCACTGCCTACACTAGGGAACATCAACCATTTTGATTCCCAATGGTTCTTCTAGAGTAAAAAATCACCCACCAGACCACACAACAAGAACAAGGATTTTCACTATAGGGGAAGATGTGAAACTATGTGATGCTCCTATACCAAGAAGAGAAGATAAAATAAAAGAGGCTACTATGATCGTACCTCTTATCATATATGGTTCATCTCCAAACTCCATTGGGATAGGTTATAGAGAATAAATATCTCTTGTAACATGATCATATGACATAATCTTATTCATAGAAAATACATATATTTTTATAGATATTTCATTTAAATATATACAAATTATACTAAAATTTTCATTTCCAGGAGTATATATATTTTTTAGATCCCATGAAAATTCCCACATTACTGTACACCCAATTAAGGGAACATTCTTATTTTTTTGTCGCATATCAAGAATCACCCCCAATAAATGTTTTTAAAAAATGATAAGATTATAAAAACCATAATTATTTAAAATAGAATAATTTTTTCAACAATGGTTTTATGTAAAACAATAGTTTATTTCTTTCTTCAAAAATATCCTTTACATATTTCACTCTACATAACCCATGTAATACATCTGTATTCATTCTTCAATTATATAATTTTCCGGAGTTGTTAAGAATTTGAACTCCATGATAGATATGTATGTCCATTTTTAAATTATGAATACTAAAATTTATTTAATCCTTTATTCCCTTTGAAATATATATTATTTGGTCATTTTTATGCATTTAATAAGAAATATGAAACCAATATCTTTCTCATCGGTTTTATTATAAATACGGTTTATGTATGGTTTCATTTTTTATAAACCCAGACCTTATTTTCAGGTATGTTTTCCTTTTATAGTCATTTTTTAGAAAAAGAACAAAAAATTGGAAATTTTAGAGGTACACGCCATGTCCTTTATGAGTACATTCCATGTAGCGGCCATGCACATGGCCATGTGGGGGTTACCTAGAGGCCACTTAAAGCGATGTATAAAAACTGCGAGTACAAGTCGTGTACTTAAAAAGTACACGTCATGTACTTTCTTTTTTTTCATTAAACGCACTAGGGTCACATCTAATAGACAGAACCATCTTCTTCAAGGTTTTCTTCATCCGAGAGAACATGTACAGCTGTGATCCTTCTCCAAGCCCCCGAGTATCCATCTGATCTTCGATTCAACAGTCGTTGATTGCGTTGGGATCACCTTGGTAATCTCTCTCTTTTACTTGATCTTCATTTTGTGATTCCGCTTCTTCATAATGTTATCCTTAATTTAATGTTTTAGTCCTTTTTTAGATCAACCACCTTTTAGGTCGATCCAATGCCTGATGCAAGAGTATATTGATCTCACAACGCTGAGGTAGGTGGTTTGTGCCTTTCGGTTCAAATTCATTGAGTATTATGTGCAATTTGTCTCATTACCATGAACGAGGTATTTCACATTGACTGTTTACCCCTGTTGTTTTCTAACCATGATTTTATTCTTATGTAGAGGTTATTTGGTAATGACTATGCTGTATTTCCTGGATTTGGATGTATTTTTTCCCCCATGTTCTTTTTACTACCGATTGGTCCTGCTTAGCCTTTGGCTGCCATGCCTGTTCTCCATGTTTGTTGTTGTAGGATAGAGTGTTTGTATTCCGAAATGCTTGATAAGTTGTAGACTATTTAGCCAAGTGGTTCTGTAGGTATAATTTGTTCATATTGTATTTCAATGCTCATTGACCTACACAGGGATGTGAGAACCGGGTGTAGTAGACTATAAGGGTAATTGACCGAGTGAGCTTCCTCAGAGAGTCTTTGAATTAATTTGAACTACTTTAGACTATAAGGGTAATTGATAGTGAGTGATTCCTTAGAGACTCTTAGAACAACCTGGGCTATAAGGGGAATTTAAAGAGTGATCTTCTTTAGAGAGTCCTTGACCTGGGGGTTATAAGTGTAATTTACTGTGAGTGCTTCCTCAGAGAGTTTCTAACTACCTAAGAATATAAGGGGAATTGACTATGAGTGCTTCCTCAGAGAGTCACTATATAAAGAACCATAGGGGTTAGGACGAGTGTACTTCCCAGAGGGTTTCTTGAACTTGTTAGGTAAGACCAGAGGGGAAGGATGTGAGTACTTCCTAGAGGGTTACCCGTTTATGTTTAGTTTTTTATTGGTTGTTTCATGGTGTTGAACTGTGGATGGTTCCCTGCTGAGTACTTTCTTATTTACTGTTTTAGTACTTTAACCTGCCATATATTCACTAACTATTAGGCACATATCTTCAGGTGGTTGCCTACTGGGATTTAGTATCACACCCTGTTTGGGATATTCTTTTGGGATGGTGAAAATTATATTGTTTTAGGTATAGATAATGGCAACCACCCTTCATTTTCAAGTACTTGATTTGTTGTAGAGCTAGAGAGCATGGGACCAGTATGAGGATTGCAATGATGAGGAGTTGAATATCTATTTCTTTTGTAATTTGGTTTTGTAATTTTTATATTCCTTCATTGTTATATGTTTGGAATCTTTCCTAGACAAATATAACATGCATAATACATATATATGTGCTTTATTTGTTTGTTATTCCAGTCTTCTGCTATTACAGATTTAGTTATATTTACTGCTTCCACAATTGTGTATTTGTTTCCCTTCTGTTGTGTTACTCTGCCAATGAGGGCATTGTTTCCCCACTATCACACCCAAGTCCCTCACTACATGTCGGCCGCCTCTGGCATTTGGGGAAATGGGCATGAATCCTTGTGACCATCCGGGTACGGGGCGCCTCTCGGTGGCTTCCGAAACCGGTACGTTACACATTTACTCCTATGGAATGAATATATATGATTTCAATTATTTGATGGTTGGAAATAGAAATATAAATCCCGAAAAATAAAATTTAAAATATTTATATATCATGAGATTTTATGTAAGGGGTTAGGAAGTGATCCTAATTTAACATGAGATATTGTCCACATTATGTTGTTATTATGGTGAATAAACCATGACATATGATTATGATTTCATTAATTATGTTTTTGAAACATATTCTATGATTCCATCATCTTATTATTTCATTTTTTTATTATATGTTTCCATGATTTTGAAAATTCTATTTATGATATCGTGTTATGACCCATGACTGGCATGTTATTCTTTTTTCAATTTTTTAAAAGGATAAGGCTGAGGCCTCATTTAATTATTAGTGTAAGGACTAATTTTCAATTGGTATACGGAGACCCATTACACATCTTGAAGGCCTATGGCCAAGTGGCCTGAATTCTAGGCTTTCAATCCCATTTTTTATCCCAAAGGACCCTTCGATGAATAGTAATTCTACAGTTTCAGGACTGCTACAATTCTACCAATGCTACAATACCATGCTATAGTCTTCTACAGTGCCCCCGTAAAATTTTCATTACCTGAATTTGATCCAGGGTCTTCTGGATGCCAAGCTGGAGCATGTACCACTTTTGTACAAACTAGTTGGTAGATATTCTTTTTTCCATGTTTATTCACATAATGGGATTTCTATCACACCCTTTTGTTATTTATTTTCCCTATGGTATCCTATGTTGTTATTCCTGATATATTGGATTTAGAATTACTTTTTTTTATAATAATAATAATAATCATGTTTATGATGATATATAGTTCTAACTAATCATTCAAATATACTAAACCTTGAGATCCTTTAATTATACTCATTGGAAATCTATGTGATAAATTTGGAAATAATTATTATTTAATGATTATGCCTCTATGGTTGGTGTTATATAATGACCCAAATATTTTAGAGTCTATTATTAGAAAACAATGTTGAAATATTATTAATATATTTAATATTATGATAACATAAAGAAGCATTTTTCTGTGTTGAGAATGTGGGTTTCCTAGTAATGATATCCATTCCTAAATACCACAAGTATATTACCCCATAAGATAAATGTTTAGTGTTAAATAAATCATCACTTGGTACCCAAACAAGAAGCATAATTGTACTCCTATTATGACACTCACAGGGGATATTCTTTGGTTAATCATATTCTCTTTAAAACCCACCAGGAAGGATTTATTCCTAGTTAATATACAATTACTAGGATATGAATTATAATAAAACATGTATTAACAAATCCTTGGATGATTTAAGAGTGGTATAGGTGAAAATATATTTGATATATTTTTTACTAAAATAAAAGTAGGTTAATATGATAATATCATAATGTAATGCATCTAAATGGAAAATTTTCTTGTGGTTATTTATGAACATAATTTTATAATTTTAATTGTTTTCACTCATGTTAACCACTTTTGGGTTTTCAAATGGATGAACCTATAAAGAAATATATTAACCATGGAAACGAGGGAAACATTTTGATTAAGAGAATAATTAACCCATTGGAATAGACGATGTATGGAAAAATAAATTGATTATACAGAACAAATTATAATGATGTATGATAAAAAAATGTATGAATTTTTGAATTTTTTTAGGCACCAAAGAAGACGAGTATATAGATGCACAAAAAAATTAATTAAACGGATGAAATAATGAATATTAAACCACCTATAATTCAAATATTTTGATAGAATCACTTAGGGAAATTCCTCAATGGTACTGGGTGATTATTTATTTGTCAAAGAGGTAGTGAACGAGCATCAGAATATAACTATAACTAAAGTTGTCATCTAGAAAGATAGGATTGGAAAACATGCATCCATAAGCTCTATTATTTGTGAAATGCCTTATGTGTGGAAGGTAATGACATTATCTAAGTAAGTTTCATAATCCTAGAGTGATAAGGATGACATGACTAAGAAACCTCCACAACCAAGTGAATAAGGTATATTATTTTCAACAAATACTTATGAGATGGATTTTCATAATTAAATAATTTTCCTCCAATTTTTTAATATGGGATATTTATTCTCACCAATGTATGTTGTGTACTTTTTTTTTAAAATTATACAACCTTAAACGTTTCTGTATCAAATTATATATCTAGTTATATTATTTTTATACTTGTAAATTTATGTTTATGGGAATAGAAATTTTAGTGTGGTTATTTTAGATTGATTTTAAATGATTCTTATAATGGATTAACAATTTAAATATAGACTTCATCTTTACAAATCATTGTTATATTACCCACATCACTATAATTACTAGAATAAATGGAATGGGTGGAGAAAAAAACCAACAACCTTCATGGGGAAGTATTAATTCCACTATAATAGTATATGAAAATAACATATATTTTTCATCATCATCCATTAATACCCCAATATCATGTGTAGGCCCTACTATAATATAAATAAATTAAGAGGATCATTTATTAGGTGTATATAATACAACACCTGATAATGTTGTTAGTAAAACAAAACATAGTAGTTAACCAATAAAGGGGGAGGCCACCAAGTGACCTTATAGATGGGAGTGGTTTAACACTTAGGTTCAATTATATAGACTGCATGATCCATTGAATCATTTTCATAAAATAATTTGGATCATAGATAGACTTGTTAGGTTAAATGAATTTCCTCTTAAACTATCAATGGTATGTTGTCCATCTCCGAAAAACTATTCACCAGAAGAAAATCATGGATTTTTAAATGTTTTGATTAGTGTAATAAATGAGATAGAATTTGGTTTTCATCTCTTAATTTTGGTGATGTTCTCAAGGTATAATCTTGAAAGGTCACATGCTAGTGTGATGAAGGAATTTACTCTAGAATGGGGTGGAATGGGTATGAATGAACATCTCTAAAATACTTATGATGAGGATGATACTTATTTATAAAATTCATAATTTTCACCCCATCATTAAATTTGTATCTCTATGTAGAAGAACCATGGTTGGAGAGAGACATCTGTTTCTGGTGTATCTATATTTAAACCTCAACCCAATTAGTTATCATATGTCATTGAAAATTTAACTATGTACTCAGGGAAAAAATATTTTATCACTTGACCATGTGAAATATTTAACTCAATGGTTATAAAGAAAGAAAATATAAGGTTATTTCATAATATAAGTTAATATATATGACTAATACCCCACTAAAAAAATAATCCTCAAGTCATATTATAAATAACCTTATCTAATTGTTTTATTAATTTAAATTTTAAATTTTAAATTTCTATGATGCAATTTATTAATGGGTGGATAATGTGATGAACAATGATTTTAATTTATTTTATTCTTAAATAAATAAAATACTCCAAATCATGTTTCAGACATTATACCCAACATAAATTAAAAACCATGATATATTTTTTATTTTTACTATCAAAATTATATCATTATTGTCAAATTAGATAGTATAAATCGATGTAGATATATCACAATGTCAATAAATAATTTAAGAAAAAATGCACCGAAAGAATACTTATTCTTAATGAATCCAATTTTTCTAAGCATAAAAGGTAATTTTTATCTTTATGAATTTTTTTAGACCAAGACTTTGCTGAAGTCGAGAAATTAATGTTTGAGTGAAACCATTACGAGAGAAGGTCAATCTCTTCAAGCTATCCATAAGATCCAAGCAAACTAAACAGCCAAAAAAACTACAATGAGATATTACATTTTTCTTTGGTACTTTATGGATATAATAAAAGATTATTTCTTTATAAATTCAGATTATGTCAATATATAAAAAATTAATTATATATATATCATTAATTTTTACACTTTTCATATATTCATTTTTCTCAATTTACATTATGTTTAAAAAATGAATTTTCCATTTATTGAAATCTTATTTGAAGGATAATATTCTATATTGAATGAATAAAAACAATACATATTAATTTTATGAATAATTAGTTAATAAAATATTAATTATAAATATATATGAAACTTAATAGTTAATATACCAGAATTATTTTTCATATAAAATAGATATTTGATATATTGTTATATTTCATACTAAAAATAAAATTTTAAATTTTTTTAGGTGAATTTGAAAAAAAAAAAATTATTTATTTTTATTTCTCGTAGTAAATTTAAAAAAAACTATTTTTTATTTATAAACGGATTAAATTTCTGGTATTTATTAAAAATATTGTTTTAAAAAAATTTGAGTTCTTTATGATATTATCATAAGGTGAAATTTAAATTAAAAATTCAAGATCATTAAGAAGTATTTATAGAACAAAAATAATGGATTTTAAAATATTAGTTTTAAATTAGAAAACATATGATTATAATTTTTTATGTTAAGTAATTATTAGTATTTATAAAAGGTTTTTTGTCTTTACATTAAATTTAAAAGAAAATAAAATTGTTTTTTATATATTTTTTATAATCTATAAATACTTTTTCATTTAATGATAATATTTTTTCTTCAAACCCAATAACATTCATAATCTTATCTGAGAAAAAAAATTTAAGCTTTAAATGATATATTTTTAAAAAATATTTTCTATGCATTACTTGTGATAATAATAAACATAATTTATATAATTCATAGAAATGTTATTTTATAAATTTTTATCCCAATTAGAAATAAATTATTTTGAAATATTATAAAATATTATTACTAATTTTTCCTAATATATTTAGTTACTACGGATGGAAATGGAGTTACCACAGAAAGGGTAGATTAGGGTAAAAGTGGTTTAATATATAGATGATAGTTAAAATTTTAATAAATTTAATGGTGAATGTATTATTGAACTCATTTCATCCCAAAACAATAATATGTTCCATTTTTGGAGTGATTGGACAAGAATAATAGAATGAAATTATAGAAAAGTAAAGGTATTTCATTAAAATGACACTTTCTTAACATATTATCTCCGCTCACATCCTCCCAATTTATCCACCCATTTCACGGATTTGTATTAACCAAATCCCAACCATAAAAAATTAAAGATCTATCATTCTTTTAATATTTCTCAAAGAATCATTGAAGTTGTTTTTTATTCTATATTCTCCTTGATCCTTCTCATGAATTTTATACATTGAACCATCATCTTCCATAGATAAGTCCACTTTTCAATTACAAAACATCGAAATTAATTAATCATTTATTCTAATTTGAATCATATTGATCTATCCTCTCATTATGTCTTGAATAAAATTTATGAAAATAATTCTTTACCATGGGTTTGATTATGATTATGGTTTTGTAGGCTTTAATTATCTTATATGTAATGAATATGTATGTTTTTTATTATGTAATATAAGCGTTAGAAATTATTGAACCCTCAAATACAGTGTGTAGTGAATTATAACTAGTTATATCATATATAAGGGATTAGGATGTGATCTTAATTCACTATGGGACATTGTCTCATTTATGATGATGATCATGGGTGTGACCATTGAAATATTTTTAAATTGTCATATATTATGATTTTTTATAAATATTACATTATTATGTGATCATATTATTTAATTTCATTATTCTATGTTTCTTGTTTATGAACATTATCTTTTGGATATCATGTTATTCCTCTGGAATATGAGGTTATAATTTTGTTCCAAATATATTACCTTATTGGGATTTAAATATCACCCTTTTCCTTATATATTTTCTCTTTGTATCCTATGTATATTTATATAAATGATGGGAGTTTGGAGGGATATTAGATGTTTTAAATAATTTTATGTTTTTATACTTATGATATTGTATTTATGTATATAATATTTTTAATACACTAGAACTCTAGATGCTTACTTTTTACTATAGGAAATCTATGTAAAAATATATTAAATAATCTTTTTTATATCGTGGATCAAAATATATGAAAGGTCAAACACATACACCAATTACATCAATTAGGTTCTCACCCAATACACAAGACTTAATTCATATACTATTGGACTAATAGTATACATAAATTCAAATCTTAAAGGTACACAAACATAATCTATAATAATTATAAGCCTCATAACACATCTTAAAATACCTTAAAGGTTTTCCCATTAAAACTCCCACCATGAAGCATAGGACCCCACATGGATGAGATTAATAACTTCCCTCTAGTTAGATACTCATGATATCAAGAATCACACACTCTATCCTATATTTTCTTTTATATATAGCTAAACCATATTTTAAGTATTTCATTGAGTACTACACACATGGAACAATCATCTATAAATTAATGTCGATAGAATAACTAAACCTTTTAATCATATGTATTGAAAATCCAAATGTATTTCATTTCTATAATCTCTATATTTAGATATCAGACCTCAATCTAAAAAATATACTTGTGAAATGGACAATTTGTTGATCTAAAATTATCATAAATATCAACTGAATAAACCACATCATAGAATTCCATAATCACTAACCATTGAGAAAA
This sequence comes from Viscum album, assembly GCA_963277665.1. Taxonomy (NCBI): domain Eukaryota; kingdom Viridiplantae; phylum Streptophyta; class Magnoliopsida; order Santalales; family Viscaceae; genus Viscum; species Viscum album. The sequence continues at coordinate 1,043,343,734 of OY728135.1, read as the reverse complement.
ACTATTTCTCATTCTTGATGGTTGACCCTTTATATCACGTTGGTCCTACATATAGAGAATAGTATATCACAATTCACATTCATGATGGGAAAAAATGCCCAAGAATAGTTTTCCCCCAAAAACATCATTGATGATAATCATATTAAACCAATGATAACATCACTAAGCCTCACTCCCCCATGTTTGTATACTAGGAAAAACCAATACCAGTATATTCTCAAACTAATTAAAGAAAATTGGGTGGATTATAACCTCTAGTAAGAATATACGATCATGCTATGTTGGAATAATAACATTACTAGGATTTTCCCTGACTAAATACACAACCATGAGAGGAAACGACAAAGTTGGTCTTTACTGAGTATGAGAAACAAGAAATAATATTTTTTTTACTCCATGGTTACATCGGTCAAATTTTAATCATATTCTTCAATAGAACACACCAAGAGACATTCATAACATATATTATCATCCATAATCGATCTAAAACCTATGACATAGGATATCTACAAAATAGATACATTCCGCAAAAGGGGACGAAAATTACATCCAATGAAGGATACCAATCCTACCATTTGACTTATCATATAAATTATCCTATAAATAAATATCCTAAAAGGATACCCCAACCCCCATCAATTATTATACATTTTGGAGGGAATAATTCCACATTGAGTGTCTATTAATTAGCAGATGGGATAACTAACATCACTAGTGGTGAATCTGCACTACATTGATCTCTATAAATAAAGGAACTGTGCTATAACTCATGTGCATACTAACTCCTATATAGTATGGGGGCCAACATCTCATTGGGGCCAATATTGTAAAAAACCCATGCTTGAATAGAGTGTATGGATGTTGATGGTGAATCTAACCCTTTAATATAATACATAATCCTTATCTCATAGCAGAATACATATTTCTATAAATAAAAAAAATATCATAATTTGATAACACTAACAACCGAAGATAAATGAACTATGTTGCATCACATAAGAATGTGACCAACAATACCTCCCATTGGGAACTCACACCACATTATCATTAAGGGATCATTGAATCCATGATCAAATGCAGATCCCATGACCCATGAATGGTAGTATACACCCTTTTATCTATGATGGAGTACCAAAATTTACACACATTATAGGGGATCTTTACAATAGCTTCCTCACAACCCTAGAGAGGTTAATAACCCATTGTATACAAAGAATATAAATTTACAAAGATCGTTTTATTAACTTTATGAAAATACCAATAAAATAATCTTTGGACAAAGCCACATGAAATTTGAAGAGATCATCACTTATGATTCTCACTCATTTTTTAGTAGTCCCAATTCTCTCATCATCCATAGAATTTCACTCCCACGCCTCTAAAAAATTAATTTTCATGGTGGAAGTAAATATTATCATTCCCAGGATATGTTTAAATATATAGGTTTCCAAACCATGAAACAGACAATAGATAAACTAATATTCGATGCATGGACCATCCAATCATATCCTATAAGTAATTTCTTAAGTAATGAAGTTAGTAAAAATATTATCAAAATAATTTTATAGGAATTTATTAGTCACCCCACACTAGTTTATTTCACTTGTCCTGCAACTATATTGATGTATCATATGGTTTTTTCACCCCATATTCCCTATAGTAATGTAATGATATATCTATCTCTGAACCCCATTCCTAGAACAACTATATTGTATACCAATTTGACATGGACAGACCCATTGTGTATCCACCTGGGCTGGTTGTGAGATATGTGTGTCACCCAAAGACTATCTAAAATATTCTAGATGCTAGTTACTAACAATAATAATTCATAAAACAAAATTGGTGGGCCATATTATATACACCCACTAACATATATACATCACCATAAAATAAAATATCAACATCCAGGAAAAAAATGCATATCTGACGGATGATTTAATTAGAATTCAGACATAATGAAATAAACATAGGAGAGTAAACTGTTATAGTAGATAAATAATGAAAAAAATTAGATTCCTTATACTCTCAATATAAACCAACATCTACTGACTATGACAAAGATGATTATTATATCATTCCAACTCCATCCAGAGAACTTCAAGCCACTAATTCCACTAGACTCCAACAAATATATGGATCTATTCCTGTATGGTACCATAGACTGATTCCCACATAGTCACCAATAACACTGTCCTCATCTACTATGACACCCTTGGTATTTGGTATAAATTTTTTTTAAAAATTTTCATTTATGTTTATATTTTAATGTTGGATTCATGGAAAAATTCTTATGTGTAAGGAAATTTGATAATGGAATCTATCAATAAAATTCAGTTCACAATATGAGTGATTATTCATAGATTACATGATTTCTATGTAGATTTTATGGGAATTTTGTAGAGTATATTTGCAGTGTATAACTTCAATTTAGGACTTGATCATGATTTCTGTCTTGAATGGGTTCCATAACATATAATTTTATGGCGACTACAATTTTGATGTATATCTTAATAAATGATTTAAATAAGTGGATGCCTATTTTAAACTATTAATGAGGTCAATCCAAGATAAATTATTAATTTTATTTCACTTAATTTTTAATGAAAATTTCCAATTTTTTATTCCAACCCCTCTCTCAATGAAATTTTGGTAATCATACGCATTCCAAAGGATGTAACATCATGTTTTCATGAATCAGAACTATGGAATAAAATGCAATGATTCTAGTTTATATTATCCCATGTAATTACCTTATGTAAATTTATAGTAAGTCTACACTATGTTTTTCATTCCATGATCTATGGTTTATGGAATTCATTGATAAATCACCTATATTATTCATTGAATTAATTGATATGAAAATTTGGACATGTGATTCATTGAATGACTCTTCGTGTTGAATGATTTTGAGGTAGGGTTTCTCTCCCCCTTTCCCCTCCCATGATAATGTTGAGTTTAATACCCGAATATTTTAGTTTATATTTTCTTTTAAAAACAAAACTATATTAATTTGAATTTAGTACATGAAACATTGATCTTAAACTAGTGGATACGTAAGATTATTTAAATATGGTATCTATAACGTAGAGGTTGGTTTGGTCTATATGAATACTAATAAACACACATTGAAAAAAAATTTTACAATTATTATACAATGAAAAATTATTGATATTTATATAATAAATGTGTACTCCATTTAAGTAAATTCATTTGTGACACAAACAATATTTTTCTTTAAAAATGTTTTTTATTTAATTTTACGAATTCATTGATTAATTAATAACAAAAAACATTTAGAAATATTATTCAGAAAAAAAGAATTAATTTTTGAAATCATAGTTTCATAATATGGTTAAGATGAATTTTTTATATTTTTTCTTAAATAAATAATTCCTGAATTAATATTGAAGACAAATTTTTAATATTTAAAATCTATATTTCATATATAAATTTTTTTTCAATAAAACTCACCAGTTTTTGTAAATTATTTTTTTTAATTTTTTCAATCTACTTATTATTTTTACTCATTTTAGGACTATTTATATTTGAAATATTTCCATAGATAAAATGTTTGGTATGGAACAGGACTCTCCACGCCGACATGAAGTTGGGATTTGTGACATTAGAAGAATATAATTAGTTGACCTAAACAAATTGGAAATAAACTGATTCAATAAGGCATATAATTCATGCCATAACTAGGATAGGGAATACATATGATGAAAATCATGTCATCCATTCATGTTATGAGAAGGAATATTTGCTTGATGTTTAAATTGAATAGAAGTTCCTCAAAACATTAAAATTTATATGTGTCATGAGTTGACTAGGAATAAAAATTTTGGGGAAAATTCCATGATGATCAATTCCATGGGAAATCATTCAGACTCTGAATTTTTGGTCAGAAAAAGTTTAGATTTATATGAGTTGTACTATTCATTCCATGATACCTTTACTCATGTCGTGACCATAGGGAAAAAAAGTTTTAATGTTGTGATTTTTCAGAATTTTCAATTAATTTCAATTCAATTTTACCTAATAATCATAATATTGACCTAGAATAAATTTTAATCTTATTTTGGGGGAATATAATCCAACCCTAACGAAATCTATCTGTATAAATAAGGGGGACATGTTGTTTCTTGGAGAGTATTTGGAGAGACCAAATCCTTGTATGAAGTGTTGTACTATTGAATAGTCCTTCACAAATACTACTCTTCACTTTATTTATTCAATTTCTTAATTTCATCCTCCCATATATCTTCTTTATGACTTGCAAGTGGGTTTTTCTCCTAAACAATGTCCATTGATGTTAAAAAGGGGGAGGATTCCATGAATTATTATTCTATTTTTTCTTAGGATATGTAATTTCCATTCATTATCATTCTATTTCCCCTTCTATTTTCAATATTATTGTGTTAATAATATATTATGTTCTATTTCAATTTCATAACTAATTACCTTAAACAAGGAATATCCATTGAATGATATTGTGTAATTATGATTAAAAATTGAATTGAGGCACCTAATTTATTACTTCATGATGAACAAGACCATGGTATTTGGGGTTTTGTGTTAACAAGGTGAAACCAAGTCCAATTTTATTTGTATATTCAACCCCAAAAAAATCATGAAAAAACACCATAATTTGTGAATTTACTATAACCAAAACACAAAATCTACAAAACCCAGTTCGATTTTGGAGTCCAATTTTAAAATAAATATTTTTACCTAACATCATCTTTATAAAGAAAAATTAACTAAACATCACTAAATTCCATAAAAATATACTTTTTCAACCACATGAATTTACCTTAAACTGAATAATTTCTACACTTAGTTTGTAATCCATGTTTTTCTGAGTTAAATATAAATTATTAAATCTGAATTTTCCCATCAGATTTAGTAACGATCTTTGAGTCCATCAAAATTTTTCATTATATATCATTAAAATATGTAATTTTAAAGTCAAATTAAAATTATAATTTGGTTTTAAGTTAATATAATACGAAGTATACAAAAGGTTGTAAAAATAATTCAATAGGAAAAAAATTTTCTTTTATTTTGGAATAAGTACATTCTTTTAAAAAGAAATTAATTTTCTAAAAAATTATTTTCAATTGAATTTTAACAATTTATATTTAAATTAATTTCATATAATAATAGGAATTTAATATTTAAAAGATTACTTCATATATTGAGTCATTAAGAATACATTTAATAAATAGGTTTATTTCATTTCTTATTATAATGAATAGTAATCATGGCACATGTGAATCACCATTGTAATGGGTAAAATAGTTAAGAGATGATTTTAACTATGGGGATAGGGTCTTAAAATCAAATATAAATATTACTTTATCTCACTGTAAGATATTATGTTGACTGTATCAATCATAATAGTGAATTAATGGATTTTTTTTGTGAAATTTTATATTTATAATGATATTTAAAATAACTAATGAAACAAAATACAAAATGTCAATCTGAAACTTTTAATATCTAAATTATATTAAAATTTAGATGAAAAAAGATTATATTTATTATAATTGGTTATTCGTATTATAAATTAAATATTTCTTTTAAAAAAAATTTAATTTTTTATGATTATATAATTATATTAAATGCTTCTCCAAAATCGATACAATGATTTTGGAAGAAGTAGATAAATCATGGAAAATTATTTTTTAAAAATATTAAATTATTAATTTTTAGACCTTGTCATGTGTGGTTGTGGGTTGTGCCTTTTATGTGTTTCATGCCTTGGAGGATGATGATGGGGTCACTCAGGAAGTAAAAGAGATTATTGTCTCAGATGATATGTATTCGCTAGATTATTCAAGTCCTCAACAATGGAGAAGTAGAAGATAAGTTGTTCTTACTGAGACAGAGGTTTTTTCCTTGTGTGATTTGAGCACTCTTTTTCATCAAAAATTTCAATCCATATCATTGGTTTGTCAAAATTTCATATCTTCATGTGAACAACACAGATGTTGAACTGGGTTGAAGCATTCGATAAAGAGTACGTGTTTCAGCAGCAGGAAATGATGGCGTTTTCTGCATAAATGATTCCATATCTTACCCTTTCGTGTTTGACTTTAGTGAGACATTTTAATTACCTACTCTGAATTTTGAATTTGATGAGGACTCAAACATGGGTGGCTCTTTCTCTATATATTCATTCCATCTCTTATGGATTTACATTGATTTTTGAGGTGCTTCTAGCCATTTCCTTTCTTTTTGAATTTTTATCTTGCTAGTAAAAGCTCACTATACCTCGTGTAATCACATGAATTTTAGATTCTTTATAATGAATTTTGGGGATCATGGGTTTTACTCATCCTTAAATCCATTCTGAGAATTTATGTCTTTGATGTCAAAATAAATGAATAATCCTAAAAATATATTTAATAATATTTTATGTTAAAAAATATTTTATTATATGATTTAAAAAAATTAAATAGGACAAGTGGGTTATAAAAATATCAAACATGTCATTCATGCACCATTTTTGATATAAATATATCCTTAGAATTAAATTTAAGACAGTTGAAGGCTGTATAATGTGTTGCTATGGTTAAGGATAAAAAATGTCCCGGTGGGAGTTATACAAAATGAATTTTTTTGAAATAAAGCATAAACATTTATAAATTTATTAGTTGAAGAGATTTTGACAATTTCATTTACTACCATTTCAAATAAGGATATTCTGTTCTACATATCATGATTACAATATAAATTATATTTAAATATTTTTTGTAATTCCATGTGTGTCATTTCCCACCCTTATAAAAGGGTACAACTTATCCTCTCATCTTCACACATCATGATCCACATAGAATAGCCCAGCCCTTCCCAAATATCTTCAAATTTTTTTGTACATAACCTAGATGATTTTTTCTAACTATAGGATCAACTAAAAAACATAAATGGAATCTAATGGTGGTTTTATGAAGGAGTGCATCATCACTTATCCAAGTGTTTTCATTTAATTTATACTTATACCTCCTAAGGATATTCTATAATAATGATCATATAATAACATTGTTTTATAAATATTGTTAAATGATATTATTCATGAGTAACAATATTTATTCTTCTCATATACATCTTATGAAAAATTAAAACATTTTTCATATATATGCAAGAACTACTGACTCCATATATCAATGTAAATTTTTTATCACCATTTTACAAAAAATATTATAAATATTTATTTAATTATATATATATGTTATCTGTTAAATAATTATTATTTTGGGAGTATAATATATCATCTATATTGTTATCCTTCCATCCATTTTAAAATAGTGATGTTGCTCATGTGTAAGTGTGGAATACCACCTATATAGAGAGATGTGATTCATTTCATTTAAAAAATAATCATGGATGATTATAAAACTGTATACAATTAATAAAAATTATATTATTTCAATTATTAAATTTATTTAGATAATGGAAGAATTTCATAACACCTTTATCCTTGAACAATATAACTAAATAATATTTGAGTAATTGACCAAACACCATTAAGTGGCCAATGTAAGAAACAACTATTCAATTAATGAATCTCTAATGATTATATAATGAAAATAAACAATGGAATATTGATTACAATTTTCATTAGAATTTATTTTACAAATGAGAATTAATTATATAAGAGATCAAATGTAAATGAAAACGGAGAGACCGAAGTGAAGCATAATTTCTTCTCATGTCCACTAAAACGAGAACTTTTTCACATTATGCACCTAGTTTTTTTTTCATGGTCCATATAATTACTCCCTTTAAAATTTATATCCTGAATCCATCATTATTCATGGGATTATATTTTTTAAATTTATAATTTTTAAGGGGTTTTATTCAAACATTAAAAAGTCTGTAGGGGGTTTCTTTTGCAATCTCATTTTATTTCAGGATTGTTTTCGGAGGATCACATAAAGGTTGATAATCACTGAAATGGGTGAATAAATATTAAAAGTATTTTAAAAAACCCTTCTATTCTCATGAATATTTACCACATGTTCTCTTTTGAGACTAACCAACTCACATTAATAAATGAATACTTGAAATATTTCAATGAGAATCATATCCTTTTAGGATGTCTTTATCCTCAGTGTGTTGTGGTTTTTACCCACACAAACTAAAATCCTTTTATTATTAAGAATAACTAGGTAAATGTAATATACTTGTATTCATATAAATTTTGGGTTTATAGAATTTCAACTATAAAAAAATTATTCTTAATAACCATCCTATGCATGATCCACCACAAGATCTCAAAATGAAACTTCTTTGCATCTAACTGAATGTGATCCTCGTCTATATTTTATTCATCATATGATATTTATGTCCTCAAATTCACAATAAATTGCATACAATTGGTTATGTGAGTCGAAAATCATCCTCAAGTTCCTTATGTATTGCATAGATTCTTTTTTTAGGTTTTGTGTTTTAACCCTCCATAATGAAGCTGAGTTTCTCACTGAACCTTGCTTATTTTTGGAATATGATACACATAAAATTCAATATTTATATAGAGAAAGTATTGAATTTAGATTATTTTTTGAAAAAATATGATCATCATGAAAATATATTTCTCATTATATATGAAAATTATAACTCTTCCAATGGTCGAAGAATTTTCAACCCTTGTCCTTTCTTTGTTATTTATGTAGAAGCATTTATTTAATCTCCTGTAGAATTTATTATGTCTAGTCTTCCTTTATTTCCACATCAAGGATAAAAATATGAAAAAAATATATTGACTCATTATTAAATATTATTATTATTGAAAAAAAAAATTTTATAACATTACTTGGTTTTCATGAAATTATGATGAAAATAATAGAGAATTAAAATATTCAATGACATTTTTCGAGAAACAATGATCACTTGGATGAGAGAGCTATATCACACATCAACATTTTAAAATTTAAAACTCCCTCATGCTTTTATATCTCATTATAAATCAATATTAAATCATTTTTTGAATTCTATAAAACCTGGAAAGTGTATTATTCATTCATATTGATGAATTTTATTAGAACATACAATCTCATTTTGATCACCGTACTAATATTATAGTGTATGGATAGATCCTTTGATTTTGTTGATCAATGAAATATAATATTCAAGTAAGATATTTTGTGATGTTTGAGACGATCAATTGGAATGATATTTGGGGAGAGTAGTTTGTTTGTGTTGCATAAAGTATTTAATTTTATTTTTTAAAATAGGAGTGATACGTGTGTCGCACTCATCCCACATTAGGGTTTCCTTCTTCAAGAACCCATACATATGATAAGTTATTCCGTTTACTCAATAGATTCGAGTAGATCGGGGTCCAATACTAGAACCATACAACAGACACTGAAAATCCATTGATCCATGAGCTCTTATGGTGTCTCTAGAACATCCATTAATCCATGACTATGCATTCTATATTTTTTATCCATTTAGTTATAAAAAAATACAATTACTATCTCAATTAACTAGCCACAAAAATTTAGCGTATATATAAGATTACCATTATAAAAACATTTTCCAAAAATTACACAACACACTAGAACATGATATATTATTTATTTTGGACACTTAAATTTCCCTTTTGTATCCTTCAGCAACTTATTAAGATCCACACACATGCATTTGTTTATTCTTACAAAGCAACTAATGACTGAAAAAACATTACATATAAAGTGTTCCTAGAAGATACACATTCGCATAATTATTCCTAACCATCACATAGTGATTCTTATGTCCCTTAGATGAGACAATTAATTCATATTTTACTCCTATGTAGTTTATATTTAACTTTATATATCCTATGAAAATCGTTGGTTTCCATTACAATACTTCTTGTTTCTTCTAAATTTTACTCTACTCAAATTATAACCTTCTATAAATCTTTCTATGACATCCAAATTTAATCAAACATACATCCAATTTGTAGGTTAAACTATTCCATCACACATAAAGAAATGTATTTTCTAGAAAATTAGTATAGAAATCATCACAATTATTCTTTTATTGATAAAAAATACACCATCGTCATCACATTGGTTGAAAAATATCTTCTATTTTATTTGTGTTAATAAATAATCCTTCTATTGTGTCCTTATTGAAAAGAAAACCAAATTAAATGAGTGATGTAAATAAATACTAAAGATAAATGAGCCATTAGATAATCAACTCTATGTCTACATGAGGTTGACCGATGTAGAAAATAAGAGCGAAAAATAGTGTAATTAATATTAACCTTAATAATAACCCAACTCAATATGTTTTTCCTTTTATTAATAATCAACTGGGATGGTATTTTGAAATAGATATATAGATTTTATTCCTGAAACACTTAACACACACATCAAAATAGTTCACAAGACAAGGGAAATAGATTTATTCCCACTCAAAATGATATCTCCTCCAGAATGTAAACATCAATGGATTGGGGATAAAACTCAATAAAAAATATTCCTCATCAGTGGGAAGTGGGATTAACTATCATATACAGCCTTAACATATCAAAGGACTCTATTTATAGTGGTTTTGATATAATGTAAGAAATCTCTTCCTAAGAAGCAACAAATTATAGTTTTATGAAACCTCAATGAACCTTCTATGTTAGGAAATAACACTTAACATCAATGTGTCTTTATCTTGAATTTTGATATATATTAGTTGATAGAATAATCACACTCTAAGTGTCATATTCAATGATTAGAGGATATTTACCATTATCATTGAAATTTAAAAGTTATATATTCATTCACATAATCTGAGTAGCTTCTAGGGATGTAACCACATATTAATATTCAGTTGGAATAAATGTAACATGATTTTTTAGGATTTTCTATTGTGCATAAATTCTTTTAATAAAGCATGTTCCACAAGATGTATATATGATATCATCAATAACACCTTCAATTTTTTCCACTATAAAACCATATAAATCTATATTTTATGACTCATATATATCAATTGATGATTTTATGTATTTTAAAAGTATCGTAGGATTTAATTCTATATTGAGAGATTCGGTAATTTAGCATTATATTGATACCAGTCATAGAAAGTGAAAATATACACTAGATCTGGCATGGCTTGTATTTTATACATTATATTTCTAATCAATCACATAATTTTTTAACTTAATTTTTTTCAACATACTTGTTCACATGTATGACCACCTAAATATGAATGGTTACACCAATACATTCCTATATGTCTAACATTTTCAATAGAAACTTTGAATACTTATGTTATGATATGAAAATGTAATGAACCACTAGCTTAATTTAAAACCCCATGAAATTATTTATCTCACCCTAAATTGACATTTAAAATCAATCCATCATATTCATTAAAAAAATCTCCATATAATTATCATTCCGTGTGTGCATAATAATTTCATCAGTATAGAAGGTCCCAAATATCGATGTGGTTTTGGTCTTATTAGAGTTCAATCTATTTCCACAAATTGAATTATTAAATTCCATTATTCTTAGTTATTCTATTTTTTTAAGCACAACTATCATAGAACCTTCTTCAAACAATAATAATATTTATTCTTTGAGGATACCCTTCTACCATCATAATATTTCATAAATCCATCTATTTGATCAATGTATACATATTTATTAAGATCTATGTTTTAAAATACCAACTTAATAGCCATTTGAAGTGATTTCAAACGTCTCTAATATAGTATTTCTAATAAAATCATATAATATTCACATTTTACAATTGGATAAAATGTTTTATCAAATTCAATTCATTTAATTTGATAGTATCCATTGAAAAATAGTATTTCCCTATTTCTATCCTCTTATCCCATTTCTGCTAACTAATTCCTAAAATTTCACATTTTTTCAATTACATTTTTCGTCTGGTGTAACATCCTGGTTCCGAAAGCCACCCAAAGGTTCCCCATACCTGGTTGGTCACATGGCCTCAAGCGCATTTCCCAAATTACCAGAGGCTACCGACTAGCAGTGAGAGCCTTCGGAGTGATAGTGGGGGAACTTTCCCTCATTGGTGGAGTACACAGCGAAAGAAAAACAAACTCAAAAGCGAAAGAAGTAAACACCCATACAAGAGTAAATAGTGGAATACATGAAGTATAAACAACTGGATATCATATATAAATGATGTATGATACATATGTCTAAGAAAGCATCCAAACAAGTCAAAATGATAGAATAAAATTAGTACTAAACCAAAGTACAAAGGAAATAGATAAACAGATCCTTAGAATTGCAAGAATAATCTTGGTCACATACTCAATAGCTCCACAGTAAGTCATGTATCTCAAGTAGATGGTCACTTTCCCTTATCTATACACGCAACAATATAATCTATTTGGGCCCAAAAGCATGGACCAAACAGGGTGTGAGACTAAACCCCTATAGACAACCACCAAAAGATCCATGCCTAACAGTCAGTGAATATAAGGCAGGTAATGTACATAAAGAAGTAAGTAGGAAATTACTCAGTAGTAAATAATCCAATGTTTTAACATCAATAAACAGTTAATCGAACAACTAATCACTAATAGGTAACCCTCTATGAAGTACTCACAGACATCCCCTATGGTTCTACCTAATAAGTACAAGCAAACCTATGGGCAGTACACTCGGCCTAACCCCTCGAGTTCATTATATAAAGACTCTCTAAAAAAGCACTCATAGACAATTCCCCTCATAGCCCCAAGTTCATGGAATCTCTGAGGAATCTCACTCGGTCTATTCACCTTATATCACTGGTCGTTCATAGACTCTCTGAGAAAGAACTCACCGTTAATTCATCTTATAGTCTAAATGAGTTCCAAATTATTCAATTATTCTCTGTGGAAGCTCACTCAGTCAATTCCCCTTATAGTCTAAAGGCATTAAGGACTCTCTGAGGAAGCTCACTCATTCAATTCCCCTTATAGATTACTACACCAGTTTCTCACAACCCTTTGTATGTCAAGGAGAAGAGAAATAAAATATGTCCAAAGTAAACCTACAGAACTACTTTTCTAAAATAGTCTACAACATATCAAGCATGTTAGAGCACATACACTCCATCGTATAGTAAGAGACAGGGAAAACAGGCAAGGCAGCAAATGGATAAGCAAGACCAAAAAATTGTGAACAGAACATGTGTGGGAAAAATACATCCAAATCATGGAAAAACACCCTACCCATATCCAAATAACCTCTACGCAAGCATAAAATCATTGAAAGAAAACAAAAGGGGTAAATTAGTCAATGCGCAATACACTGTTCAGAGGTACTAGGAAATATTTCACATAATACTCAAATAATTTCAAAAGAAAGGCACAAACCGCCTACCTCGGCGTTATGAGATAGTTATATGTGAACCTCGAGGCTTGAATCATCATAGAATTCTGAATATCTACAAAAATGTCTAAAACGTTCAACCCATGAAATCTCATAAGAGAGGAGAAAACAGAAGATGGTGCTCTAGGAGAAGAGAGAACTCACCAATGTGATTCCAATTCAACAGAGTGTGTTCGATTCGAAGGACGTACACATGCTCGGGGTTTCGTCGAAGATCATTTGTCGTATAGAGCCCTTGATCGAACGAGACCTAAAATAGGAGTGTTCTGGCGATTAGACGCAACTCTGGTGCATTTAATAAAAATAAATGTACATGACATGTACTATTGATGTACACAGACTATACTAGACATTCTCTTACTCCTCTATAAAAGGCCTCCAAGTCACTCCCACACAGTTGTGTGTGTGGATACTACACGACCAGCACACGGCCTCCTGCGACAAACATGTACAGAACGTGTACTCATAAAGTACACACCGTGTACATAGAAAATTTACAGAATTTACACTTTTTCTAAAAAAGACCAAAAAAGGAAATACATACCAGAAAAGATGATCCAGGTTTTTAAAAGCATCTCCCCTTAAAAAAATTTGTCCCAGAATTTCCCTAGTGTGCCGTAGAAGAAGAAACCCCAAACAGTTCTGGCCACTACGCTCGTACATTTTCCTCCCTCTCCCAAGTCACATAATGTACTCTCCCATGCTTCCATAACACTCATACTAGAGAAACAAACCATCCATGAAGAACCTTTATACTACGATCAACAATCCTGATAGGATGCTCCTAGAAAGATGCATCAACTTCCAACACAACCTCCTTGGGATGAAAGATATGAGACGGGTCTGAAAAGTAATCTCGGAGCTTAGAAACATGAAAAGATTCATGCATAGCCCGGTAACTATGAGGTATCTAATACTGATAGGAAACCAGACCAAATATTTCCAACACCTCAAACGACCCGACATACCATAGTGAAAGCTCTCTCTGTCTCCTAGTCCTTTTTTCCCAACCTCGGTGTGACACGTAGGAAAACCTGATCCACGACCTGGATCTCCAGAGTTTGTCTCTACTGATCTTCATAAAACATCCATCGAGACTTTGCAGTAGCCATACTTTTTAGAATAATCTCTATCTGCTCTGTGGTCTCCTTAATAAGACGAGGTCCCAAAAAAGCTACCTCTCCTGCCACCAGCCAACATAAGGGTGACCAGCATGGCCTATAGTACAAATCCTCGTAATGTTCCATCAAAATAGTTTCTTGAAAACTATTGTTGTAGGAAAAATCCACAAGAGGTATTTTCTTCTCCCAAGAACCTCCAAAATCCAAAATGTATGTCCAGGGCATGTCCTCAAGCCCTTGAATCGTACGCTCAGACTGGCCATCTGTCTAGGGATGGAAAGTTTTACTCAAAAGATCCTATGTACCCAACACCTTTTAAATCCCCTGCCATACCCAAGAAGTAAAATGACCATCCCATTCTAAAACAATGTAGTGTAAAACTTTATGTAGACTTACAATATCTTGGATGTAAAACTGTTCCAATTAATCAACAATGAAGGTCTCCTTGATCCGCAAGAGTTGACCGACCTTCGTATGTTTTTCAATGCAACATAAACTGTGTCATTCCTTCTAGGCGACCTCGGAAAACCAGGAATGAAATCCATCATGTTGTCATTCCACTTCAACTCAGGAATGGGTAACTGTTGTAAAAGCTCTACTGGTCGCTAATGCTCCACCTTCACCTGCTGATAGGTGGAACACCTCATGACAAAACCAGCAACATCCCTTTTCTTAACTAGACACCAATACAAATGGTGTAAATAACTATAAATTTTGTTGATACCAGGATGAACTTCCCAAAATAAAGAATTTCATTCCCTCATCAGCTCCTCAAGTATGTCTACTACCACCCATACGTGCTCCTAGAAATTCAAGATCTCATCCTCACTTACTATCTATCCATAAATAGGGTACTCACTTGACATGCTCTCCCGTAGGAATATGTCTTCTGAATCTGATACCTGCCTCATTCATACTCGATCAAGAAGAGTATAGGTAACAACTACCGAAGACAGAAACGTCTGTCCATGTCTTTCGTGCACCTCACAATGCATGACGGATTGTAGAGCCATAATCTTCCACTCACGACTGGACTCCTGGACATCATGTATCTAGGTCCTCTTGCTCAACGCATCATCCACTGCGTTGCCTTTTCCAGGCATATAAGAAAGCACACAATCTAAGGAGGGATGATACTAAAACCCACTGTCACTACCTCAAATTCAGATCACGCTGAGTGAAGATGTACTTGAGAATCTTGTGGTCGGTGAAAACCACAAAATTATCTCCCAGCTGATAATGTCTCCAACAGTGTAAGGCATGAACAATAGTAGCCAACTAAATATTGTGTGTCAGGTAATTCCTCTCATGTGGTCTCAACTACCGAGACTGGTACGCAATGACTCTATCCCCATATAGAAGCACAACTCCCAACCTGATACCTGAAGAATCACAGTAAACAGTATAGCTCTGCCTGGCTCTGGCAAGACTAGTATCGATGCTGATTTCAGCTTCCCTTTCAACTCCTGAAACGCTGAATTACAAGAATTTGACAACACGAACATTTCACCCTTCGTAGTTAGACCCTTCAGTGGTGCTGCTAAGCACGAGAAGTCCTGTATGAAGTGTCTGTAGTATCTTTCCAGCCCCAGAAAACTTTGTACCTCAAAGACGTTCTTCAGCTACTCCTTGGAAACTGCTGCTCTCACTTTCTATGGGTCTACTGATACTCTTGTCTCGGAGATAACATGACCCAATAAGTGAATCTGATCCATCCAAAAGTGGCATTTCGAGAGAATAGCATATAGTTTATGCTCTCTTAGTTCACTCAAAATGATCTCAATATGTGTAGCATGGTCGTGTCGAGTGTGAGAGTACAAAAAGATATCGTCCACGAAGACTACCACGAAGGAATCCAAGATTCGATTGAACACTCGGTTCATAAGTGCCATGAAAACTGCAGGCATGTTCGCGAGACCAAATGGCATAACCATATATTCATATAGACCATTCCTAATCCAGAAGGCTGTGAGGGGTATGTCATATGTTCTAACGAACAACTGATGATAAACGGACCTCAAGTCAATCTTCGAGGACACTCGAGCTCCTTTAAGCTGATAAATGAGATCATCAATCCATGGTAAGGGATATCGAATATTGACCGTCAATTGGTTTAACTTTCAATAATCCACACAAATCCTAAGGGTACCGTCTTCCTTCTTCGCAAATAGGATAGCCAAACCCCAAGGAGAAGTACTGGGTCAGATGAAACCCTTTTCCTGAAACTCCTCCAACTGCTTCTTGAGCTCCTAAAACTCTGTTTTAGCCATCCTATAAGTTGGAATGTACACCAGTGCCACTCTTGGAACGAGCTCAATAGAAAAGTAAACCTCATTCTCAAGAAGCAAACCTGAAAATTCCTCTAAAAAGACATCTCTGATACAATCCATTACTGGAGGAAAGTCCATCTTCAAACTCACTTAGTCATCTAGATACATACTAAGAATTTGGGTTGTAACTCCTCCTAACCCATGATGCTCTGGGCCTGCTCTACTTGCCTGGACATCCCACTCACCCTTATGAAGAAACGATCCACCCATTGGTGATATGTGACACACCCTACGGCGATAGCAATCGATGACTGCCTGGATGGGAACCAACAAGTTCATTCCAAGAATGAAATCATAACTAATCATCTGTAGGACATAGAGGTACCATAAAAAGTGACACCCGCCAACCTCAAGAGGGAACTCCTTGCACTGACGCACACTTGTTGTTCAAGTCCCCAACGGAGTTTCTACCGTCAAGATATCAGCAGAAGAAAAGATGTATATCCCAAGGCTCTCCACAACAACAATAGATATAATGCTATGGGAAGCCCCTATATCGAAAGGTGCATAAGCTAAAACTAAGGCTACAAAGATCATACCTCGAACTGTAAAAGGTCTTGGATCCTGCTCCTACTAGGTCTGTTGCACTACAAAAGTCTGCCATACACTGTGGATTTGTGACCCTATCTGACCACTCTGAGTTGATCCACCATGTTGTCGCTGAAAACCAGGAGACTGGATACCCCGAACATGACCTCCACCTCAGCCCGAAAGTTCAGAAGAACTCCAGTTCCCTAACTGTTAAGAAACTGGTTGTGCTAATCCTAAAAATGGAGTCATAGAAGAACCCATGTCACCAGCTGTTGGTGAAAATATCTCACAGAAGCGTTGATGATGACCCATCTTGACACATGATCGGCACTCAACTGGGTCTCTCAGGCAATGAAGACTCGTATACCCACTCCTCCCGCATTGGTAGCATTCCACCTGGGTACCAGAGGATGCATATCGCATACTATGATCTCCTCGTGCAATCTCCCAGTGGCACTTCCTGTTATTAGTAAGAGTAATACTAACTCTGTATGTTGAACTGCCCTGGCTCACAACGTCATAATCCATCATATTACGCAGTGAAATCAGTTCTTGGGGGACAACATAGGATATCAAGGACAACCTGAAGATGTTTACCTGCGATCATATGTCATGCCTCAGCCCATCCTCAAAATTCCTTATAATGAACAATTCATAACCTCTTGGAATAGGCGTGAAATGAAGCACCTCTATGAAGTGAGAGGAATGCTCAATAATAGAATGATTACCCTTCTCCAGGCTTATGAAATCTAGGGCTCGATTGACCCTCATGGTCTCCAGATTGATGTAATCATAGGGGATGCATTGAAACTCTCCTGAAGCCATATTCTGCTAGTCTCCCACCAATGAGATCACATCCCACCACCTCTTGGAGGAGTCTCAAAGAATGTAGGTAACGGTCTTCACACTCTTATCTAGAGGTATCTCCAGATTCTCTAAGATGATTTGCATGGCTTCTAGCCATGACTCTGCATCTTGGGGTCCTCCATCCACGGAAAAAGTTGAAGGATGTTGCTTCTAAAAGACCTACGCCAATTCTGTCATCGACGGGTTGGAAGGCAGAGCTCCCTGAAAGGTCTGTATCATCCTCCAAAATCCCTCTCTAAAATGTTCAGCAGCACACGTGTTAGGTATAATGGCTGGTTCCATGATCGGCACAACTGGAGGATCTGCAAGAAGTCCCTAATCACCCATATCTGTTGTCTGATCACTGCCTGGTAACTGACGTACAACCGGAGGACGTCTTGGTGCCATGACTTTGCAAGGTCAAGTGAAAACCATAGATCCAGATTATCAAGGATTGAAAAATAGATGGATAAGAAGGGGACATGAGAAAGAAACCACTCATGTTTCAAAAAACAAGACTACACTAGATGTACAATTACTACATGGTGTGTTCCCTTAAGCCATTAACATGGGTCTGTACTCCTACTGAAATAGGTCATGTAACACACAAAACACATGGCGTGTTCTCCTAATACATGGTGTGTACATGAATTATTTTCCCATGCCTGAGTCCTTCTACACGGTTAATCCACACGACTCTCCTAAGACAAGACTACAAGGAGTGTTCAAGATAGACATGGTGTGTACTAGACAAGTTTCACATGGCCTGTGTAGTTAGTGACATAGCCTAAAAAATGGACCAAACTACCTGATGTGTTCTAGGCAGATACGGTGTGTATGTGAAAGGATAACACTGACCTGTGTTATTGATTACATGGATAACTACACGTCTAACATTACTAGGCGTGTTCTAGAAGGACACATCGTGTATGGGAAGGTATAACGCCAACCCTTGTTTTCATGACATGGTCGGGTACCTAGGTCAGACTGCACGGCGTGTTCAACTGGTAAATAGTGTTTTCCTATAAGAAATTCCATATCCTGTGTCTCTACCCACATGTCCTATGACACGGTTAGAAACTACATGGCATGTAAATAGAGTACACGACGTAAACTTAAGATAATTTGTTTCTTCCCGAATAGAAGAACACATGGCATGTAGTCAAAACTACAAGGCATGTATTCTAGGTTTTTCAAGACAGTAAGCCTTAGAAACTACTCCAGAACCTAGAAAAACACTGAAATGATAATTTTAAGTGCCAAATTTCGATCCGTGAGGGCCCATACTCCCCTCGAATCAAATATTGGAATCTTATACAAGTTATTACAAGGAAAACAATGCAATTATCCACAAAATTCTGGTCCATGAGGGCGCAAAACCCGTCATGATCCAAAATTTGGAAATCATACAAATAAAACCTTCGCAAACAATGATCTAGAAAATAGAAGATATTCTATCACGAGATATATCACAACATCATGCATATTCTATACAACAACTTTCACAACAATATGCAATCGCTAATAAATTCTATATGGCCTGGCAAGAATGCATGAAATGTTTTTTCTAGAAGGTGCCTATATGATGCATGAGATGGAACACCCCCATATCATCAGGTTTAGATAGAAATATAACATAAATAACATAAACAGTAATAAAAGAAAAACAGTTGAGTCACCCAACGGTGAAAATCCAATCAACTGTAAAGGTGAAAAACCATAAAATTGAAAAAATCGAGGAAGGTTGGCTTTTCCATTTACACGGGGTAGGTACTTCTAGACATAGCTTATTACCATGTACCTATTCATTCATATCCCTGGATAAAGGCTACAAATAGTAAGTCATGAGAAAATAATCCCTCTAATACCACTTTGTAACGTCCTGGTTCCGGAAGCCAGCCAGAGGTGCCCCGTACCCGGTTGGTTACATGGACTAAAGCACATTTCACCAAATACCAGAGGCTGCCGACTAGTAGTGAGGGAATTGGGTGTGATAGTGGGGAAACTATTCCCTCAATGGAAGAGTACAGAGTGGCAGAAAAATAAAAGAAAAATCGGAAGCAGTAAACATCCATAAAAGATTAAACAGGAGAAGGTAAGAAGTTTAACAATTGGACATCATATATAAATGATTCATGATGCATATGTCTAGTAAAGTATCCAAACAAGCAACAATGATGGAATACAAATATTACTAAACCAAAGTACAAAAGAAACAGATATACTGCTCCTCAGCATCACAAGCATAAGCTTAGTCCCATTCTCTCCATCTCCACAACAAGTCAAGTACTTTAAGTTAAAGGGAGCTTTCCCTTATCTATACATGCAACAATATAATCTGTTTGGGCCCAAAAGTAGGGCCCAAACATGGTGTGAGACTAAATCCTAGTAGAAAACCACCCAATGATATGTGCCTAATATTCATTGACTATATCGCAGGTAAAGTACAGAAAGTAGTAAGTAGGAAAGTAACCAGCTGTAAACAATCCACAGTTTCAACATCAAGCAACTGATAATCAAACAACTAAGGACAAACAGGTAACCCTCTAGGAAGTACTCACAACTATCCCCTCTGGTCCTACCTTACAAGTATAAGAAACCCTATAAGTAGTACACTCGGCCTATCCTCTCTATTTTATTATATAAAAAATCTCTGAGGAAGCACTCATAGTCAATTCCCTTTATAGTTTAAGGTAGTCAGAAACTCTCTGAGAAAGCACTCGCAATCAGTTCCCCATATAGACTTAAGGTCATGGACTCTATGAGGAAGCTAGCTCTGTCAATTCCCCTTATATCCCAGGTCGTTCAAAGACTCTCTGAGGAAGCACACACTATCATTTCATTTTATAGACTAAAAAAGTATAGAATAATCTAAAGACTCTCTGAGAAATCTCACTCAGTCAACTCCCTTTATAGTCTAAAGGCATCAAGGACTCTCTGAGTAAGCTTACTCGGTCAATTACCCTTATATCCTACTACACCAGGTTCTCACAGCCCTGTGTAGGTCAACGAGCATAGTAATACAATATGGCCAATGTAAAACTACATAAGTACTTGTCTAAATAGTCTACAACATATCTAGCATGTTAGAATGCAAACTCTCCATCCTACAACAATAGGCAAGGAAAATAGGAAAGGCATCCAAAGGCTAAGCATGACCAAACATTGATAAACAGAACAAGCATGGGAAAAATACGTCCAAATCAGGGGAACATACCCTAGTAATATCCAAATAACCTCTACACAAGCATACAACCATGGTAGGCAAAAAACTGGGGTAAAATAGTCAATGTGAAATACCTCGTTCATTGGTATTGGGAAAAATTGCACATAATACTCAATGACATTAAACAGAAATGCACAAACCCCGAACATCGGCATTAGAAGATCGCTACATGTGAACCTTGTGGCTTGAATCACATTATAACATCGATGATCTACAAAAATGTCTAAAACGTTCATCCCACTATATCTCATGAGAGAGGAGAAAATAGATGATGGTGCTCTAGGAGAAGAGAGAACTCTCTGATGTGATTCCAATGCAACAGACGAGGTTCGATTCGGAGGACAAATGCACACTCGGGGGTTTGTCGAAGATATGTGGTCGTACATAGCTCTCGGTCAAACGAGACCTAAAATGAGAGTTTCCTGGTGATTATACGCGACCCCGGTGCGTTTAATGAAAAAAAGACAAGCAAACGGCGTGTAATTTCGATGTACATAGTGTGTACTAGCCATTTCTGTACTCCTCTTTAAGCGGCCTCCAAGTCACTCCCTCACGGCCGTGTGTGTGGCTACTACAAGGCCAGAACATGGCCTCCTATGGTAATGAAGTACACGACATGTACTCAAAAAGTACACAGCCTGTACATAGAAAATTTCCAAAATTTGCTTTTTTTCTCAAATATGACCAAAAAAGGAAATACAAACCTGAAAAAAAGATCCGTGTTCTTACATATGTGTTGGGATGAGGTTAATAAGATTCATTTTTTATATCTAGTGAATTTCATCATTCATATATGAAACCCACTCCATATCCACAAATGATTCCTCATCTATTTGAGGTTCAATATATTCTTAAAACTGGTATTGATAGTTTGCATTATTTTTCATAGTGTTTATAAACAATGAGTTTGATCCCAAATATTCTTCTCAATATGATCATGGTTCTTAAAACATTTTTAACTCGTTTTAGTCGTTATCATTGGACAAGGCTAAAAAATTATCTATTTGAATCATTCTGTTTTAACAATATTCATTTATTGGTTCATAATTTATAAAATCATGCATATTGTCAACAATTATAAAATAATTGATTTCTTCCTCATCTTTATAACATGTTACATTATCACTATCAATAATTTTCTTAGTTATCTTATCATAAAACATATATGAACATCCATAAAATGTATAACATTGAAAAATTACATCTTCATCATTTTTATCAATGTTTCGCCTTCTTTTATACTTCTTATTTATCAAACATTGAATCACAAACACTATGAAGTGTTTATCAATTATCTTTTTCTAGAAACACATTTCACAAGGATTCATATATGAGTTTGGACTTAAGAGAAAAATGTTCTATGTCATTCAATATATTGTAATTTCCTATAACCATTATTATATTGAGGATTCAAACTCTAACATCATAGAAATTTCCATATCAATCTGGACCATGTTCTTTACTTCATACACTACATTCAATTAAGTTGTGTATAGAAACTATGCTCATGGATGATAACACGTTAATCAATATATCTGTTGAACTATATATTTAGATACAAAGTAACATTTTTTTGATCATAGTTGGATAAAGGATAATTATGTTTCCTTCTCTGTAAGCCTTATAAAACACTTAAATCTATATAGTACATGTGACTTGTTTCAAATGAACATTAAATATGTATTTAAATTTGAAAACATTTATAAAATTAATAAAATAAATTTCTCAACTTGTTGATCTTTTTTAAAGGACAAAAAATAAATTATTGGACTAGTTCAATAGGCCTTGAAGTTTGATTTTCAATCCCTTTGTTGGATTTTATTACAATATTTCCCTCATTAGAATTTTTTTAGATATTGATAGTATGTTCGTTTTGAATTGTTATACTCTCTGTAGACTCATCATTGATACGTTTCTTCTTATTCTTCTATCCAATTTGAACAAGTCATTTATTTCCCAAATTACTTTCTTGATTTTGGATTTATTGTCAATATTTCATAGCTTCTCAAACTATTAATAAATTACCTGGAGTTCCCCTACACTTAATTATAACTACTCCATCATTGTTTATCATGAATAAATTTTTGTTCCTAGAGGTGACATCATTTACATAATCATAGAGTTGTGATACATAGAAAAGAAATCATTTAGTCTATCAATAAGACATTTTTTGGACTATTTTGATTATTCCCAATAGTGTATGTTTTAACTAATTTTTCTGTTAGAAGTATATCATTCCAAAATATCATAAATCCACCTTCATAATTAATAATATTTTTAATATATTTTCTCTTGTGGGATAAAAATCCCTCATACATGATCAATTCTTTTTCTATTTTCATGCTTTAAATTCATCTTCGGTAACATTATAGGATGCCTTAACTGATTTTGATTTTAATTATTTACAAGGATATGACATAAATTCGAATAAAAAACATAAATAAAACACTTATTTATAATGTGTGTATTTATTTATTACATCATCCAAAAACATCTCTTATTATTTGAAAGATGTTTCTCTCTTCCACTTTATTCTCAAATTAGTTACGCATATTTTGAGTTTTTATATGGTTTTTTTGTCTCCCCATTGATTCATTTTACATTGTCAATAATGGTAAATACATTCTTTATGAAATTTTTTATTATTATGTCTAAATATACCAAAACACTAACAATAACTTTGAAACCATCTTCATTGATTTTTTTATGCTCAGATTTATGCTCTAAATTTTATTTCTTGCATCATGTTTTCTTATTATGACCCTCTTAGAAAATTAGTTACCAGAATTGATGGATTTTATGAATCCTTATTCTCTAATCCTTGATCTAATTTCCCTATTCCAACATAAAAATTAATTGGATGATAATTTTCATCTTTCTTAGACTCTTCTTAATCATATTTTTCTCCTATGGTTGATTGAAAAAAATATTTTCATAATCTCTTACACACATATTAATAATATTAATTTATATAACCTATTTTAGGATAAATTTTTTTGTATCCTTTCTATTCTTATTCAACCCACACCTGAAATTTTCTTTTATGTTTCTCAATTTTCTATATCAATTTCTATTTATTATATATTTCTTTATTATAAAAAATAGTCAAAGAAGTCATGTCTCAAATAATTTTTTCACTCTTTTCAATGTTATGATTTAGCTCCTCTATTTAATTTAAAATATTTCCATTCCAAACATGGTTTTAGATTTTCTTGTATAATAATTCTTTGAGCTGATTTTTCTATTTTCTCAACATTCTTATCTCCTTCTTGAACATTTAAATTTCCATTATGATAGTGTATTACATCAATCATCCTGGTTTATTTGAAACATAATAGTTTATATACTATGAATCAACATCTAATAATTTATTTTATTCTCTAAATTTCATAATCAATCTTTTAGAAGATCCTGAGAATTTTTTCTCATCATCACTACTTTATAAATGATCAGAAACATCATCATCCACGGATAAATAATTTCATCTCAACGCTCTGGATTAGATATTCTTCATTCAAATTGAATGATTTGTATTTATAGAATATTTATTATTTATACGACTAATGGAAGTTCCATTATTAATATTTTCTTCAGAGATAATCACTATTAAATTATCAAAAAAATCTATCCTTTCACCAATTAATAATTTTTAATTGAAGTTTAAATATATTTATACATATAACACATGTGAAGAATATTTTAATTTTATAAATCACATTAGTATAGTCTTCCAATTTTATATATTCATTGAGGAATCCTAGATTCTCTTCAAATTTAAAATTTCTACAATATTTAAAGGTAATATATTTTTTTCACCTTTGATTTTATGTTCCACTCCTCTTCTTATCTCATATTTAATGATTGTGATGTTAAATTCATCAATTATGAAGTAGTCATGATATCCTTGTTCAAGAGATAATATTTTGGAATCATATGCAACTATAAAAAAAATATCTTCTTCTCTAAAACAGTCAATTCATCAAGAGTTTCTATAAATTCATTGATAGTGCTGATAATCATATTAATCCTTTATGAGATAATATTTTGAAATTATTTTTATGACCCATATGAGTAACCTGAGAGATTAAATAGAGAGTAGAACTGACCATGCTACAAATTGAAAGGATCACACATTGGGTGAAACCAATAAGGGGGTGAATCAGTGATTACAGGTTTTCATAAATCCTTACAAATCCCATTCTTATTCTTCATATTTTCTCTCATGATATTAAGTAGTGTATTATAATAAACTAACATGAAAATTATGATAATGAGTTTTTTTTGTTATTTAAGGATGACTACATCCACAGTCTATCATGGTTTTTATTCCATGGAAAATAATATCATTTCATTATCAAGAATAATATTATCTATGTATTAGTATTGGAATTAGTGGAATATTTGGTTCAAATAATTACATCATAGCACATATGATGATTCGAATCCATTGAATGAATGATCCCCAAGAGACCTACAAATGTATCTTCTTTACTTTTTTCATAACTTGATCTTAATAATTATATTCTTCATCATTTGAAAATTTGTGTGTATGGACTCAAAAATATTTGAATATGATGGGTGACTTTAATATATATTCATCATCATGTAAACTAAGTGGCATATAACTTCCTCCCCACATAATTATTGTGCAGGATACCTCCCTTATATGAAACAAATTATCTCATGTAGCACAGATTTTGGGATTATATTTATTTATAGAAGCTTTCTTTTTTATCTTAGGAAAATATACTATTGTTTATTCTTCTTCATAAAAATTAGATGATCGAGATACACTATTTCTCGATGAATATGATAATGAGATATCAACCATGTACAAGATCACCTTCAACCCTTTTCATTTCATTAATAAATAAATATATATATATGAGAATTCAATGATTCTACCGTTTCATTTATAATGTATAATATGCTTATAAATATGGTTAAATATACATTCAGGATACCATTAAAATATTGAAATTCATTTTTAAATATTGAAATTACTAAAGCATTCAATACTTTTTTCTTTATGTGGTTTCCTTCACATGATGTTGAAAATCACGTCATTTTCACAAAACCAGACACTTATCTCATGAAATAATTCTCACTTTCATGTGATAACCATAAAATTCCTCATCATCATAAAACATAAAAATTTCTTATTCTTATGGATTTCATTACATCTTATCATATGGAATTTGATGCATTTTTAGCAAGTATGTTCATGAAATTCATAACATTCATGTGTATAGATCAACAATATAAGGTCATTCATTCTCATTTTTATCATCATATATCATTCTTGGTTCATATCATTATCATAGGAGTTAGATAACCATAAAAATATCAAATTCTAGTATGATTTTATGTGAGGTTAAAGATGATAAAATAGTGTGAACATTCGATAAATATTGTTCTGATTGGGAAAGAGTAATTATATCAATATCGTTTTAAACACAGGTACAATACTCATACTATGATCATTCCATATTATAAATTACTTATATAATGTGATGATAAATATGATAAACCATACTAATGACATGGAAGATGCAAAAGAATGTTTTTTCACCAAATATACACAACAAACTCACCCAACAACCCACCACCATCTAATACCCTTGCGTAGCGGATTTAAAAACTATGCATGAACACCAATGCATTCTTTTCTTTTGCATATAATTAGACTAAATAATTAAGAGTATGTAACATAACTTACAATGTATAGGTAGTTTATTTGTTAGATTTACATTATAAAACTAATTTATTCCATTTACTCCTCCCTAGAGATATACAATATAACATATAGAGGTAATTTAAATTTATATTATTTAGGCTTGATTTAATTCTCATTACACATAAACATGTGTTTGATTACTCTCATGTAGTTACAAAAATCATTTACTAATATTAATAAAATATTTTACTTTGATGGTCTATATTTATGCAATACGTTTTCCTTTTTTATATTCTTGATATGACCCTTATACACCCATATAGAAATTATTTTTCACTTAATTTGTTTAAAATCCCCTATACGTAGCCTATTAAAATCATTGAATAACTTTATGTAACTTATTGTTTCTTCAAGATTTCACCCTTCTCAAATAAGAACCTTAAAAAACTCACTTCAGGAGTACTAAATTAGTTCAAACACATTCCAAATTATTATATACAATGATCTTTCACCCATCAGAACATGTACTTTTCTTCAATATAAATGAAACAATCATAACATTTTGTTATTATATTGACAAAAAAATACAATATCATCCCCACATATGATCAAAATATTTATATACAAACATTTTTTGGGGAAATTTTATGATCCCAAACTCATAAAACTAGTATATGTTCTTCTCCACTAGTTTTATTTGTGTTTTACATTTTAATGTTCCATTTCATCTCATATTGAATCATGAAATGTCATGTGAGTTACATGTAAGGGAATTTAATTTAAATAAATTCATATTTTAATTTTTTATTTCTAAACACATTTTCATCCATGTTGTGGTCCTTTTAGAAGATTTAATGAATATTCTTATTGAAAATAAGCTTATTAATTAATGTGACATTCAACAATATTTCACCATAGTTAAAATGTTTTAAAATGAATCTTATTCTCTTTTTCCAAATAAGGTCACTTAATAATTTTTATCAAAAGTATGAAAGAAATATGTTTTATAGTTTACTACATAAAAAATATTTCATCATCATGATAGATCATTTCATTAAATATTCCATTAAAAATTTATAATTTTATTTGAGGAATATATTTTTCTCAATATTTTTGGAATTTTTATTTAAAATAAGATGAAAAAGGGTATAATTTTAATAAAAGAGTAAAAAATATTATGGAATATTAAATAATAAAATCAATATTAAATGAAGGCACATGGAAGTTTTTTAAATGTATTGTTTTTATTTTATATTATAAAAGATTTTTTTATAAAATATAAAATTCATTGTTAATGAATATATGGACTTCTTTCAGCCTTTATTGTCAATTAATTATACCTTGTTTTGAGACTATTATCTTTATTGTGATCATGTTCTCTATCACTCTCCATTTATCAATATTAATGTTTAATCTCCTTTATATGCATATTTTCAATATCATAGTTTAATTAAGATTCTTTTTTATTAAATTTATGATTGTTATACCATATAACACATCCAAATATCATGTTACATAAAAAATTATTCTTGAGAAATTTGTTTACTTTTTTGGGGAAATATTTCATATTCATAACCTAATAAATAAAAAGATTTATTTAATCCAATTTTGAGAATTAATTATGATGATTATTCAATATATGAATAATTAATATGATATGAAAGTGGTGGGTGGAGATTAATTGTAGTTATTCCCTTTATTCGTCAACATCTACAATGAGAAAAAATAGGTGGCCACATTTTATTATTATTTTCTTTTCAACAACCCATTTAGTGAAAATGATGAATTAGTGGAGATGACTTGATAATATGTTTCATGATAAATTGGTCGAGGAAATGGAAGAAAGTTCATAAAATTCCAAATTTATGAATTTCATTTATTTATATTTGTATTCCCATATACATGTGATTGTTATGTTGATATTTTCTATGGATATTTATTGAACCATTATATTATAAAATTGAATTTATTTTTATTTTACTGTCTTCCATATTGATTATGTTTTATTTTTTCAAGATAGAATCTACTGTATGTAACACTTACTAAGAATCTGAGATTAGGTTTAAGTTTTGCCCCAATACACAAGAAATGAATAAGTAATTGTTGAATTATTTTAAGGGATACATGTGTTTTTTTCATGATATACTTTCAATTTCCAACATAATATGGAATTCATGTATATGTATGGATTTTATAGTCTTAAAAATTTATTCATCTTATGTTATGTGATCCCTTGTATCATTTACCAATTTAATAGGTATGAAAATATTAATTATCAATGGAATTACGATATTATATTTAGTATTGTATAATTTCTAGTATGTACCTTAGGTACATGATTTTAGATTTACATATATAACATGAGAATTATGATATTCTCTTTGATTATTTGAGAAATAATGAAGGGTTTCCATTTCTTGGATCAAAATTACTATTGAATTAGGGAAAAATATGTGATTCTCATTGTTTAGATGTTGTTCTTAGAGGAGTCTTGGGAATCAACACATATATTAAATGATGGTATTACTATTTTGAGAATGCTAATGTAGTGAGTGTTGGAGTTGAGTCAATCATCGACATATTAGGGAAAAATACCCAGGTTATGAGTGACATCATTTCCCATATGGATAAACCAAACATGAGAGAATATAGTGTGTAGATTCTTATAATATTTTATAAAAAAATATATCGATATATAAAAAATAATATAAACCTGAATAAATTTCATAACAATAAGATAAAAGTAGAGTTTTATGAATTATCTAGTGATTAATGATATGGATGGAAAAATATTCAATATCCCACTTGCCTTTAATGTTAGTGGAATTAATTGGGTAAATAAATAAAGGGAATCATATTTTATTACTTGTGTGTAAAAAAGTTATCATGATCATAATTTCAAGCGCATGAAATAATATATTAATGTATAATGCATTAATTATATGTAGATAGTGTATTATGAAAACCAATTCCCCAAGAATATAGGATAACCATTACCATTTTCATTGCAAATGATATCTTAAAATACACTTAATGTTATGAAGAGTAAGAAAATCAAATTAGAAACCTCCTTGAGACTTTTTGAGGAAATGAAAATGAGAAATATATTAAGTGTTAATATTTTATTCATGATATTAATTTTCTATGAATCATTTTCTCTATAGATTGAATATCAAATTATCTTTTAGTGACAAATAGATATCAATAAATAGTCGTCATGTATTAATGTTACCTTTAATGATTTGAAATTGGGGTAATTATAGTTAATATAAATAATACATAATTATAATGAAGTGGTATTTATCAATGGTGGATTTTTATGATTGTTAAGAGAGAACACCACATGATTATTTAAATAACATTCAGTTGTATGGAAAATTAAAAAATGGTGAATTTTTGAAATATTTGTTGAGTGGTGTCAATCACACTAAAAAGTGATTTGTATGGAAATGTTATATTTTTAGATATATAGATTAAATAATTTATACATGAACAATTTGGTTATTATATGATATAGAAATGTGATCTATAATGAAGTTTTCTGTATTTAATTATTATTTATCTAGGAAAAATTATGTTATGTAATATTTTATTAGAGTATATACGTATTTGACTGTGTGACTACATAAGTGATAAAGTTTTCTCATGGATTAATTTTTAGGAAGTTTTATTTTTAGTGGAAATTATTTTTGATTTGTTTAAAAACTTTGGTTTTACACATGATAAACAATTATTCATCTTATAGTCAATTAAAACATGATTTTAGTGCTTTTAGAATTATAATTGAATTATAATAAAAATTATTCACATCAATAGAATAAATTATTATTTTAAAATGGGTTTAAATCATGTAATAATTTTTATCATATTTTATTACAAAAGTTAATAGAATTTAAGAATATCAATAAAATTGATAATAAAATTTTGTAGTCTCATATGAAAATTTATAATCATCACCAATAGATTATTTTAATAAACACATTTACATGTCTATGTATTATAATGACAATTCATAATACATTTCCTAGTCAAAACGTAGAAATTAAATTTCATGATAAAATCAATATTTCATTTCATTACTATGTAAAATTCAGTTTATAAAAGAAGAATAAAAACTACTAGGAAATATATTTTGTAATGATTTGAAAATATAATACCCTAATATTTTTTATATTTTCTTTCAAAAGTAATTCTTTGTTCAATATCATGTACCACATGCAACTATGATATTAATATCACCAAAAAATAAAAATATTTAAATATGGTTGCTATAACTTATTATTAAGGTTAAAATAAATTAATGATAATAAAATAAATATAGTAAAAATTATAATGGATTTACATAATGAAAATTTATTTACAAATTGATAATATAAATTTACTCAATTTTTAATAAAATCAGTTTATGGTTCAGAAATGTATTAATTTAAAAATTGTATTAATTTTTTTTCATATTATAATTAATTATTAAATTTCATAGAAATTTTATTTTATAAAATATAAATAATTATTTAAATCAATATTTTATGGTTTTATTATATTGAATTTTTTATATTTTATGAATATATTTATTTTGGGGAAAATAATGAAACATTCTAATTTTTAAAAAACTAATATTCATATTCATTAAATTATATAATTTAAGGCTATAACATGAATTTAAATTTTACTTTAATGTATCTAAAGATACATTTATTTAATAATAATTAAAATAATTCTATATGAATTAACATTAAAATTTATTTTTATATTAGTTTATTTTTATGACTAAAAATAAAATTTTCTAGAAACAAATTTTCTGTGTGTCAAATAAATTTATATAAAAATTGATTCATTCCCCTTATAAGAAATGAATCATAAACAATTAATTTTATATCATTAATCATATGGTTCAAATTTTTTAAATATTTTAATTTCATATTTATTAATAATGAATAGTAACCATGGTAAAAGTTTTTTACCATGGAAATTGTTAAACATGTAACATAAGGATTAAAATTTGGAATAAGGTCTCAAAATAATCCAAAAATATTTCTTAATTTTATTTTAAGAGATTAATTCAACTATAGACCTAATAAAATTTAATATGTGTCATTTTCTTCCCATTTTCCATTGATAATGAATGTTATATTATTTTATTCTATGAATAAATATCAAATTTCAATCTCACTCTTTTAATATCTAAAATATATTTTCATGTGGTTCAAAACAAATTATGATTGGTTATAAATGGTTATTTATAATATTTAAACATTTTTTTAATTTTGTTAATTTTTTTATTTATTAGGGATGATATAATTATATTACATTGATATGAAATGTTGATATAGTGTTTGTTTACGCATTAAAAAAATCATGGTAAATGATTTTAGAAATAATAAAATTAATATATTATTGATTAATTGTTATAATCCATGAATTTAAATTGTAATTTTAAATTCTAATTTATTTTAAATTTATTTCTAATATAATACTATTGTTTTATTTTTATATATTGATGTCAACTTAAATGAATTGTCCCAAAAAAAATTTGATTATATTTTTTGATAAATAATATTTTATTAAATTATATAAAAATAAATATATATATTTAGAAATGGAAATTGTATTGTTAAAGGGTATATATTTTCATAAATGGAACAATTATGATACACTCTCCACCTTATAAGTAAATTGATGACCCTTAAAAACTAAACAATGTGTTATCGTAGTTGAGGTTAAAATGAGTTAATGAGGAGGTGAAACACAAATATATAGTTTAAAATATAACAGCAACATGTCTAAATTTTATTATATGATTTTATTAAATTCATATGATTTAAAAAATTATGAATATGGTCATATGGTTCCAAATTCTATGACTATGTTATGTATTATATATAAATCTTTTAAGTAATTCCTAGTGTGTACTTTCCCTAATTTATAAATAGGAACAAATTCCCCTCTATTCTTCACACATCATGAGCCACAAATATTAACCAATAATTACCCATTTTACTTAATAACCTTCCTACCCATGACTTTTAGGCCTTTTATCATCAAATTACCATCATATAAAGCTTAATTTGTAAGATAAAAGTGATTTTCAAAGAATATGTATAACTCATTAATGAGTGTTTTATATTATACCTTATTCTACCATTTTAAAATATTATATAAGTAATTAATATAATGGAATTATTATATTCTGCATACTAAAATTAATATATTTTATAAAAAACCCCATATTGACCTTCTTTCTATCTAATATAAAAATAAATCCTCACTCAGGCATACATACAACCTACCATCTCCACGTAGTGGTGTAATTTTTTTCATCCCCATTTTTATTTTTCATTTATAAATATGTAATTTAATGATGAATATATTATATTTGTTAAATACATATGGTTTAAAAATAAAATTCATAATCTACACTGTTATCCTTCCTTCTATTGTATAATGATAAATTCACTCTTGTGGGAATGTGTACTACCACCTCCATGAAGTGATGTGATTCATTTTCTATTAAGTTATGCATATACATTGATAAAATTTTAAATAACGAATAAAAATTATATTCATAAAATTATTATCATTTTTTGGATGGTTCCATTTCATTACACCTTTAACCATGAAAATATAAAAAAACATTTGTAGAAATTGAACAAAGAACATTAGTTGTCGATGTAACCAATAACATTTCTATGAACGAATTTTAAATTATTATTAATGGACATTAAAATATTTATTATTAATGAGAATTTATTTTAAAAATTATTTAATAAAATTATATTAATTATATATTATTATCAAACATGAACGAATAAAATTATACCCATATTGGGGGTAATTTCGTCTCATTTTCCTGTTAATTATACATGTTTGACATTAAAAACCTAATATATTTTATATGTTTTATCTACTAACCCATTTGAAACATTATATAATTAATTCATATTTATTCATTGTATTTAATTTTTTATTAATGTTTCCTATTCAATGGGTTTTGAATTATATGTTATCAAAGCATTAAGGAATTTCATTTACAATATCATTTTACTTCAGGGTTAATAACGTGTAAATTTCCATTCTGTAAATTATATTTTAAAAATATCAAAAAACATATATTTTCTAATAATATTTTTTTGTCTAGATTTTACTTTTTTATATAAAATTTCTTATCTTGTTTTATCAATAATAATTAAGTGATTTCCAAGTAAGGGCATTCTTCTAAAGAAATCCATATTTTATTTTTCATCTTAAAAAATAAATTTTTCCATGTTGATGTTATTTTAATTTTATTGAGATTATTATTCTTTAAAATAAAATGAATATTTGAAGATATTTTCAACCATATTTTACCTTCTTTTCAAATGTTTTAAAAAGAGTTTTCTTATATTTCTATGAATGGGGTTCTTTTGGACTTTTTACCAAAAGAGTGAATGGAATACATGTTTAAATGTTTTATGGACGAATGAAATTTCTCACCATCATAACAGTTCATTTATTTTAATCTAACATTGAAATATTCCATGTTTATTTTAAAGGAAAATATAATTTTTTTAAATATTTTGGGAAATTTTATTTTAAATTATATCAATAAGAATGGATATTAATTTCAAAAAATAGTGAAATGAATTTATAACAATGATTTATACACTTTTCTTACATGATGTTCTATGGAATATATTTTTAATTTATTTCATATATTTACTTTTCAAAATACATGGTTTTAATAAATATCCATAATTTATGAGGAATCAATGTTATTCCATAATTATTTTTTGATAATGGTGTGTACATAATTTTGAGATTGATCACATTCTTGTTATCAGGTTCTCAATCACTCTCTACAAATCAATGGACAGGATTTTTATCATTGATGAAGTATATTAAATATTTTAGTAATGTTTATTATCATTCATAAACATTTTATGATGTCTCAACTGTATATCAATTCGATATGCAGTATTAGTTGAAGTATGTTTATTTGGAACTATTATTACCGGGATTGTGGATGTATTACATATTATTTATTAAATATATATAAATGATTACATATAATTTTTTTTAAAATTAATTGTACTGGTAATTAAATAATTGAGGAATATATAAGAGCTGAAAATGTCTAATGATGAATGATTATATAAAGCCCCTCAATTCATTGACATGTTTTATGAGACATGACATGTGGACACATTAGATGGGTATTTGGGTTTCACATACCCATTTATTAAAAATGATGACTTATTTGAGAGTGCATGGTGATAAGATTCATGATAACTTATCCAAGGACTATATGAAAATTTCATGAAGGTCCAGTTTTCTTGTATATAATTTTTTCATAATTCTATTTATGTTCTCCATGAGATTTCCTTTTTGATATTATCCACATATATTCATTAAACTAATTTCATTCATTGAATGAAACATGTTTTAATTATCCACTATTTCATATTGATTATGAATTATTTATTAATGAATTCATCCTCTATATGTATTACATACTGAGCAATTAAGATCACCATTTATATTTTCCATTCCCAATGATATTATGAAACAATATTTGAATGATTATGAATAATGCAAAAAAGTCCCCGTTATATTTTTAATTTCAAATGTAATTTGGAATTCTTTTTTGTATATGGGTTTCCATGTCTTATAAAATGAATGATCTTGGGTGGTGTGATCCCTTGAATCATATATCAATGAAACAATTGAGCATCGACTCTCGGTTACTGAATTTCAGTTGTTAAATTGAATTTCTTGTATTTTAATAAAATTCCCATTAATTTTAAAGAAATCAATTGTTGATTCATGGTTAAAATATCTCAGTAGTTCATATTAAATCTTTGGTTGTGTGTGATTTCAAAAGGAGATTGGAAAAATTAATTAATAGTTTTTTAAATAAACAATGTTTTTGGTGAATGAAATTTTCATATACATGGTGGGATATGGGATTATGTTTATATGGAGTTGAAAATAGTAGATGTTGTTATGGGGATATACCGGTTATAATTTTCAGCTCAATGGTTTCTTCCTCTAAGTTACAACTAGTTTCTAGTGGGACATGTATTTGTTAAAAGTTATACAATTCAATTAGAACTCCACAGTACATGATACATTATCTGTAGAATTTCATGGGTTTATTGGTTAATTCCATAAAAGAAAAATTTTATTGGGATTTTCATTATTCATTATATATGTTCTTGAATTTTTTTTATATTCCTACTATTTTATATATAATTTTGAGACATCATGTTCTGGTTTTAGTAAAATTGGAATGAAGTCTTAAGGTTTTCATACAATGTTGTATACTCACATCCAGTATAGGCACCTGGTGCAGATACATATGTACTTTCTCAAAAACCATGTAAAGACAATATTTTTAAATTCATTAGTGCATTATCATGGTGTTTTCTTCCATTATTTGATGAATATTTGGTGTTATATTGCCTTTTAGTATGATGTTGTGTCACTCTAGAACATGAGTTATTTAATTTTTTTATTTTATAATTTTTACATGTTTGTTTTATAATGTAATAGAGATTCTATTTCTATTATTTTATTTCATTAAAATATAGTCTACACTTTATCATACAACATGAATATTTTGGAATCATTCTGTTTTTATAGGATACTCATTAAGTCCAAGATTATCCCCAATGATGTACTAATCTAATGTATTTTATTATAATCAATTGTTATCGAGGGGACATCACAAAGAAATAGTATAACTTTTGTCCTTCCCATGCTAACAAGTTTACCATGGTGTTAAAAATTGTAATTATTCATATGTACACTTCCAAGATTAGGTGAAAATAGACATATTCATTATAAATTGACTTTTAAATGAATCAAATATCAAAATTTATCCACTAATAATTAAAATATGGATAAAAAATATTTTTCACATTTCCTTTAAATGATATTTTATTTATATAGTTATAGAGAGTTATAAAATAAAATTACAATCATATCCCTTGTATTTCTCATAAAATGGGAATTTTTTTCCCTATATAAGAAACTACTTGATCTATAATAAGTCTTCAAAGTCAACCACAAAAGTATTCACACATGATACTCTTAAAAACATATCATGTGTTATACCATTCTTCATATCCTAGGGAAATGGAAATATAAGAAGGGTTAGTTCAAATGAATAGTAATTTAAAAATTATATTTCAATCTATCATGATATAAGATTTTCGTGAATAATATGTCAGGAAATACATTATAATCAAATAAAATGAAAAATTGATCACATGAACATGAAAAAACCCTCTAATTTATAATTTAAATAAATATATGTACACTAATAAATGAAGTAATGGTGGTGGAATGAATAATTATAGATATTTTGA
This sequence comes from Viscum album, assembly GCA_963277665.1. Lineage (NCBI taxonomy): Eukaryota > Viridiplantae > Streptophyta > Magnoliopsida > Santalales > Viscaceae > Viscum > Viscum album. The sequence goes on along the minus strand of OY728135.1, from coordinate 1,043,306,305 downwards.
TCTTTACTATTAAGTCCTTGGAAAAGAAATTATTTTTTATTTCATGGTCCATCCAAAACAACATTATTTCCATCATGGTCACAGCTAAGACGTCATTCTTTCATTGGGTAGGCATACAAAAAATACGTAATTTTTTTGTCTCATGAAAACCTTAATGGGATTGAGGTCTTATATAATAATGGGTCCCACCCATACTTTCAGAATGTATATTTCAACCAACATATGGAATATATTAATATCATTACAATGCATAATAATCAATAAATATGAATCAATAAAAACATTTATTGATGTCCAAACATGTTAAATTTCAATAATTTACACGTCAATAAATGTGATAACATATTTATAATTCATACATGAAAATAATGGGGTTGATTAGTCATTACATAATAATAGTTCCTTATGAACCAATATATATCCTTACTGGAAAAATATATATACAAAATTTTAATAATTCTTCAGTAAATAAATGGAATAGAATTATTTGTATTCGTCCATCAAACTAAAACTATATATATAAAGGGTTATATGGTTAATAAATTAATCTTCATAATCAAATAACTTATGGAATCTTGGTTGACAACCATTAATGTTTGTAAGTAAATATAGAGTGATCATAGAAGAAGGGTGTTGGAAGAAATATCAGGCCTACAACCGAGGATCATTTTGAAAGGAAAAGACTACGATGGATTTCTGGGATTTTAATAACCTAAAATATAATTGTTAGAGAGGGTTCAAAAGGTAATATATGAAAAATATACACACCAGATAGGGAAATAGGCCATGAATATGAATCATATCTCAATGATGAAAAAATAATATGCAAAAGCTCTTACTGTAAAAGTAACATATGAATTAAAAGAATATGAACGAGATTCTATAAAATTACATATTAATTAAATTAAATATATTGATTATAATATAAGAAAATAGGTTTTTTAATAAGCAAACTAAAATAAAATATTGTGCACAATATCCAATATTTCTCATGGAATTGAAAATAGCGAGAAATAAAGCATAGAAATATAGGGCCATTGAAATAAAAACACATTTTATGATTGAATTTAAAATGGATAATTAAGTAGAATGAATAATAAGAGAATAATTATAAAAAATATCAAATAGGAACTAATTATACCATAAAATATAAAACATGATGTATAATAAAAACAAGCCACAATGAATTGAAATTTTAGACAATGATCCCCTTATGTCCTTAGAAGCTTTTGAATCAAAATTTCAAGAATTTTATAATTCAAAATGAAAAATTAAATTACAGGAATAATTATTATATCATGGTAAAAATTTATTAATGTGTTATTTTATGCACTAATAAAAATAAAACGTGGGGTGTAATAAGAAACATGTCTTAAGGGGTGAACATTGAGACAATAATTCGTTACCATATTTCCTAATTTTTCAAATTTCACTCTAACCCATGTATAATAAAATAACAAAAATAATAAGATATTACATAAAATTATTCACATTTTCTTATCATTCTAGAAATTTTTTATAACAATCTGTTAAAAATATATATCACTCAGTTATAGTTTATTTTCAGCAGCAGGTCTTTGTAAATTTTATGTATTATTTCTTATTAGTACCTCAGTGAAAAGGATGATTCTTACTTATTAGTGAATTTTTTTTCATTCCACGATAAAAAATTATAATAAAATAAATTTTTCCAATTATTCATCACATCCCGATTTCTTTTTGTGAATGATAAAAGAATAGATAGTGAAGACAGAAGTTGTGAACAAATAGTTTCGGCGTGTTTAATTATCAGATGGTGATATATTAATAAATATATAAAATTGAAATTACTATTTAATATAATAATTATATACTAATAAATACATTATTATTACATGATAATAAAATTATAAATTATTCCTTAATCATTAATGATATAATCATTATAACATCATTCACTTAGGTTGTAAAACTGACCCAAATAAGAGCCTGTTATACTGATTTTATATGTTATGAATGGTTTTAATATAATTCAAACATAACCGTTCCAAAAATATTTCATTTTATAAATAAAAATTAAATTTATTTCATTTCTTATTATTACCATTAATCATGGTTTGTGATGAAAATTAAAATTTATGATTTATGGAGGCTGTAGTCCGCAAATACACATGAATAATGATTCAATTTCCCAAAAAATGGTTTGGAATGAAAGTATATGATAATTTATAATTTCAAAATAATAATTTTTATATATTAAATTTATTTATTCTTCAAATTAATCCTTTTTTACAATCCTCAAGAGACTGTGATAAAATGGAAGATGTTTTTTTGTGAAGGCGGTAGTCTGTAAAATGCACGATACGTTTTCTATTATTTTTCTAAGTCGACGGAATGTATAAATAATTTGTGTTACATTGATATAATAAAACAAATATGTATATTAATGATACTAATTTATATATATTACTATGTCTAGAATATTTTATAAATATAATTATAAATAAGTATGTGATCAGGATTATTTAATACTGACATTGGGACCTTAAACATTCTCTTTAATGTATAATTGAAATGAAGGGATTAGGATAAATAATTGATACCATATAATTATTAACATTAGATAATATTATTGGATAACAATATGGGATATTATTTAAATTTAATTTAAATATATTTATTTGTGAACTTGAGAGAATAAAAGGGATCTAATTTTTTGTGTGAGAAAAGGGTTTTTTGTGAACACCCATTGTTTTTCAATAATGGAATGACAAAATTAAATTTTTAATGTGTCAAAAATTGATATACATAGTGGGTTTTTGGGAAATATAATTTTTCAAAATCTAATACCACTCATTTTGGATTATTTTTAGAACATTTTCAAGTCATTTCATCATATTTTGTTTCATTTACATTTTCTGTTTTTATTTTGATATGTTTTTTTAATAAGTAATTCAGGTTTTTCTAAAAATAGAAGATCAAAAACCTTCAAACATTTATTGTGTTGAACCTAAATTGAATCTAATTAAAATATAATTAATATTAAAAATAGTATATCACTGAATCTAAAAAAAATTATATAAACAATTATTTTTTTGTTGGAAATTTTTTGTTTCACTATTAAGTATTCATAATATTTTTTAGTATTGATTACCAATTAAATGAGACTCAATTAATTTAAATATAAATTGAAAAATTATATTAATTTCAATTTTGGGATGATATTCGATTATTTTGTTGGATATAAATTACACAATATTAATAATACAATTATTTGAAAATAATGGTTTTACCATTACTGTTGTCATTAAATTTAGTCTTAGTAATCATACAATCATGACCAAAAATGAAAATGAGCTTATTACATAATATGACTATTTTGGTATAAAATAAGAAATTTATTTTTAATTTTATTTAATTATGTTATTAAAATAAATTATTTAATATATCTGAATAAATAATTTCTAAGACTAAAATATTATTGAATTTTCTACAACATTACACATGGGATTAATAAATTCAATATTGTTTTTTTAAATTATATGTTAAAAATTATAAATAAATATATATATTTGTATATAAAATCATTCAAAAACATTTATGCTTTTATTGTATTATTTTAATTTCATAGAAGCGGTGATATTACCAGTATATACACTCTGCTTACTATTCACCAAAAAATAAATTATTTTCAGTAAATCTAAAAAAGGAACAAAATATATTTATTTAGATAAATTAAAAAAATGATGTTTATATTTTAAAATTAAAATTAAAAATATTGTAATTTAACTTTGGAGTTATATAAATAATATATATTGTACACATTATAAAATATCATTTTTAAATATTATTAAGATTTATTATAATTTCCTATAGATTTATAATGTAAATTGGATATAACATACTACTAATGTCACTAATATTACTTTTTATTTGTTAAAATAAGTCATTTAAAATATTATTTTAGAATGGTTTCATTTTAAATTATATATCATTTTTGTTATAAAATTTTAGACAATAATTGAATATCATCAATTCCATAGTTCTAACAGTAAATTTTATTTTTATTTCTATATTTATTTCATTTTTTACCGATATTTTTACATATAGTTCTATGGGTACATATTACTGTTTATATATAGTTCTATAGTTCATTGTGGATTGGTTTTTTTTTGTGATGAATGATATCAAACACATTAGGTTTCAATGGAAAATATAATTTGACATCTCAAGGTATTACACAAATGGTATATGTTTTTTATATCTACTATTTGATGATGGTATCAAAGGAGGAAGGATACATCAAGACTCAAAATGTATAGAATAAAATGTCATAGTTTACATATTTATGGTGAAATTATTGTTTATAGGTACTTATATATATATATATATAGTGTTCTTAGAGACTTCTTGGTGTTTTGCAATCTCATCATCATGAATTTTGATGATGAGAATATCAAATAATTCATTAATAATGATATTTATCACTTGGATTGTGTAATCATTAAAGTATTTCAAATCCTTGATTTTTTAATTATATTACATGATATTTTCTTTTGTTACTATAATATAATGTATAACCAATAGTTTGGGAAATAAGTTATAATAACTAGTGTTTTTGTTATAGTCAGATAAATGATTCAACTATTCAAGTGAAATAAATACCGACTAAAGGGTTCTAGTAAGAAATAGGTTCCACATGAAGGACAAGTGAACCAAAATCATTCCTAAAGAATTTTTCAAGATTTCTAATACATTTTAAAGGAAATATAAAATTGGGAACCTCATCATGAAGATAATTAATATACATTTTAGAATTATAATCTAAATATATTTCATGGTGATTTTGAATCTAAGAAAAGCATAAATCTACCCTTTTGGATAAATAGAATCATCGAATTCCTTGGAAATAAATTTGAGATAAAGGTCAAAGTATAGACTTATATTCACGAAGATCAAAATTTATAGTGGTGTTACATAGTAGTTAATTCTATTCTCAATAAATGTAATACTTATAAATTATTTGATGAATTTTATAACAAAAAATATTATATACACACTTTTCAACAATACAAAATCATTGATTTAGTTCATCTAAAGCAAGGAACGATAACAGTTATGTATTATTAATATCAGATCACTCACCTCATATGTTTCCCATAAGAGGTGAATTTTAATACGTCTCTTATTGATTAAATTTCTAAGTTTATGACTATGATCTCAATTTTTCATTATGTTTATCTAGTTTTGTAATGGGAATTTTAAAAATAGTGTTACTAATTAACTTGTATCAAAAATTATATTTTTGGGAATTATAGTATATGGGCTTCATTTTTAATACAAACATAGGTGAAAACACTTTTTTGTGGGAATATCCATGGGTAGGATAACAACTCCCAATGTATCCAAGAACTAGTGAACCCGTCCATCAAATCAATCTCTTTTTCCCCACATTCTTTTAATGACCTAGGTTGTTTTTGATGTGACTCATTCTAATAAAAAAATATTTAATTTAAAAAATTTCATCTACTGTGTTGTATTTTTTAATCAAAAAAGGAATCCTCAATGTAATTTCACAAAACCTCAATGGTCAATGGATAAAAATAACATGAATTAGTCCCATTTATTTTGAGTGATTCAAATGGTATCATCAAAATAGTTACCGATCCTAAAATCAAGTGGCTGATGTTGATTCTATAAATATCAGAATCACTAAGTATCACCAACATAGTAAAGGATCATGGACTAGTCAACATGATCTGATTGGAAACATATAAGGAGATCAACATGCTATGTCAATTAGAAAAATCAATAATACAATATACCATTATTCATAACTCTACCATGACATGTGTATTGTATCATACTAGTGCATCTCATTATTTTATTATATATCATGTAGTAAATCAAATGAAGTTTTTATGGAAATAATTCTTCATATCATGATTATAAAAACACCTCTTAGGTTATGAGACATAAATAGATTAAGGTCTGAAGCATGTCTTATTAAAATTGATGAAGTTTAGTTACTATTAGAGTTTACTATTTTAAATATGGGAATACTGAAACTAATACATGGAATTCATTGGTTTTTGAAATGTAAAGACTATATATATTTTTATTATAACTACGTATCTTTAACAACTCATTATATATCTATTCAAATATTTAGATATTAATGGTATATGAACACTAAAAGAGGGAAATTTAGTGATATATAATAAACTTTTATCTTATTAGTTAATTAATATTAGCTTGTTTTCCATATATGTAACTAAGAATAATAATCTTTTTACAATGATAGATCAATACCCTGACTTATAACATTTAATTTATCTTGTTTAGAACCTAAGTGGAAAGTGTAATTTTCGATTTACCCAATTCTAGGAATCTATCCCTATTTCACTTCCATATTATCGAATGGAACCAGTAAAATTATAGTAACTAAAACTCTATCATGAAGAGTTGTAAATCAAGGGATTCATAAGAAAATGTACATAATATTGGGATTCTCTTCTTTTTGTTTGTAAAAAAGGTAGGTGTTTCACTTAGACTAAGTGTTGATCATTATAATATAAATCTTGTTATGATCAATAACTAGTATCTTATTCTTTGAATTGATGTATTTTTTATTACTTAAAGATAAAATGTGGTTTTATAAAATTGAATTAGGGTTGGGATACCATGAACATTGATTTAGTAATAATGATTTTATAAATAAAACATTATGATGTCATTATTTCAGTTATGAATATGTGGTTATTCCCTTTGGTCTTATAAATGCACCTAAAATTTTCATATATTTGATAAACTAAATCTTCCAAATATACCTTGATTCATTTTCGGGGGCCATTGTGGAACACATATTTTTATACTCTCATACTAGGGATGATAAATAGAAATACATAGTTATTGTGTTAAAAAAATATCAACCATAATCTTTATGTTAAATTTTCTAGTATTGATTTTGGGATAAAAATATGTTTACATACTTAGGCTTTTCATATCTAAAAAAAGAATCTCAATCAACCTTATAAATATATTGGCTATTATTTAGAAACCACATGAAAATGTTATTGACATATGTAGTTTTTTGAGACTAGTAATTTTTTATAATCACATTATTATTTAATTCATTTTTATACTCCAAGTAATTAATTGAAAAGTAAGGGAGTTTCATTCTCACAAAATTAATCTCATCATAATTCATTTTATAAGATCAATTATTGGCTCTCCTCTACACCTATCCTTGAATTTCATTTACTAATACAGGGTTATGTCATGTACTATGATGTGTTTGGTTTGGGTTTGGGTTTTGTTCTCAGGTAGGTTTATCATGTATTAGATTAATGTTTTTAAAATATGAATACACAAAAATAGAATAATCAAATATGTGATCTAAAAATAGATAAGCATTCCATACATTTTAAATATAGAGACATAACTTCATTGTGGAAATGTTCTCTATGTTCATGTATCAAAAAATACAAAATGACACATTTTCACAATTGAACATGAGTAAAGGGTAGAATCACTGAATTTAATATCCTTAGATGTTCAACTTAGACATAGTATATAGTCATATGATGTGAAATTATTTTTCATATTAATTATGTTTAAATTAATATTCTAAGTTAGTTTGATGGGAATATTAATAATATTGGAAATTACAATTTGTAAATTATTGTTATTCACAAAGAATGTGACAAACTATATGATGATTCCATTTTCATTCTGCTTTACCTTATATCTAAAAATTTTGACATTGTTAAAGAGGCTCCATAGAAAGAACCTAATTATCTTATGTCATGGAGAAACAATAACACTAAGAAGAAAATTTATGGTTGGATAAATGATGTGAATTTTTTATTTTTCTTTTAATGCTTGAATTTTAGTTCCATTAGCTTTTTAAGAGGAACTCTTTTTTTTATCATATTTTGATGTGGAAATCCATATGAGTACCTAGAAAGTGTATAACGAAATAAGGAACCATTTTTTGTGGTCAGGTGTAAAAGAGAATGTGGTAGAGTTTGTATTTAAATTTCTTATTTTTTAGTAAGTGAAGAATACAAACCATATACCAACCACCATGTTTCTATAATTCCAAAGACCATTATCGAAATTTTATAATATTATAGTTAAATTTTTCATAGTTATAATATGAACACATTGGAATCATGGTGTCATTTCGGTGATGGAATACTAACATAACAAGCCACCACACTTAATTCCAGTTTGAGATTCCAACATGGTGGAGGTTTTAGAGAATCTCTGTATCTAGGATGTTGTGAAGCTACATTATGTGATAATTTCCATTTTTTATTATAGCAACTCAACATTCACAACATGATTTATAAATCATTCCAACATACCATTGTAACTCAATTTACCATGAGAAAAACATATCAACATAAAATATATGGTTGGTTAGAACAAACAATCCACACATTAAGAGACATGATAATGGATTGTTTCACGGTTTTTGGTGTCTCGTGGGAATATCGATTTCCATTATCTAAATTCATAAAGAATAGTAGATATCAATTGATGGTACAAAAGGATTTGTTTGAATAATTTTATGGGTAACCTAATCACTGTCTGCTTCACTGGTTAGACACATGAGGAACTTCACTTATTAGACCTATTTATGTCTATGAGACTACTGAAAAGATCCTAAAAAAATAGTAAAATTATTTAAATATTTCAAATCCATCATTAATACTATGTGATCGTCATCACTGAACCTTTTATATTAACATGGTAGATCATGTATTCGTGATGGAATCGTCGAGGTCGATACAATGTCATTTTCAGAAAGAAAGAGAAGTTAGATCCCTGATAAATTTTCATTTTTGAAATTATATATCTAATTAGATAAATTTATTAGTAGTTAGATATACCACTATGATTTAGTTTGTTTTTTTATTTATTATATTCCTCATGTTTGATTATGTTCCAACCGTGTCCTAGTCATGTGATTCGTTGGGTGTAGTAAACTATGGTTCCTGATGCAACATTTATTCACACCTAGATTTCCATTCAGGATAAGAATGAAAAGGTTTTGTATTAAAAATGGATATAAATGGGGAGAATATTATAGAAACATGGTTAGATGAATAATGAGACATGTAAATGATGGAACCAAATGATAGAGTAGTAGGCTGAGGTGTTCAAAATAACTGAAATCCTTATATTTTTTTAGGATGGAAATACCATTGTAGGGGAGATTATAACACCCATTGTATGATTAATTGTATTATTTTTTGTTATTTATTATATAATTTCTGGTATAATGGATGTTTTTTGAGGTTTAAGGGGGGAGAATATAGAATTTGGTTACTTGAATCAATTTATATCTTGAATTACTATTCATTACAAGAAATATTTATAGAAAATTTATATTGGAATTAGGTGGATGGTATTCATGGAATGAAACATATATTCAATACATGAATGTGGTTCATGGCCTGAATAAGTTTCATAACATTTATTTAAATGGTGAATGAAATTTCAACATAATTGGTGGCTGATGCATTGATGTTCTGAATCCTTATTTCATTATGTGAATTTGGTCAGCTTGAATAGAATCATTAATTTTTACACCCATTGTTTATAATTAATCATTCATATTTTCCATAGAACCCCAATCTCTCTATATGTTATTTTTGTGATTCTACTCCCTCTGTAGATGGGTTTCACTAAGTCCCCAAGATTCATACCTTTTGGAATCATTGGTTATAAGTCTATTTCATCTCCTCTTTTACAATTCCCATGATATCATTTCAACGATCTCAATACTAAGGTGTCCATTACTATATCTCTGGTATTAGTTATGTTTTTTGAATTCTTCATTAGAATTAATTTATGGAATGTAAATGAAATCCTAGATCTATGAATCATTGAGCGATTTATCATATTGAATTCTTTTTTCGATGGTAGATTCTCCCTCTTTCCACCTCATTTAAAATTTTGAGGCTCTTGGTTTCTAAATTAACTACACATACATGTTATGGGAACAATTTATAATCAATATTGGTATCTCTTGTTTCATGATATTAAATATTGTCTTGTGCATCATGCTATAAGAAGTTTGGTAAATTTCTCAAACAATTATTTTAATAAAAACAAATTTGTATATAAAATTATCATGAAAAGGTGGGATATGGTGGGGAATATCAAATGGGCCATGTTGGTATAGACATACTCCCGGGATAATTTTTAGATCAATGGATTTTATCATCATGTGATAATGTGGGTATAGAGGGATGGGTCCCACTTTTTAGTTGGACTGGTTAATAGAGATTATATGGAAGAGGATGCATTGGGTACATAATTTTATGGGTGTGTGGTTTAATTATAAAACAAATTGTGTTTTTTATTGACAAATATTTGTACATAATCATGAATATGGTATTTTAAGTTCATTAGAATATTTTATATAAATTTTTTTTCTTATATTTTCTTTTAATAGTGAATTTTGTGGGAAGTATCAGGGTTTTCCAACTAAGTTGTGTACTCAGACAATATATATGAACCCTTATGCATGTGTATATATATTTTACCCTTAAATACATAAAGGGAATATATTATACTTCTTGATTGGAGAATCTAGATTTTATGGTCATTATTGGATGATTCTTGGAGCTGGTTTGGTTTTGTAGTCCGATGTAATCCTCTAATGGTATCGAGTCATCTCATTATATGGATTTTGTAATTATTTATTTATTTTTCTTTGTGTTTGTATGCTTTTTAATAAATACTTTTATATCAATGAAAATAATATTTAATACTATTCAGAGTCATTTTTAATGGTCTTATTGTGTCATGACTTCTAAAGAATACTCCATAATGGGTAAATCATCTCACATGATTTACTAACCCCTTTTCTTTTATTACCACCTTTAGTATTCAAAGTAAGTCATATAAGGTTACAATAAAGTTGGTCTATTCTAATCCATTGGGATGGGTTGTTTTGTTACATCTACAAAGACACAAAATGTGTGAGGATAATCTTCATGCAGGGGATAATATAAAAATACCTATTAAGATTCCCAAAAAACATAAATGGAGGTATTAGGGTAGCCTACAATCAAAGGGTGAGATGTATATCCAGTCAACCAAATTAATGGGTAAATCCACTATTATAAACTATGTAAGGACTTCACTTGAAAAAATTACATTAAACCCATCCCAATCTATATTAATGTAGACAAAACAAAGATTATAATCATTTTAGGGAATGATGAATCCATGAATATTACTAATATCTCAATAGAATGTACCTCCATACTCATCAATGTTACAAAAAATTACCACCATATAGATATTATATAGGCAACAATACCACCTAATGGGTAAAAACATTCACAATAATTTGAAAAACTAGTGATCAAACCAAATTAGAACACATGATGGTAGAACATTCCAACCCAACACATCAAGACTTTAGAATCTGGTCATAAAAATATTATATCGAAGGTGGAATAAAAAAACTAAAACTTACATTGAATGAACCAACAACATCACTCTTCCATAATATATCTAATCAAACCAATCTCATTGTAAAATTATTGTTCCCATAACAACACCTCTTTCTACAAATTCCTATCTAATCATCCATCTCATTAAATCTAGAATCCAGGTTTTATCCCAAAAGTGTGGTCAATGTCCTGACAATTATCTAACACATGATGGACTTATTGGATATGTAGATTGTTTCCCCACATCCCTTTATTTTGGAGAGTTACCTACTAAATCATAACTATGAGAATACACTTTATCATATACCATAGTTCCCAAATTGGGTTCTTTACACCAATAGATTATTGAATAGTGTATATCAACTAATTGTAATGTTGGACTCCTCCCACTCATCACAGCTCCACAATAGAGATTCATTGAAGGGGAACCTAAAATGTCTCATGTAGTGTAGGACACGAAATATTTGAACATGTCCATAAAATGATTGTAATTACACCACCGTAATACCAATATCATGATAAAATTGGGGGAATCATTCATAATTTAATTACACACACTAAGTGAGTGAGTTACCAACACTAGGGATCTGAACTTCCTCACTTATCAGAAATATAATAGGGTTATCATGCCTTTAAATGTAATAAAAACTATTTTTGAGTGAATCTACACCATGTGGGGATGAAAACCAGAAATTAAGATCTTCAATAATGGAATCAAATTCATCATCCATGTAATAATCAAATTACTCCTCAAAGAGGGAGATTCAAAAAACCATATTCTATCATAGAGAAACCGCACTTCATATTTCTGGTGTGGATTATATACTAATTATATGATAGGGATGACCCATACTGTAAAAACAATAATCTCATGGGTGTATTCAAATCCCATCACTATACTGATATAAACTCAAAGATATCAAAACTGGAGGTTCGATAAACCATCCATCAAGAATGATCCAAAATTTCCTACTCTGTCTCATATAGAAACTCATGTGGAGATATAATGGGGAGAGGAAATATATATAATGTAATAAAAATTTTACATAATGGAAAATAAAGAAAAGGAGTTAATGGAACACAATGAATCCTCTAATAAAAACTATATACAGTGAGTCTTACTTTGGGGTGTATGAACAGTTATGAATCTCCTCGATTTATACACCAATCAACATGGCCCTTTAGGATACCATACTAAATAGAGAGAACTATCATTGAAATTACAAAACTCATATACTCGCAACTATCAATCACTCATTATTTGTAACATCCAGTAAACACTGACTGAATAATTTGTTTCGAATACATGTGACGTTCCTAGAAATTGGTATAAAAATACCTCCAGGTGGTTTATTATACTCAAACCTACCCAGTATAATCACCTAGATCTCATCATCATATGTGTGAGGATAATATATTCATCCAGACCTTAGTCATCATTATATTTTCTTGTAATTTAACACCATGATATTCTATGATATTAATACCTTTAAATATATCGATTTGTTCGATATCTTTATCCACATGAAATAATGAACTCAAAAATTTCAATGAAATATATAGATAAAATATAAATAGTTAAGAATTAACATTGAAACTCAACCATTTATTTATATATAAGTAATAGGAGTTAATTCTTAATGAATTACATGTATATAGAAAATAAGTTATATTTTTAATGTTCAATTATTTCACCTAATGTTAATAATTATATCATTTATTATTTAAATTTTTTTAATTATATTCATTTCAAACATATTTTTACTTCAAGAATCAAAGTACAAAAGATAAATTCTATTTTATTGTTATTAAAATGATAAAAATTTTAAATTTGTTATATAATATGATATATGAATAATAGCAGATATAATTTGAAAAAATCATTTTCAAATAAAAATTAAATCCCTTTATCCTTTATCATTTAATTCAAAAAATGAATTTCATCATTTTTAAAATTGAAATTAATGAAAATTAACTTTATTTTCTAAATCCTCTTCTCTAAATTGACTTATTATGAAGTTTTACGATTTTTCTAAAATGGTAATTTTGTAGTATAAAAATATGGTTTTTATAAAACATGAAATTTTTATGACTTCTCCCTTATATAAGAGTGAATTATAAATTTATAAAATATTTTAAATTTGAAAATATTAATTTTAGGAAAAGGATTATTATTTTAGAAAATTTTAACTTAGAATACCTATGGAAAATAGATTTGTACAAAATTAAAATGTTACTTTAATATAAAACCTATTTTTAATTAATTGATTTAATCATGTACTTTTAAAATGTTATTTACTTTTCAATCTCATTGGAATCCCCATAACAATTTTTTTTTATAAATACATTTTTATCATTCAAATTAGTATCATATAAAAATTTATCTTATGTACAAATTTAATTGTTATAAATGTTATATCTCAAAAAATATGTTTTCATGCGGTTAAGTGAATTTATTTTAAAATTAACATTTCACAACATTTTTAAATTATATCTTTTAGATTTATTTTAAAAATTAAAATTTGAATAAAAATATTAGGTAACATGGTTAATCTTAAAATTTTTCCTCAAAATTAATTAATAAGGTTAAAAACTAATTTGTAAGGTAAATGTAAATTAGGATTAAATATAGAAATTTAAAACAAAAATAAGTAAAACATGAAAATATTCCTCAAAAAAGATTTTTTTGGGTTAGTTTTGACCTAAAAACAATTTATACTATATTGTTTAAATTTTTAGCCCTTGAAACGTGTACATAAACATTATATAATTGAACATGTAAGACTTACTCTGCAAACTACCCTTCTCATTACTTATAAAAGGGTATCATATTCACCACTTCAAGACTCACCTCATTGTATAATTTCTCCTAAGAACTATTAAATTTTACTCTAAATATAATACTTTCCCACAAAACATAATGCCTTGGTTAGTCATATTTATATTTATCCCTTTTAATTCATGGAGACATCGATGGAAATTTTATTTCCCTGACGTAAATATTAAAAAAAATAAAAACAAATTCTACGTAATTATATTGATTCAAATTTCCTCCATACATACTAATATAACTATTTTAATAAAAATTATATACATTATGTTTATTATATTATGGTTATTTTAATTTTTTTCATATACCCATCCATTAAGAAATAAAATCAAAGTTTGTGTGTTGGGCGGACTACCAACTCCACGATGAAACATATTTCATTTTCAATCACTACCTTACAAGAATGTATCTATGTATTATGTTAATTAAGAAAATAATATTCTATTATATAATTATTTTTATAATAAGAAAATTTATTTATATAATTATATATATGACCATGAATGTATTATTGTTAATTCTACTATTTAAAATTAGCAAACTAAGAGGAAAATGATCTTTTTTCTATATAACGAATTTATATATATTATATCATCTTCAGAATCATTAAAAATTATTATATATGACACTAAAACACAAAACAATATCATTATTCTTCTGTTATAATGACACCACAAAAAACTAATCTCACAATCATCCATTAATCCTTTCAGGTTTAAGTTTGGGGTTGTTTAACCACAAACATGAACAATGTGTTAAGTCAATAAGGTTTTCCTTATGAATTTTCCATTCCTTCTTGTTTTTAAAATCACAAACACCTTATAGATAACCAAAACTATATTTTACTTCTATAAGGAAAATTTCCTTCCTTAAGGAAATTTACCCTAACCTAGATTTCCTTACACATATCAATATTTTTCTTAAGTGTAAACAATCAGATTCATATCAAAATCTTGGAATCATATAATGATTATACATAAAGCATTATTATTTTGGATCCTAATTCTGGATATGAACTCTAATAAAGTTCCACTTCGAATTCTGGATACGAACTCTAATAAAGTTCCACTCCGAATTCATGATACGAACTCTAATAAAGTTCCACTCTGAATTCTAGATACGAACCCTAAAAAAGTTCCATTCCAAATTCTGGATACAAACTTTAACAAAGTTTAACTCCGAATTCTTGGACTCCGAACTTCTATAAGTTCGACTCCGAAAATTTATATGTTCGACTCCAAAATTTTAAGAGTTGGACTTTGAACTTTTATGAGTTAGACTCTGAACTTTTATGAGTTCGACTCCAAACTTTTATGAGTTCAACTCTAAAAATTTACTAGTTCAACTCCAAACTTCTACAAGCTCGACTCTGAATTCTGTAAGTTCTGATTCGGAACTCTGATTAAACGAGACTCCAAATTTCCTTAGAAATTGAGAATCCTGATTTCTATAGAATTCAGGTTTCTAGTTCCTACAAAACAGAATCCGAATACCCTATTATTATAGACTCCAAATTCCATTTTGGTTAGACTCCAAAATTTTATTTTCTTACATTCCGAACATCAGTTTTTCATATGTTTACACATGTTTTGTTATAAAACGATGTAACCCATTCTGTTTCTAACTAAACATTGGTTGACTGACACGTGTATAGGTCTCTCCGAAATTTAAGGAAAATATGACCATTGGAGGAGGGATCCAACCGTTTCAATCGAGCCTATAAATAGGAGTTTATTTGATGGAACTCAGAACTAAAGTTGATCAATCTAGAGATTACACGTTGTTAAGGTGATTTCTAGAGAGATAAGCTTTTCATGCCTTGTGCGTATAGAACTTCTTGTTTAGATTGATTAGTGTGACTCCGAATGTTGGTGATTACATTTGAGGTCTTCTGGGGATAGGAAGACATGGGTTCCAACACCTTGAAGTTGAGGGCTTCCTTGTTGAGGAAGACAATGGTGCTGACTACCATGAAGTTCGAGGACTTCCTTACTGAGGAAGGTAGAGGTTCCAACTACTTTGAAGTTGAGGGATTGCGGGGATAGCATGATAGAGACTCCGATATTTGTATCGAGGGCTTACCATGGTGTGGGTAAGACATACTTTCTTGAAAGTATAAATCCAGGGACCATTATCCAAGTTTGTTGGATACACTTCTCTTTGGGTTATAAGATATATATCTTGTTACTTGTTTTTGATACAAGTTTTTTCGTTGTATTTTGTACTGTAAGGAATGTATAACCATTTTATATTTCCTTACACTTGTACTATGATTCATTTAGATTCTATACGCTTTAAGGTAGAATCTCATATTGTAAACTTTGGTTAAGTTTCATTTTCGGATCCATCTTTCCGGATCCATATTTCCCAAACCAATTTTTCTGAATCACATTCTAGATTTAAGCAAGTCTGAGGAACATGAAGATTATAACTTCATACCATGTTCCAATTCTCCAATGGGTGATAGAGGTGTTGTGAATTTCATTATTTTAACTTTGTTATACTTATATCATTCCATTTTTAAGGAAATTCTTAAATTGTACAACTCACCCCCCCCCCCCCCCCTCTTGTATATTGAGCATCTACAACGTTATTTTGATCCTACAATTGGCATCAGAGCAGGTTTCGGAAATAATAATACTCACATATAAGTTTTTCATGCTTAGTTTTTCATTGTTCTATATTTTCCTTTCTTAGGAATATATTCCTTGAATCCGAACTTTTTTTATTAACAAGTTTTTGTGTAGATAGATTTTTTAAGATGACCGGAATGAATGTTGGTTCAATCGACAACCTAAATCCTACAAGGCCAAAAAAAATATCGATGGAAATGATTATGAGTGTTGGGGAGATCAAATGAATACTTTCGTTATAAATTCAGGAGTATATAACTTTTTTATGCTTACTGGAGGTTATCAAATTCCTGATAAGGAAGTAAGTGCATTCACAAACCAAGAGAAGACTGATTATCAATTAAACTATAAGGTATGAAATACTATACTATGTTCAATGACTAGGAACATGTATATCCAAATTTCTTCTACTGAAACATCTAATTTTATATGGAAGAAACATGAAGTTAATAATTTTTTACATCCAAAGTCATAGAGACTAGAAGATCCATGCTTAGAGCTGAGTATCACCGTTTTAACTTTCCTTATGGAGAACCCATTTGTAAGGTGAAACAAAGTTTTATGACTATCGTGAATAGATTAAAATCTGTGGGAGATAAAGGTCTTGATGATGAAGCTATTATTGACAAGATAATTGATATTATTCCCAATGAGTGGGAATCAAAGATAACAGAAATTGATGATAACATGATGGTTACTCAAATTTCCTTAGATGAGCTGTTTGGAACTCTTCTCCAACATGAAACAAGAATGTAAAGGGATGCTGGAAACATCAAAAAGAATAATTGTAATGGTATTGTTTCTTTTACTACAAAATAAAATCACATGAAAGCAAAGACTCCTGAGAGAGTAACTAGATCCAAATCTAAGAAGGTTACTATCCAATTTGAATGTAGTGAGAGTGAAGTCTCATAGAATGAGTTAGCAAATCTTGCTCGAATGATGAACAAGATAGCTGGTCAAAGAAATTTCCAAACCAAGTATAAGAAAAAGGAATGAAAAGATTAGAAATATTCACAGGTCACATGATATGAATACAAGAGAAGTTGACACATACGACCAGATATCCCTATGCTTAAAAAGAAATAAAGAAAAGAGGGGAATTCTGAAAGGAACATGAAAAATTTATACAAAGTTAAAGCTAATAAAAGTCTGAAATCTAATACTACTTGGACTGCTAGCTATAGAGATTCTTCAGAAAGTGAATCTTTGGAATAGGATTCATTAGCCCAGAAGAATATGGGATTCATTGCTAATAGTTATTTTCTACATAGATGTCTTATAGCCAAGGAAAATAGGGAGAGTGCCAACAACCGCACTTGGTACATGGATAGTGGATGTTCTCGGAACATGAATGGTAACAAAAACTATTTCGAAAATATTATCAAGACGAAATGATGAAAAGTAACTTTTGAAGATAATGCTCGGGGAGTAATTGTTGGTATAGGTAATTTTTTTCTTCTTGGTAAAACTCTGGTTTCAAATGATTAGTTTGTTAAGGGTCTTAAGCACAACCTCATTAGCATAAGACAATTATGTGATGAAGGATACCTTGTGAATTTTAGGAATGATAACTTCTTAGAACACAATTCCAAGGAAGAGTTTATTCTCTCTGTAAATAGGTATGATAATGTTTACACATTAAACATAGAAGACCTTAGGAGCCAAGATTTACCATGCCTAAGTGCAATGGAAGATCATTCTTGGTTATGGCATCGAAGTCAAGGTCACTGTAACCTTAGAAACTTATGTAAATTCTCTAAGATGAAAATAGTTAAGGAACTACCAGAGCATAGATTTGATTCATCTAAAGTTTGTGATCCTTTGCAATATGGAAAGAAACATAAATATAGTTATAAATAAATCGGTGAAGTCTCAACAACTGATGCATTGTAGTTAGTGGACATGGATCTTTTTGGTCCAACACAAACTAGAAGCATTGGAGGAAAATACTATGTATTTGTTCTAGTTGATGATTACACTAGATTTACATGGGTCTATTTTCTAGAAAAGAAGTCTGAAGCTTTTTCTTATTTCAAAAGTTTTAGAGCCCAATTTAAAAACGAGAAAAACCTTCAACTGAAAACTATTCATAGTGATCATGGAGGAGAATTAAACAATTCTGATTTTGAATATTTTTGTTGTAGAAAAGGTATTACTCACAACTTTTTAGCACCGAGAACTCCTCAACAAAATTGTGTAGTTGAAAGAAGTAATATAATTCTTCAAGAGATAATTATAACCATGTTGAGTGAATATTCTATAGCTAGACATTTCTGGGCTGAACCTGTAAGTACTTATTGTTATACTATAAATTGAGTTTTGATTAGACCTTTTCATAATAAAACTCCTTATGAGTTATGGAATGGTATAAAACCTAGACTTTCATACTTCATGGTTTTTGGTAGCAAGGTATTCGTCCTGAATACTAAAGATAATCTACTCAAATTTGCACCAAAATCTAATGATGGAATTTTTTTAGGCTACTCCACAACTTCTAAGGTTTATAGATTTATCAACAAAAACACTTGTGCTATTGAAGAAACAGTACATGTAAAATTTGATGAATCTAATCCTTTTGTTTTCAAACCATCCCAACCTACATCTTCATATGTGTTTTCAAAAACTGATTATCCACCTTTGTTAGAAGATCCTTCTGATAAGGAAAATTTTCATGATGATACTTCTGAAACATTTACCCCAGAAGACTTTTTACCCTATGCTGATGAACAGGTTTTACCAAACCCAAGTGAGGTGTTTCTAAAGAATCATCCCAGTGATTGTATCATTGGTTATTTCAATCAACATGTACGGACTAGAAGTTCCTTGAGGAATTAAGTAGAGCATCTAGAATTCATTTCCCAGTTAGAACCAAAAAGCACTGATGAAGCTTTTGGTGATGATGATTGGATCAAAGCCATGCAAGATGATATAAATGAATTCAAAAGGAATATAGTCTGGACCTTGGTTGAAAGACCTAAGGAAACTTCAATTATTGGAGTAAAGTGGGTCTTTATAAATATGTTTGATGAAAATGGAGTCATTTTTAGAAATAAAGCTAGACTAGTTGATAAAGGCTATAATCAGCAAGAGGGAATGAACTATAAAGAAACCTATGCTCTAGTATCTATACTTGAATCTATTCGTATCTTACTTTTCTTTGTAGAATTCTTAAATTTTAATCTTTTTCAAATGGATGTGAAATGTTCTTTTCTTAACGGTTATGTTAGAGAGTATGTTTTTGTTGAACAACCTCCTAGTATTAAAGATAAAAAAACATCATGATTATGTTTATAGATGTAGAAAAGATTTGTATGGCCTTAAACAAGTCCCACGATCCTAGTATGATAGACTTAGAGGATTTTTCTCCAAAATAACTATGTTAAGGGAAATGCAGATCCAACCATTTTTATAAAGAAAGATAAGAAAAATGTTTTGATTGTACGAATTTATGTTTATGACATTATATTAGGGCCAACTCAACAATCATTAACTAATTCCATAGCAAGTCTAATGAAATATGAGTTTGAAATGAGTATGATGGGTGAGTTAACATTTTTCCTTGGTTTTCAAATTTCTCAAAAACCAGAAGGAACCTATATATCTCAGCACAAGTATATTAAATATCTTCTTAAAATGTATGGATATGACAACACTAAAAGTATTAGTACTCCCATTGGTACCTCAAACACACTTGATCTTGTTGATGCTGGGAAACTAGTAGATCAAACATGTTTTAGAGGTATGATAGAAAGTTTACTATGCTTAATCACTAGTATTTCAGACTTAATTTTTTCAGTATTCTTAGGTGCAAGATATCAATCCAATCCTAAGGAATATCACCTAATGGAAGTGAAAAGATATTTTCGCTACTTAAAGGGAACCATGTATTTATGACTCTTTTATACTTTTGGGAATGATTTTGTTTCAAAAAGCTTCTCAGATGCTGACTTTGGTGGATGTAGAATGGATAGAAGGAGTACATCCAGAAAATTTCATTTCATAGGATATTTATTAGTTTCATGGTCCTGCAAGAAGCAACACTCAATAGCACTCTCCACTATTGAAGCTGAATATGTAGCAGCTGTATGTTGTTGTGCTCAAGTGTTGTGGATGTAACACACACTAAAAGACTATGGCTGGAGTTTTACTAAGACTCAAATTTTGTGTGGTAACACAAGTGCCATTTCCCTTAGTAAAAACCATGCACATCACTCTCATGCAAAGAACATAGATATTAGGCATCACTTTCATAGGGATTAGACACTTAAATGAGGTATCATTCTTCATTTTATCGGAATTCAAGATCAAATTTCTGATATTTTCACAAAATATTTACATTCCAATAGATTTGAATACATTAAATAGATTTTAGGAATTATAACCGTGAGGTAATATTTCTACATTAACTTCTTTTTGGACAATTCTCCTTACAGTAATAAAATCCTTTTCATAGGGGGAGTACATTGGCATGTTAGCATAATCAAAAATTTCATAGTATGTTTTTTTAAAAGATTTTAAAATTTTAATAGTCATTTCCTTTTGAAAGTTTTTTAACTAAAATTTATGTAATGAAAATTTTCAGAACTGAAATTTTCATAATGAAATTTAATAATCGAACTTTCGTAATGAAATTTGCGTACTGGAAATTTCGTAATGAAATTTTCAAACTGGAACTTTCGTAATGAAATTTTCATACTAGAACTTTCGTAATGAAATTTTCGTACTGACTTTTTCATTATGATGTTTTCCTAGTGAGTTTTTTTAGTCAAATTTTCCTCAAGAAAAATATTACCAATTAAGAACAATCTTTCTATCCAATCCGAAAGGTATGACTTCCTTACTTAAGTCTTTGTAATCATATTTTACTTGCTGGAGTTTTCTTATGTGTTATAAAATTTTTCGTATTATAGTTTTCTTAAATCCGAATGTTTCTCTTAAAACCTCAAAAGATCAGAGTCATGTTTTCCTTGCATTTTTTATCTCAACCGTCAGATCAAATCTCAATGTATCTCAACTATTCGATCAACCATGGAAACTGAACCGTCGTTTCAACGCCTATAGAAAGGGGACCCCAAGGGTTGTCCCACATCATTTTTTCTATCTCTTGCATCGCAAATCCCTGACTCTCTTCTTAAGGCTGTTCTGATCTTTGTTAAGTCATACTTAATCCATCAGAACTCTCCATTCCGAATGTCTGTTGAAGCTACTTCCCAAGATATGTCTACCACGAAGCCAATTTCAAAATGGAATGTGTAAAGAGAAAGAATGGTCCATCTGATTTTTTACTTGTACGGTTCCATCATCTCCAAGAATATCAAGTTGAATGGTTGGGAAGATGAATGTATATCCAAGACAAGTGATCAAGATCTTGTCTATCCATATTTACTTGTAGAATTATATGAATCAGTAATTATTTATGAGGAAGATGGAAGAGAAAATTTTTCCTTCAAGTCTAATGGAAATACTTACCAACATAATTATACCAAGGCGGAAAGCATGGTAGGGCTAGCATATGAAAGAGAAGCTGAATTCTAATCACACAAACTCACGGATGCTCAATGAAGTTTTGTTAAGGATAAAGTCTTACAATGTCTTGGACTTGCTGATGTCAAGACAACAAAAATAGATCACATGTCTCCGAATAATCAAATTCTTCAGCTTTGGGTACAAGGTTTCATGGTTCCGAGAAAGGGTGATAAAGATACACTGAAGAAAAGTGAAATATATTTTGTAGACTTCTTGGTTAATATATGAAAAATAAATCCAATGAGGCATGTCCTTGTGATGATCAAGAACATCAAGGAAGGATACTTAAGAGCTCAAATCATCATGTACCCTGCCTTACTATCAAAGCTGATAGTTCAGTGTTTAGATATTTTCAAGATTTAATTTAGTTCCAATGTTTGGAATTGAAATATTATGCTTGTCAGTGATGACACGCTGAAGAAAATAAATATGGATTTTTCAAAAGAAACATGAGAGTTTTATAATTTTATAGAGGAAGATGCTGAGAACATTCTAAAAATGTGGAGAGGGATGAACCAGTGAAGAAAGTCACTATGAAGAGGATTCTTAAGGAAGTGGTTGCTGAATACAAAACCCCCAAAGATATAGAAACCCATTCAGCACCTCCCAAGATGAAAAAACAGAAAGCATATCCAGATTTGGTGGCAGATAAGTGGAGATAAGACAAAGATAAGGGGAAATAAGGGGATCCATAGTTCTGATTGGACCATGCTGAGGCTAAGGCCTTAAAAGTGAGAGCTACTGATGAGTTACAAAAACAAGAAAAAGAGAAAAATCTGAAGAAGAAGATGTCAGAATAAGAGATTGTTCAATCACTTTTGAGAGAAAAAAATATGGCTTCTGAGCAGATTCCCATTCTGGAAACCTTTGATGTCCAACTATCTTTACCAGAAACTCCATCAAAGAACTATATCACTCCAAAAAAGATTAAAAAGGTAGTTGAAGGAGTAGAAAAAGAAGGTGATGAAAAAGTCGAGGAAGAGGTTGTTGAAGAAGAATAAGAGGAAGAAGAATAATGAAGTGATGATCTGGATGACATGATCAAAGAAGTATAAGATTATCAAGAAAAGGCTGAATCCGCAAAAGTAGTCACTCTAGGAAAGGGAGTTGAGAAAGAAGTTATAAAGGATGGTGATAACCAACTGGGAGAGAAAGAAAATGTTTTGTATGATGAGGAAGAATCCTATGAGAATAATTTTATTAATCAAGGAGTAGAAAAAGAGACAATAGATGAAGACCATATTGGTCAACTATCAGAAAGTGAGGAAGTGTCCCCAGATGATCAACTCATTTTGAAACCAGATAAAGGTAAGCAAGTAATCAAGGATACCCCAACAAAAGATATCATCAGAAAGCAAGAATATGGTGGTTCTTCTAGAAGAATGCTATTGTATGTTGAGGAAGAGAAATCTCCAAGAAAGTTATCTAATTCTGAGTCATCAGCACAAGGTCATGATTTTGTTGTTGGATCTTTGAAAAACTTCGTGGACACCATTCTAATATTTCCCATTATAGACTCCAGATGCCAGATGCTGCAACATAGCTTGAATCAGATGTTAGAATCCTTATCCATGGTGACAGATAAGTGTGTGAAGATTGAATCGGACCATAAAAATTTCCTTATCAATTATGATGTGCACAGGAAATCATGCAGAAAAATCACTTTGTGGTCTAAGAAAGTTTAAGAAGACATCGATTACTTTGATCATTTTCAGAATTAGGTAAAAGATGTATTTGACACTGAGGATAACAAGATTAAGAATCATCAGGATGAGCTAATCATTGAGTAATGTTCTCGGAATCAACAGGTTAAGGATCTGAATGGGAAGCTTAACTCGGTTGCTCAGAACTGGAAAGGGGAAAGAGATTTACGGATTGAGTTTATAAAGAAGATGGAAAATCAAGATGAGTTACTAAATTTGCAAGAAGAAGCCATGAAGGCTTAGGGAGAAGCATTGAAAGCTCAAGATGAAAGGATAAAAGCATTAGAGAGGCAAGCTGAGGAGGATCAAAGAGATTTGAAGAAATTGAAAACCTTGTTAAAGAAGCTAATTCTGAAGGAAAAGAAAGACAAATAAACTCACTATGATCTTTTGTTGTATCTGTCTTTCCTTGTAAATTTTTTTCAACTATAATGGAATATTTGGTAGGATGTTTATTGTGTTATATACTAATGTTTCAGGTACTCTATTTCTTTTCCATTCCCTAAAATTCTTTTTGAAAATCACAATGGGGGAGAAGGAAAAAATTGTAATGAAGAATGAAAAATTTCTTAAGAGAAGATATCCTTAAAGTAAGGGGGAGTTTCTCATTACGAAGTTTTTCATTCCCATGATAATTAAAACTCCACTTTGGAAATTCATAAAACAATACTTAGAGTTTCAATGCCTAAGGGGGAGTTAGTTGTATTCACCATCATCCATGAACAAAGGGAGATAAGTTTTAATCTGAAAGTCTAATGAAAATTTTCAAAGTCCTTATACTCTTTTTCATAAGGATGTTTTTCCTTTCCAAAAAGGGGGATATTGTTAATTCAATAAGCTTTTATTTATGAAATTTCCTTTCCTTCTTGTTTTGAAAATCACAAACACCTTATACTTAAGAAAATCTATATTTTACTTCGAGAAGGAAAATTTCCTTCCGTAAGGAAATTTACCCTAACCTAGATTTCCTTACACATAACAATATTTTTCTTAAGCGTAAAAAATAGGATTCATATCAAAATCTTGGAATCATATAATGATTAGATATGAATCATTCTGTTTTAGGATCCAAATTCTAGATATGAACTCTAATAAAGTTTCACTCCAAATACAGGATACAAACTCTAATAAATTTCCACTCCGAATTCACGATACGAACTCTAATAAAGTTCCACTCTGAATTATGGATACGAAATCTGACAGAGTTCCATTCCGAATTCTGGATACGAACTTTAACAAAGGTCAACTACGAATTCTGGACTCCGAACTTTTATAAGTTCAACTCTGAACTTTTATGATTTCGACTACGATATTTTATAAGTTCGACTCGGAACTTTTATGAGTTCGACTCCGAACATTTCTGAGTTAAACTCTGAACATTTACTAGTTCAACTCCGATCTTCTATAAGCTCGACTCTGTATTCTTTAAGTTCAAATTCTGATCTCTTATGAAACCAGACTCTGAATTTCCTAAGAAATTCAGACTTTAGATTTCTACATAATTCAGGTTCTAAATTCCTATAAAACAGAATCCGAATATCCTTTTCATATAGACTCTGAATTCCATTTTGGTTAGACTCTGAAATTTTAATTGCTTACATTTCGAACTTCAGTTTTGTTTATGTCTACACATGTTTTGTTATAAAATGATGTCGTCCATTCTGTTTTTAACTAACCGTTGGTTGAGTGACACGTGTGCAGGTCCCTCTGAAATTTAAGGAAAATATGACTGTTGGAGGAGGGAGCCGACCGTTTCAATCGAGCCTATAAATAGGAGCTCATTTGAAATAGCTCAGAACAAAAGTTGATCAATCTAAAGACCACATGCTGTTAAGGTGATTTCTATAGAGAAATGCTTTTCATGTCTTGTGCGTACTGAACTACTCATTCAGATTTCTTATTGTGACTCCGAATGTTGGTGATTACATTTGAGGGCTTCCGTGGATAGGAAGACAGAGGTTCCAACACCATGAAGTTGAGGGCTTCCTTGCTGAGGAAGACAGAGGTGCCGACTACCTTGATGTTCCAGGACTTCCTTACTGAGGAAGACAAAGGATCCAACTACCTTGAAGTTGAGGTCTTGTGGGGATAGAAAGACAGAGACTCCGATATTCGTATCGAGGGCTTACCCGGGTGTGGGTAAGACAGACTTTCTTGAAAGTATAATTCAAGGGACCTTTATCCAAGGTTGTTGGATACCCTTCTCTTGGGGTTAAAAGATCTATATCTTGTTACTTGTTTTTGTTTCAAGTTTTTCCGCTGCTTTTTGTATTGTAAGGAAAGTATAACCTTCTCATATTTACTTACACTTGTACTCTGATTTATTTAGATTATATAGAAATTAAGGTAGAATCTCATATTTTAAACTTTGGTTAAGTTTCATTTTTGGTTCCATCTTTCCGAATCCATAATTATGGAACAGATTTTTCGGAATCACTTTCCAGATTTAAGCAAGTGTGTAGAACATGAAGTTTATAAATTCATACCTTGTTCCAATTATCTAATTGGTGATAGAGGTGTTGTGAATTTACTTAGTTTATCTTTGTTAAACATAGATCATTCCTTGTTTAAGGAAATTCTTAAAGTGTACAATTCACCCCCCCCCACTCTCTTGTATATTGAGCATCTAAATCGTTATTTCGATCCAACACAGTGATATATTGTAATGGAAGGGATAACTATGAGTACATATTTAATATTTGTATATGATATTAATATTTAAATAATTTGTTTCTTTATTTATGGAAATTTTATATATAGATATATATATTTAACACATTAATTGGTAAAAAACATTCATTAGTCATGAATCACTTAATCACAATAATCTTCAATTTCTTCTTCATGGTTCATAATCAAAACCTACCTGAAATGAAAATTAATATTTATAAAAATATTATAATGCCTACTATAGTATCTTATGATATATAATATTTTTTTACATTAGAAAAATAAAAAATACCTATATATCTTTTAATAAACTAGTTCAATGGGATAAAGAATTCTTACACCTAGTGTTTGAAATTGAAAAATAGTAACTAATATTTAAACATATAAAATGATTGTAAATGATGAATATTATGGGGACCTAACTTTTTCATACAAAACCATTACATCATTTTTATGATAAAAATTATACTATTGATGTACTCTAGGATCAAAAGGTTTAGTATCATGGAAAATTTTGAATCATATATCTCTTGTACGTAACATAATATAAGAATTATTTAAATAAATTCTATTTTATAACCGTAAAACAACTCAAATTATCTTTATCACATGTAATGTACTTAGGGTTAACCTAAATGAATTTGGAGAGATAAAATCCTAGAAAGGGGGGGAATTTAATGGTAAGAGTAACGACTATAAAACAATAGTAAAAGGGTAATAAAAATCATAATCATTCTATAATAAACATTGTATCATTATATTCATCATGAAATAATAATATTTCAAAGACACGTCATGTGGAATATAGATAATAATGATGTATGATAACATAATGTAAAATAACACACTTTATTGTGAACAAATCTAACATCATGGTCACACATAACATATGTAAATAAAAAATACCTTCAAAATTATGAAACAAAAAGAATACGGTTCACACATAATAATATTAAAATAATGATATATATCACATTACCCAATTCATTGGAGGGTTATATTACATTAGTCTCACCCTTAACATCCTAAAATTGTCATAATCTTTCATAGAACATGGAAAGAGATCATATTGTAACTCTACCCAGGAAATAAACCCAAGGAAAGGAATGAGTTTTATAAATGATTTAACATATGATATGATATATAATTACCATTGGGGTTTCCAAATTAATAAGGTGTTTCATATTTATGAGTAAAAGAACATTTTTCTTTGAAGAAGATACACCTCAAAAAGAGTCAATGTGACGTTTGCAAAAATGAATTCTTCTTTAAAAAATATATAATTGTCTTAGAAGCCCATAGACAAGGTAAAAACATATATATCATTGAAACAAAATAAAAATTATTTTTAATGGAAAAATTAATGAATATATAGTAGCATACATATGGAGAGTAAAGTAAAATAAGATAAAACCCTTAACCAATGTTTTTCGGTTCAAAAACCCCCCTTACCTTTAAACCATATTAATTTTAATTCAATTCTACACCTTGTAATATAATTATAAGTTCATTAAATCAAAGAAATATAAATTAATTGTGTTAAATTTTTCTCTGTTACCATGTTACAATAATTTTTCTATATTGAAACACATGGCCTATTGTCGCCTATCGACCGGTCAAAATTCCGGTGCTCTGCTAATGTGTATAGCAGCACTCGGGTCGAATCCTCGGCGATGACACTTTGTGATAGTCGTTTGTTTTTAGTTGATTGTATTTTGATTAGGGGGGTTTGTTTGCAGAGCTTAATTTGTTATGATTTATGGATGATTATTGATTTACCAAATTGATAAAGATTGGGGTGAGTTCATTATTGGGGAGTTAAGCATGTGATATTCTTGAGCCTTACTTTGTATTGCATTAAATTAACACCCATGTCATAAGTTGACGTTGATCGGAATTCATAAGTGTGAAGGCTTTAATACAAGCCTTAACATAACTTAGGGTTCTAATCTAAATCAAAACTTATTTATGTTAGTGTATTTATGGTTCCAATAATCCATGGAAACCACTCGTTAAACAAAACATATCATTAATCCATGACATATTAAGTTTAACATACACAATATTAATTTAAATAATACTCATCGAGAAAAACTCTCAATCACTTAACATCCCCGAATTATAACTCAACCCAATGAGAGATTTACTCAGCCATTTGGATGTTTAATATTCTGGTTAAAATAATTATGATGATAAATTAAGAATAGAATAAAAATAATGGGATTAGAAAAGAGTGGTACGTTGACACACACACACGAACGATGATGATAATTAAAAACGGATTTTCGATTGAATGAGGAAGCAAAAGAAGGGAAGAGGATTCAACTGAATTTAAACTATTTTAAGAACATAAATATTAAACTATAGAAGGTGGAAGAGAATAATAGATATTGAAGATATAACTTTCATTAAAACAGAATTACAAAGAAAGAGAATTACAAGATTACAAAAATGAAGAACACAAAAGTAAGTGAAAACAAAGAGAGAAGGAAAGGTCTCTCAAGTGAAAACATGATTATGGCAGGTCCTCCCAAGACTTTTTAAAGGCTTTGGTCGTGCCAATATGATATCCTCTCTTCTGAAATGCCAACCCCTCTCGTGGAGAGAAGGGGAGAGTATTTATAACCCAAGGAGTGGACTGTTTGCATTCCTAATATGTCCCTCCACTTGCATCGCCAATTTGGCTATACAGACAGCCGAATATTCAAATATCTCCTTCTTGAAAGTTGTATAAAATAATGTTTCCCGACTAATGTAAAAATATGGGGGCATTTGGGCAAGTGGAGCAAACGTTATGGCGGTTTTATTAAACAAAGGTAAATTGTCCATTTCTATCCATGCGTTTTCGATGGCCAAAATGTGAATGGATTTTTGAATAGGAAGATGCCTCCACATCCGAATGACTTCTTCAACAAAGTCGGCCGCCTATATCCCCTATTTCACACTGCAAAATGGCAGCTCGATTTGACGCTTACATCATTAGATATGTCATGAATTGTATACTGATTATAATTCTTGGACAGAATGGTGGGCCGGAATTCATAGCTTCATTTGGGCCCCTTGTACTTGGATTTGGGCCATGAAATTTATATCCAAGATGACATGGAGTGTCCCCCAAATTATGGTGGAGAGTTAAGGTTTTTTGAATTCTGTATTGAGCCCAGTAAATCAATCTTCAAGGCTGGTCCAGTTTGTTCACAGATTCTTTGGTCTTGTTTGTGAGGACCATATGACCCTTCAAATGGCAGAATTGGATCATGGTTCCTTCTAATGAAATGTTTCCTATTGAAAGTAGAATCCTAAAAAAGAAGAACCACACAATTTGGATCAGTATAGTGATAGTTATAATTAAAACATTAAACTGACTCAATTGGACTACTTCTAAAAATCCTCAAATTTTATACTTAATATTAAAACATTAATATTTCACACAAATTATGCACATTTTATATAAAATAAGTAAAGGGGGAATATAATAAGTCATGAATATATTAATAACATCAACTCCCCCACACTTAGATTTTCACGTGTCCTCATGTGCAACAAATATAAAAACATGACAAAATCATTTTCACTCACCAACAAATATTAAAATTTTGTTTTCTCCAATCAGGGGAGGTTTAGACTATTTCACTCATCCATATTTAATTCCATCACAAATTTGGTTCACAATAATGCATCAGAAACAATTAATTTTTTCATGTTCAAGGTTTGAATTGGAAAATGTAGGCACTAAAAACTTACTCCTCTCAAGATGATAAAAATGTATTTTAGGAGGTTCACTCATTCACCAACAAAAATTGAAAATCAAGAGTTTGTAAGAGCTCTCAGCTTCCATTCCCAAATCTAATGTGTACAAGAATCAAGAGGTCTTTTAAGGGGTTTTCCAGTGGCTATGGGATGGTAGGTATATAATGTCCAAAGGAAAAGAGGGGTTAAAAACACCAACATGGAAAAATCAATGCACATTTTTTTTTGAAATTATATTTGAAAGGAAATAGAAACACATATTTACAAGGGCATGAATGTGTGATGAATGAAAAGTGAGTGAGATAGAAAATGGAATAGGGTGAGATTATGGAATATGTACCACATGGAAGACTTCCAATAATGACACAATACAAGATGATTCAAGTGTTCATTTTTTTCTTTTTGCTCTTTTTTTTGAATGTTGTTCTTGAAACAAGTCTCACAGTCATCTCCCAACCCATGCTTGATCTCCTCATGGAACTAATTTTAGTAGTTATAACACGATCAAAGGTTGATGATGAATGATTTTTGACCCACCCAAGTCACAACCCATTCCTTTTTTTTCATTTTTTTTTAATATAATTTTTTTCATTTTTTTGAACACTTTTCAATGACTTTTGTACAAATGACAATTACACGTATACACCCCAAAGATCACAGAATTACAACCTCTCCCCCACACTTGAATGGATGCTTGCCCTCAAGAATATGATGAAACCTTGGAAATCAATGAAAATACGCCCAAAAATGAAGTCCATTCCCCCCACACTTAAATTTCAATAAATTGTACAATGAAAATCCATGAAGATGTTTGGTGGGACAAGGTATTAGGCTTGTAATGTGGCTATCAAAAGAAAGGTTTTCATAGGCTCAAAGGGGCCTTCAAAATTAGGATCAATTTAATGGTAACGGGAGGCTATTTGGCTATTCTGATTCTCATGTGGCTTAGAAAATGCCTCTATCATATCAATGCACACAAAAGATGGAAATTCAGCTCGAAGGTCCACAAACTCAAGACTCACAATCAGTGGTGAAGACACACAATGAAAAATATGGTCATAGATGACCTTGGCATGAAGGCTAATGTTATTCCTCATGGTAGGGGAGAATCATTTTTCACCAAAAATTGTTCATTCAAAATGTTTGTTATTGACACCAAATTGTTTACCCAATTTTGAGATAAAAATTCAATATATTTTAGTTTAAAACAAGCCTTTTGACTCCCCAAAATGGTTGGACAGAATTTCAATATTGGATGATGATTAATTATGACACCCCCTTTTTTTTGTTAATTTTCATTTTTTTAATTATTTTTTTAAAATTTTTTATTTTTAATGACACATCCACACAAAAGAGAAAATAGAAAAAAGGTTGGGGAAGAATGTTGTAAAAAATGAGAGGGAGAGAGGAAGAAGAAGAGATAGAGAGAAGAATAGAGGGAAGAGAGATTGAGGAGAGAGAGAGAGTTAAAGGGAAAGAGGTGCCCCCTGGTTTGGATTTGGTGGGTCGCAGTTTCCATCTAGTGGTGGGTAAATTGAAGTGGATGGGGTTTCGATGGAAGTCGACGTGGTTCCTGGATTGTGAGACCTCTCATGGTGATTCTTTAACCGATGTCTGTTAACCGTGAATGTTCTTTTTGAAGAGGGGTCTTCGACTTGCACTGCACCAAATGGGTAAACATTAGTAATAATAAAAGGTCCATCCCAACGAGAATTGAGCTTTCCTGGGTGAAGTCGAAATCGATAATTGAAGAGCATTACCTTTTCACCTTCAGGAAATACCTTTATAAGAATGTGCTTGTCATGGAGTGACTTTTCCTTTTCTTTGTAGAGAATGGAGTTCTCATACGAATCGAGTCGAAGCTCCTCCAATTCAGTCAACTGCAACAATCTTTCTTCACCAGATTTTTCCCAATCAAAATTACACGTTTTGACAGCCCAAAATGACTTATGTTGGATTTCAACTGGTAAATGACAGGCTTTACCGAAAACTAGCCTAAATGGAGACATCCCAATGAGTGTCTTATAGGCTGTTCGATACGCCCAAAGTGCTTCACCAAGTCTATCGAGCCAGTCTTTTATTGTGGGCTTAACAATTCTTTCAAGCACTCTTTTCACTTCTCTGTTAGAAAGTTCAGCATTTCCATTTTTTGAGGGTGATATGAAGTGGATGTTTTATGTACAACCCCATTGTTTTTCAAAAGTGACTCCATGGTTCTATTACAGAAATGAGTTCCTAAGTCACTTATCAAAGCATGTGGTGTTCCGAATCGATGGAAGATATGGGTTTTGAGGAACTCACTCACAGTTTAAGGATCATCTTTCCTAGTGGGTTTGGCCTCGACCCACCAAGAAACATAGTCAACATCAAGTAGAATATAGGATATTCCATTGGAAGGGGGGAAAGGTCCCATGAAATCGATGCCCCAAACATCGAAGAGCTAACAGAAGATTAATGGCTTTTGAGGCATTTCATTTCTTTTGGAAATTGTGCCAAACTTTTGGCAAGTGGGACATGATTGACAGAACTCATGTGAGTCCTTAAAGATTGAAGGCCAAAAGAATCCAGAATCTAGGACCTTTCGAGAATCCTTTGTGGTCCAAAGTGGCCACCTCCAGGCATTGAGTGGCAGAATTCCAAGATGGAGGATTGTTCAGTTTCATCAACACATCTCCTAATTACCATGTCAGCCCCGATTTTCCAAAGTTTATTATCTTCCCAAAAATAATTCTTTGAATCACTTTTCATCTTTTCTTTTTGTTCTTTTGAAAAATATTCAGGGAAAACACCAGAAACCAAGTAATTGACAATTGGGGCATACCATGGTAACTTTGGAGTGAGAGAGGAGAGGTGTTCAGTTGGAAATTCAGGATCAATTATTTTAGAATGAGAAGAATTAGAAATTCTACTTAGGTGGTCAGCCACAGGGTTTTCTTTTCCAGGTTTATCTTTTATCACAAGGTCAATCTCTTGGAGCATTAAAATCCATCTTATTAGCATTGGTTTGGAATCACTTTTCTTATGTAAGAACTTTAATGCTGAGTGGTCCATGAAGATGATGATTTTGGCACCTAAGAGATAGGGCCGGAATTTATCCAAGGAAAAACCCACAGCTAAAAGTTCTTTTTTAGACACAGTGTAGTGTGATTGAGTTTCATCCAATGTTTTTGAGGCATAAAAGATGACATGAGGAATGTCTTCTCTTCTTTGACCAAGAACAGCCCCAATGGCCCTATCAGAAGCATCAAACATCAATTCAAATGGTAAGGACCAATCTGGGGGTTGGATTATTGGAGCAGATGTGAGAGTAGATTTGAGTTCAATTAAGGCTCTCTTGCAAGCCTCATCAAAATTGAATGTGACATCATTTTGAAGTAAACGAGTGAGTGGGAGAGAAATCTTGCTGAAGTTCTGAATGAATCGCCGATAGAAACCGGCATGACCAAGGATGGACCGAATGTCGCGAACTGATTTGGGTTCAGGAAGTGATTGGATCACCTCAATTTTGGATGGATCAACTTGGATAACCTCTTGAGAAATTATGTGCTCTTGAACAATCCCATTTGAAACCATGAAGTGACATTTTTCAATATTCAGCACAAGGTTTCACTTGACACTCTTTTGAAGGTCTAAAGAGAGTGAATGTAAGAAAGATTCAAATGACTCTCCATAAATGGTAAATTCATCCATGAAGAACTCTATGTAATTCTCAATGAATTCAGAAAAGATACTCATCATACACCACTGGAATGTTGCAGGAGAATTACAAAGGCCAAAAGGTATTCACCTATAGGTATAGGTTCCAAAGGGGCAAGTGAATGTGGTCTTTTCTTGGTCTTGAGGTGCGATTTTAATTTGGAAGTAGCCGGTGTAACCATCAAGAAACCAATAGTGTGACTTTCCGGCCAATCTCTCAAGAATTTGGTCAAGGAAAGGAAGTGGGTAGTGGTCTTTTCGTGTTTCAGCATTCAATTTGCGATAATCAATGCACACACGCCATTTGTTTTTTCACTCGAGTTGTGACCACTTCTCCATGTTCATTTGTGACAACTGTTATCCCTCCCTTCTTAGGAACGACTTGAATTGGACTAACCCATTCACTATCAGAAATTGGGTTAATAATACCAGCTTGAAGAAGCTTGGTAATCTCTTCCCTAACTACCTCAAGTATGAGTGGATTGAGTCTTCTTTGAGGTTGCCTAATTGGTTTGGATGATTCCTCTAGATGGATGTGATGCATGAAAAGGGCAGGGTTGATTCCTGGAAGATCCACTAGGGTCAAACCTAAGGCATTTTTGTTTACCTCTAACATTTGAACAAGTTGGGACTCCTCAGTTTCAGAAAGTGAATCAGAGATAATGGCAGGGTAGGAGGGATCATGGAAAAGGAATGCATACTTGAGGTGTGAAAGAAGTGGTTTTAGATTAGTTTCAGCCTTGATTTGAGAGATAGACAAGTTAGGAGCAGGAGAAGGGATTCCAGATGGGTTTGGATCATTTTCCTCAACATTGTCCAAGGTGGAGCAGTAGAGATCAGAGTTGATGTGGGATTCAAGAGAGTTTTCAAGTTCCTCTAGATTGATGGAGTCTATGAATGAGAGGTCCACATCAACTTCACCATTTATGACATTGTTAATCATGGTGAAGATTTCACAAGATCCTTTATCATTAGAACATGAAAAACATGGTGGATTGGGGTTCGATTGAATCTTAGAAGTGTCCTCAAAAGCATGGATTGAGAATGCAGAGTGATCCTCAGATGGGTATCGCATGGCTTGGAAAATGTTGAACTTGACCAGTTGGTCACCGAATTCCATGGATAAGATGCCTGAATGGACATCAATCTTGGTTCTCGTAGTCATGAGGAATGGTCTTCCTATAATTAGGGGATATCGAGAAGAGGTCGTCTCACCTTCCATGTTAAGTACATAGAAATCAGCTGGGAAGATAAGATCATTGACCCGAACAAGAACATCCTCAATTATCCCCTCAGGACTGGCAGTGCTTCGATTGGCTAATTGAATGACAACACCCGTTGGGTGCAAGGGACCTATACCAAGGTTGGAGAATATGGATTTGGGCATGACATTAATTGAGGCTCCTAGGTCTATGAGTGCATCATCAATGTTGGAACTCCCTATTTGACATGGAACTGTGAAGGTCCCTGGATCTTTTCACTTCATGGGAATGGATTGTTGGGTTGAAACATTTTCAATGTTCCTAAGTTGCCTCTTATGGGTGCACAATTCCTTAAGAAACTAGGCATATATAGGGATTTGTTTGATGGAATCTAAGAGGGGGATGTTCACTTCAACACGTCTAAACATGTCAAGCATTTCAGGATCAGGTTCAAAGGACTTCTTAGGCTTGGAGATGGCTTGAGGAAAAGGAATTGGGTTCCTTAGAGGAATGAAATGAGGTGAAGGAGTGGATTCATGTTCCTTTTCCAGCTTTTTGTTCTTTTCATTTTCTAGATCAACATCGAAAGGGGAGGTAGAGGAATTAGCATGGGGCATAGCAATTTGCTTTCCCGATCTAAGTGCAATTGCACTTACATTACCCTTAGGGTTGGGTAATGGTTGAGCTGGGAGTTGGGATGAATTGGATGGTTGTTACTGGCTAAGGTGGGATGCAAGTTGACCTATTTGGGTTTCAATGTTCTTGAGGCTAGAACGGGTGAAGGAAGCAATATCCTCTACCCCACTTTCCCATGGTTGTTTAGAAGAAGAGGCTTTTCCTAAATTGGGTTGGCCTTGATTTTGGTTTTTGGGAAAGCGATTGTATTGGGTGGGGAATTGGGAAGGCTCATTAGGATAGTGGAATCCACGAGGAGGATTGTTCCTTTGGGGTTGAGGAACAAAAGGATAAGGTTGATGGATGTTACCACCACTTTGACCATATTGGAACTGGTTTGGATTTTGATGAGGGAACTGAAGAGGATGAGAAATGGGATTACCATACCTCAGAGGTGGGTTAATGGTAGAAGAGAAGGGCTCAGAGTGGGGTTGGTTGAAGTTTCTAATAAACTGACCTGATTGATGAGGGTTGAAGTTTCGCTGAGCATATGCCACATTGAGCTCCATTGGACTAGATGAATCAGATGGATCATCTTGAAGATGTGGACATGTGTCAGTCGGATGAGATGGAGAGTTGCAGATTCCACAATTCTTGATAGGTCCAAGGAATATTGACTGTGGAGAAGA
Organism: Viscum album; assembly: GCA_963277665.1. Classification (NCBI taxonomy): domain Eukaryota; kingdom Viridiplantae; phylum Streptophyta; class Magnoliopsida; order Santalales; family Viscaceae; genus Viscum; species Viscum album. The sequence continues at coordinate 1,043,269,529 of OY728135.1, read as the reverse complement.
TGAGGTTGGGGCTTTGGAAGCCACATCTAGTTGACGCACAAGACCTGTAAGTTCACTCATCCACTCAGTCATTTTGTTGGGCTCTATGGATTGATTCTCTTGGGCTTGTTTCACTTCAGCATGTGATCGAGTATGGAATTGATGCGTGTTTGCAGCCATGTTTCTTATGAGTTCTCATGCAGCTGCAGGAGTTTTGTCCACAAGAGCACCGCCACTTGCGGCATCAATGAGAGTTCGCTCCATAGCCAATAACCCCTCATAGAAGTATTGGATCAGGAGTTGGTCAGGGATTTGATGGTGTGGAAAATTTTCCAAAAGCTTTTTGAACCTCTCCCAATACTCATGGAGTGATTCATTAGGGAATTGACGGATGCCGCTTATTTCCTTTCGAATAGAAGCTATTCGGGAAGCGGGAAAGAACTTCTCAAGGAAAAGTCTCTTCATGTCAACCCATGAGTTTATCGAACCAGGTGGGAGGTAGTAGAGCCAAGACTTGGCAGAATCCACTAGGGAAAAGGGGAAATCTCTAAACTAGATTTTTTCTTCAGAAACCCCTTGAGGCTTCATGGTAGAGCATACTACTTGGAACTCTTTAAGGTGGAGATGTGGATCCTCACTGGCTAGCCTGTGAAAATGAGGGAGAAGATGAATCAAACCCGATTTGAGTTCAAAGTCAGCTTCAATGTTTGGATATTGAATACCAATAGGTTGGTAATTCATATCAGGGGCAGCGAGTTCTTTTAGGGTTAGTTCCCTAGGATTGGCCATTTCAATTTCAATTGGATGGATGAGGACTGGTTCTTGAATTATTTGAGTATCTCTTATGTTCCTCCTAAGTTGGAAAAGTGTTCTCTCAATTTCAGGGTCAAAAAAATCTGAGGGATTGTTTGGAAGGCTACGGGGCATTCATAGAGATTTTGGAAGAAAGAGGAAGACGGTTTTTTTCTCTTTATTTTTTTCAGTTTATGATTTTTAAGAGGAAGACGGGTTTTTCTTTGTGTTTTTTTTTTCAATTTTTTTTAAAATTTTGTTTTTGTTTTTGGTTTTTTTGACAATAACCAGAAACGAATGACTACTTAAAGCCCCATCACTAGAAACAGCTCCATTTGGAACGCACGGCCGATTGTCGCCTATCGACCGGTCAAAATTCTGGTGCCCTGCTAATGTGTATAGCAGCACTCGGGTCGAATCCTCGATGATGACACTTTGTGATAGTCGTTTGTTTTTAGTTGATTGTATTTTGATTAGGGGGGTTTGTTTGCAGAGCTTAATTGAAATGATTTATGGATGATTTTTGATTTACCAAATTGATAAAGATTGGGGTGAGTTCATTATTGGGGAGTTAAGCATGTTATATCCTTGAGCCTTACTTTGTATTGCATTAAATTAACACCCATGTCATAAGTTGACGTTGATCGGAATTCCTAAGTGTGAAGGCTTTAATACAAGCCTTAACTTAACTTAGGGTTCTAATCTAAATAAAAACTTATTTATGGTAGTGTATTTATGGTTCCAATAATCCATGGAAACCACTCGTTAAACAAAAAATATCATTAATCCATGACATATTAAGTTTAACATACACAATATTAATTTAAAGAATACTCATCGAGCAAAACTCTCAATCACTTAACATCCCCGAATTATAACTCACCCCAATGAGAGATTTACTCAGACATTTGGATGTTTAATATTCTGGTTAAAATAATTATGATGATAAATTAATAATAGAATAAAAAGAAAGGGATTAGAAAAGAGTGGTACGTTGACACACACACGAACGATGATGATAATTAAAAATGGATTTTCGATTGAATGAGGAAGCAAAAGAAGGGAAGAGGATTCAACTGAATTTAAACTATTTTATGAACATAAATATTAAACTACATATGTTTGATGAGAATAAGAGATATTGAATATGTAACTTTCATTAAAACAGAATTACAAAGAAAGAGAATTACAAGATTACAAAAATGAAGAACACAAAAGTATATGAAAACAAAGAGAGGAGGAAAGGTCTATCAAGTGAAAACATAAGTATGGCAGGTCCTCCCAAGCCTCTGGCAAGGCTTTTTTCGTGCCAATATGATATCCTCTCTTCTGAAATGCCAACCCCTCTCAAGGAGAGAACGGGAGAGTATTTATAGCCCAAGGAGTGGACTGTTTGCATTCCTAATCTGTCCCTCCACATGCATCGCCAATTTGGCTATTCAGACAGCCGGATAATCAAATCTCTCCTTCTTCAAAGTTGTAGAACATACTGTTGTCCGACTACTGTCAAAATATGGAGGCATTTGGGCAAGTGGAGCAAACGTTATGGCGGTTTTATTAAACAAAGGTAAACTGACCATTTCTATCCATGCTTTTTCGATGGCCAAAATGTGAATGGATTTTTGAACAAGAAGATGCCTTCAAATGCGAATACTTATTCAACAAAGTCGGCCGCCTATATCTCCTATTTCACACTGCAAATGCTCAGCTCGATTTGATGCTTACATCATGAGATATGTCATGAATAGTATACTGATTTTAATTCTCGGACAGAATGGTGGGCTGGACTTCAAAGCTTCATTTGGGCCCCTTGTACTTGGATTTGGGCCATTAATGTTTTATCCAAGATGACATGTAGTGTCCCCCGAATTATGGTGGAGAGTTAAGGTTTTTGGACTTCTTTATTGAGCCCAGTAAATCAATATTCAAGGCTGGTCCAGTTTGTTCACAGATTCTTTGGTCTTGTTTGTGAGGACCATATGAACCTTCAAATTGCAGAATTGGATCATTGTTCCTTCTAATGAAATGTTGTATATTGAAAGTAGAATCCGAAAAAACAAGAACCACACAACTTGGATCAGTATAGTGACAGTTATAATTAAAACATTAAACTTACTCAATTGCACTACTTCTAAAAATGCTCAAATATTATACTTAATATTAAAACATTAATATTTCACACAAATTATGCACATTTTATATAAAATAAGTAAAGGGGGAATATAATAAGTCATGAAAATATTAATAACATCATATATATCTCAATTTCCATTGATAATGGTGAATCATTTTAATATAATATATTCCATAATATATCCCATCAAGCTCCAATTTAAGGATCATTCTTTATTGTTATTTATACATTATTAAGATGACATCTAGATTCACAGAAATATTTATATATAAAAACTTATGTATTTTAAATATTGAATTATATTCATCTATATTTTTGGTAACAAGAAATGAATTGGAAACTTCTACATTGGTGTTTAACCCACTATTAAAGATACATTATCTAAAAAAGGTAAAGCGTATAAAATATGAAATTATATTATAAATAACATTTTAATAGAATATTAACATTATGAAGAACATTCTAGATAATTATATAAATTTTTCTTGGAAACTTTTCTTAGAAATGAAATGGAGTATATGAAAGTAGAAATATAATACAAATTATAAAGGAAAAAAATTAGTCACATATTTCTTAATCCATTTATTTTTCAAATACACTTATATTCATAAATTATTGGATATTGATTACTCCAAAACATCTCTAAGGATGATATTGGCATTGAGAGAGTAGATTTGTTTGATTTTTAGATTTTTTATGTTAGGGGATTGGATTATCATGTGAGGGATGCACAGTTATTTATACTTGAGGAGAGGGCCATTTTAATGTCAAAATATTGAATAAATTATTATATCTATGGTAAAACTCTATGTTGTAATATTTTTTAAATTATTAAATAAATTTAAATTAAATAACCTGATTTTTGGCCTTTGAATAATTATAAATTTCTTTTTAAATTAAAATGAAGAATGAAAATTTTTAAAAAATGTTTTTTAATGTGACGGTATAGACATTTAGGGTTTAGAAAATACATTTTTGGTTTGTAAAATATGATTATATATTTTATATGATAAATTTATCTTACAATATTTATTTGTGATGAGATATCCAATTTAACATTTATTGAATCATTATTATATCATCTTGATGTCATAAAATAAGTGGTACTTGAAAAACATTATTTTACAATTCAAATAAAAATAGATGAATATTATAATATTATCAGAAAAAATTAAACTTGTGAAATTTTAATGTGCTAATTACTAAAATTAAATTAATTTTACTCAAATATTTTTCTATCATGGATGAAAATAATTATTAAATTAAATTTTATTATTTTTATGATCAAAATTAAATTATAGTTTACCAAAACCATGTATAATTAAATTTTGTTTTTAATGTTTTTTATTATCTTATTGTGACATAATATTTAGATTTTTATAAATTAACAAATAAAAATACTATTTATATTTTTTTAGGTCAAATTATTTTTCGAACGGTCAACATAATATTTCTAACAGCTTGGAAAATATTTCAATGGTAATAATACTATTTCTATCGTTAAATTACCCAAAATAAATACCTCTTCAGTCTCTCTTACATTTTTCATTACAATTAATCCAAAGCTTCTATATTATCCTTTCCTAATATTTTATTTGGTTTACAACGATTCAGATGCTTTTATGTAGTACTATTTAGAGGGGGTGATAATTCTTGCAAATTGGAATGATTTATGTTATCTCATTCTAATTTCTCTATTAAATATTTTATTAAATAGTAATATTTGTAATTTTCTAGGATTTAGTTGCTGAAAAATGTTACGATCACCATTAATGAAATAAAGAGTTTTTTTTTCTTATGTTTTCTACTTGTATAATTCTATATAATGTAACACACATTTATTTAGTAAAAATATCATTTATAATATTTGGGTCATTATTTTCTTCCCCAATTTATAATTTGAAACACCAAAATGTATTCTCATATTCTCTATTGAGAATAAATGAGGGTACATATGTTTCACCTTTTCCTCGGGTTTCGATGCCACCACAAAATATTTATGGTTATGCCAAAACACATTAACATGGTGAGTTTTCATATTGAATAGAACATTGCCTCTATGGTCCATGATCTTCCCTAGTTGATCATTATAAGATAGGTCATAATCTTGTTATACCACATTTACAAAAATACATGTATGAGTTATAGAATGTAATTCCTCATAAAAGTACATGGAACCCAACATGACCTTATGCCATGTTTGGAATAATTTCTATCCAATAAGTCAATACTCTAATATGATCTAGTATCTCAAAGGGAAAAATATACCATGGGGTAATAATTTGTTTATTTCTAAATTTCATGAATGACATCCATGGTGATATTAGAAGGAATGGATTCTCTCCAATGTCAAACACTATGTCCCTTCTATGATTCATAGAATACATCTTCTCCTGACTCTAAGAAGATTTTATATTTTTATAAATGGATTGAACATTCTATAACATCTCTTATTCATGATCAGGTCTAAGAAACTTTTGTTCCCTATATTTATCCAATAAATTTGGATTTTGACATAGCTTCCAATATATATCTTCATATAAATCCATTTGAATACTGAAGTTGAATATGTTATTGAATTAGAACTCAACTAATATAATATGTTGATCCCATCCACCATTAAATACAATTGATTTGGTTCTCATCATGATCTAAAGTGTCTGAATATTCCTTTAATATTTTCCATCATTTTGGGGGTGATATGTCGTACTGAAATTCTATTTGGTATTCACATACTGTTAAATAATTCCCCAAAATTTATAAAACAACCTTGGATCATGGTCTATGTTTATTAAAGTGGTTTCCCAAGAAACATCATAACACCCTTTAAATATTTCATAGAGGTTTGTTCAATGGTGAAATTTTCCCAAATAGTGATGAATTTGGCAGTATTGTTGATTTTATTCACCAAAAACCATATCAAATTTCTTCTTTTTCATATTTTGAGGAATAAAATGACAAATTCCAGGGTGATGTTCTTCCATTTCCAAGTAGGTATGAGTAATGGTTGCATCATACCCTTAGTCTTATATTACACTGCGTTAAATTTTTGAAATACCAAGCACTTTATGATGTACTATATGATTATCATCTTCGGGTTGTCCCAAAATAAGTGTAATTAGATATCCTGGTATATACTTATAATTTTATGATAGCTGGCTATATATGATCTATGTGAAATATATTATAGAAAAACATTTATCTCAAGTGATTTAGGCAATCAATGTCATGTTCTAAAACAAACGACACCATCTTCATCAATGAGGATGTTTTTAATCTTCCATTTCATTATTTCATCCAAATTATTTTGAATCCCCAGATTATTCCTCTTTTCCACTATTATCATCTACTATATAGATGTTTATTGAATGATTTGGAAAAAGTTATGTTTTATTACAATCCATTAAGGTTTATATTTTCATATTATTCATATACATCAAGATATCAACATTCTCAATCAACATCATATATAGAGTGGAACGTTATTTTCTAATATGAGAATGAGTTTCATTGTTCAACATTTTAATATGGAAGTGAATAGAGAAAATGTAATCCATGATTTATCTAACCATATTAATTGACCCACATTCATCTATTTCTACGTGAATAGATATATTATAACATTGTTATCTATAAATATTTCTCACCTTACAGAATAGAGGTTGGGTTTCAAAATATTCAAAGAAAAGATCACAGCTACTAAATCCAAATCATGCATCAGGTTGTTCATCTCGTGGATATTGAACTATCATGTGGAATTGGATGTCACATTACAATTTTACATGATTAAACAACCCAATATATTCTTTGAAAATTAATTTTATATAAAAAACCCACATCCACTTGATTTTAGTGTCAGTTTTGGTGTATTGAGATTCCTCTAATTTATATCCTTGAATCTTTCATTTTATTCCTCTATCAAGGCATACATTACCTATTTTTATGTTAAAATTATCATCTTATATATAATCAAGATAATATTTCCAAAAAATTCTGGAATTTCAAATCTTTGATAAGAAAGATACAGATTTCATTCACACTTTAGGGTCTTGGTAATTCCTCTATTTCCAATTATTTAAAGAGTCTATATAAATTCCCTCTATTTTGATCATGTTCCACAATAAAGTCACTTAATCTATCCAAAAGTCACACTTTATGAAATTATAATACATTTTATCCTTTATTAATGTGTCCAAAAAAATTCTTAAATACACTTTAAGTTCCTCCTTAAACATGGAGTAAATGATAATATCATTAATAAAGACTAACAAAAATAATTTCAATGTAGAATGTAATGACATTATTCATTATATCCCTGAATATTTTAGTGGAGTTAGTTTGTCTAAAGAGAATATCTATGAACTTATAGCTTCTATACCTTATAGGAAATGATATCATTTAAAATTACTTCTTCATTACCTTATCTTGATGGTATCCAGAATGAATATCTATGTCACGACCTATTCCCCATGGCCTATTCTGTAACTACCCTAAGCTAGCCTTCCATAGGCCTGGGGCTGGCGACTAGCACTAGAAATTCTTATCCCTGATATCGGGAAGGCATTTCCTTCTAACCTAAAAACTCACACAATCCAAGCACACAATATGATACATGCACAAGGTAAACTATATAGTAAATTGGGTGAGTAATGTATGTAAAGAGTCCGGAATACAACCCCAACTGGAAAGTACAAGTAAAACTAAAAACAAATCCTGTGAACACTCGCTAAGGATCCTACCTGAAGGGTAGGTACAGCTCTCGATCGGTCTTCTCGATGGTAAATATCGTCTAATCGTATACCTCTGAGCATCCTCCAATCATGGAATCCTCAACCTTGATCAATTTTGATCATTTTCTGCACAGGACACAATAAGGTGCGGGCATAGCCCGTGCATGGGTGAGTATAACATTGCTAATTAGGGACCCGGAGACCCCCGAAGGTATCCTTGAATCCACAAAAGATAAACCACAAATTAATACCATAATAACAATGCATGAAAACAACATTCAACCATACTTAGGTATATTACCATAAATATACCTAAGTTATCAAGTACACCAATCTCGTTCATGAGGAAACACAAGGCCCAACTCTTTTTCCAAAAGCACAATTGTTCCACGAAGGAAAGAATACCACTAAGGTAACACCACGAAGGTATATACCACATAGGTAATGCACACATGATAATACCATGAATGTATCACCACACAGAAGTGTATCACAAATGTAATGATTCATCTCACACTATTTATAACATAAGTATAGAAGTAATGATGATTAGATGTATTTCTAGTTGATATTACTTTTCCTAGAAGCTCTACTGTTGACCCACACATGATCGAAGATGAACCACACATGATCTGAAGATAACCCACATCGGATCTGAGGTTGACCCACATAGGATCTGTAGATGACCAACATTGGATCTATAGATTACCTACACAGGATCGGTAGATGGAGACCCACATAGGATCCAATGTTGATCCACACAGGATCTAAAGATTCTTCAAGTACAGCCAGCCCACAGGGTTTCCGCACTAAGCACGCTTGATTCCGGGAGGATCCACTCCTCAATAAATAGGTCTCACTTCAATTCCAATGAATTCCCATAAAGATGTATCTAAATGTACCACCATGTCATAATGGTCCCAAAATAATAGATATCACATCAATTGGATTCCCAGACTGTAAGATATTAGTATTTCTGTTCCGAGGGCCTAGTTGGATTCGGGTTCGATCCATCCAGGTTGCACTCCAACATTATCCAAAACTCAATTGGAGTATACCAAAAGGACCACCTCAATCCAAGTATTCCATAACCACATACTATTCATCAAATGGATGTTCGGTTCTCATGATATGGCAAAAAAGTGCATCTAGGTCCAGATGGGACCGAGTCCGGTATGACCAGGTCGGACCGATCCGACCCAGTCCGGCCTACTGGTGTGGCCCGATCGGCAAGACCCGAAGGGCCTGGCCAATGGCTTGGAGAAGTCCTCCGTGGTGGGGCCCACACTAGCTTCCACCCGGGGGACATGCCCCCCCCCCCCGGAATTTACGAACGGTCCAGTTGGACTTCTCAGTTTTGGCCAATATGGCACCGCCATGCGGCATCGCCTGCCGGAACGCTGGACTTGCTGGAGAGGGTCCTGCTCTGACAAGTCGTGGCCGGCCGGGGTTGTGGACAGTGCCACTTCTAGTGGTGTGAGGGCACTACAACTCCAACTGCAGCCAGTTGGGAGTCAGCCGCCCTCCGGGTGCGCTGTCGCAGAACATCAACCACATCTTCCATCTCTAGGGGCGCGGACGTGCGCCGCCCTAGCTTTCACACAGCCGTCTATTGTGTTGGCCTCCACCCTTCTCTTCCACGACTGAATTATTAGGGCCTCATTCGGTGGTGTATTTGCGCCACCACAACCATCGCGGTGGGCTTGTTTTCCAGCTACCTCTGGAACCCTGTCGGTTCCGGTAACCGGTAGACTTTCTCATCTGACCGGTTGAGCTTTGGTGGCCCATTATTCAATCTGAAAGAATTTTTGTGTCTCCCAGGACATCTCATTTTCATTCAACCCATCAAGTTCTAGTTCCTCTCAACCCGAAGAATCACCCACATAGAAAACATCAAAAAACATAGTAGAAGAGGTATCAGGTCGTGTTCATTAGGCCCACACCCTCCACGTGAGATCAATATCAAGCGGTTCAATGATTGAAAATAGTGATTCATCACGAAGAAAAAAAAAAATTATATACCTCGATCATTCGTTGGAGATTTTATGAGGAATAATATGTAGATTATGAAGGAGACACTGGAATTTGTCACTCCCTCAATAGAATTATGATCCATACTCCAACATTGATTCAATGATCTTGATGTGAATATTCATTCTTCATTGGTGGAGGCTCTTCTTTGGAGAATTTTATTCCACAAGAGTTCTCCAGCAAACCCATTTTCCAACAATTCCCAACCATGAGAGGTGCAGATCCAATCCCACCAAATAAATTTTAATGACTTCATCAATTAAACATTTAATGAAGTAATTAATGGGGCAGGTTTCCATGTTTTACGCCACGTGTAACTGGGCATTTAATGCATGAGATTAAATGTCCAACCTCCTTCGGTGGTCCCCACCACCGAAATTCAAATGATACGTTTCAAGGAGAAGAGACATTTTTTTAATTCTTCCATGGGAAACAGAAAATCCCACTTCCACCCTCGACCTACTACAGTCAAGGTGAAGGAACCCATAAGTGAATATTAGTGTTGAAAGTTCAACGGTGTCCTCATATTTTAATTCCTAGCACTGGTTCAAAAGATAAAAATTCACGATCTCATGTTAACTGAACGTACAAAAAAATATTTAGAAATTTATTTTGGCCACTCTAGGCCTTTGAATCATGTTCAGTCAATTTTTACAGACTCGTAATATTTCCATATAATTAAAAAAAATTATATGGAACATTCTGGGTCATTACATTATCCCCACCATAGGGATTTGCATCCCCTAAATCCACAACACAAACTATAAAAACAATTGGGGGTACTGAGAATAAATCTGTGCCTCCTGCTCCGATTTGCGCTCCTGAAGGTTCCTGTGTGGACAACGTACGCGCACCGGAGGTATAGATCACTCACAACGGACCATCTCTTGTCGATCCTCAATCTCTACTAGAACCTCCAAAAACGCCACCCCATCATCGACGTCTAGCTCTCCCTAGAAAATGATGTGTGAAGGATCATGTGCATACCTTATAATCTCGGATATGTGGAAAACTTCTTTCACATGGTGCAACTGAAGAGGAAGATCTAAGTGATATTCCACCTTTCCAACTCTGTTGAGGACCTGAAATGGTCTAATGAACCTCAGAGATAACTTGCCACCCCGGCCAAATCTCTCCAATCCTCAATGAGGTGAGACCCGTAGAAAGACATGGTCACCATTTTCAAACTCCAGAGGTCCTTATCTCCTGTCAGTATAATACTTTTGCCTACTCTGTGCAATATTCATCTTCTTCTCAATGATCTTAACCTTCTCTATGGTAGCTCATACCATCTCTGTTCCCATGAGTGCTGGTTCCCATGTGTCAGTCCATCATAGAGGTCATCTGCAAGGTTGACTGTAAAATGCCTCAAGTGGTGCCATACCGTTACTGGATTGATAGATGTAATTGTACGCAAACTCCACTAAGGGCATGTGATCCTCCCAATTGCATCCAAAATCAAGGATGCAAGCACACAACATATCCTCGAGGGTCTGAATGGTCCATTCTGTTTGACCATCCGTCTGGGGATATAAGGAGGTGCTTAATCGATGCTATGTCATGAATTCCTCTTACAACCCCATCAATATCCGATAATTAAAATGTGCTTCACGGTTTGAGAAAATCGTTGAGGTCACTCCCTGAAGCCATCCAATCTCCTCCACATAGAAGAGTCATAAGCCGTCTACTTAACCCTGCTCTCTAATAGGTTGGAAGTTGGATGAATTGGTGAGTCGGTCAATGGTCACCCATATGGAATCATGTGTCTTGAACATTCATGGATTTCCTATCACACATTCAATGGAAATTCCATCCCACTTCCACAATGGATCCTCTAGTGGCTGAACTAAGCCTTCTGGAACCTGATGCTCTGCCTTCACTGGCTGACAAATGAGGCACTATGAGACTAACTTTTCTATTTCTTTCTTCCTTCCCACCCACTAGAGATGACGGTGAAAGTCTTGGTACATCTTCACCACTCATGGATGTAACACTACACGGGATGTATGAAACTCCCTCAACACTTCCTCCCATAGAATTATTTTTACCATAGTACATTCTCTGAAGAGGATGGTGTGATCCCCACCTTCAAAAACTCAATCATGTTCATTTCATGTGGATATCTGAGCATGTCAAGCCTCACAGTCAGTGTCCCCAAGATGTGCCTCTCTGACTCTCAAATGTAGTGGGGGAGTGACTGTTAGAGACTGAAGATAAGCTGCCTCATCTCAATCCACTTAAGATATCCACAAAGCAGCTATATGCTTCATCGCCTCACTCAGAAACTGTATACCAGATCTCTTGCTGAGTGCATATTCTACTACATTCCCCTTCCCAAGAGTATAGATCATCTCAAATTCATAATCTTAAAGGAACTCAAGCCAATGCCAATATCTTAGGTTCAGGTCCTTCTTAGAGAAGACATACCTGAGAATCTTGTGATCAAAGAAGAATGTAATAATTTCACCCATCAAGTAATGTCACCACATCATTAATGTGAATACCACCAATGCTAACTCCAGGTCATGGGTAGGGTTGTTCTGCACATGCTGTATCGGCTATTGTGAACTAAAAGCAATTTCTTCTTTCACTAGCATCAGGACACATCCAATACAAGTCCCTGATGCGTCGTAGTAGACTACATACCAAACTCCCTCCTCAGGTATCCTCAATATGGGGGAACTCATCAGTCCTTCCCACAACTCTCGGAAACTCCGCTAGCATCTCATTAACCACATGAAGGGTTTCCCATTTTTCGTCAACACTGATAAGGGTGTCACAAATCTAGAAAAGTCCAGAACAAACCTCTGATAGTAATAGGATAGACCTAGAAAACTCTACACCTCCGTCACACTCTTGGGTGGCTCCCATGTAGAATACCCTCAATCTACACTGGATCCACCGCAACACCTGCCTCTGAGATGACGTGCCCCAGGAAGTGAACCTCTCGGATCCAAAACATGCACATAGTGATCATACCATAATGCTGGTGAACTCAGATTGTGTCTAGAACTATCATTCAGATGATGGGCATGCTCCTCCTCTATAGCTGAGAATACCAGTATGTTGTTGATTAAGACTACGATAATGCGATCAAGGTATGGCTTGAAGATCCAGTTCATGAGTCCCATGAATACTGCTGGGGAGTTTTTAACACCGAATAGAAATTCCATGAACTCATACTATCCATATAGACATTTTAAGGCCATCTTCTGCACATTCTCATCTCGTACCCTAAGTTAGTAATAGCCTGGTCTGAGGTCTTTCTTCGAAAAGATTTGTGCTCCCTTCATCTGATCAAAAATATCATTAATCCTCGGTAGTGGGAACCTGTTCTTTACAGTCACCTGCTTTAGGCACCGATAGTCCCCATAGAGTATCAAACTACCATATTCCCACATGGAGAAAAAATGGGCCTGCCCAAGGAGAAACACTGGGCCTAATGAACCCCTTTTACTCGTAAACTCCTCCAGCAATTCTTGCAGCTCAAGAAGCTCTGCGGGATCCATCTGATATGCTGCGGTAGATATCGGTGTTGTCTTCGAGTAAAGATCAATATAAAATTACACCCTTCTACTAGGAGGCAGACCAGGAACATCATTAGGGAAAACATCAGCATACTGGTCCACCACTATAGGATAGCTCGTACTTTCATCATCAACCACTTTGAGGGTAAGGCTAGCCATCTGATGTGTGATCGGCTACACCCTCCTTTGGGTAAGTCCACCCTTTTCTACAAAGGATCTCTTCTCTCTATTGATGGAAATCCTAGTCTCCTCCCTATGGGAACACCGAACTTTATTCCTAATTCAATCAATCTGAGCGTAGACTATAGATAACCAATGCATACATAAGATTACGTCGTAAGGCCTCGATGCCGCTACTAAAAGATCCCAGCCGAATCTCTCACCTCCTAAAGTAAACTCACACTACTGGCGCCAGTGTTTCAACATAAAATCCTCTTTTGTAGGAGTCTTTAGTCATACAGATCGAGCCATCCGCTCCAACGGAATCTCTGAGCTCCGAACGAAGGCCATGGAAATAAAAGTGTGACTAGAACCTATGTTTATAAGTACTGCGGCTAATTTTGAGTAGACACATATCATACCTCGAATCATTTCTGGAGTGCCATGGTCACAGGTCTCAACTTCCTTGAATTGAGCCCATCCCTGTCCACCTACTCTCTGTGGTCGGGGTGGACCACCTAGAGGTTGCAGTGATAGAACCTCGAATCACCGCCCACCACCTACTGCATGGCCAGCTCCTCTGCCACGTCTTCTTGTTGCATGTGGAACTCCTCAATTGAATCTTCACATCTACCCAGGAGGTTCTTCGACTGCCTTCTAGTCATCTGTATAGTGGGCCGGGTAGTCACAGACCATGTGACCATGCCCGCCACACGAGTAAAATTGCCTTCTCCTCGCATGTCCAGCTATGTCTCGAGAGCCTTTCTCAAACGATTGTGTATCTTGTGGTTCTACAACAATAGGTATGGTCCTCTTGGACCTCTGCATCATTTATCTGCTACTAGCTACGGATGACTCTCCTACGTGGAATTCGGTGGTGGGTCTTAATGTTGGTGAATGCTCGGCATGGAAGCTCTCCACCAAGAGTGCTCGCTCTTAGACCAAGCCTGCGTCGGGATGCTGAGAGATACCATCGACACTTAGATCTTCCATTTGAGCCCCTACTTGATGATATGAGCACTGAATAAAGGGTCTCACATTATGTCAATGGAGTAGCGTGAGATGTCAGTGAACTTCGCTGAATACTGAGCCACAGTCATGTTGTCATGCTGCAAGTGGAGCAGCTCTTGTATACGCACTAAGCGTAAGGTCGCTGGGATGAACTCTACTCTAAAAAGGCTCTCGAAGTCCGCACAGATGAGTGTCCCCTCACCGTGAACCTAGATCATCAAGCTACACCATCTCCCCGCTACTTCCTGAAGAAGACTAGCATTAAGGATGACCATAAGATCAGCTGGTTTCCCTACCATTTGGAAAACTCTAACCACAACCTCCATCCAGTCCTCATTTGTCGGTAGATCTGTCTCTCCCCAGAACCATGGTGGCCTCTGGTGCTGGAACTCATGCAACATGCACAATCAGCATGCACGCTCTGCAGCATGGGCTGGTGGAATCGGCTGCCCAATGGGTAGTGGTGCTTCCAGTACACCACCTGATGGTACAACTACCGAAAGGGGGGCCTACAATGAAGCCTCATCGCTCGGTGGGTTGTCATCACATTCTTTACCTAGAACCCAGGATGGTTGTCTACGTAGAGGAATCCTGAAAAGAAACAGGTGCACCATAGTCAATAAGTTATACTGGGTGTGCTGACTCAAAGATACCGCAAAGAAAACTTTTCAAAAACACACATGCAATTAGTGATTTCGTGCACTGAGTCAGAAATTAGAAGGTAGGGTCCAGGAGTATTTTTATGTCAGTCACCGCACCAACACTAGATTCCCCAAACTGAAAATCACACACATTACACTTAACACTATTTCCAAAACAATAGTTCATAGTCATTGTTCTCCGATTGAACCGACTCCTCTAATACCAACTTTTCACGCCCCGTTCCCCAGGGCCCATTCCGTGAATACCCCAAGCCCGCCTTCCGCTAGGGGCTGGAAACTATCAACGGAAGGGCATATCCCTAAAACTAGGAATGCATTTACATTTAACCAGAAAACTCACACTATCCAACCACATAGCTTGATACAAGCCCAAGGTAAAATATATATTTAATATGGTGAGTACAGTAAGTAAAGGGGCCGGAATACAAGCCTAACTGGAAAGTACGAGTAAAAATAAAAACATCTCCTGTGAACACCTACGAAGGATCCTACATGAAGGTTAGGTACAACTCTCGATCGGTCATCCCTACGCTACGTTCCAACTAATGGAACACCTCTAAGTAACCTCTAGTCTGGGTGCCCTCAACCTCGGTCAATGTTTTTCAACATCTCCAAAAGACACAACAAGTTGTAGGCGTAGCCCATGCAGGGGTGAGTATAAAAATATTCAGTAGGGACCCCGAGACCCCTGATGGTCTCCCAGAATCCACTAAGGATAAAACACACAACAATACTATAATCACAAAGCACGAAAAAAGCAATAGATCCTACCTATTTATATGCACATACATATACATAAGTTATAAAGTTCACCATCTCATTGATGAGGAAAAACAAGGCCTAACTCTTTATCCAAAAGCACAATTGTTCCATGAAGGAAAGAATACCATGAAGGTAACACGATGAAGGAATGTACCACAAAGGTAATTGTAGACGCCGGAAAAGTCTGTTGTTCCCAAACGAAGCTCCGGATGCGGAAAGCGAAGTGATATTTGGAGTCAGAAGCACGTTCCGGAGGGCCCGGAGGACTTGCGCGAAATTTCAGAGGCCCGCGCGCAAAGTTGAGTCGCGGCGCGCAATCCTCCCGGGATGCGCGCAATGCGCTGGGCCGGCATGCTATTTTGCGCGCCTGTGGCCTGCGCGGCTCCCTTGCGCGCCGGGTCCTGATTCCGTGCCCGCGAAGGGAATTCCGCGCCCGAGACCGGATTCCGCGCCCGGGGTTGCCTATAAATATAAGGCGACCCCCGACGTTTTGAAGGTTGCCTGAATCCGAAGCGTCGCTCGTTCGCGCAATCCAACCCCTTCCGCGCGCAATGCTGATCTTCAGGTAACCTCCTTTCTTTCGCGCAATAGAGCCTTGGGGTTCGCCTTCGCGCGCAATCCCCTTGGCTCCTTTCCTTTGAATAATCCTTAACCCGAAGGCCTTTGCGCGCAAAAGAAGCCTCTTGCGCGCAATTGCCCCCGGGTGCGCGCAATCCAGCCCGATTGCGCGCACCCCCCTCTTCAAAGTGGTCGTTCGTTAGAGAATGAGTCGTTGCCCCCGTGAGCTGTCCGAAGCCCGGTGCGCGCAATCTCAATCATCCGCGCGCAAAGTACTGGCCCGATTGCGCGCCAGCCCGCCATTTTGCGCGCCGACCTGCTGTTTTGCGCGCAAAGCTCCTCTTTTGCGCGCAAACCGTCGGGTCGCCCCCTTTGACCCCCTGAGGGTACTCGCCTGCGTGGCGCCCGATGATCTTCATCGCAGGTGCCCGCACCGTGCGTCGTCTTTCCGTGCGCCCCCCCCCCCCCTAGGCTCGCGCGAAGTGACACGGACCCATCGGCGGCATCCTATCATCCAAGCTACAAAGACATTAAACTGTACAGCATTCATCCTGCATGACGTTAAACTGCACATTCGTCCTGCATGACGCTAAACTGCACCACGTCCTGCACGACGTTAAACTGCATACGTCCCGCACGACGTTAAACCGCACTTCGTCCAAGCTACAAAGACGTTAAACTGTACAGCATTCGTCCTGCATGACGTTAAACTGCACATTCGTCCTGCATGACGCTAAACTGCACCACGTCCTGCACGACGTTAAACGGCATACGTCCCGCACGACGTTAAACCGCACTTCGTCCCAGCTACAAAGACGTTAAACTGTACAGCATTCGTCTCGCAAGACGTTAAACTGCACATTCGTCCTGCATGACGCTAAACTGCACCACGTCCGCGCTGCAAGACGTTAAACTGCCAAGCACCTTCGTCCTCAACACACGACGTTAAACTGTACTTCGTCCGGCAAGACGTTAAACCGTCCGCTTCGTCCTCAACACACGACGTTAAACTGCACTTCGTCCGGCAAGACGTTAAACCGTCCGCCTCACCCGATCCAGTGCCTCGCACGCAGGGTCCCCCCCGGTTTGGATGTGGCCCCCACCCACTCGTCTCTGCAGGGATGTCGGGATTGCCCCTCTTTAGGGACGATTTAATGGGAGCGGCTTTTCCCTACGGGGGTAGGGTATTACAAACCCCAAGTTTCTTGTGGGGGGTTGCACATGTGTATCTCCATTGCGCTCCCCCACTGCCGAAGCCAGTAGAGGGTGTGACTGGGATCGGGGTGTCTCCTACTTTCGGTCCAAGTCCCTTCCAACTGAGTTTTACCGCATCCGGGCTGCCTCAAGTGCATAAGTCCTGACAGAATGAACTACGTGGACTTTGATCCCTGTCTTCTACACAGGGTACGTAGGAAGCCTCCCTGAGGTTCAAGCCCACCACCTGGTCGTCCCGGTCGTATCCACGTCGGTTCGTCCATCAGTGGACCCCTCCAGGGTTCACGCTTGCGTCGATTCACCTATGAATCCGCCACTGTGGGAGACTGCCCGTGTGTATCTCCACTGTGCCTCCCCAAAGCCCCTTTCTTCCATTTCTCCTTTTATCGTCCAGCATGACGTGAAACTGTGATCCACCCGGCCGTTCCATCCCCCTCTGTGCGAGGTGGTTCGGTTCAATCCTCCGCCCGGCGGCCTCGATCTCTTCATGAGTCGGCTTGCCGACGTCCAGCATGACGTTAAACTGTATACCCGAACTACGTTGACTTTGATCCGTGCTAACGCGCGGTACGTAGGAAGCCCCTACGGGGTCCAAGCTCTTCACTCCATCATCCATCCTGATCCTTACCCGGGCCGCCACATCCCGGTGGGGTCATGCCACTTCACTCCACTCCATATCACTTGGGAAGCCGCCCATGTGCTGGCCCCAGCGTCGGAGGTTCCCCGCAAGGGGTTCTGTCATCTGATCCACTTCTCGTGTTGATCAGTCCGATGCCGTCCCCGCTGGACGTTAAACTCGCGGCATACCCCGTGTTAAACATGGGAAGCTGAGGAAAACCTCAGGGGACACAGTTCCCCGCACCTTGTGCGGGATGCCTCAGGCCATCATGCCTTCGAGAAGCCCTATTAAGGACGGAAGATAGACATGCAGAGCCGCAGTGTTACGACATGCCCCCAGCACCCAGAGCCACCCGGCCTCCTCACCGCAGGTTGCTGCCCCGACCGGACTCCTTGGAACGTCCAGGCGGAAGCAGCGTAATTAACCGGTGTCCATGAAGATATGAGGCCGGGAACGAGATTCACGAACATTCTTAAGTCTATGAGGGAGACTCGGATTAGGCGACGAGTTTCGAGGAGACGTCCAAGGAAGGAAGAGCCGACATCCCATCATCCCGGTTTCGATCAAGGAGCAGACGCCCCTGAATAAGGGACGGATGCCGCCCGCCCTTGGAAAGCAGGACTGCGGGACCACAAGACGCGCGCCTATCCCCTCGGGTCGACGGGTGCATGCGCGAACGCGTCCTGGCGGAACAGCGTAACCCGACGCACATCCGCACCGAAACAGAAAAATGGTGAACCCGACGTGAATCTCTTCTCCTCGATACGAAGACCGATGGATTTCAGAGGTGTTGGAAGACCGGCATGTTGCCCGGCCAGGCATTCAGTCTTACCCGCCAGGGGCTGGGGAAGGGACATCGGGCGCTCCATCTCGCAACGTCGAGGGCCTGGGTTCCCCCCACGGAAGGCGTCGTGGCGCTAATGGTTGGTTGTCGATTCCTTTTTCCTATCAGTGTTAATGGGTCCTTCTCCCTGCTTTCAGAAATCAGGTCGCCCGATCCAGTGCCCGATCGCCACCCGCCCACTGGCGTAGGGGTAGGGGAAACACCGACGCGGCTACTCCGCGCGGTCCCGCCCGTTCCATAGTCGTCCCAGCAGCCGCAGCTATAGGGCGACCACGCCCTCTCTCCCCCTCGGAGGTCATCCAAAGAAGGGTGATCAACACCCTGGTGCGGAGATACGAGGAAGAGGGAGTCATCCCCACCAGGGACATGGCTCGCCTAGACCTTGAGGAGGCTGCACCTCGCCGCCAACGCCGCCCCCGAGGGCCGCGCAGGGAGGCACCGCTGCCTACCTCGACGTCCAACCGCTTTGGGAGCTTATCCCCGGAGCGCTCCGACAACTCCTTCCCCTATGCGGATGAAGTGGAAGATGCCCGGGACTACCCTATCCGAGGTCCGCTCCAGGGATCCACGATAAGGGCTCCCGCCAGGCCACGGCGACACCGCCGCCAGGCCCCTCAAGTCGAGGAACAGGCTCTCCACCTGCCCGCGCCGCTCATCCCGACTCGTTTGTCCCGACGCCAACGTCGGGCACGAGCGGAAGAGGATGCCCACCTTGGGGCCCTAGCAACAGCAGCCGCACTGGCCCAAGCCACTGTTGGCTCCAGTCGCCAGGCCCCTGCGCATCCTGAGCAGGGGAACTTCTATGCCCGACCCGGATCGAGGCCCCGACCGCCCCAAAGGCAGGTTGGGTTGACTCTCCCGGTTGCTGGTACAGACAATAGCCACCGCGGACCACCTCGTGGTAGCGCTATTCACCAACAGGGGCTACTCCGTGTGGCCGATCGAAGAGGCATGGGTCATCCCACCTTCCGATCCCGGCCCGGAGGCCTGCCCGGAATCATCTCTCCCCGCGTCCCCTTTGATATCTGTCCCGGTGCTCCTCGCACCTTGGTTTCCAGTCCTGTTGGTCCCAGCACCAGTGCGGCCGGAGGACGCCAGGACAGAGATCAGCCCTGCCCCGAAGAACCACCCAGGGGTAGGAAGGCAAGGCGTCGACGCCGAGGGAAGAATGTTACGGAATTCCGGACAGAGATCCGACCGGTTCGCTTCTCTGATTCAGAGGCGGAGTACGATTCGGCGACAGAGCCCTTTCCCCAATCCCGCCAGTCAAGGGCAGGGGTAGGAATGCGGCACGTCAGCCTCGTGCTCCCCGAGAGCGAGATCGATGTGATCCCCGCTTCTCTCCGAAGGTATATCCGGAGTAACGAGGGCCTGGTAGACCCCCAAGGATCAAGCTTGCGGTTGGTACCGGCCCCTCCGGAAGTGCCTTCCGCCTCGATCGGGGAAGCCGAAGACTCTTTCTGGGGACCGACGGTCGAACCACGATCTGGTGCACCCTCGGCGAGCACCGATGCTACGGCAGGATGTTCGCTCGCCGGCCCGTCCTATCGTGATGTGGTAGCCAGGGCACCGCCACCCTCAGAGGGCGGCCCGGGATATGGAGGCCAATCGGCCTGCTCGCCATATTCACCGCCGGCCAGCCCATCGGCCCGGCGGCCCGCCTCGGCACCACTGCCGGTTCCCCGTCCGTTCCCAGCCATTGAAGAGGACCAAGGAGATCTGGGTCCTGAGCATGAGTCGTGGAGCTTCTGGACCGTCCTTGCAGAGGGCCACTTCCCTGAGAAGTTTTGGCCTGTCGCAGGACCGGGCTTTGATGCACCCGAATCGCTCACCCCGGATGAGTTCGAATGCTTCTGCCGAACTCTCCGGGAGACTCGCTCCTGTCTTCACTGCTTGCAAATGCCATACCCCGGGAGTCAAGCGCCCCTGGAGGATATTGGTGAGCAGTGCCGTCAAATTGACCTGGCCATGCTCCCCGCGGTTCGGCACCCCGGGTCATTTGGGCACCACGAGGCCCTCCAACAACGATGCGTCGAGTGTTTTCAAGTACTCCGCAAAGTTATCAAGGAAGCCACTCCCCACGTGTATATCCGTGGATGGGGGCAGTACGCTGCCCTACGCTTCAGTGTGATTCGCCGACAGCCCGATTCGCTGGGTGGCCCTGAGGGTATATCCCCAGGGACAGAAACGGTCAATATGGCTGACCTGTTGGGAGAGGGGAACGACTTGGAACTTCTCGACGGGGGCTTCCCCCCCGAAGACATGCCGTTGTCAGATCCATCGGTGAGAGTCACTCGTCATCAGAGGAACCTCCTGGGGCTCCCCGCACCCACTGAAGCACTGACGTTGAGCCGAAACGTTAGCAAAGGAAAAGAGCACAGCGAGGCTATAAAGCCCGCCGACCCATCTGCCTCCATGCAGAGGGCAGAGGAGGATCCCGAGAAGGCTACGCTACGTCAGCAGCTCGCCGAACAGAAGAAGCTGGTTGACCAGCTCCTCGCCGAGCGCGCTGCAGAACGGCGGCCTGACTACGGTGATCCTAGGCCAGGACAGCAGGGACCGGAACAACCGCTCCTCGACAAGACTCTCCCGGGCAACCGTGATTACGCCGTGTTCGCCGACAGAAGAGAGGCCATTGCCTATGGCAAGAGGGCGCGGTATGTTTCGCCACACCCTCCCGAGCGGCGTGACTACCTGAGAGACCCCGCTCGGATTCCTCCCGCTGCCCCAAGGGCCGCTCCGCCCGCCATCCCACGAGCTGCCGAGTTCGACGACCCGATTGAAGGGCCGTGCAATGCTCTCGTGGTTAGAGATCCTCGCCAGGACTGGAACCCATGTCCGGAAGATCCGATGGCGGCGCTCATTGCCCGCTTGGAAGCCTTGGAGACTCGGCAGGTGGCGATCCCACCGGACGGCAAGCCCTACCCAGCATGGGTGGATGACATGCCAGCGCCTCCGGGATTCGGGAATCCCACTTTCGCTCCCTTCAACGGGACTGGAGATCCGCCACAGCATTTATCCCACTTCAACTCGAGGTGCGGGCCTATGTTGGGGACTCCGGCGCAGCAAGAGGCCGCTAAGCTTCGCTGCTTTGTTCAGACACTGGAAGGGCCAGCATTTGTCTGGTACAGCCAGCTCCCCGTCGGGTCGGTAACCAGCTGGGTGGACCTCCGTAGACAGTTCCTCTACCAGTTCAGTTCCACGACCCGGAAGACGAGTATCGCAGACCTCTTCAAGTGCAAGCAGAGGCCTGATGAGCGAGTCGCGGACTTCGTCGCCCGATGGAAGGGTCTCACGTATTCCCTCGACATGCCATTGACTCAAGAGCAGTTGCTGACAATGTGCGTCGGGAACATCAAGACCGAGCTGGTCCCTTCCTTGATCACTCATAATTACCCCGGAGGGTTCAGGGACTTCTCAGACAAAGCTCAACGTCTTGAGGAAGCCCTGCAACAGGCCATCCAGGCACACCCGCTGCCTCCTATGATTCCTGCAAGGAGAGCCAGCAGGGCTGAGCCCGCTGCTGTGGCCCAGATAGAGGCTCCCAGGCCGTTGGAGCTGCTGCCGGCGAGACCAGCTCCACAGCCTCACAGGAATCCGCCTCCACGGGCTCAGTTCCCGGCCCAGCAGCGGCAACCTCAGAACCGGCCGGCCCCTCCGCGTAATGTACCACCACAACCCAGGCGAGATAATCAGGGTCCACCTCCTCGGCAGGCCCCTCCGGCCCCTCGTCAAGACCACTCTCCCAGGGGCCCGCGACACCTGACTTACTCATTTCACGAGGATCAGGTCCCCGGTTATTTCCGGAGCGCCCTGGAGCAGAGGATTGTGCGACTACCTGAGTGTTGGAGGCCAGAGGAGGCACATCTCACGGATAACCCCCGTTACTGCCCCTACCATCGAGCCCTGGGGCACACCATCCAACAGTGTTATGTGTTTAAGGATTGGCTCCAAGACCAGATTAACAACAATGTAATCAGGTTGGGCCCAGCTCCAGCACAGGTGGCGGGCGTGTTCGTGGGATCAGATAACGATAGCGGCGATGAGGACGAATGGCAGCTGGTCTCCGACCGCGGGTCCCAGAAGTATAAAAACTGGATGGCCCGCAAGACGATCATTCGCGCCCATGGAATCATCCGTGCACGCTTGAATCAGCCTGAGCCCCCAGAATCTGCGGGTGCTGCTTCAGCATCGTCGTCCCAGCCTGCCTCTTCCAAGAAGAGCAAACAGCGACGGCGCAAGAAGGAAGAGCGCGCCCTGCCAGTTCCGCCACTATCCCGCACTCTCGGCGATTTCATGCCCCCGAAGATGGGGATCCCTCCTCGGATCCACCCCGTGGTGGATGATTCGTCCGATGACGGTATTGGGTACGCTTCGGTTAACACCGTCGAGCTGGTAAATCCCTTTTCGGTTCCCGACGTTGAAGAACACCAGGTGGACCTCCCTAGTGTCCCCGGTCGTCGCCACCGTCGGAAGAACCGCAGCAGCAGGAGTCGCCGGGGCACAGCAGTTGGTACCTCCAGCCAGGCCGTGCACGCCACTGAGACTAGGCAGCAGGCTCAAGATTGAGCTCAGCGTGCGTAGGCCCCCCATTCGGGGATGACGGATTCGCCTCCGCCACTGTTTGTGGTGTGGGACCAGGCAGAACCGCCTCAGCCGCGTCGCGACCAGCTCCGCCCTACCACGAGTCCCTCCCGGCCTCCTGACCACAGTACGGTGACCATTTCCCGGACTGCAGCCAGTGAACAGCGAGATGCGCCAAGTACCAGTCGGCCGCCGATCCAACCGGCAAGGCCCGTCATGCTTCCAACCGCAGAGCAACCTCCTGCAACCAGGGGCTCACGCTTGGCCAAAAAGTATGATGTTCTGAAGCACTTGGCTGACATCCTAGCGAGGCTCTCCATCCTTGAGGCTCTGCGCATGTCATCTGAGATGCGCGAGGCACTCGCTGAAGCCCTGAAAAGCCCCCTCCAGTTTGAGACAGAGGTTGCGGCTGCAGAGGCCTTTCACGCCGAAACGATCGAGGACGCCGAATGCCAGGCAGTTATCTCGTTCTCCGGTAAGGATGAAGACCCTCCTATACAGGGACATATTCGTCCGATGTATGTCACTGGCCAGTTCAATGGCCTTGAAGTCCGGCGCTGTCTTGTCGACACGGGGTCCGGGATCAACATGATTCCAACTCGGACGCTCCGGAGATTGGGGTTGTCTGAGGATGACTTGATCCCCTCCGACCTCAGGATCCAGGGGTATGACCGCACCGAGAAAACTCCGGTCGGCAAGATACGTTTGAAGACCCAGTTCGGTGACTTGGTCGCCAACACCGAATTCATGGTGGTCTCTCAGGACACTGCGTATAACGCATTGATGGGCAGGCCATGGCTCCACCTTCATGCGGCGGTTCCCTCATCATACCACCAATGCCTCAAATACTCCCTTAATGGTCGAGTAGGCGTGCTTCAAGGAGATGCCTCTACTTTTGCCTCATGTGAAGCCCGCTATCTGGATGCAGACTATTACAAGAGCAAGGATAAGCAGATCCTGGCAGGTGAGGTTGAGCCTGTCGCTGTTGCAAGTGATCCCTGGGAAAGTCTGGATGACACTTACGTCCTCCCTGTTCAACGGTTGGACGTGGCCATGGTCTCGACGGCCCGCGAGTCTCCTGATGAGATGACCGCGACCGCCCGCGCCAGCACCAGTGGCCCAGCAGGATCTGGTAGCCCCAATGCAGTTGCCAACGCAGACTCTCCCGTGGACGATCCCTCCCCGAGTGGAGAGGACGTGGAAGATGCACCCCCAGCCTTTGAGGAGGGCGTCCCCGCCACGGTCGATGAGTTAGTACAGGTGAACCTTGGAACCGAGGCCGATCCAAGACCCACATTGGTCAGTGCCGCCATGCCCTCTGAGGAGCGGTAGCAGTACGTGGACTTTCTCAGGCAGCACCGTGATGTGTTCGCTTGGGGCTATGACGAGATGCCGGGGCTAGATCCTCAGGTAGCCGTCCACCGCCTTGGTCTCCCGGCGAACCATCACGGGTTCAAGCAGCCTCCCAGGAAGATGCACCCATCCCACGGTGCCATGGTTGAGGCCGAAGTTGAAAAGCTTATCAAAGCCAACTTCGTGAGGGAAGTCCAGTACCCCAAATGGCTGGCCAACATTGTGCCGGTCAGGAAGAAGAACGGGCAGATCAGAGTCTGCATCGACTTCTGCAATCTCAACCGCCATTGTCCGAAGGATGATTTTCCCCTTCCAGTGACAGAGCTGTTGATTGACGCCACGGCAGGATTCCAAGCCCTCTCCTTCATGGATGGATACTCCGGATACAACCAAATTCGTATGGCCCCTGAGGATGAGGAGTTCACTGCCTTCAGGGCCCCCCAAGGTACCTTTTACTACCGGGTCATACCTTTCGGCCTGAAGAATGCAGGTGCCACCTATCAACGGGAGATGCACCACATATTCAAGCCAATCCTCGGCACACTGGTGGAATGCTACGTCGACGACTTGGTAGTCAAATCGCGCCAACGTCAGGACCATCTCAAAGATCTTGAGAAAGTGTTCGGCTTCCTCCGGTCTCGTTGCCTGAAGATGAACCCGTTGAAGTGTGCCTTCGGGGTCACCTCCGGAAAGTTCCTTGGATTTGTGGTAAGATACCGGGGTATTGAGATCGACCCGGAGAAAATCAGGGCGATTAGCCAGATGCCTCCCCCAGGTAACATCCGGGAACTGCAAGGGTTCCAAGGCCACTTAGCCTATATACGCCGATTCATTGCGAATCTGGCCGGCAAGTGTAAGCCCTTTTCTCGGCTCATGAAGAAAGGTGACACCTATGTATGGGATAAAGAGTGTCAGACCGCTTTCGAGGAAATCAAGCAGTACCTGCTGCAACCTCCGGTTCTGATGCCGCCTGTATCCGGGAATCCGCTGGTCCTCTATGTGACTACCCTGGAACGGTCCCTTGGCGCCCTTCTCGCCCAGAAGAACAACGAGGGAACAGAAAATAGCCTCTATTACCTCAGTCGCATTCTCCTCGATGCGGATGTTAGGTATTCCCCCATCGAGAAGAGCTTCCTGGCGCTCGTATTTGCCGTACAGAAATTACGGCACTACTTGCAGCACCATGAGGTACAGTTGGTTTCTCGGGTAGACCCGTTGAAATATATCCTGAGCCAGCCTATGTTGACTGGCCGTCTAGCGCGGTGGGCTGTGATTCTCCGGCAGTTCGACATCAGGTATGTGTCTCAGAAGGCCATCAAAGGGCAAGCGTTGGCAGAATTTCTGGCTGCTCACCCGACCTCCGCGGATCAGCCGCTGGATCTAGGCTTTCCTGATGAGACCATTCTCTCGGTTGATCGAGCCGATACATACTGGCAGATGCACTTTGACGGTGCCTCCCAGAGCCCCACCGGTAGAAGACTCGATAATCCTAAGCTCAACAGAGTAGGCTTGGGCATCGTCTTCATTACCCCGGAGCAAGCCGTGCTGCCATACTCTTTCCTGTTGTCAGAGGGCTGTACCAACAATGAGGCGGAATACCATGCCCTCATCACTGGCCTCGAGTTAGCTCTCGAGATCGACGTGCCCCATCTGTTTGTGAAAGGGGACTCTGAGCTAGTTGTTAAGCAGATCAATGGCGACTATGTTGTCAGGAAGCCGGAACTTGCGCCATTGCTGGAGTGCACCCTCCTTCTGATGGCCCGGTTCCCTTCTCGGCAAGAAATTGTCCATATTCCCCGGTCGCAGAACGGTCGAGCAGATGCTTTGGCCAGCCTTGCTGCGTCACTTGCAGAGCCTGAACAGGATAACCTGATCATCCGCGTGACGCACCGCAGGCTCATCGCTCCCGTTGTCCCGGAGGGAGATCGCGACCTGTCGGTATGTAATCTCACCGCGGTTGCCCCTGTGCCCGGAGCCCCGAGTACCCCAGATATGACAGTCGAACCAACCCCTGATTGGAGGACGCCTTTGGTTGAGTACCTCCAACATGGCATTCTCCCGCCGGATCGGGCCGAGCGCGAGCGAGTTCGACGCCGCACATCGCAGTTTGTCCTCCAGAGCAGTCCCGACCTGGAGCAGATCCTCTACAGACACAGATTCGACGGTGTTCTCCTCCGTTGCCTTCAGGGAGTTGAGATCCCACGAGTCATGCAAGAGGTTCATGCTGGTTCATGCGGTGCCCATCAGACTGGGCCGAAGCTGTCCCACCAGATTCGGAGGTTGGGATACTTCTGGCCCTCCATGATCCATGACTGCATCGAGTATGCCAGGAGGTGCCATGCGTGCCAGGTTCATGCAAACTTTGTGCATCGGCCGCCGGAGCCTCTCCATACCACTAGGTATTCCTGGCCCTTTGCAGTCTGGGGTCTGGACGGTGTGGGACCATACCCACCAGCGACAGCTCGCCAGTGCCGGTTCATTCTGACCGCCACGGACTTCTTCTCCAAATGGGCAGAGGCGATTCCTCTCAGAGAGGTCAAATCCTGTTCGATCGCTGACTTCGTGACCTCCAACATCATCTATCGATTTGGAGTGCCTCACGCTATCCTCACGGATAACGGAACCAATTTCCGAGCAGCCGAGTTGAAGAAGTTGTACGCCAAGTATAACATTCGCTCGAACCATACATCTCGCTATCATGCGCAGGCAAATGGACAGATCGAGGCGTTTAACAAAACCCTCTCTAACATTTTGCAAAAGATGGTTGGTCAGAACAAGAAGAGTTGGCCGGACAAGCTCCCCAACGCCCTCTGGGCTTATCGGACGACGACTCGCAATTCCACCCAGATGACCCCTTATTCCCTGGTGTATGGAGCTGAGGCCGTCCTGCCCATCGAGATACAGTTACCATCCTTACGCACTGCGGTCTACGACCAGCAAGCGCCGGACAGAGTTGCTGAAGCCCGTCTAGTCGAGTTGGAAGCACTGGATGAGAATAGACTTCGCGCCTTGCACAACTTGGAGAGGCATCAAAGCAGGATGGCTCGAGCTTTCAATAAGAAGGTTCGCCTCTGCTCCTTCTTGCGGGGTGATCTAGTGCTAGACCTAAGAGCACCTATGATCCCCGGCAGGAAGCCGCCCAAGTTGGAACCCAAGTGGGAGGGACCTTTTGTCATCCACAAGGTCTATCCCAATGGCGCGTACTCCCTAGCGACTATGGATGGTGAGCGTGTCACTCCTCCCACCAACGCTAGGTTCCTCAAGCAGTACTTTGCCTGAGTGTACATTCGTCCTGCATGACGCTAAACTGCACCACGTCCTGCACGACGTTAAACTGCATTCGTCCAGGCTACAAGACGTTAAACTGTTCAGCATATCGTCCGTGATGCAAGACGTTAAACTGCCAAGTGTTTCGTCCAACATGACGTTAAACTGTACCACGTCCAAGCTGCACGACGTTAAACTGCCCAGCGTATCGTCCTACATGACGTTAAACTGCCCCTCAAGAACTACGTGCGGCTTGATTCCCATCCTTATGGGATACGTAGGACCGCCTGAACATTCATATTTCAGGCCCAGCCCCATCCTTCGGGAATTTCCATCCCACCTCGGGCCCTTGGCCCAGTTGCCTCAGGATATGTGGCGTATGGTGTGGACGCGGGGCTACGCCCTCATTCACGTCGGTTTGCTCGCCACGCTGTACGCCCCCACGTTTGGGGATGCCTTCTGCTTCCCCCTTTTTCCTCTCTTATCGTCCTGCATGACGTTAAACTGCACTTCAAGAACTACGTGCGGCTTGATTCCCATCCTTATGGGATACGTAGGACTGCCTGGACATCCATGTTTCAGGCCCAGCCCCGTTTCTCGGGAATCTCTATCCCGCGTTGGGCCTTTGGACCCAGTTCCCCTCCTTTTTGTGCGAGGCGTGTAGTGTGAGCGGGGGATTATGTCCTCATTCACGTCGGTCTACTGGCCGCGCCGTACGCCTCCCCCCGTGTGTGAGACTAACTCGCACCCCTCATCGTCCTGCATGACGTTAAACTGCCTCTCAAGAACTACGTACGGCTTGATTCCCATCCTTATGGGATACGTAGGACCGCCTGGACGCTTGTGTCTCAGGTCCAGCCCTGTCTCTTGGTTGATCACGGGGATCTGCCCTCTTTTGGTTGCTCTCAGGGTGAGTCCTCCGACCCTTTCCGGTGATCTGTTAACATGTTTTGGGTACTTCGGTCTATGACTTGTAGTGTCAGATTCAATCCCGACAAGTCCTGTATTGCTTTTCAGGCCTCGCGCTTCCTCTTGTTCGAGCCTTCACTCAAAGAGATCCTCGTTAGCGGTTTGGGTACGATTCCTCAGTGCTCTCCCACCGTTCCGGGTCGATCTACCGGCGGGTCTTGGGCCGCAAATCGATATGAATCCTGCGATTGAGCGGTCGATGCTCGTTTGCTTGCCCCGTCTTAGGCTGACGCGATCGGATGTTGTGTTGCGAATGCGTCAGCAACATCCTTGATCGCCATGTCGGCTCTTTCAGGCTCTGAACATTGGTTGCGCAGTCCTCATCACACTCCACCTTTGTGCGTTGTAGTGGAATCTCGACACTCTCTTCATACTGACCTTCAGTACACCTCTACACGTTAGGCAGACCAACCAGTGTAATGATGTCGTTCGAGGCTCCCATGATCTGAGCACCAAGGATGTATGCGAATATCCTCCCTAAGGGCCATGCGTAGCTGGACCCTCGTCCCCATAAGGAGGAAGGAGTCGCTCGAACAATCGCGTTCTGGGCCCAGTATATCTGGAGGCTAGCATCTCTGCCCCTCGGGTGATGGACATACGCAGACCCCTATCCCAAGACTCTTCTCCTGGAATCGTGCGTGACCGCAGGGCTGGGTATGTTCCCACCTCCGCTGTGTCCGCCATATCGCGGTAAGCGGATTCCTCCATGGTCCGAACCACACGACCTTAAACTGTGTTTCCTGGTCCTACCACACGACCGTAAACTGTGATCGTCTTGGCCGCCCGACGAGAAACGGCACTGCATCGTGATGTTCTCCTCAGGGGACACTCACGTTGGGCGCTGGTTAATAACCACGCCATTCATCAATGCCTTTCACGGCTTGATTATTGTGGCGACGCCAGAGATTTCTCAATCACAGGCATGTTGCCGCACAAAGAAAACCCATCCATCTTTAAGGACAAACAAGAAATATCAAATACCGCTTCTTCTGTGTGCGAGGGTCAGACCCGCACTCTTCCCCGCGCTGGTGCCCGATTGTGTTGCGCCGCGCTTCAAGAACTACGTCTGGCTTGATTCCCATCCTTATGAGATACGTAGGAACTCCCGGATGTTTGAAACTCCGGGTCCAGCCCCCCACCTCTTAGAGATTCCCCCTTCTCTGGGGAATCCGCCGCCTTCAGGTCACCCTCAAGGCGTGTTCCCTGACCCCTTGCAGTGGTCCACCGGTGTCAAGAGTACTCTGGTTTATTTCCAGGAGCGTCAGGATCCGCTTGGTCAGGTTTCCTCCACTTTTCAGGCTTCGTGCTCCCTTTCATTCGGACCCATCGTCTACGCCCTGGGTGGATCCCCCGTGAACGGTTCGGACACAATGCCTCAGTTCTCTCCCACCGACTCGGGCCGGTACCCCCAATGGCCTCGGGCAGCAAATCGATATGAATCCTGCGATTGAGCGGTCGATGCTCGTTTGCTACCTCATTCCACCAACGGTTAGTGCGATATTGATGCTTCTTTTCCGCCACGGTCGGCAGTACTCCCATATCGTTACTCCGGTGCCCCCAGTCCTTGAGTGAATGGCCGCATGATTCACATTTTCCACCTCCCATTCTGACCAGGCGAAACCTCGACACTCTTGACACTATCCCTCAGTGCATCTTCGCATATCTAGGGGATAGGACCACGATGTGGCGTACTTTGAGGTTCTTATGGTCCGAGCTCTAAGACCTTAAACTAAGATCTAGCCCCATGGTCCGAGCTCTACGACCTTAAACTAAGATCTCCCCCTATGGTCCGAGCTCTAAGACCTTAAACTAAGATCTACCCCTATGGTCCGAGCTCTACGACCCTAAACTAAGATCTCCCCAAATGGGGTCCTACGTCCTGCATGACGTTAAACTGCACTCTCAGAACTACGTGTGGCTTGATCTCCAGGCTGATGGAGTACATAGGAACGCCCGGACATTCCGACTCGGGTCCAGCCTCAGGGATCGTTAAGTCCCGCCCCTCCTCGTCGCCGGCCGTCTAGCCTGACTTCGGGTAGAGTGGTGCAGTCGTAATATTCTCCCCGATTCAGCTCGGGATGCCCCATCGCAATGATGGGAAGCGACAGTTTCCTCGTCAAAGAGGTCCTGTCTGAGGATTGAGGTGATTCACGGACAGATTAGTGCATCCGCCTAATACGCTTTCCCCACGGTGGCGCAATTTTGAGAGCGTTGGATGCTGTCCGAACAAATCGTCACTTCGCCCCACGCTTCGCATGCCCGGTAGATCTGGATTTCCACCCTTGCGTCTGAAGGAACCCCCAAAGCGGTATTCATGATGACATGTGGTCCACCTCCTGCAATATGAATGATGAACTTCGGTCCGTCTATTGCCGTTGTTATGGTCGATCCACTGTCCGCCTACCATCTTGGGCATTTCCTGGAAGGCCGACCGTTGTGGATTTCTGGATTCGGGACACGCGATTCACCCTTTCTCATTTCCCTATGTTCGGATAAAATCTCAACGCCCCTAGCGTTGTCCCGCTCGTGTGTTGGAACATGTTGGGGGGATGGTACATTGATTAGGTCTGAGGTCTCCTTTCCTAGGAATGACCTCCCTCTTTTCTCCAGAAATCCAGGCCCAATTATGGATGCCTGATGCTTGGTTAACACTCCCGCGAGACAAAGAATTGTGGTCGAGCATGTTAAACCAAAAGATGCAGATAAATATATTGGTTCATACAAATGGATCAAGGTAGCAGAAGCAAAATGTTCTGGGAGTGGAAAAACAAAGCCCCTAGGGATTAGCATGCTGGATAAGTCTTTCTAACGCCGCTACCCTTTGGCTGGCGGCCTCCAGAGCTGCTTCTCGCTCTCTGTGTGCCCTCTCCTCGTTGTCAGTCGCAGAACGCAGTTCGTCGATTCTGGCCTGTGCACGCTCCCGCTCGACCTGAATTGTGACCATTTGTTGGCCCGCCTCCGTCAGTTGTACCTGGGCGTCAACCAGCTGGGCTGCTAGTTGCTCCACAAGCTCAGTACACGTTGCGACGAAGGCCTCCTTCTCTGCCGCCTACCCTTCGAGACGCCGGACTTCCTGCTCCGCCGCGTGGAGCGCCCTCGTGTTCTCCGACATGTCCCGACATTGTGCGACGTCGGCACGCTGGCGGCTCTCGCGCATCTTCTCGGCCATGAAATCACGGACCGTCAGATGGAGGCGTTGAGCATCAGCTCCCCCGGCACACAGGAAGCGCAGCCAGGTTTGAAGTGACCCCATGCGCCCCAGCCACTCCGATGGGTCTCCCTTGAGGAAGCGCTGGATACACTTCCACCCCCTTCAGAGCGCTATCCGGCTCTCCTCGACCGCCTCCGCGTCCGAGTCATCCATCTCCTCGGGGTCGGCAGGCCGGTAGGCAGGGAAGGCAGCCAGCAGGTCTGCTGCAGGGTCCGCCCCTGGGAGGTCCTCATGAGGGATAGGTTCCCCGACATCTGGGCGACCTTCTTCTCTCTCCCCAGCGGCGCTGACACCCTCGTTAGCCCCCGACATCTCTCCGACGGCAGCACCACCGACGTCCGTAGCCCCCTGATCAGCAGTTGGTGGGGCCGGCTCGGTTTGGGAAGTCTGTTCCGGAGCAGGCGGCATGTCCACCACTGGTCCACTCGTAGATGGCCCGGGTTCGGCAACCCGACGAGTCTCCAGTCCTGAGATCACTGCGTGGGGCATGCCATGGTTAGTCACGAATCGTCAATGGCAAGCACCAGCAGTAAAGCAAGGAGACTTACGGGGGTTCAAAGCGTCATCTTCCGCTGCCCCGGCCGCCGCAGGAACAGTTGCAGCAGGGGACCCTTCAGCATCCGTCTGGCCCCCGCCTTGTCCTGCTGGTGCCTCTCCTACTCCTGCTGAGGATGCTTGACCAACATCTGTGTGCTCCTGAGAAAGGTGGGGAAACGGGTTAGAAGCTGCATAAGAGAATGGATGAAGCAGGTTGAGTAGGGATAGAAGCGGACCTCGAGGAGCTCAGTGACATCAACATTTTCAGAGCCGGCCACCTCGCCGCTCTCCCGCGGGCTCCCCCGATGGGACCTTCCCTCGGAGCCTTCATCCTCCCCCGTCTCCTCCTCCTCCTCGGAGTCGTTACTGTCATCTTCTCCCGGCGGCATCTGTTCTGGAGCGGGCTCGAGACCGAGCATCACCTTCACCAGATGGGATGGCTCCGCACGCTGACCACGTTGGCGCGCGTACTCGTCCATGGCCGTCAGATATGCATACTGCCGGTTGAAGTCCACCCTATCGGCGATCTGGAGGCGCCCGACCTCTGGCAGATAGATCCCTTCTCTGAGTATCTTTCGCCAGATGACATCGGTCCCCAGTGACTGCCGCAGGGTCATCCAGGCCGACCACAGCGCCGGGAAGACTGCATCGTGGGAGGGTTCGAGCAGACGCCTTACCTGCTTCCCGGGCCGCTCTTCGACCACCGCACGCGCCCCCTCTCTGGGCGCCGAGGTCGTAGCGGCAGCCTGCGATGTACCCGCCGCCGAAGTCCCTGCTCGCGCCGGCTCCGCTGCTTGGCGCGCCTCCGTTCTCCCCCATGTGGCGGCGCCTCGCCTCCTTCCTTGACGCCCGGTCTCCGCACGGGTGACCTCGAGCTGCCGAACTAGCTTCCGTAGAAGCCCCTCGGGGTACGCGATGGCCCAATGTTCGGCGTACTCGGTTGCCAAGCCTGCGTCAACTCCGGTGGGAGGGAGAGTGATGACGTCGCCAGAGCCGAAAGCGGCAAACATCAGCCACATCTGACGAAGGACGCCAGGGTTCGTCTCCTCCCGGACAGCAGTGAATACCCTCTTCGGCATCCGTTGAAGGCACCTGAACTGCCTGGCGAACCGGGTTGGCACGTAAGGCTCGCAGATCACCTTCCAGTCAATCCGAGCCACGAGCACCCCGCCCCGCATGTTCAGGAAGTACTCATGCTGCTCCAGCGGACCCTGCCCGTTGTCGATCATCTGGCCGACGGGAGTGGGGAACGGACTGAAGTTGAAATTGGCATGATTGCCAATCCGAATCCTCATGCCCTCCTCACTTAGGGTCAACGGAGCGACCCCCGCAATGTTCATCAGGGAGGGTCGCAGGCCGTTGCCCGGAGGAATGATGGCATTCGGAAATGTGTACCCACCGAGGTGAGCAGCCACCCAGCCGTGGAAGAACTGAAAGGGCCCACAGATCCTTCGTGGCGACCCCCCTCGTGAGATGCGTCCCAGGATGGCATACAGCTTCGCCAACACTGGGACCCCGAGGTTGTATCTCTTGTTGGCGGCCATAGCGCCCGCCATCGCCAGAGTCGCCGGGCGAACGCCCATTCTCGCGTCCCGCACTGGCAGGAGCCACCCACTCAGAAAGGCGGCCAGGAACGCCGAGTACCGGACATTTGGGTCCCGGGCCTCGATGACGCGGTACCCCCATGAGCGGTAGTCGCCCGTCTCCAGGACCCGCCAGTACGACCCGTTCCGGCTCCTCTGAGCTGCGGTCGGGCACCGCTTCCCCCTGCCTGGCATCTTGACCGCCGGGTCATGCTCCAAGAACTGGCCGAACCACTCCTTGTAGGCTATGTCCTTCTGGAAGTCCTTGATCCCGAGCCGCTGCGTAGCCAGGTCAAGCAGATGCCAGGTCAGAATGGGAGTCCATGACCTGTCTTCCCAGGTGTTCTTCGGTGGCAGGAACTCATCGTACTGGTAACCCTCCAGCGGGATACCTCCGATGCAGTGGATGTCCCAGAGACCGATGCCGACCTCCCCATGGTGAAGATGGAAGGTGTTGGTATCTGGGGACCATCGGGTGAACAGCTCCGGCCCGAGCTCGGACTGCTGGTAGAAATGGAACTGCGACGTCCACACCGCCTCAAACAGGCCGATGTACCGCAGCTCCTCTGCGAAATGATCGCAAGTGTGGCGTACCCAGAACGCCCAGGCCCACTCGCTGGTGAAATTGCCCCCAGATCGCAAATCCCAGTCCTTCAGCCAGCCCTTGGTGTCGTCCGTGACGCTCTGGCGATATATGCTCGA
Organism: Viscum album; assembly: GCA_963277665.1. Lineage (NCBI taxonomy): Eukaryota > Viridiplantae > Streptophyta > Magnoliopsida > Santalales > Viscaceae > Viscum > Viscum album. The sequence continues at coordinate 1,043,234,300 of OY728135.1, read as the reverse complement.
GTAGAGGGCTGGAGATTTCTCCGCAGTAGGCTCACCCCCGTCAATGGTTCACGTCCTCGGGTTCAGGACATAGACATTCAAGTGTCTGGTCTCCCTGGAAGGATGCCCGTTGTTGGTGATGTTATAGCGGAGAAGCTCGTCCTCCCGGGTCACCCAGGTCCGCGGCGCATCAATCTCGAACCCTGGCACCGGAACCTCATCCAGGATGCCGAAGTTCCAGAGCGGCAGGTTGTCCGACAGTGGATACGTCTTCTGGGCCGGCGTCAGCAAGTCGAACAAGGATTGATTGTTGGAAACAATCTCCTTGGCTCCGTAAACCTCCTCGTTCGTCGCCATCTCAGCTCTGTAAGTGGCGGCATCCCCCTCATTTCCTTGATGCGCGGCCATCTTAGAAGTTTCGGGAGTCGTGCGGGTTTAAGGGATGAAGCGTGCGGGATCGGACGAGGCTGGTAGAGAAGTTTGAAGGTTGGCGCGCAATCCTAGTGGACGGCGCGCAATTGGGAAGAATGTCGCGCAAAGTTCCGGGTTTTCGCGCATAGACAGGCGAATTCCGGACGGTTTTGCGCGCCGATCGGGCGAATTTCGCGCCGGAAAAGGCAATTTCGCGCACGAGAGCGTTGGAGCTTATCGCGCGGAAGGCCTGAGTACGGAACGCGGGACCCAGGGCCCCTATTTATAGGCGAGGCCGGGGTCCGCACTGCGCGGAAAGCGCTTTGCGCGACCGCAGCGGCGAATTTCGCGCCCGGCGCCCCTTTTTGCGCGCCTAAGTCCCGCGCCGCCCAGGACTTCGGCATTCCGGCGTCTCCCTCGGAACCCGATCGTTGCGACCTCTCGCCGGTCAGATTCCGAGGGGGGCTTTTGTAGATGCCGGAAAAGTCCGTTGTTCCCAAACGAAGCTCCGGATGCGGAAAGCGAAGTGATATTTGGAGTCAGAAGCACGTTCCGGAGGGCCCGGAGGACTTGCGCGAAATTTCAGAGGCCCGCGCGCAAAGTTGAGTCGCGTCGCGCAATCCTCCCGGGATGCGCGCAATGCGCTGGGCCGGCGCGCTATTTTGCGCGCCCGTGGCCTGCGCGGCTCCCTTGCGCGCCGGGTCCTGATTCCGCGCCCGCGAAGGGAATTCTGCGCCCGAGACCGGATTCCGCGCCCGGGGTTGCCTATAAATATAAGGCGACCCCCGACGTTTTGAAGGTTTCCAGAATCCGAAGCGTCGCTCGTTCGCGCAATCCAACCCCTTCCGCGCGCAATGCCGATTTTCAGGTAACCTCCTTTCTTTCGCGCAATAGAGCCTTGGGGTTTGCCTTCGCGCGCAATCCCCTTGGCTCCTTTCCTTTGAATAATCCTTAACCCGAAGGCCTTTGCGCGCAAAAGAAGCCTCTTGCGCGCAATTGCCCCCGGGTGCGCGCAATCCATCCCGATTGCGCGCACCCCCCTCTTCAAAGTGGTCGTTCGTTAGAGAATGAGCTGTTGCCCCCGTGAGCTGTCCGAAGCCCGGTGCGCGCAATCTCAATCATCCGCGCGCAAAGTGCTGGCCCGATTGCGCGCCAGCCCGCCATTTTGCGCGCCGACCTGCTGTTTTGCGCGCAAAGCTCCTCTTTTGCGCGCAAACCGCCGGGTCGCCCCCTTTGACCCCCTGAGGGTACTCGCCTGCGTGGCGCCCGATGATCTTCATCGCAGGTGCCCGCACCGTGCGTCGTCTTTCCGTGCGCCCCCCCCCCCCCCCCAGGCTCGCGCGAAGTGACACGGACCCATCGGCGGCATCCTATCGTCCAAGCTACAAAGACGTTAAACTGTACAGCATTCGTCCTGCATGACGTTAAACTGCACATTCGTCCTGCATTACGCTAAACTGCACCACGTCCTGCACGACGTTAAACTACATACGTCCCGCACGACGTTAAACCGCACTTCGTCCAAGCTTCAAAGATGTTAAACTGTACAGCATTCGTCCTGCATGACGTTAAACTGCACATTCATCCTGCATGACGCTAAACTGCACCACGTCCTGCACAACGTTAAACTGCATACGTCCCGCACGACGTTAAACCGCACTTCGTCCAAGATACAAAGACGTTAAACTGTACAGCATTCGTCTCGCAAGACGTTAAACTGCACATTCTTCCTGCATGACGCTAAATTGCACCACGTCCGCGCTGCAAGACGTTAAACTGCCAAGCACCTTCATCCTCAACACACGACGTTAAACTGTACATCATCCGGCAAGACGTTAAACCGTCCGCTTCGTCCTCAACACACGACGTTAAACTGTACTTCGTCCGGCAAGACATTAAACCGTCCGCCTCACCCGATCTCGTGCCTCGCACGCAGGGTCCCCCCCCGGTTTGGATGTGGCCCCCACCCGCTCGTCTCTGCAGGGATGTCGGGATTGCCCCTCTTTAGGGACGATTTAATGGGAGCGGCTTTTCCCTATGGGGGTAGGGTATTACAAACCCCTAGTTTCTTGTGGGGGGCTGCACATGTGTATCTCCATTGCGCTCCCCCACTGCCGAAGCCAGTAGAGGGTGTGACTGGGATCGGGGTGTCTCCTACTTTCGGTCCAAGTCCCTTCCAACTGAGTTTTGCCGCATCCGGGCTGCCTCAAGTGCGTAAGTCCTGACAGAATGAACTATGTGGACTTTGATCCCTGTCTTCTACACAGAGTACGTCGGAAGCCTCCCTGAGGTTCAAGCCCACCACCTGGTCGTCCCGGTCGTATCCACGTCGGTTCGTCCATCAGTGGACCCCTCCAGGGTTCACGCTTGCGTCGATTCACCTATGAATCCGCCACTGTGGGAGACTGCCCGTGTGTATCTCCACTGTGCCTCCCCACAGCCCCTTTCTTCCATTTCTCCTTTTATCGTCCAGCATGACGTGAAACTGTGATCCACCCGGCCGTTCCATCCCCCTCTGTGCGAGGTGGTTCAGTTCAATCCTCCGCCCGGCGGCCTCGATCTCTTCATGAGTCGGCTTGCCGACGTCCAGCATGACGTTAAACTGTATACCCGAACTACGTCGACTTTGATCTGTGCTAACGCGCGGTACGTAGGAAGCCCCTACGGGGTCCAAGCTCTTCACTCCATCATCCATCCTGATCCTTACCCGGGCCGCCACATCCCGGTGGGGTCATGCCACTTCACTCCACTCCATATCACTTGGGAAGCCGCCCATGTGCTGGCCCCAGTGTCGGAGGTTCCCCGCAAGGGGTTCTGTCATCTGATCCACTTCTCGTGTTGATCAGTCCGATGCCGTCCCCGCTGGACATTAAACTCGCGGCATACCCCGTGTTAAACATGGGAAGCTGAGGAAAACCTCAGGGGACACAGTTCCCCGCACCCAGTGCGGGATGCCTCAGGCCATCATGCCTTCGAGAAGCCCTATTAAGGACGGAAGACAGACGTGCAGAGCCGCAGTGTTACGACATGCCCCCAGCACCCAGAGCCACCCGGCCTCCTCACTGCAGGTTGCTGCCCCGACCGGACTCCTTGGAACGTCTGGGCGGAAGCAGCGTAATTAACCGGTGTCCATGAAGATATGACGCCAGGAACGAGATTCACGAACATTCTTAAGTCTATGAGGGAGACCCGGATTAGGCGACGAGTTCCGAGGAGACGTCCAAGGAAGGAAGAGCCGACATCCCATCATCCCGGTTTCGATCAAGGAGCAGACGCCCCTGAATAAGGGACAGATGCCGCCCGCCCTTGGAAAGCGGGACTGCGGGACCACAAGCCGCGCGCCTATCCCCTCGGGTCGATGGGTGCACGCGCGAACGCGTCCTGGCGGAACAGCGTAACCCGACGCACATCCGCACCGAAACAGTAATACCACACAGAAGAATACCACGAAGGTATCACCACACATAAGTGTAAAAAAAAGTAAATACTCATCTCACACTAGGTATAACATTAGTATGGATGTATAGATGATTACCTGTATTGCTAGGTAATCTTACTTTGTAGAGAATCTCTACTACTGACCCAAATAGGATCTTAGATGACCCCCACAGGATCTGAGGATGACCCACACTGGATATGAAGATGAACCATAGAGGATCTGTAGATGAGCCACACATTATCGGTAGATACTAACCCACACATGATCTATAGAGGACCCACACAGGATCTGAATATTCTTCAAGTATATCCAGCAACAGGGTTTCCATACTAAGCATGATTGATTTCAGGAGGATCTCCTCCCCAAGCCATAGGTTTCACATCAACTACCATGATGCCCCATGAATAAGTATCTCAAAGAAAAACATGTAATAAGGTTCCCAAATCCATAGTCAGTGCATCAATCATACGCTTGTTCTGTAAGTTATTAGTGTTTCTGTTCTGAGGGATCGGTGGGATTCAGGTTTGATCCATCCCGACTATACTCCAAAATTATCCAAAACTCAAGCGGTGTATAACAAAAGGACTATATATATCTAAGTATTTCGACACCGTAGATGGTTTTTCAAAGGGAAGACCAGTTCTTATGATATGGTCAAATATTCATATCTGGGTCCAGATGGGCTCGGGTCCGGTCCGACCGGGCCGGGCCGATGCAACCCTACCCGATCTGGCCCACTGGTGTGGCCCACTGAGCATGGCCCTCTAGTTGCGGCATGTAGGGCTCAGCTTGCGGCTGGGTGCAGTCTTATATGGCGTGGCCTGCACGAGGTGCCACCAAGGGTCCCCCCCCCTGAGATTCCTGAACGGTCCAGTTGGAGCATTCGGTTTTGGACAATATGGCGGTGCCATGTGGCGCCGCTTGCTGGCATGTGGGACTCACCATAGTAGGTCTTGATCCGACGCATCGTGGAAAACACCTCTTCTAGTCGGGTGACAACCGCCCATCGGTTGCACCATAGCAACTTAGCAGCAGTGACCCCCATCTCTAGTGGGTGGACGTGCGCCGCCCCGACTTCGACGCAGCTAGCCGGCGTGCCAGCCACCTCCCGCCTATACCATGACTGACGGGTCTCGACCGCCTTCGGAGGCATGGTAGCGTCGTCGCCACATTAGCGACCAACCGGTGTGCTGGCCGCCGTCAGTTCCATATCGGCGCCGGTAGCCGGCAGACTTCTGTGGGTCACCAGGTGAGCTCCAATGGCCCATTCATTAATTTGAAAGAATCATTGTGTGTCCCAAGACGTTTCCTTTTCATTTATTAAATCATGAGCATGTTCTTCTCAACCAGATGTTTCACCTGTGAAGAACACATCAGAAAAAACATTTTAGCAGAGGGATCATGCCATGTTCATTTGGCCCGCACCCTCCGCGTTAGATTGATAGCAGGTGGTTCATAGATGGAAAGTAGATATTCATCATGAAGAACAAAATGAACAATTCACTGCCTCGTTCTTTCGTGGGAGATGGTGTGAAGAAGAAGATAAAGGAGACGTCGGAATTCATCACTCCAGAATTACACTTCCGGTCCATGATTCAATGTTGGTTCAAAATTATTGATCCAGACATTCTTTTTTTTTTGAGGAGGTTCTTCATTGGAGGATGTTCTTCCACCATGATCTCTCTAGAAAACCCGTTTTCCAACAATTCACAACCACGAGAGGTGAGGATTCAATCCCCGCTAATGATGTTTAATGACTTCATGAATTAAAAATTTAATGATTTCATTAAAGGGGGAGGATTCCAAGTGTTACAGTACATATAACTGGGCATTTAATATGGGGCATTAAATTACAAACCTCCTTGGGTGGTCCCCACCACTAAAATTTAAAAGAGTGGTTTGAAAAAAAGTAATTTTTTTTTTCAATTCTCCCATGAAAAACCGAATGTCCAACATCCACACTCGACCTACTGTGGTCGTGGTGAAGGCTCCCTTATGAGTATATCAGCGCTGCGAGTTCAACTGTGTCCTCATATTTCAATTCCCAAAATTGGTTCAAATGTTACAAAATCGCACTTTCATGTAAACTGAGCATACTTAACGAAATATTCGAAATTCATTCCGGCCACTCCGGGCCATAGAATCATGTGCTGTCAATTTTTAGAGACTCACAATATTTTCATATAATAAAAAAAATACATTGAAAATCTAGGGTCTTTACAATCCACCTTTGAAAAGTAATAGGCTCATAATGGGTGATGGAAGAAGCCTTCAATCCTCGGTGAGGGATACTTAATATTTATGGTGATTTTTTTGGGATATTGTTAATTGATACATTTCTGTATCCATTCATCCTTTTTCAAGAAAAAGAGCACTGAAGCATCAATCATGTGATGCACAAGGGTTTATGACATCATTTTCCAAATATATGTGTAGCTACTTCTTTAACTCCTATTGATTGTTCAGGGACATGGTATTAGGGAATTTATAGGGAGGAGTGTCTTTGGTAATAAGCTTTATTGACAAATCTACCACATGATCTAGGTTAATGTTGAGTAAATATTCCGAAATATAATTATATATTCTGGATGAATGAGAATTTTTGTAATGTTTGTGCCCTCCTTCAACACAACCATTTTAGAAATATATGTTTTTTAATAGGGTATCAACACCAACACCATCAAGGAATTTTTAAAAGGAAATTTGTTTTTTTTTTCAATTGTATAGTAGCATGGGATGGTTTATAATATATATATATATATATATATATATATTTAATTTTCATGAAATTTTATGTCTCTATATATAATATTAGTGATTCTATTCCCAGTATAGCATCAAATTCCACTAAGGGTTTGATCATGATTTTCATTGGAAGATTATTCATATATAATCTAACATGAGAAGAGTACAATACTAGGGGTGCAATAATCTTACCTATTATATATATATATATACTTTAATGTATAGGGTTTCAAATTCAATAACGCATGCAATATTGAAGGATATATTGGAATGAGTTCAAAAAATAAATAAATATTTTCCCATTCATTAGTTGTGACGTCTCAAACCTAAATGTCACTCAACTGATCCTTGAACCATGTTGGGTACATGGCCTCAAGCACATCTCCCCAAATTCCAAATTATGTCGACTAGTAGCAGGGGCCTAGGTGTGATATTAGGGAGACTATTCCCTCATCACCAGAGTACATCACCTCCAATATCAACAACATATACATAGCATAAGTAGTAAATCAACAATAAAATAGATACATATAATGAATATATAAAGATATCAGAAGATGGATCATATACAATGATGCAGATGATACATGTATCATAAAAATAGCCAAAATAGGTACATAGAATTAAAATAAAATAAAAGTATCAAAAATGATAGTATAAACAAAAATTTTACATACCATCTCATGCCTCATCTGGGTCCCATTATCCCTTGCTCCAAAGAAATGATCAACAACCAATACTATGAAACATTCCATTACCATCACCTATAACCATATAATATATTTAGATCTGAAAAGAGGCCCAAATAGGGTGTGATATTAGAAATATAGTAGGTTTCCAACCAATGATCTATACAATTTAGAGCATCAGGTTGAAATAAGAAAAACAATGTATAGGTATGAAGTAACGTAAGTGTGAATTCCCATAGCATATGTCTACTAAAACTCGAAATACCAAAGAATCATTCAATGCTCCCTATAATAAATGGTATCTCAAAATAAGGTAGCTATAAGAAATATAAAAAAACACATGGCCTCACCATAAAACCAAATTCATATTTCCCACAGTCATTCCATATAATGATGTGTATCAAAATTTCCATGGTTTTCTATATAATGAAATGTCCCATGATGTTTCGGATTCATGGTGTCAAAGACAATGGAATCCCCATTGTTTCATAATAGAATCTCGATGGGATGTCCGTATTGGAATTGTTAGAGTTTGAGGATCATCTGTGATAAAATTTCACAAGTGATTCAAAGATTAATGGGTCCAAAGGGTAGATAATCCCAAGTCGTCCCTGAGAATTAAGACCCTAGGAGCATACTCTATCTATTTAATCCAGTAATAAATTTTGTATCCATGGAGATTCATCCATTGTATCTATTTAAACATTCATGAATACATACAATTTAACAAACAATTCATATGTATATGAGTCTACCCCCTCATATAATGCATTTTATTTTAATAAATTCACATGGGTAAATCCAACCATTTGTCACCATTTTTAATTAAACACATAACATGGGTATACCGACCAATTAATAAAAAATTCATTACATAAATCTATAAACAGCCAACGAGTATACCCACTCATTATAAAAAAATTACATTCAAGAAATCTAATTATGTTTAGCTTGGAATATTATGGTAACACATAGAAAGGAGGAATAACATCTCTTAATCATGTAAACCGACCTCATTAAATTATAACTGAGCTTTATTAAACTAGGTATACTCGAAAACATGCACCTTGGGTGGTTTTTCAAACATAAAAAAGCAAACCAAAAGAATGGCAGACCCCATGGGTGGCCTCTGGTTGGGTAAAAATACAACCAACATATCTCAAAGAACAAAAGGGAATCCATAAAATGTAATATTACATCTATATCAGATCAACAATTCAAAACTGAGCTCGCTCTGAAAATTCAATCAGGTGAAAAAAGGGGAGATAGCTCTATAATGCCTCAAAATGAAATGAAACGTTTAGATCACCCACCTTAGGTCTATAGTATAATGATTTTCTAGTATCAAGTCTCGATTCACATTGGTTTAGATGAAATATTAAAAACATACCTAGAACTGTGAATTATGGCATATGAGCCTAAATCCAAATAGTGCATTTGTTGTTTTGAGGAATCTAGAATGGCTAAAAAGGAATCATTTACTTATCAATGTGGTTGAAATGAGATTGAAAATGGAAGAATAAGATGTTGGATGGGAACATGATCTGAAAGAACAATGAAATAGGTATTTTATGATTCAAAATAGGAGGAAATAGCTTCTTTCTCAAAATAGATGCTACTATCTCTATTTATAAAAACTATCGAGAAGTTATATGATGTGTAATTCCCATTCACATTGTTTAATTCATTGTCATTCCTTTCCATGGAAAACCCTATTACTTGTTGTGAAGGTCCCAATCCAGGATATTACACATTGTGATATTCAATTACAGGATGTGTATCCCAATTTCACGTCATGTAATCAACCTGTAGCCAGCCTACAACCTCCATCCTCATCTTTCCAAAGAACAACACAACCGTCCCAGGACTTGACATAGGGTCTAAGAAAAAAAGGAATACAAAAATCATTTTATCCTAAAATTTAAATATCCATACACTAGGAGAACATGGGATTTTAAAATCATCCCCCTTTATATAAAATCATCATTGAATTACCCTCTCAAGGGTGGTAAAGATTCATCTGAAAAAAAACTCTGGCCAGAGATCATGTAAGTCAGCCGCATGCTCCCATGGATCATTCTACAAGGGGTTATGCTTCAATACCACATATACTAGAAGAACTGACAATCCTTTGATAACCTTAATGCTCCAATAAATTATATGAAATGTAGGATCCTTAAAGGATGTATCATATTACAACTCAACCACCTCACACTAAATAACATGATATAGGTCTAAATGATAGCGTTATAGCTGAGATACATGGAAGACATTGTGAGTGGATCGGTACCTCTTAGGTAACTACAAGCAATAGGCTACTAACCCAAAACAATATAGAACCTTGAATGGCCCAACATATCACAGTGAATTTAAACCATGTCTCTTTATCTGTATGTGTACCCACCATGGTGAAACAAGGAAGAAAACTCGATCCCCAACCGCAAACTCTAGAGGTCATCTATGGTGATTAGCATTTGATATTTCTTGATAATTTGTAGTATCCATACTCTTCTAAATCATCTAGAACCACTCAAAAGTATCCTATATGAGACATGGTCATAGTAAAGCTATCTCGCTAGCCTCGATTTAGTATAGGGGTGGTCTCCATGGGCTGCTTTAAAAATATTCAAAAGGTTCTATATCTATCATCAATCAATATTTTTTATTGTAAGATAACTCCACAAAGAAAAATGTTCCTCTCCCAAGAACCACCATGATCCAAGAAACATGCTCAATGCATATCCTCTTGCACCAATATCATATGTTGTGATTAGCCATCAGTCTGAGAGTGGTATGTTGTGCTTAGAATCACCTATGTATCCAAAATCCTCTAAATACGTTTCTATAAATGGGATGTAATGTAGGAATACCTATCGAAAAAGATATTGTGAGGGACCCTGTGAAGTTTTACTGTCTCACAGATCTACAGCCATCCAATTTGATCAACATTAACGGCCTTCTTGATCTAAAATAAATGAGAAACCATCATGATCATATCAAAAACAACCCACATAGTATTGTTACCTCGAGGCGACCTTAGTAAATGAATTATAAAATAAATCACAACATCATTCCATTTTCACTTGATAATTTGTAACTACCATAAATTCTAGGATGGTCGCTAATGTTCAATTTTCACCTGCTGATATGTGGAACACCTTGTAACATAACCATCTATCACTTTCTTCATACTTGACCACCATTACCGATGATGAAAATCACGGTACATCTTGGTCACTCTAGGGTGCACTACCCATGCTAAATCCTTAAACTCCACCATCAACTCCTCATGTATATCCCCTGGACACTAATAATGTCCATGGATGAGATATATTTCATCTTCTCCTACCATCCAACCATGTGGTGTGCCCTCTCATCCAACACTCTCCTATAGAACAGGGCCTTCTGAATTCAATAACACCTTCATCATAACTCTTTCCATTATGTTAGATGTCACAACTAAGGATGATAGATATCTCTATCCAACACTGTTGTGTACCTCCAGAAGCCTCTCAGAGAACAACTCCATATGCTTCCACTCACAATTGGCCTGTTTCACTGCCTGTATCTGAGTCCCCCTACTAAGTTCATCTTCCACTACATTTCATTTACTAGGTGTGTAGGAATCCTCATTGTTAAAAGAATGAATGTACTCCATCCACCTTCACAACCTTTGATTTATATCACACTGAGTATAAATATACATGAGGATTTTTTCCCTTGTACACTACAAAATGGTCCCTCAGAAAGTATTGTCTCTAACAACACAATGATTGAACAACTACCGCCAACTCGAGACCATGTGTATGGTAATTCCTCTTGTATGACCCTAACGTACAAGACCTATTCACTATTACTCTTTCTCTCAGCAATATAAATTCTCCCATCACGATACCGGATGTCTAAAAATACACATTTTAACTCCATACCTACTCTAGAATCACTATGATTAGAGCTGATTTCAACTTTCCTTTCATCTCCTGAAAGGCTATATCATACGAATCTGACCATAAAAACATCACACCCTTCTTAGTTAAGCCCATAGATGGAAATTCTCAGCCCGAGAAGTCATGAATTAAATTATTTTACTAACCAGATATCCCAAATAAACTCTATATGTCAAATTTTTTATTGGTTTCTTCCTAGGAAACTACAGCTCTCACCATCTTTGGGTCCCTCGAAACTCTTGTATCCAAGATGATGTGATCCAAGAACTAAATTTGATCCATCCAAAAGTGCAACTATATGATCTTAGTATATAATTGAGTCTTTATTAGTGTATTTTAAATTATCTCAAGATGTTTTCGATGGTAATTTATATTATGATAATACCCAAAGACATCGTCCATGAAAACCACCACAAAAGAATCCAAGTAAGGATGGGACTGTTGGTTCATTATATCCAAGAAAACAATAAGCGTGATTGTGAGATTGAAAAAATAAACAGATACTCATATAGACTATACATGCATTGAAAGGTTTTATGAGGTATGTATATATGTCAAAAACATAAAAAGTTATATCCATACCCCAATTCGATCATTGAGTACACTCGGTCTCCTCAATTCTAATAAAATATTTTATCAATAAGTGGTAAGGGGTATCGTTTTTTAATCGCCATCTGGTTTAGTTTCCAATGACCCATGTATTTTCTAGGGGTACCATTGACCATTTTCACAATATGGTATTGATAACCACATGGCTATGTATTGTTTCAAATAAAACCCTACAACTCAAAACCCTATAACTTCCACTTGGAGTCTTATAATACTATCGTAGACATCCTATAAGGGGGAATGGATACTGGTGCATCTCCTAAAACTAGCTGGATGGAGAACTCCATTTCTCTCTTTGGAGGTAAACCCAAAAATTCATCAGGAAAGAAATCACTCAAGAGATCAACCATTGGTGGAATGTTCACCTGACTCACTCCCTGGTCATCTGAAAATTATTTAACAATCTAGGTTGTCACTCTGCACATCCCACGATGCTATGGTCAAGATCTTCATTCCTAAACATCCCATTCACCAATTTTAGTAAAATTTTCACCATCTATTGATGTGAAAGTTGTTCTATAGTGATATCAGAAAACCTACAATTGATAATCTACATAGATTAATATAACTAGAATGAAATCAAACACTATCATTCTAAGGAAATATATATCCCAGATAAAGTGAAACCGATCAAACATAGGGGTCACACTCTGCACTAGAGCATATCATCCATTTCAATTACCAATTGTGTTTCTAGAGTCAAAACTCCCTCATAAGACCCCACAGCAAGCTCAAGGAATTTCATAATATGAGTAGATATGAAACTATGAGATGCCCCTATATCAAAAAGAGAAGATGAAATAATGAAGGCTACTAATATTGTTCCTCGCACCATAGAGGGTCTATCACCCTACTTCTTGAGGATAGGCTGTAAGGAATAAATCTAGCCAGTAACATGGCCCTATGACACAACCTCACTACTAAGAGTATGTTCAATTAGATGTTAATGTGAAACTAGTATCTAGATACCACTTCCACAACCACTACTGACTCGGCCTAAATGGAATATACTACTCTAACTCCCACCCTGACACGACACTAAGGAACCTTCTCTCAATCCCGTTGTTGGAGCTAAACCACTACCACTTGTAGCTCGAGTAATGTTCCTGCAAAACAGTTGCATGTACCCCATCCTTCCACAAGCTTGATAGTCTACTAGGTCATAGTCACAATTATTCATTATGTGGACATACTTGGCACACTAATGAAAAAAACCTGATCCAATATCACTCAATACCTGAATAGTGCTTATCTTGTGGGAATCCACAAAATTATTCTTCCTTCAAGATGAAGTATATCTTTTTAGTCATGAAACAATAATACTTTGTTATAGCCCCTCTCTCCTGAGGTTCCACTCTATAATTAGCACATGATTCGATATTTTAGTGATAGAGGTCAACATGAACATGTTGAATTGGTATTTGATATCATTTCAGCGACCTTATTGGAATTTTCTCTATCAATATTGTTCATCTTCATGTTACATCATTGAAAAATGATACAACACTGTAAAGTGTATTATGTACTCCATAACCGTCATCGAGCCCTATTCAAGATTCATGAACTCACTAGTATGCTATACCCGTACTGTCTTAGGGTAAAAGTAGTCATATAAGTGGGTATGAATATTAGACCAACCCATACATTGAAGCCCATATTCCTATATGAGAACATCCCACCAGCGCTATACTTCTCCACATAGTATATAAGTGGAGAGGTGAACCCTCTTCTTAGGAAGAGTATATAGACGCTCAAATATAACTAATGTGGTTAGATGCAACATCTCAGTAGCCTATGGACCATAATCCCTCAAAAACATGGGAGGTTGTTGGTGCAGTAACAACTTTATCATCACATCCATAGACAAGGAAGGCTACTGTGCCCCTGAGAAGTCTACATATTTTGAAAGAATCCCAAAATTTTTTTTTCCTAAACAACTATTACTGATAGAGTTGGAACTAAAGGAAGATCAAATAGTATCCACTGGCCTGCCACTTCCATAGTGTGGTCGTCGCCACCCTCCTGGTGTACCAATGGAATTCATCATTGTAGAATTACTCTGAAATTTCAAACACACACCTCAGAAAATAATAATATCAAAGTGTCAAAACTCATAAATGAATAATAAATCAAAAACCTCCTAAAAAGGTCATAACCCATAGCCTTCTCCTAAATCCATGAATATATGATGAATAGTCCCCAAACCACTAGAACAAATGCTTCTTGTCCCCTAAAAATTCGAGTTTCACTAAGGTATTTATTCCCCTTTTAATTAAATTTCAATTTTCATTCAATTTTCCAAATGATTTTACCCATGGTACACCATGTTCTGATCAATGAGGGCCCATAACACCACATGAACAAAAACTTGAACCCCATATAATCCGTATATGTCAAATTTTCTGACAATTGAATTTTAAAAGGTTCTAAATTTCCTAGTACATATGGGATTGTACACATTATGAATTGAAATATGACGTCCCACATTAATCCACTACACAATGTCAATCCCAACATCAGATGAAGCTATCACAACACCTATCAACATATCATGTGTTAAGCAATGAATCCAAAATGGAATGGAATATTTCATGTCTTGTGATTTCTAACGATGTGCCTTCATGATGCATGAGATGGAATACCCACATCTCATCAGGTTTCAATAGAAATTTTACCCAATCATGTCAATACTAAAAACTCAAAAAAAATTGCATCACAAAATGGTGAAATCAAAACAATTTTAATTGTCAAAACACATAAAATCACAATTCCATTCAATACAATTTGGATTTTCAACAATGTGGGTTAGTTACTCCTGGGTAACGATTATCACCAAATTTTATTTCCTTCCCATCTGAGTCTATTATCTCTAAATTGTAAATCATGCAAGAAAATAACCCCTTTGATACAACTTTGTGCTGTATTGATCTTGGATGCCACTAAATACTTCCCCAAGCTCGGTTGGCTATATGGACTCAAGTGTATCTCCCTGTATTATAGAGGCTATCATCAAGAATTGAGGGCTTATGTGGGATAGTGGGGAGACTATTCCCTAATTACTAGAGTATATCAAAACAAATGTCAACAACATATATAAAGAAGAAGTAGTAAAATAAGAAGAAAAAAGATACATAGTAATAATATATTTCAATCTCAGAATATGGAGCATATACAATGATGAATATGATACATGAATCATGAAAATATCCAAAATAGATACATAGAAATACAATACAATACAAGTTTCAAAAATGATAAAATGAAAAAAAAGTGCATGTAGCAACACAAGCCCCAATATGGTCCCATGATATTATACTCCAAAGCAATGATCAACAACTAGTACTAAGGTTCATTCCCTTAAAATAAACATCAACAATATAATCTATTTGGGTCCCCATGGAGGCCCAATAAGGGTGTGATATTTAATCCCAATTGGGTTTCACCCAATGATATATACATTTCTAAGCAGCATGATGAAATAACCTAATAAAATTTAAGTATGGAGTAATGTAAGTGTTAATTCCCATGGAATATGTCGATTGAAACTAGAATTACCAAATAACCTTTCAAGGTTACCCGCAACAAGTTTCAACTCCTAACTATGTAACTACATGAAATATAAACAACCGACATGGAATCAGAGTACAACTGATGACATATATCCCACGACCGTTCCGTATATTGATGTCAATGACAATTTCCATGACTTTTTTGTATAACGAAGTCTATCAAAATCTATATATCCTTTCCATATTATTATTTATATACATTAATGGGGAGGATTGAAGGTGTCGAATACCAAGGAATCCTCATCAAGTCCTAGGATCGTCTCAATGGAAACATGGTATATTCCTAAGAGCATGTGTACCAACATGATCTACATGAGTGCAAGAAATCATAATTCCAGGGGAAGCAATCACTAAGGCATCCCACATAATCAGTATTATATGAGCATACTCTATCCAAGGAATCTATTATTGTGTTTTAGAACCATGTAGAGTCATCCATGGAATCTATTTAAACAATCATGCATTCATATCATTTAGAAAAAATGAAAATCCATATGATCCTACCAACTTATAAAATCCATTACATTTAAATGAATTCACATGGGTATACCCACCCTTTTATCACCATTATACATTAAATACAACACATGGTTATACCCACAAATTAATCTTGAAAATCTATTTAGAAAATCAAAAAATAACCAATGATTTTACCAACTCATTTAACAAACATCCATTAAACCAATATAATTATGTTAAGCATGTAATATTATGGTAATACTAGTAAATGAGGTATAATATCTTTTAAGCATGTAAACTAACCACATTAAATTACAACTGATCTTTCTTAAGCTAGGTAAACTTGAAAACACACACCATTAGTGGTTTATCAATGGTAAAATATAATTAAAATTCATGGTGGATCCTATGGATGGCCTATGTTTGAGGAAAATAACCACATATATATCTCAGGGAATCTAAGGGAATTCTTAACAGGTCATATTACACCTAATTAAAATTGATGCTTCAAAACCGGGTCGTCACCAAAAAGTTTTCCGAGAAACCAATGGACCGATTGTTATATAAAGCATCAAAATCTGAATGAAAAGTATAGATCACCTACCTTAGCTCTACAGTAGAGTTATCATATAGTAACAATTCATAATTTACCTTGGTTTTGGAAATAATTTATGTATTAATAATGAAATATAATTTCTACCATTTTAGCTTAAATCTACACAATTCATCCTTTGTTCTAAAAAATTAATAACAGCTAAAAAATAATTGAGTACTTACGGATGTAGTTCCAAAGTGAATGACGGAGGATAAATCTGGGTTCGGACAATCGATTGATCTGAAAAACTATATGAGATGTATTTTAGGCTTTAAAATATGAGAAAGAGTGATTTTATCTCAAAATAGAGTCTAATGCTTCTATTTTTATAAAAAACTATCAGGAAATTACATGATATTAAATTTCCATTCACGTCATGTAATTTCTGGTTTCACCGTTATATGGAAAAACCATTACACACCATGAAGATCCCTAGCAAGGCCTTTACATGTCATGAAAATGTATTACACAACATGTGTCCCAATTTCATACCATGTAATCGGCCTGCATCCAGCCTACAACCTATATCCTCTTCCTTCCAAAGAACAACCCGACCATCCCACTACTCAACATAGGGTCTAAGATAAAAAATAAAAGATAAAGGGCATTAAACCTCAAAAGAAAAGATTAATATTACAAGAAAACCCAAGATCTTCTATTAAAAAATTTAAATTCATCTTAAGGACATATGTTTCATGTTATAGCTTAATGATAATGATGTAATAATAATTCCCTTTCTCATTTTTATTGGTGGTTCCCCATGATGTTTACCCTAAAATACATAGGTTTCAGTGAACTAGATTTCATAGTGACTATTCATAATACAGTTGATGCATTCTACAATTTTTTTTTCATTTGGAGGTGGATTCATTCCCTGTATAATGTTGACCAATATCTCCATGTCTTTTTGAAATTCAAGAGTATGGTTTCCTTCTCTCTCTAACATGAAGTACTTCCTTGTACCATTTTGGATATTCCTATGATTTATATTACCATATATTTGTAATATGCGTTGTTGGATCTTCATTCCTATATTTTAATTAATATATAATGTTTTCAAAGCTATCGTTCATTTCCTATCACCATAACCATAGGATAATTCATTGAACACCAGCTCTATATTGATATTACATCAAATTACATCTTCATAACCCCAAATTTCATAAAAATGTAAGATCCTTTTATATTTATGTTTTTAAGCCAATAAGTAACCTATCTATTGTTTTATCATTTTTTTATAAAAAACCCAAAGTGTATCATTAAATACATATTAAATTCTCCATATAATTCCTGGAAGATTCACTGTTTTTTTTTAATATATACAAATTATATCTTCAATTGTTTTCATAGATCTCAAGGTAATTATTTGTTATGAAATATATTATTAATGTATTGAAAGTCCATTTCTTCAATTTCATTCTTCCATATTGGTATTCATTATCAACAACTATGATTGATCATCCTCTCTATCTAATTGATAGATATCTAATGTGAGATTTACCCTCTAAAAATAATATATAAGCGATTATATATTCTCTGTTGAGTTATCCCAATATTTTATGATAATTAGATTTTATGATCAAATCAATGTTATTGGTTGTTGTTTCATAAAGGAATTGATTTCTATTTTCTCCGTCATGAGTGAAGGTAGATTTTTCACACGGTTAATTTTATTTTTTATAGCCTAGGATAACTATGTAAGAATCACTATTATGATTTGAACTCCACCACCTATTTCATTGGTAATTTTTGTTTAACAACTTTTTCATTTTCACTCACATGGGTTGTTGGTGTGGTTTATATTTGATCCCATAGATTTCTAATACATAATACATTTTATCAACCAATAGACACTAAATCATGAATATATATTTGTTTTCTTCTCTGAATGTTTATTAAAAATTCATTTACAATTGGATCTCTTTGTTTAACATTTTTTTAAACGATTCTTATAGGACAAAATAGATTAATCCATATCAAACATTTATATAAATATGTACATTAATTATATTTCCTTTATAGTTATTTGTATATAGTTTTTATTTACTGAAGTAAATCCCATGGGAGTATTAAACTAGGTGTGAAACAGGGAATATTTGTCATGAACCAGTTAATGATCTAGTTAATACACAATATTACCTTTTTTGTTTTATTAGAACAAGGTAAATCTACTATTGATCCTCATTCAATTTTAGTTTTTAGAATATTATTTTATTACACAAAAACAATTCACTTTTATACATTATAAAATATTATGATGTTTACCTATACATAGACTTATCCTTATAGAATGCACAAATTTTTAGAAAAAATAATTAAAAAATTAAATAAAAATGGATTTTATAACAAATATAGTGAACCAAAATTATCTTACATTAAAATTACATCATTTTTATGATGGAAAACATACTATTGATACAATCCAGAATATAATGGTTTAACATATTGGCCAAATTAGGCTCATTCATCAATTGTAAATAATAAAACATAAAAAATTATTTAAATCCTTGTTTTTGTCATCCAAAAATATCTAATGTTATCCTTATTATATTTTATCACATTATTATATACATTAATGTAGGGGATGATCTAAAATCCTTGTAAGGAGATGAATATCAAGGATTGAATTAAGAAGATTAATCAATAGTACTTGGGTGTGCATTATCAACCTAATCTTATCATAATAATAGTGCCATAATCATAATCATGATTTAAATATTTGATAAATGAATTCAATGTGGTATATTGATGAATCATTATAACAATATTTCCAAATACCATACATTTTTTTGAATAAGGCCAAAATCATATCCATCCTTAACATTTGTGTATAATTTTTAATATCAAATTTTTAAATAAAAAACTACAATCTTGTCCATGAATAGTACACATTGTCTCATCAGATATGACACATTAGACATTGAAATAGAGTTATAGATAATATTGTCTGACCCTTCTAATTATAAAATTCCCATAATCATGCATCTCACTTAGAAAGAGGCCATATAAAAATATCTTTCATGATATAAAACCACAGAAAGGAATGGGTTTCATTAAGGGCTTTACATATCATACATAAAGGAATAGTAACAAGGGTTCACAGTTTAATAAATAACATCATAATTTTTTTATATAAGAAATTTTTTATTTTGAGAACAAACAAATCAATATGAGTTAATGAGGCGTTTACAAAACTAAACCCCTATTTAAATTTTTTAAACAGATTAAAATTATCCTAGAAAAGTTGAAAGCATGAATATCCCTAGAAACAAGATGAAAAAATTGTAAAGGTACAATTTACAAAAATATAGTAACACCCATAAAATTAATAATGTA
Source organism: Viscum album (assembly GCA_963277665.1). Taxonomy (NCBI): domain Eukaryota; kingdom Viridiplantae; phylum Streptophyta; class Magnoliopsida; order Santalales; family Viscaceae; genus Viscum; species Viscum album. The sequence goes on along the minus strand of OY728135.1, from coordinate 1,043,214,522 downwards.
AAATAATAGATAACCCAAGTTAAATGGAATTATGTTAAAAATTACCCATACATTAAATCCTGATTTGTGTCTTCATTTTTTAACCCACTGAAAAATAATAATCCTAATAATATGTATATTGAAACATATAACATAATTTAATTATATTAAATTTTGTAAATATTTATCAATTACATTAATTAAATTATATTTCTTAATTTACATTCTAATAGTGAAGCATTTGGAGAACATATTTTTATTAAAATATCTATTCATTCTTTGATTTAAGGATCAATCTTAAATTATATATATAAATTAGTATAATTAACTATATAATAATATAACTAAATTTATATATTATAAATAATTTATTATAGTCATCCATTTGGGTGGTGATTATAAAATAATTGAAAACATCCTAGTTGGCGGTTAACTAACTCGTAATGAGACATTGTCAAATGAAAATGTGTGAGACATATAATAAATATTTATCATATAAATAAATGTTTATTTCATTTTTGCATAATCAATATCATGATAACATACTATCTAATTTTTTTATTATGTTATTTTTTAGAAATTTAATGGATAATATGAAATTTGAAAAGAAAACCCAAAATTAAATGATGAAATGACAATACCTATTTCTTATAGTTGTTCTACTTATATAAACCTTATCCTCATGAAATATTGATGTTTCATTGCTCAATATATCCCAATGATTCTAAGGGGATTAAAATATATTATTTTTTAATATTATTTTCTTTAGTAAGTGATTGATGAGTGGATTTCCATTGGGGTAGTGGGTTATTTATACTTGTGGAGAGAGGAATTTAAATGATAAAGTATTTAATGGCACATTATATCCATTGTAAAATATTAAATAGTATTTTTTAAAAGTACAATTATATTTTACAATAATAACATGATCTGAGGATTTTTAATCACTCTATAATTATAGTATTCTAGTTTAATTAAATGAAAATGAAAAAAATGATAGAAAATGTATTTGAAAGTATACTTTATCATTTATGGTTTGTGAAAATTCATTCAAGGTTTTTAAAATACATTTATTGTTCATAAATGAAAAATTTATCATATTTATTTTAATTTTAACATAAATAACAAATTTAAAATTTATTAATTCATTATTTATCATCAATATTTCATAAAACTAGTGGAATTTGAAAAATAATATTTGTATTCTTAATGTAAAAAATGAATGTTTCTTAGAACAATTTAAAATATTCACCCTAAAAATTTGGATATGATGATTCTAAAAATGGAATTAATTTCAAAATAAAATAATTTTCAATCAATAAATATTATAATTATACTCTAATAATGATGATTTTATGAAAGAAATGAAAACAATATTTTTTAAAAAGTTTAAATAACTTCATTGAGTTTTTAAATTTTTATTTATTATATAATATAATAATATTTAAATATTCTTAAATTACCCATTACAAATATTATTTATGTTAGATTGAATTATGTTGATTTGAAATTTTGATTTTTACAGTTGTTTTACTATTTATAATGGTAATGTCCTTATTCTGAATACTTAGGTCACTATTTCAAATGTCACATTAATATTCCAACAGTATCAATACAACCTATGAATACCTATTAATTCATTCATAATTTAATCACAATTATTATTCCCAATGATGAATATTTCCCTTTTCTAATATTTTAATTGGTTAACAAATATTATGTTTATTCCCAATACTATTATTTATGGGGATGATAATTGTAGAATTTTATACTGATATAATTTATCCTATTCTTATTTTTCATGTCACTTTTTTTCCTTTTTCTAAATTTTTTATTTTAGTATGTTTAGTCTATGACTAATGCAACAATATCCATTAATAAAATAATTTTTTTTTGTTTCTATAAATGAAATATATGTATAATGTTATATAATATATCGAAAACATATTCAGGAAACCATTATAATTTGTGATGTCCATGTCATTATAGGTATATATAGTTATATTCATGAAAATTATTTTTGGTTATGTATTTAATAGATATAATTTAATCATTCAGGAAGACTAGTGAACGTGAAGAATGGATCAATACAAAGTAAGGGGTTTTGTCTCAATTTCTCTTAATTTATACAATAATTGTATTTATGAACCCAATGTCATTATTTGGTGTATATATTTATGGTTTTATATATCATATCTTTAATTATCTCTTGATTATTATATTTTAAGTACAACTGCAAGATACCTTATCCACGGGGTTTTGATAAAACTACTACTCTACCTATAATGGTTTTCATGGTATCAAATCTAATTATCTAATAACAATAAATTATGTTTAGAATATGTTTATGGAATGATTTATTCAATTCCTGTTGATATATTTTTTATTTCATGACATTTACTAGATAAATCAATTTTTTTTATTTATGTTGCTATTTATTTAGTTGTTTCCAAAGTAGTGTGGGATTATTGTAACTGAATTTTAATTGAGTAGGTTATAAAAATTCATTGAACGTAATTCATATATGTTTCATATATTCAACCTTTTAATTTTATTATTTTATATTCATTGATTTATTGCTGGGGATCTACTTTCCTAGAAAATATAACCATTGAAAAGTATGTATCACATCACGGAATATGTTTTATAGAAACCACCCACCTTCATTATTCAGATGGATTATGATAATACTTTTATAGTATTTTCTTTACCATGAATACATTAAACTATATGGTGTGAAGATCACATTTTCCATATCATAGATTGGATGATGTTTACCTAGAAATAATGTTATTCTATTAAGATGGGGAAACTCATTTTTTTCTGTACATTTTTATTACAATATAGATTTTTATTGTCAGTTGACTACGTAATGTTGGGCCAACCAACTTCTTTCACTGGACGGGTTATGATAATGTTATGACTTTTGTTGACATGAGGAAAATTATTTTTATTCCAAATGATTATTGAAATCTAATATAGATTACTTATTTATTTTATTCCTTTATTTATCATTATATGTATTTCAATGTTTTATTGAGTAAGATATTAATCAACGAATGGTAAAAAATGACTTCCTAATTCTTATTGGAATTTATTATACTTAAAAAATAGTTGTATGGGGATCAAAAGTATATTGAAACATGATTCATTTTCATATATAATTACACAAATCAGGTGCAGGTATTTGGTGTCTCCATTCCCCATTCAACAAGATATCTTGAATATAGTCTCAATGACAAGTAAAGTTTCATGGAATAAGGCCTTGATAGCAGGTTTTTGATTCCTAGAATTGTGAATTCCATACAAATGAGATATGTACTATTTATATAATGTTTTAATTTAATATCATAAATATATAATACTCTAAATTTAATTTTCATTATGGAATCTTCTTCTTTTCCTATTCATACCAAAATACATATGACATCATCATTTCATTATTTCATCAGTTTTATGTTTCCCTAATTGTGAGTTGGGGATCACCCATTCTTATGTTTCCACTTCCTTAGGTTATAATGAAAACTAATATGCATGACATGTTTATAAGGATTATATGTCTTGGATAATTATGGGATATGATAGAAACTTATTATGGATAGTTTTGTTTTGTATATAATTGAAAAAATGAATGATTCATCCAAATAACATGGACTATATAAGTAGTTATCGTTTCTTAGTTATCTATATCTCTAATCTAGAAAATATACTTCATATGTAAGAGTTTAAAAAATAATTATTTCTTATTAAATTATGTATGGTTATATCTAGGAAATTTAAAATGGTCTCAGGGAAAGTATTAAATGAATTTTTTATGAGCTCCAAATTGGAGAAAGTGGTTTTGGGGTGTCAAAAGTTTGTATGAAATGCGACTGTTTTTGGATCTTTGGAGTTTGGGATATTTTTTTTCAGATACTTTAATGATTATTAAATTTAATTTTATCATAATATCCAAGATATAGATAACACTTTATAATTGTAAATGATTTAATGTTAAAAAAAGTTCACATTTAATTTTGTGATTAGGATAATGAAACTTTAGTGAATTCCCTCAAAATAAGTCTAAGTTGTTGATAACTTAATGTTCTTCTAGAAATTTATAGATAATATTTTATCCATGAAACACATCCATACATTGATAGTGGAATTTAGATGCAACTGTGGAATCGATATACCTAGGGGTAATCACATCGAAAGGGTATGCAGAAAAATGACTCAATCGTCACACTAATGCATAATTAGTTGACCTATAACTACAATCCCTCAGAGACACTCTCTGGGGATATGATATGGTTAAAATCATTATCAATATGAACCATTATTAATTATTTAATAATTTGTTTACTAATTATGTTTGTATACTGAACAAAAATATTTCCACAAATAACTAGGGATTAAACAAGGGATTCATAGGTGATCTAAAAGTATCATATATTAAAAAAAAATTCATATAAGAAGAAATATTCAAATTTATGTTTTATATTAATAATTCGAATATTTTCATGACCATTTTTTTATTATTGGTTGAAACAGGATCACAAATATTAAGCTAAAAAGGAATATATCTTGAAACCACTATATCTTATATAATAATAAGGGGGAATAATAAAATTGTTGATAATCCTAGTATATTACTATTATTATAGAAAAGGTGAATTACATATTCTTAAATATATTATTAAGCTTTATATTTTAATTTAAATTATATTTTTAATCGATTAGATATTGTAATTAGATACTGATATTTTCTATTGCCATTTCTGGTATATTCTAAATATTATTGAGGATTATATGAAACAAGTACAGTTGTTTCATTAGTAGTATGAAATCAATGTTTTGAAACCATATATTTTATTTCATCAATCATCTTGAAATTTAATTTTATAAAAAAAATGTTTGGTGGGATAAATTTTAGAGGAATAAAATAGTGAAGTATGGATAACTCTCCAGTTTAATGTATACATGATATTGAGATAATAAAGCCTAGTTTTATTTTGATGATTTAATTTGTATATTAATTGGTATAAATTGGATTTATAATTGATTCCTGATATTTTTTAAAAACTTTTGCTCATTTTTTGAGTATGATATATAGTGATAACTATATAAAATAGAGGTCAATACAATTTCATGGTTAAAAATATTGTTAAATTTTTTACTAATCTGTAACCTCATTATGAAATAATGTATTGGATATGAAAGTTGATTTTGGGAAGAGTATGTTACTGAGTTTATATGATCACATTATATACATACTTTGTTATATGATTATACAAATTACTAATTTTGTTTGAGGAAGGATATTATTTATTTTTAGAGAATAAATTTCAATCATTATGGGGGTTTAAAGATTTTTGGAAAGTCCATTTTAATTTGGGATATTTATTTTTATTGAAAATTTTATCAAGTAGAAGAGAATCCAACTTAGATTCACCTTGGTTAAACAAACAATAATTTTTTTAAAACAAATATTGATATAGGTTGATTAAAGGAATTATAGGATAATAATATTATAAGGGTAAAAAATTAATGTCGAATCACTTTTATGTTATTTATTTTGATAATTTCCTCATAATAATAATTTTCCTTCAATCATGCCATCCCATTTGATTTTATTAATGCCTGGAAGTAAAATTAACCATTGTTGGGAGGTAAAATATAGAACACATGTGAATGGAAAATCCAATTCTATTCGATATAGTGTGGAAAATCATGTAATTATACCAACAAGAAATCAAAAAATGATTGAAAGTGCTAATGTAGTCAATGTCTTAAATAGACTAAAAAAGAGAAAGTTGGAGTCTCATGAAAGATAAAGTGAAAAAGTTTATTAGGCACATTATTTTATGGTAATGAGAGAAGTTAAAAACATCATTTCATTAATTGAAATAGATTTATGAATTATTCTACTGAATGTTCTAATCGGAGGGCCAATGAGTGAGATATTCTCAAAAAAACATTTGAAATGGAAAAATCCTATCAAACTACTATTAATGAATTGGATAATGAGTTTTAACTAAATATTTTATAGTATCATATATCATTAAAATCTTAACCAATAACTTGATATAGTGTTATAAATTAAAACTGTAGTGGTACAATTGTTATATAAGTCATTTTCCCTATTTTTTATGAAGTTATTCTTTATGTATCTAGATCTCCATCCAATAGTTGAATAGTATATAAAATAATGAATGGGGTATCATTATTTATAAAAAACTATAATTATTTTTTATAAAGACCAATCCCATTACATTTCCAAAATAAACCCTTGATTATCTAGCAGAGTTTTTCCAATTTTGACTTCCTTATAGAAATTACTCTAATTATATGAGTCAATTTGTGAGGCTTAAATTTATATATTGGGATGAAATATAAAAGATTTATGTTCTAATATATCATTACTTTTACGTTTGTAAATTTTTTAAATATCTTTCTTCACACACAACACAAAAATCAACTGAAACGACATTATATTTAGATAAAATATAAATATTTAAGAACTCTTATTTAATACTCTATGTTTCACTAGTTTTAAGAAATATGATATAACAATTTATGAATTATTATTATATACCTAAAATAATGTTTATTTTAATATTCAATTATTTTACCTAAAATGACTTATAAGATCAATTTTTGAGAAAATTATTTTTCTAATGAAAATGTCATTTATTTTATACATATTTCAATTTTATAAAAAATATGATTAATGAATAATTATGTTAGATCCTAATTATTTTTTAACAATAAATTAGTTAGAAGATTATATAAATTAATAATAAAAATAATTAACATTTAAAACTTTAATTTTCGATTCAAAACAATTTTCATTATATTTTACGATTTCATTCAAAAATCCTATTAATAAATTTTTTAATTTAAAAATAATTAAAATGAAAAATATTTTTAAATTACACATATGATGATTGATATGGTATGAATTTTTATTCATTTTTTGAAAAGTTTTTGTTATAGTCAAAAAAATATCTTATCATGGATGTTCAAATTAATATGACTTCAATAATTAAAAAAGAATGACCTATAAATTTATAAATTATTTTAAGTAAAAAAATAATAAATTTATGGATAAAATTATACATTATGAATTTATTTTGATGTTATGAAAATTATTAAGACATTTATTTTACTAATTAAATGCTGCATAAATATAAAAACTTTTTTTGTTCATTTCATTGAATCAAGGATTTTTCAAGGGTGATTATGCTTTTACTTAATTTTAAAGTCTTATATGTTTCATTGTTTTAATAATAAATAAATTTATATTACTAAAATGTTTATCCAATATAATTTTAACTTATATATATATATAACATAAATATAGAAATTCTCTACACATTGTTTTACACGATTAAGTGTATTTATTTTAATATTTCATTTTCACATATTTTGAAATATTATATGATAAACATATTATAAATTTTAATATTATAAGTATGCAATTTGGGAAAATTTAAATGTTGTTGTTTTTCATTTAAATTTATTAATAATGTTGAAAATTAATTATCATGGTAAAATTAAATTAGGGTCTAAGATAAACATTTAAAACAAAAGGCCTCAAAAACACAATGTTTACTCAAAATTAATTTTTTAGTGATTTTATATTTGAAATATATTCTTAGGTATTATATATTAATCAAGGTATTTTAAATGTAATTGTAATATCACTTTTCTAATTGGGTTTGAATAATGTTTTACTCAATCCTTATGGGGTTTTTTGTTATTAATTTTGATTATATTAGACAAAATACATTAATTTCACAATGTATTCTTTGAAAATTGTATTCTATGTCTATGGAAATATTTTCTATTTCAAAATATTTACTAGAAAAATCATGGCCAATTTTTCATGTAGAATTTGATTTTATTTTTTCCCTATAGTGTGTATTTTTTGGAACTCAATTTTCATTCATTGAGTTATGATTGTTCTGTGAACATATTTTATAAAAGTATTATATTCGTTGATTATAAAATATTTTATTCAATTATTTTATCTAGGGATATACATTTCTACCATAAAAGACCTCTAAAAAATATTCACATCTTCTAGGGATATGTTTTATTAAAATCGCACACCGTCTTTCTCTTGATGGATTATAATTTTTCTATTTCAATCATATCATATATATATTAACATTTCACAATATGGTCTGAAAATCATATTTTTCATAAATAATATTGGATTATGATCACCTAGATTTTATGATATTATATTTAAATAGTTACAAGAATTTATATACTATATATTATTATTCTAATATGGACTATTATGGAAACTTATACTATGTGATGTTTGAAAATACATCTTCTTTATATATTTGGTTTATGAATATTTGTAATATTTTATAGACATGTGGAAAATTATTGGTATTCATGATGATTAATTTCTACTAAAACGGTTGATTATGTATTTGATTTCCATATTTCCCATTATACGGATAACCAAGTTCTAGTGAGTAAGATATTCCTTAGTGAATGGTATACAAATATATTATTCAAAGTTATGGTGAATTAATTGTAAATAAACAAGTTATGGGTGGGAATGTGAATTAAATATCAACTCAGTATGGTAATAGGTCTTATGAGACAAAACTAGTTAGGGTATTTGGTGTACGCCCACTCAATTCTATGCAATATCTTGACTATGGTCGGGATAAAAAGTAATGTATCTTGGAATAAGTTCTTGACCATATTCTTTTATGAATGAATTTTTTCAATCCATTAGTATGAGATCCATTTTATTTATATCAATTTTTTATTTATTATCATGGACCTAGAATTCACACATTTCATGCTATTTATGGCTTCATTTGTTTACCTATTCCTAACCTAATATTTATTTCATGTGTATGCTATGTTTTATTTAGTTATATATTTCCCTTACAGAGAATGTGAGATCCCCTGTTATAATGTTCCAATTTTAATACGTTATAAAGTAAATTATTAATCATAACATGTTTATAAGCATATTACATGTGGTAGAATTTGTGGGTGATGTTGAATAATTATTGTTGATTAATTTGTTTCATTTATAATTGATAAAATATTAATTTTATAAAAAACATGGTATTTGCTTTTCATTATCTATTATGATTTCTCAAATTATATAAAACTAAAAATATTATACATATATAAGATTTAGAAATAATAATTATTGATTGTGTGATTAATTTTCATTATATATATGATCTTATAGTTAGTATATGAGAAATTTTGTAAAGAATTTATTATGAGTACTGAATATGGGAGTCTTCTTCATCGGTAAGATATAAATTAGAAAAAAATAACCTCATTATAATGTTTTATTTGGAATTGTTCTTATATTATACTACTTAAAAAATAGATCTAGGGTGATAATGCATGAAAACCCCCATCTAAGGTGAAGGTTCATGATGTGTACCATGTGCATGTTCTGTACACCCAACACGCCAAAATGGGCATATACATATACCCATCTCGATGTGTAATAACAAACTAAATGGAATTGATCAAAGGAATACGTGGTGTGTTAGCCACATGAGGTACCATTTCTTGTACTAGGTCTAATGTCATGATTTATATCCTAAGATGGAATATAATTATACATAACATATACCTCAGTTGGGGTGTTAGGGAATATACTGCTCCACACATTGGGATATATTATTTATGGACTTAAATGATAAGTATATGTATACAACACATCATATGGGATAATATTACATGTTATTATTTCTTAAATTAATTTTGTTATAATTAATAATGTTTTTAAGACTTTAACAAAAATCGATTATTGAATAGTGTCAAAATTGACATAAATTAGTTTTTAAAACAAATATTATATTATTAATTGAAATGGTATTCCTAAAATTCTAAGGTTCAGCCAAAGTACTTATATCATGATATTTTTATCATTAATGGACCACTTTGGGGTCTCTTGGATGTATATAGAATGTTTGTTAACAATATAATATAAAAATACAAAGTGACCTGGTAAACTTAAAACTAATTAACTAAGAGTTAAAACTAAAAGATAAGGTTCATATAATGACCAAAACCTGTCTAAAATCTTCTGGTTGAACGTATTTCTACCCATACCAACCTTATACTTTTAATAATACACTTTGGAGCCATTAGAAACCGAATATGAATTTATTATAAAATAATATTTTAAGTTTTTCCTAAAGTTCCCTCCTCCCCCTTATAAAAGGACACCACTTCTAACCAATTCTTCACATGTTAAAAGCATTTTGGATCAGCCCACCCCTGCCCAACTATTCTCTCAACATCCTTCACTTCAATGTAGAGGCCTTTGATTGATCATGAAGACAACATAAGGATCCCTTTTGATCAAATCAAAAAGAAGAACCCGAAGAAGAGATAAGGTTTTCACCACCCACTTTCAAGTTCCTTTCTTCATCAACTTATTATTTCATTGTTATTACCATTATAAAATAATAACTATAGTATATTATATATACTGTGATGTTACTAAAAATTTGGTACAACAATTTTCAGTATTCTATCCATCCTTTTAATGACATGTCTCCATACGTGCATACGTACGACCTACCATCTCCACGTCGTGGTGTAATTGTTATTCAATACACTATTATTTGTATGGGTATAATAATGATGTGTAATTCATGTAAATAAAAAATATAACATGATAATGATTCTGTATATATGATATACCATCCAATTATATATTATTTTAACATCAGAAATTGATATTGTCCTCATGCACACGTATGGATTACCGTCTCCACGAACGTGATGGGATTCATTCCCCATCGTATCCATTCAAGAATAAATTTTATTTGATGATTAAAAAAAGTTTAGAGACTTTATATCATTCTGGATGTGAATAATATACATCCCATCCATAACAAATATTTCTCACATAACAATTAATATAAAGAAAAATGAATCTGTTAACACCCGAAACGATGATAATACTAAGATATTATTAACAAATCAATATTAAAAGATCATATATGATATCATATTAATATTTATATGATTCTTGTAGCATTTAATAACAATTATTTCACCATTATTGAGGAGTTTAACCTACCCTCAACCAAGGAAATGTACAATGTAAGGGGTTTTCATCTCACTCCTTATTCCCGTGAGATTCATGCCATATTTCCACTATTACATTTTTTTGTAGAGTATGTTCTACCCATAATTGTATTATGTGTGAAATACACTTTAATTTATGTGTATTTAAATATTAATTTTATGATACATCTTTCATGGGTTTTATGTTTCGTTAGTTACCTTATTCGTAAGGGTTAATTCCTCAATCTCATTATTATCCGAGATTGTTTATGTGTAAGTATTTACTGGGACTTTTTTGTTATCCATGTACATTTTTCATAAAAATGATTTCAAAATGAATATTTTAAGGAATTTTGAAAGGTACTCTTTATCAAGTTCATAATTTTAAATGTTTTAAACATTTATCATTCTAAATCTTTTTAATTAATGTCAATATTTTCAAAATGATTTTATGGATTTATTTATATGGACATGAATGTTATGAAATGAAATTATTTTCAAAAGTTTCTAAGTGGTATTGGACTCTTTGATTCAAAAATAACTTTTAAATTAATTCCTTTATAAATTTGTGTCTTTTAAATGATTTCAAAAAATGATATACTTCTCTCAAATAGTTTGGATTTCATCTATGTCAATATCCTTTGATGGATTTTAAGCTTATTTGAAGTTGATTTATGATGATACAAAACATCCATATTGTATTGACATTTTTGTGATATGTTTGACTGTGGATGTGATATTTTTATACCATTCATGGTTTATAGAGAAAGTATTGACATTTTTTATGCTAGTTTTAATATGAATGTTTATGTTATGTTTAAACCTATTCATATGAGGAATGCATTGGACTTAATAAGTGACGGGTGGAGCTCGTTATAGCTCCTCGATGCATCGGTTGGTCTCATGAGACAAACTTGTGTCTTGGAACAGGGCCCTGAAAAAATCTTATTTGTAGTCTTGGCATGAGGCCTTGACTACGTGGTTATGATAGTCTGGCATTATGCATTCCATCATTATGAAAGTGGTTATTGATATTTCATGTGATTATTCAACTGGTAGAATATCCATGTGAATAAGTAAATGTAATTATTTCATTTTATCTTTGCCATATTATGATGAAGTTCAGGTTTAAAAGTCTTTCGTTTTAGTTATACATTGAATTAAATGTTTATGCTTACCTATGAAAGCTTCCGCTTATTGTTATCCTTACTGAGCATCTGAGCTCACCCCTTTCCATTTTTTATTTTTCCTAGGATGTGAAGAAATAATTTATGAATGAACTTTAGGGATAGTATGAGGGGATATGAAGAAAATATGTTGTTGTAGTTTTTTTTTAATTTATGGTGTAATGTAACATTTATGAATATATCTAGTATTTCCAAGACTACTAAACTAATCAGTCTTTTGAGACTTAATCTTTTGTGATCATTCCAATGTTAAGTAATAATGCACCGACTCTAGGTAACTAGGGTTGGGGTATTATAGGGGATATTATAACATTAGAAAAGAAGAAATAATACCTTTATAATTATTATTTATCACTTAACAAGATAATTCTCACAATTATGGTGAGGAATTATCATTTAGAAAGGAAACTCATAGGATCCCCTTTTAATTTGATTGTCCTACAAGAGGAATATCAATCTAAAATAAAAATAGCACATATATTAGGGGCAATATAGAACCCTATAAATGGGAAATCCTGATAGCATTTCAAAACTAGATCCACCTGATGTCTACATAGATCATGGAATAGCATTTCTAGAAGTAGAGCCTATTGACTATTTTTAAGGATAATTTAATGGAGTAGTATTATATGGTTAATTCCCCAGATCCAATTATATATTCTGAGTAAGATATATCAGATGATATTTTCCCTATCGACGATTCATAGGTGGATACTAAAAGAATGATTGAGATGATTCTTCGAGATGGCCTTAATGTAGAGAAATCATATTTAATCAATAAAAAGGATCATAGATTTTCATGGATATATAATGAATGAAAAATGTGTTTTTAAATGTATATTCGGACATGGGATGATATGACCTATAACATTAAGGATCTGATCAATGATTATTTTAACAAAAATATAACCTCAATGGAATAGAGATTATATTAGTCTAATGATTTCAACACTATAAAATATTTTGGGAATGGTTTTGGGATTTCATGTGTAGTTTAATATTCATTCTTAACTAGAAATTTTTTAGGGTTCCCACATGTCACATAATAGTTTATTTTTAATAAAAAAATTCAATTTTTAGTCTATATAAGATTATAGAGTACAAATTAATGGTTTTCATCTAATTTAAATCATCATTATTTCCTTTTGAACAATAAGGGTTCTCCCTTCCACTAATCAATGATATTTTGGTTTTTATTTTTATCTACATAATTTTAATTTTTTTATATTTCAGGAATAATTAATGATACAAGATTAAATTAATCTTTATGTTATATTGGATAGAATATATATCCAATCATATATCAATTTTTTGGTTAAAGTTTTTTTATTATATATGAAGCATTAAAATTACTACTTTAAATATTAAAAACACAATCTTCCACCTATTAAATTTCCTTTAGACTAAATGTTTTAATATGATCTATATTTTATTTCTAAACTATAACATATTTCCATTAATGATGATAAAAAATTGTCACTATCTATAATACATAAGGTGTTTCCAAAGGATACTCAATGGTTCAAGAACTATTCATTTATGATGTAAATAATTGATAATGGAAAACACCCATGTATAAATTTATTATAATCATTGTTCATAACATATATAAAATATTCACACATGGTTACACAATCATTAATGAATTAGATGAAAATATAGAGCCCCACTAATATTTTTACTTATGAGTTTGATATACTATACATGTATACATTTATTATAGATTAAATAAAAATTTGTCGTATTTTATTTACACTTTTGAAACATTCAAAGGTTACACATGAAACTTATACTAGACATGTATGGTAAGGATTTTATAAATTTAAACATGTATTCTAAAAAAATCAACTACAGAAATATTTACTCAATTTAGTAAAATAATAAATAGAGGAAGATCTCTTAGTGATGTAATATCATTATAATATATTTTTAAGAATATACTTTCAGAAATTTAATGATTATGTTCATGAAATATACCAATAATCTAAAAAGCTAACGATATCAAAAACATACCCATAGAAGAACTCATTTTTTATTTCTTGACCTATGATATTATAATTAAATATAATGACAAAAAGAAAGTAAAATAATATCATGAAATAATTACCACGTCCTTTATGGAAATTAATGAAATTTCATTTGAGAGTGATTGTGAAATTGTAATCACTATGAATAATATGAATTAATTTTATAGAAATAATTAATTAATTAATTGATCCAAAAAGGTAAAAAAATGAGTAAAGAGTAGTATCTATGAATTTAAAATGGATCATATAAAACTGGATTTTATGAGTGTTAGTAAAAAATAAATTGAATTATGGATGGAAATAAAACCTTTAAAATTTAAAATTTCCGTTCCAGAAAATATTCCATTTCTCTAACTGATTCAAGAGAAGATAAAACTAAATATATAACATAAAAAATAATATAATTTATGAGATTAATCCTTCAATTTCTTATAGTAATTAATCTTATTTAAATTATAAAGGTCTTAAAATTCCTACAAAATCAACATGGTGATGAATTTTTTGATCTTAATATAATATTTTATGACTTAAAAATAAATATGCTCAATTTCATATGAGAAAAATATAGAACAAAAAATGTTCAATTTAGTAATGAGTAAGATCAAATCACTATATAAATGGATTAATTTACCACTAAATTAAAATGTCTATTTAATGTACACTAAAATGATATTCTAGGATCTCTATATAAATTCACCAATAGAAAATAATATTTGTATAACATTTAGGGTTCATAAGACCTCATAAACTATTTAGATTGATTGAATTAATCTATATATTTCCTGAAAATTAATAACATTTATAGGAATAACCTATATGTATAAACTTTTTAAATATTGTCACAAAAAAACCTTATTTTTCAATGTAAATATTAAAATAATCAATTTGGTATACTGATTAGGTTTCCTTTTTTCTTCAAACCATTCCTTTAGATACTCTTATATAAAACAAATTTGGGGTTTAAAATCTATTTTATATAACAGTAATGCAACCGAATTCTTTGGGGTTCTTAAATACTTTTTATATTAATTCATATTTAGGAAAAAAAATTCAGATAAAATATTAAGGATGTACATAGACTATGGATAATAAATTAAGAATTAATATATGAGGAAAAAACGTTGAGTTCAACTAATCTGAAAATCATGTTGGATTATATGTTATATTTAATGATAATTAAAGGTGTAAAATCATTAGTATAAGCACTATCTGATTTTTAAATACTACTATAATTAATTATTTTTTAATTTTTTATGGATTAAACTCTCTTTTTATTAGTATTACTCAATATTTTGATAATTTTTTTAGGTTTCATTATATATAGAAGTATCAAATGTTTTTTATTCTAATGGAATAATTTTATATTGAATATATCAATTTCAATATGTCGATGTTATTTATTTAAAATCTATAACTAATAAAACATGTAATTATTTAGTTAAAAAATATTTTTCTTATTGTCTATGGTAAAGAATCTATGGTCATTAGTGTTTACATACTATTCATACTCGATTGGAATCTAATAGTATTATATTTACAAAAATAAAATTTTCAAAAATAGTAACTTATGAACAATTATTTCAAATCTAAAAATGAAGTATCCACTTCAATAGACCATGATCTAGTACACCTTAATTTATGTTTTCAATCCTTAGTTTCTATTATTATATTTAAATCTCACCTTATTTTAATTAGTGATTATTATACTATATTTTCTAAACAATTAAGGTTTCTGAAAAAAAAACTAATTTATATAAAAGAAAAAAATAAAAAAGTCTATAAGTTCATATCTATTTTTAGTGACCATAAAGAAGGATTTTATGAATTAAATATTACTAATAATTTTAATTCATAGTGTTACAATAACTCAATTTAAACTCCTATAACACCCCAAAAAATATGATTCTAAAAAAATAGAATACAAATATATAATATATTAAAAACCTATATTGAAAAAAATCCAACCCCCTCAATATTTATGGTCCAATAAGATAAATAAAATTATTCATTCCTGAAATGGTGTTCTTGTAATTACCTTAATTAAAACGACCCTATATAAACTTTGTAATGGTAATTACCCTGAGGATGATTATTTTAATGTTTTTGGATATTAATAATTTTTTATTTACACCAATTAAATGATTAGATAATATTAACATATGTTGGGTTAAGGTTTTTTTCATGGGTGACCAAAATAAAGTAAATAATATGGAATTTTTTAATTAAAATAAAAAACCCATATAATGATGAATTCACTTAAAATTTAATGAGAATTTTCTTAAAAGAATTACAAAATATATTATATTGATAAATACCTTTAAAAGTCATCCATTAATGTCATATTTCTTTCATGAAATGTTCACGTTGGGGGAAATCCACCTTCAGTATATTTCCAATGGAATGGGGGAAATATAAATATAATCCCTTAATAATGTTATCATCAATTTAAAAATAAATTATTTATATTAGTAAGTTGGTATTAAATAATGTTAAACATAGAGACGTTGTATCACACTTAGATCCCCTAAATATTGATGATTCAATTAAGGATGCAAATTAGGATCATGTTCTAAAATAAAATAAAAACCAATTCAATAGTGAATAATTTTTTGAAATTTAATGAAATACTTCATGATCATCCCATTATTTCAGGAATTAAAATTTTTGGAATAAACAATTGGAGAAATAAAATATATATATAATAAAGATATACCTATAAACAAATTCCATAATTTAAAACATATTGATTTTGGTGATATAATTTGACTCAATTAAAAACTTAAATCATTTAGAATATTGTATTTATATTACTATCATTTAAATATTATAATTTCCATATTATTGTTAAGAGTTATTTCTTTGATTTTTTTATTCCAAAAAATGAATTCATTGGTCACATAATGGGTTTTATGATTAAAAATTTTTAGAGCATATATTAAGGATAACCAATGATGCTAATAAATTGAAATAAATACCCCCATGGTTCATATATGATTTTATACTAATGTATATTAGATAATAAAAATAAAATTGGAAAAATAGATTTTACATTGGGGTTAAATAAGTTTTTATATTATTTATTAATTTTTCAAAATTATATTAAAATGTTATATTTTTTCCAAAAAGAATTAATGAATTTTTTAATCTGAATGGAATTTGAATTGATCTTTCTGGGGGAGTTAAATAATATCATGTGTTTTCACATTAATTATTGTAATAATAAATTTTTTCTAAATCCATGTAAACTCATGAATATATTACTAACATATTTCTCTATGGATCTTGTCAATGAAATTATATTCCTAAGAGTACATATTATAGTTTAACCATCGATGAATCTAGATAAAATTTGGACCATAAGAATTGTAGAGGTGTGATTGGTAGTCTTATTTATGTTGTTATGAGCTGATCAAGAATTAATTTAATTGTTTTTTAATTAGGAATGTATTCAATACAACACTATAAAATGTCATCCAAAATCTATAAGACATTTCAAATATCATAATGTAATAAAAATCTCTAGTTTTCTATATATAAAATGTATTAATTTATATTAATTATAGGTCATTGTAATTGTTGGAATATTAATTTTTCAACAATTCTAGTTTTTGTGATTATATAATTGATATTTAAATTGGATTTTGAAGTATAAAACACCTATAAAGTCCATTTTTAGATATTTTTAGAGGTTTCAAGAGATTATTTTGTGTGAATTAAATATTATGTGGTAAAATATTTCTTTTATCATAGTTTCTACTGAGCAGCTAGTAGTGTTATTAGTGAGGATCTAAGTACACAAATTCCATTAGGTAACCAATGGAACACTATAAGATAACTTGTGGACCAACAGTTTTCGAGTGCTAGCTATTAATTACTTGATATGAACCAAAATTCATTCTATAATGGATAGGAATAGATTTAATTCCATAATTCCCAGGCCAATATATTTAAGACTGAGAATGATACATAAATTACTATTTGGTTTATTACCCCCTCCCACCATATATTATCCCCCCTTTGATTCACATGAATGAGTAAGTATGATTTAGTGTTTCATTGTTGATTAAATTAATTCCTTAGTTTTTTCCATTTTTCATTCCTTCTCCCACGTATTATTTTGAATTTGGGATTCCTTATCTAGGGATTTATAACATATCTCACCTAGATACAATGAAACCCAACTGGAATAATGTCTATTTCGGGTGTGATGGATATAGGATATTGAGATTTCATGGGAGCATCTGAATTAATGGCATGTTTGAAAGTGAGTTCTGATTGTGATTTTATCAGTTTTGTATAAAATTGATATCAGATTTATTATCAAATCTAAAAAAATTGACATTTTAGAGTTAAAAACACACATAAAGGTCATTTATCTCCCCATTTATTGTGGTTTTGGAGTTTTTAGGGTGATTGTTGGGTTTCATTGGTTTAGTTTAATTGAATTATTTGTGGTTAAAATGAATTAAATAATGATGATTATTGATAATTAACATATAAGGATTATGTCCTGAGTCATGATATTTTGGACTAGGTAAGGATAGGTTGATGCTTGGTTGATGATTGGTGATCATTGATGATGGTTAAAAATATATTATTATAGGTGATCACTTACAAATTAAGAATAAATTGTTTTTGTAATGATATGAAAATGAATGTGTTTAGGAGACAACTACTTGGATCATCACTATAAAAAAACTAAATTTCGGTTAAGCAAGAATATTATAATTATAAATGGAGTTCCACTTTAGTGTGGATGACTTTTGGAATTCCTGATGAATATGTATCCATGGGGATTATGTACTTGTGTTATAAATAAACCACAAATGAGCCTTTAGGATTGTGATACATTATCAATAGTATTGAATTATATGTTTTTCCTTTATAATTTTTAGATACATAACCTAATTTATACATCATATTCTTTATTTAGGAGGATATTAGGGATTATTTATAGGGTCTTGTAGTTTAATATGATTCTATTTGATAGATATGATCATTGAGTTACTAAGATAATAGAGTTTTATGTTTAGGTTCAGCATTATGATAATATTGTAGTTATGAAAAGTAATTATTGAGTTAATGTATGATATGTATTTTTTTATATAGTTATGTAAACTAACTAGGGGTGGGTTTTGGGGTTGGTTTACTGATGAGTTTAGTATCGTGTGTCAGAATATTTTCTAATCTTGAGCATAGATCAGGGAATTGTAACCAAAATGGCCATGAATGTGCAAAGTTATATATTTTGACTGATATTTTTTTGTCCTCTTGATATAGGATTATGTATAGTATATGGAATTCATAATTACCTTTAGGGTGATAATATTGGTTTGTGTTTAATTGGTATGTACTTAATTTATATTTATGTATGTTAGTGAGATAGATTCTATTATAAATGGTTGGATGGGTGATCAAATAAATTATTATGCATCATAAATTAGTGTATGGAATGGTAGGGTTAACCTCTATCTTTTAGAGAGAGATATTTTATATTATTTTTAATGTGGGTTATGTTGGGGTAACTATAAAAAATATGGTTGTCATGCATGTTATGGGTTGTAGTGGATATGTGAGATACTAGAAGAATGTTAGGGACTAAGGTTTTTATGCCACATTTTTTTATTTTGTATTCCAAACTATGATATTATGTTTTGATGATGTATAAAAATTTCAATCTTATGATAGAAGATAAAATCCTTAATATATAATGGTGTAAATTGAGGTAGTTTTATGATCTATTTCATGTTGTATATCTTTATATACCAATAAAATTTTCCCTTTTTACATTGATATATCATAGTTTGTATCTTGGATTAGATAATTTTATTATCTTGACTTCTTATTAATTCATGTATTAAATAGAATCATTTTTCATATAAACACCAAACTATTTCATATATTGGATAAAATAGGACTCTCTTACAGTTCATGGTTTTGACACAGTAGATATGATACAAAAAATCCATTATAGTTCATGTAATTTTTTTTGATTGACCATATGATGAGACTAATAGATATTATATGATATGTATATATAAAACTTCAACAGATTATCATCTCTTGAAAAATAATAGATGGTAGGGTTTCGTGGTATATTTCTTATCATATGATGGTCTGAATATATTTATTAAATGTTAAAAATAAAAATAATATATAATTTCTCATACATACTCTGATATGTTTTAGTATATATTTGGATATATATCAATGGTTATCTACTGTGTTTTATGATCAAAACCACTAAAAAATTATTGTATATCAATATATAATATATGATATGATAGTTAAATCATAGTAACTATTCATATTTTTGATGGAGTACTTGATAGGGGTTAATAGAAGAAACTAATGTAGAATATAAGAAGTTTTTTTGCGTCATTATAGATTTTTTATTTTGTGTATATTTTTTATTTGAATAGCTCAATGGGGAATCATTTATATGTATCTTATGATTGATCTGTAAAGTATAATTTTTTTATAGTATTGTCATGTGTTTATTTATTTATTGTATTTTTTCAATTTAATTTCATATTCATACTCTGATATTAAATTTTGTGTAAAACATTACCCTTTGTTTACTTTATATTTTATGTTTGGATTTTGAGACTATAACCTCAAAATTTTTATTTTGGACTCTCAATAATAGTTTTCAGTATCTATTATATTGAAATTACATCTGACGTCATATAACATTTATTAGAATGGTTACAATTCTAGTTAGTTGATTTTAGGAACTAAAAAATGGTATCATAGCATTGTTTCATTGTATTGTGTATATGGGATATAGTGTCTAGGGATCTGACATGAAAGAACAAGGCTTATATATTGAACATGTTCCCAAGGAACAAATATTTAGTGAATTTCCAATTTACTATGGTAGTGGTATTATGTTATTGATGTTCATTTTTATTTTTTAGTTATTATTAAATTTGGGTTTCATGGTTATTGATATAATTGTTTACGAGTAAACTAAAGTGGTAAGAGGTTGTGTGGTAATGTTTCATTTTTAAAAAATGGGTATATTGGATAAGTTTATGATTATTTATGAGTGTGACATGATTTCTAAAAAATGAAAATGGAATTGGAAAATATTTTAGAAGGGGTTTTGGTAAATTAGAACATCATTAATTCATTATTTTCTATTTTTTAACATATCAAATTTTTGTAAGGTCACTTAACTTTTATTATGGCGATGATTCATCATGTTTTATTAATTTATTATGATAAATTTTTCACTCTGTTCATGGGGTATGATTATATTCCTACGTTATTGTATTTGGGAGTTATATGACCAGTGTAAGGTATAAGATAGGAAACAGATGCATCAAAATCGTATATACCCTACAGAGAGTAGGGAAAGGTATGTGGGATTCACTGGTTGTTTGAAAATACTATAGTGGATTATGGGAGGATGTTAGGTTCTTTTAGTTTACTTTTTTGTCAAGAACTGTGACTAATGATGTGTTTAGGTGTGGATCGATTGGATTACAAAAATAGTTGTGTCTACAAGTGATCTTGGTGTATTTTAGATACTATTATTTTTATCATTTGGGAT
Source organism: Viscum album (assembly GCA_963277665.1). NCBI lineage: Eukaryota > Viridiplantae > Streptophyta > Magnoliopsida > Santalales > Viscaceae > Viscum > Viscum album. The sequence goes on along the minus strand of OY728135.1, from coordinate 1,043,192,707 downwards.
TTAGTGGTTGGATAACATTGAGTATATTCTGATATGGTAGATTTTTGGGGGTTATTTTGTTAGTTGGATAGTTTATTATCACTCACCATCAAGAAAAGTTCATAAAGGGATATATAATATGTGGGGTACACATGATGATTCAATGTAGTATTTTTGAAGTATGATCATATGCATCAAAATATTGGATGACACACATTGTGATTTTGATCATGTGATTTGTTTCAACAAGTGTAATTTTATGAGTTATTTGGATATTAAAGCGCAAGTAACTTATTTAGGGAAATTTGTTTGACATGAAATGGATGTATGGTCAGTTAATTAAGCATATAATCTTTGAATCATTGATATGAAACACATCACAGATGATTTGGGTGGTATAGTATGTGTTATGATAATGATTTATTATAATTTGGATTAGGTGGTGGTCTATGAGGAATAGAATAATTTAATTAAATGTACATAAGGCCTTTTCATTCCTATAGTATGAGAGATGGAGGAAAATGGTGTAATTAAAGGTAAATTTGCGGTTGTTAATATCTATTATTATTGGTTAGATTTGAGGAACTTTTAGGGATATATTTTCTAGAAATTTATTTTTGTTGGTCCTTTGAAGAGGAATGGATTTTTGGGAACCTATGTGGTTGAGATTCGACGGTGTTTGGGACTCTTAAGTTCATTGATAGGTTCATGAAATGTTGAGGGAATCCAGAGTGAATCAATAAATTATTTAACTTATTGATTTGATTGAGGTATATTGAACTATTATAGACTAATTTAATTGGTATCATAGATCATATAAGGGTAAATTGGGTTGTTTTCCCAGATTTGAATAAATTTTATATTTATAATATTATAATGATTCTCATTAAACTACATGAGTTGCATAGTAATAATTATTTTGGGACTAATTATACCACGAAAAGATTCATATTTTTAATGTAGTGTTATTGGAACCTATATTTATGGGTGATAAGTATTTGGAAATTTTGGATAGAGGTATATTAGAACAATGTGATGTTTTTTAAATTAAATAGAGATGTCAGGTGGGTCAATGATGTTGAATAAGAATGACCTGTAATAAATGGTGATCATGTATGGAATATAAGTAATCGCAATTAATCATGGGGATACATTATTGGTGAAATCATGTGTTGGGGAGTACACCATTAAATATAGATAATATAGCCTTCATTTCTAAAAGTTCCATATTGAATGTGCAGTGTGATGGGGCATATCATCCAAATAAGGGTATGGTTATGGGTTTTTTATTTCTATGGTGTAAGTGGGTGAATGTTTTCTATTAAATAAGTTTGGTCACTTATTGGTCATTGGATTGATATGTCAAACTAGTGGTAATTAGGAAATTGGGAATTTCAGTAAATTGATGAACAATAGAAGGAAATTAAGAACCAAAATGGTGGAGATCACTAGATGTAGATTTTGTATACTATATTTGGGAGTAACTGCCTTCATTGAATATTATATATTGACTTTCCACCCATATGTTGTTATAGTTATTGAATATATATATTAATTTTTGTGATATACCTAACATATTAGTATTGTGGGATTGTTATTATGGTTGGTGTTTGAATTTTATAAGACAAATCTAGAATGGAGAATACAATATTTCAAATTAATCTAATCTATTTATAAAAATAAAAGATACCATTAATTGTCTTAGTGTAGAATATGATAACATATCACACTCAAAATGTCATTTTAAGGTAAAAATTATATATTTATTTTTTTACTAACATTGAATTTCATTTTTCTTGTTTTTTATTTTGAAATTTTTCTAAAAAGGGTGATAATGTTATTGTTCCATGGTTACTGAGTGGATAGGACATACCATGTTGTGTCTATAAAAACCAGAAGTTTTCTATCAGTGGTGATTTGAATGTTTGGGAACTATTTGAAAAACTATATAGTAAAACTCTTCAACATTCTCATTTATATCAATTTCCACCCACATGGTTGTTATATAGATTGGACACATGTGTTACAAAATCATTTATCCTACCCAAAATTTTAAAATATGATATTTTAAAAATATCCCTCTAGGAAATAGGTATCCTAACCCCAAATATTTTCTTTATTGGTATCCATATATCCTCCTCATGATAGAGGCATCTTACCCCCCCTCTCCTAGAGCATTATTTTTTGTGCAAATTATTCCTGATTCATCAAGGATACCACCCAATAAATGATTCAATTATTTTAATTTAGCCACAAACTCTTATTTCCCCTTACTTACCATTCTACCATTGGTCCATGGATGCATTGGAATTATGTTTTCCAAATTTATTTAAGTATGTTGCAACGTTTTGGGATTTTTTCCTTTAAATTGTCACTCCCACTCTTTATTGGTGGATTTTACTCAAGTATAAATGTTACAACAAATTGAGGTACGTGGTTGTCACTGCACTGACCCTCTAAAGATACCAAAATTAGGGTTAGAGATATATACCCTCAATTCCCACCACCAGAAATCCCAGAGTTCAAGACCTACATTAAGGGTATAAAAATCACATGTATGGGAGGCTTTCCATCTATAATAATTTAGGATTTAAAGATAAGATAAATCATCCACAATAAACACATTTACCTAATATTAAATATAACCAAACCATCCCAAAATGAATTTATAAGAACAAATTATTCATAAAAAATATCCTATGTAAAGACCAAAGGAAACAATGTTAGAGTAATGGCATGAAAACATTCCAAAGGTTTAATCTAGTAATGTCTATAATGGTACCAACACTTTTCCTGAATGCTTGAAAACAATTTTATATACATAGGGTGAGCATAAAATAATACATAGTAGGAAAAAAATCCTCTCATGAACATGTGGAATGACAATACTAATACACCCATGAGAAAAACAGTAGAACCAAATAGTATCCATATAGGTATACTAACAAAAACCAGATCCTTTCCAAGGCTCATTCTCCAAAAAACACATCCATTTATACTAATATAATATAAAGACTATTGATGAAGGGTACCGTACACAACTTTCCGCTTGATATTATTTTCTAAACACCAATGTATTACATCCGGGTGCTCCCACCTATTATGAAAGACATTAAAACACTTCACGTCAAATCCCATCAACAAAACCGAGGGCCATCACATCAAATCACGTATAATTCCTAGCATATATGGGTATTCTGATTGTGAGGGAAATCAACCATGTGACATTATCCTACCACACATGACCCCCACTATAATCCATACCACCGCAAATTTCACGATCACAACTAGTCAATCAAATCTAATCACATAACTACACGATAGTGACACTTTTTTACTTCGGGCCATCACATCCCAAGAATGTCATTGTCTTCTACTAGAAGAGAGATTAGGTATTGGATGATATCTAGCCACACATAATTTCATCAAATTGTTGGTAAAAGCATCCCCATGTGACTATACGAGTATCATCACATAGTACTCGATGAGGGTTGTGTGCATATAGGAATAAAAATAATATACATGTTACATTCATATAACATTACAACATTAAAGCATCATCCTAAGGATTAAAAATAGTATAAAACATACCAAATGAATCTCAACTTATGCTGTGAAAAAAGATCAACCTTCCACAAGCAAAGCACAAGAAACACATCATATTTCATTTTTTTGTTTTAAATAATCCATTTCTCAAAATTTTCCATTACCAACCAATTTCACTAGTACATAAACCGTTAATTTGTGTATTAAAAAACTGTTAGCATCCCATTTCCTATAATTATCATGCATTTAATTCCACTACTGCCGAAGAAACTAGCCTAGCCAACCACCATCACACCCCACTACACAACTACATAGCCACTACCATCGTAGCCCCACTGCACAACCACACCACCACTACCATTGCAACCCCACTTCATATCACATCCACTACCCCGACACCCTTAACAACATAGTTACCACCCATTACCCACATTTTTGTATCTAATCCACAACACACAACACCATAAAAAACCTATTACATCAGGGAAATAGAATTTTCTAGATTGGTAATAATGGATTTGATTTAATTATAATAGTTTAATTATTAGCAATATCACACGATCCATATGAAACTGGGGTATCCAATTCATTAGTTAATTTTACTTGATTAGAAAACTATGGTTTACATGTTTTAAAAAATCACACAACATGCATTCCAAATTTCACATCATAACTTCTCATGAAAGTCACCTAAAAATAATGATTTTATAGCTGACAATAAGCACATACAATTGAAAAAAATAAAAATAACAACAAAAGGATCTATAAGATCATGATCTACATTCACCTTCCCATTTTTATTTATTTTAAAACAATTCATTTAATTTTATAAATCCTTATGATATCTTCTTCACAATATATGAAAATAATAATCACATATTGTGTGATTCAAATAAAGATAAATATATTAATTCTTACATAAAATAAAAATATTTTCCAAAACATGCTATACCCAAATATGGGATGTGCTTATAAGACAAAACATCTTCTGGGAGGATTGATACAACTATAGTAATAGGTATCATATACTTTAATGATAGAAGGATTTGGAACTAAAATAATAATGATAAAGTGATATCGAAAGAATGAAGGATAATTATCCACTTTTTAAATATTATAGACAACACCAGTGGGATTTGATACATTTTAGATTAATCTTAAAGGAATATATCCTAATGATCATGTGTTTTAAAAAATTATACGGACTCTTAAAATTTTTAAATTGAATATATGATTAATCCCATTTTAAATGAATTTTAAAATCCATTAATTAATGTATTAAACAAAATTTTCATCATCAAGGATATTAAAAATAGAAAATCTATTAATTTTTTTAAAAACATGAAACACTATTAACTACCACCACCAGGGTGACCAATCATGAAAAATGACCTACTGCCAAAAATAACCTACAACCAGAATTTCCCAATACTAGAAATAACCACATACTATAATGACCTACCATAATAATAACCTACCTCCAGAAATGAAATACCCCCAGAAATGACCTACCCCAAACTGAACTACCATAATAAATGAACTACTGGAAGAATGACCTACCACTAGAAATGACCTACCACCAGAATGACCCACTACCATAATAACTTACCACCAAAAATGATATATATCTAGAATCAATTCCTTTAATAAATGACCTATCACTATAATGAGATATCGCTAGAAATGAACTACTTCCAGTATTGATTTATCGCCACATTGACCTACCACCAGTATAACCCACCACTAGAAAATGAAATGCCACAATAATTTTCCTACATCCTATAAAATTCAACTTTTTCATCCAAAACACCTAAAAACCAACCCCTTTGTTCTCCCAACACCACTGGACTTTAATCGAATATCTCAAGGATCGGATTTCCCACTAAGTAATAGTACAGAAGGTCTGGTTTGTTAAATCATATATCTGTCAATTTATTTTTTCACTTATAACATCCAAACCAAGACAAATGGAATGAGATAAATTGTTTCAAAAACAATATCTTGAGATACCTTTAGAGGATTTCAATACAACATAAATTCTTCCTCTAAAAGAATCTTTTAACCCAAATTCTACTAGTAGCAGAACAAAATCATACTACCAAGAATATATGTTTCCTAGAATTTCATCTTCTATATCCAAATACAATCCACTTTGGGTGGTATAAACTAACCACTTTGGGATTAATCACATCATATTATAATTCTTTGCAATTATGAGTCCGGGATTACCTTTTCACATATCAGTATTCTATCACACCTCACAGAGTACACGATATATCGAGGAAAAAACATATATCATAAAATTATAAGGTTCAAATAGAACACTACAAAGACAAATAGAGAAATGGAGAATCAAAATATCTTTAGATACTAGGCATGCATCGAAATTTCAAATTCACAAGTACTCTCCTTCAGGAAGCTATGACTTCATTGTACAGGAAACAAGGTTAGGGTCCTTCCCCACAACCCCTTCTCTCGGTGATCTTGGATCTCCACTAGCCTCTCCAAAAATTTTGCATCATACTTGATATCGAACTCTACCTAGTCACAAAAATGGTATTAGTCATGAATATAAATGAAGAGATTAGATTTATGGAAGACCTCATGGATGTGGTCTAGTTAAGGTGGATGTTCAAACCAGTAAGGAACCACACCAATGCTTCCCAATTCCTCGAAGGTCCCATCAAAATGGGGTTACATATTACTTCATTGGATGATCCTACACTCCCCATGTAGATGGGAAGCCTTCAAGAATGCATGGTCCCAATCGTCAAACTCCAATGACCTCTTATTTTGATCAGCATAAGGGTTTTTCTACTCTTCTGTGGCCTTTAGCCTCTTTTGATCCCACCAAACCTTATGTATAATGCCCTACAACACATAGGGTCCACAAACTATTGAATTACCAGCCTTTTCCCATTAAAATAGAGAATGTCAGGGCTGTCAATAAAAATCCCCAGTAGGGCCATTCTATAGAATAAGTGATAGCTATTATTATAAGATAACAAAACAAATGGTAGGTTCCGTTACCACAATTTTTTGAAGTCCAAGATGAATTCCTATAACATACTATCCACTTTCTTGAGAGTTCATTCTATCTATACAATTTTCTGAGGTTGGAATGGGCATCCAAGGCGTAATTGAGTGAAAAACAGATGTTGTAACCCCCTCTAAAATTGAAAGTTCAAATGTGTCTTTTAATATAAACTAATAATCCTCAGGACATCATGCAGCCACACCACATCATCTACATACCTTTTTTCCAAACCATCCACATTTCAATACTCATTGAACGCTAGAAAGTGATCCAATTTCATCAACAAATTTAATATTTCCAAGATAAAATCACACCCTCCTTATTCTTATGGTAACCCTAGGAAGATATACATTAATATGTCATCCAATTTTTACTCGGGAACATCCAATAGCTTCAACAGAACGTCAGGAAAATTATGTTCATATTTTTCTTACAGGAAAACCAAACATCAAGACATAAAACTTTCCACTTCCAATTTCATCCTAAGACACCAAAATTGTTTCCTTGTGCCTTGGTACATCTTGAAAACTCATGGAACCAATGATAAGTGTGATCTATAAAACACATGAAGGAATACATCATGCATCACTACTATAATAATCAACATCCTTTGAATCACCATTCAGTTCCAACATTCCTCTGACCATCCCTCAGGGGCATCAACATGGATCCAAGATCCCATCTACCTCTAGTCCTATTACTGATACTCCTAAACCTACCGCATTAGATGTGATTGAACCATCATCTAAAAAAAATCATCAACCACCATATATCCTTGAATCTAATTTTAAGACTTCCAACTCCTCCACTTCTCTTTGTACATCTACATAATCTCGAACAATATCTCTATTTGACTTTTTACTCAAATAAATAGCCATGAAATTACCCTTTATAGAAATGTATGATATCTAAAAATTATAGTCTTGAATAATGTCCATCCATCACCACTATCATATATTTATATCACAATTTTGAAAGACATACCTCAACCTTTTGTAACCCCTGAAGACCAAAAATCCCTCCACAATGAGGTTTTGTTACTACAACATTCGATCAAACACAAATAATTGTAGCTCATGGTCATAAGTAAAATAATTACACTCATGAGGGTATAAAATCCTATAACCATAATAGATCACTACCTTATGCTACATCATAATAAATCCCAATACTAGATAAGACACATCACATAAAACATTGAACATCACACCCTCCAAAGGAAACTAAAGAAGTGAATCATTGACCGACATCCCATTCATGTAGTCCAATACAACTTTTCACTATTTAGTCCACACAAAATCATGTTCCATCAAAGTAAATGCTTTCAATGGGGTGGTATCTCAATGGAAATCTGGAATTAACCTATGATAATATCCTATGATACCATGGAATCTATGATAATTTGATATAGTGTTGGGTTATTCATAAGAAAAAACCACCATTCCCTTTTACAAGTCTACTTTTAAACCCATATAAGACACCACATTCCAATTTAAATGCACCTATCATGTCTAAAACATAAATTTATAAAAACATCCCCAGAAATGGTTGCCATGGAGAAAAAATAAATCATATATGAGTATCTCATCATGATTATCCTCTAACCATGAGTATATTAAGCTATCATTCATGAATATAATGTATTAATGTTCTCAGAACTCACAAAACATGGAGTTAGTAAGTCCCATGAACACTTCTGGTGGGTACATAACACCAAAAGGCATGACCATAAACTCAAAATTCCCATACATTCATTTGATGACATTTATCTGGGTACCATCGTCCTTCGCCCATAACTAATGATATCCAGACCATAGATCGATTGGGGATATTTAACAAGCTCCTCCCAATTGGTTGAAAGTGTAATCATTCCTTGTAAGTGGATATTTATTCTTGGTAATCACCTGGTTTAACCTCTGATAGTATTTTTGTTACCTAATTCAGTGATATTCCTTTATAGTGAATAACACTGGAGCACACCATAGTGATACACTATGTCGGATGAAACCCATATGCAATAGATAATCTCTCTGAATCTAAAACACATACAACTTTGACAGAAAGAACAGATTGGGATCCAATGAAATTGATGAAGAACCATACAACATGTCTATCATGTACTAAAGGTTGAGTTGAGGGGGTAGTGTCACATCATCCATAGGAAAAACATTCATGAAATCCCCAACAACCTTTAGAAATTCCTATATATCTATTTTTTTATTCCATATAAAACTCATCTAGAAAAGAAATGAGGAGAACCATACATTGGCTGGCCACCACAAAACCCCTCTTGCCAATGAAAATCACACACTGGCCATCTATATCAGAAAACATGACTCCCCTCTTGAAGAAATTGAACCATAGAATAAAAATGGTAAATATAGAGGATGAATAATATAGATACATATAAAGTAATAAAAGATCAACATGCAATAGATATTTCCACATCATCAGTGCACATTCTCAACACCCATTAAACAAGATGGTCTTGTGTTTATCTGGAAAAGTCAAAACCATCGGAACATGAACACTCATTACATCTGATCCTAGAAATTTTACTATAGAGGAGGACACAAAATATTGTGAAGCTCAATATTACAACAAGTTGAAAAACAATGTACATGATAAATTGAGCTTACTAGGAATGATATTTTGCCTCTCTAGTACTCCTCCCTCCACTGCCTACAACTGACCATGCCAAGGTCTTCTACATCTGTGATGATGGCAACCCCAATTACCAAAATCTAGACAAGTCCCTTAAGGATGAGTTACATCTTGAGGTTGAAAACCAACTATCATATCCTCTATTAGTAGAACGTAATATTACGTCCCCTGATACTGTAATGACCTATTTGGTAACTTATACTGAGTCTTGAGCTTATCATTTCAACCTCTACCAATCAATTCTCAACAATCAAGGGGGGAAATATCCAAATTATGACCATGAACCCCATATAAAAAACACTGATTTGAATTAACAATAAATAATACAAAAAAATGATCCATGATAGCCATAATGGAAACTACTATGGTCGAATGCCTACTGGTCAAATGCTTGAAGGCCTAGGAACCTGAGACCTACCACTGACAACTCTAATCATGAAGAAAACCTTCAAATTCATCTATCATACTTTGAATCCATGAGAGTGCATATTATCAATAATATATTCCATTATTTTTGACCTCCTAGTATGTTTTCAATGAAAAAAAATAAGCTATATACAGGATTGAAGGATGAAGTTCCTCCTCGAGATGCATTTATTTGCACTCTTTATCTTGGAAAATATGTGGGAAAAGATTACAAGTTCCTTTAACAATATCCCATCCTCTGGAAAAATATTACTCTCATGATGATTTGAAAGTATCTCTTAACCCTCCATAACCTTCATGTTTGATAAAAGGAACCCCCCCTAGAACTCCATATGGAAGTCAAAAACTGAAAAATCTATCTCCTTTTTCTCACCAAGGTATAGAAACGATCACTGACCTAAAATATACCACAAATGAATAACCTCCAAGGGGACACAATACATCATCATGGTTTATATCAAACCAAAAGTGATCTCTAAATACCCCATCCATCACTATATCTTCACATAAAAACATATTTCTCAAACATCACCAAATACTGACAATGGGAATCACCCAATGTCCACTTACCCTGATCACCATCCTCAACTGGATCAATCATGTGATGTTAAAATGGGTCAGCCTGATGACCCTCCACTACTTGAGCAACATTAGGATGATGAACAGTAGCCATATATTAATGAAAAAATATATTTACAAGGACTGATGGTATGAAATTTTATTATTATTCATTTAAATTAACTATAATCATTAAAACATTCCCAAAACATCCCAATTCAAAAAAATAAAATTTTTCATGATGCACATACCTATCATAGGTAAGTAACCTAAAAAAAGATCCACATCAATTTGTCAATAAATAATCTCATAGTCTATGAAATAGATCACTAGGGGCCCCAAAATAACATGTTATAGCTGGTATCACTAGCCTATTTATTGCACAAAGGTCAACTCAAACCATTGACATATCAACCCATGAAATCCTCACTGTGTCGAAAATCAAACTACAACCTATATCTCAACAATCATGCTCGGATACCACTATATCATGAACCCCTCCAATCAAACATACCATAATAAGGGCGGAGATATAATGACCACATATCCCACCTCTGGTAGGCCCCGAGTTGGAAACTAGCACTGAGGGTATAAAAATAGCATATATGTGACTATATACCCACTATAATAATGTATGATCAGAAGAATGTATGAATAATCCACAATAAACACCCTGAAAAAATATAAAATAAAACCAAACCATCCCATAATTCATGTATAAATAAAATGGATACATACAGTGGTCTTCATAGTAATTACCCAAAGAAACAATTCAAGATTAGTGATAGAGAAATTGTCCATAGGCCTTAGATGGTAATGTCAAGTATGGTTCAAAATGTAGTAACGACCCAGAATTTTGAATAATATTTTTTTCCATGAAAGTGTATTTATTACTATGTAAAAATAAACAAAATATATATAAGCATAAATGAAATGAAACCATCGGGTTTGACCATTATTTAACCATTGGTCAATCTGACCATTGGAAATAATAATAATTTTTATCATTGTAATTGTTGTTTAAAATAGAAATAATAATGGATAATTAATGAAGAAAGATTAGTCGATGTCTTCATCCAATAAACTCAGGTCGTACAAAGCACATCTTTCGAAGCATGGGAAAGAGGTAGCAGCACTGGGCTTTTCTCTGCACGAATCCCAAGCCGAGCATTGACATGTAAATCTTGAACATAAATTCCTACAGGATATGTTCAAGTTTATAAAAATCACCACCCAAGAATGATGTCAAGCCGCCCCAAGATTCTATCACAATTTAAAACCTTCCCCTTAGGTCTTATGAAAGTGTTACAAGTGGATATGTAATAAGGCCTTGATTACATTGTGTAATCCTTATGTATAAATAAAATTCTTATTTTTTATTATAGTAAAATAACAATCATTCTTAAATTTCAAATTTGAAAATAAATATAGGAAAAAATTATATTTTTTTCTAAAAAGATTAATACTATTTATGAATATTTAAAATAGTGTATTTTAAAACAATTATACATTAAATATTTAATAATATGGAATGATTTTCAAAAAACATACATATACAGTAGTGATCTGTAAGAAATTTAGATTCTGATGTGATCTATATATTTTTTGGTGAATATAAAATTATGAATAGTAATATTAAACCTATGAATAGTAATATGACCAATGTAATAGTACTCCCACATAATTAAGCAGATATATAATTTAGGCATCTTGACTTGTGTTGTGATGTAATTTTATTAGTAAATAACTCTTTCAGAAATTATTAGATAATTATTAGTATTTTTGTGTAAATAGTAATTTTATTTTAAAATAAAATTTCTCATAATTTTAAAATAATTTTCATATAATGGAGTTCATTTTTGAAATCAAAACATCGATATTGGGTGAGGGGGAATTTATAATATTTTTATAAAATGTTTTGTTTCTTGGTGAATAGTGAAAATTCAGTTTTTTTTCTGTGTTTTATCACACCATATTGATGTAATATGTAATATAAAAATATCATCAAATAATTTGGATTAAAAAATTATATGAGGTGTAACAGGTGGCCAAAATCATTGGAAAATAATGTGGTAAATCTCATCATTTTTTTAATAACACCGATGAGATGTCCTTAAAAATTAATAAAAAAACTTCCTCTCCTTTACTAAAAATACCAATCCATTCCTTCATTTTTTTCATTAAAAATTAATTACCATATAATATATGATCGTGTTACCACCGAAGGTGTCCTCCCAAAGGGTCCTAAATCCATCATGTTTCTGGTCATAGGGTTTTACAAGTTACACTTCAAGGTGTGAGAATTCCCCACTTCTCTTTTCCATTCAAGTTCACATCTATGTTTTATGTATTTCAGATTTCCCTAACATGTTCTTATTTCAGTTTTATTATGTACCTATAACATATTATGATTCATTAATGAATGGGTGACCCATGTCCCCTCTCTTTTTAATTTTTTCTAAAACCATGTTGCATACCCAATATGCTGAAGAATTTTCGTCTCAAAATTTCTATCTTTTTCTCAGGAAATTATATTATATTATTTATGTTATTACCCAAACCTTTTTATTTCCATGGGTATTCATCAAGACATAAGAATGAATTTTTTTATTCTGTAAATGACATACAGAAATCTCTCAATCAATTTCCATGGGTTTTAAATGACATAATGATCATGTTTTTAATCAGTTTTTCAAATTTATAGGGTTTTGATATGAAACCCATTTCATTTATTCTTTATGGGATATTTATGAAAGTTTTGATTGTTATATGTGTGTATCACATTAAAATAGTTACATATTAAGGGTTCACCCTGATATCACTCCAATGTATTGGGTAATGAAATTAATCTCTATGAATGACATGTTTTATGATATCATGGTGAATAGCATTGAAAAGTTTTATGACACCATGGGGATGGAACTCAGTGATTTGCTTATGAACATTTAAATTTAATTCTGTGGACACATTTTCAATATATCATTCAAGTTATTATTATCATGATATGACTTTTCTCGTGCTTTTATGACATTTCCTCTTCTTCATCTTGTATTCTCTCTAGTTCACAAGTAAATTTTTATCTTTGTTTTCATTACGGGGCCTTATGCTCAACCATTCCTTTAATTATGTCCCCATGTTATGAGATGTAATAATTTTACTTAGGATGAATGTTTCATGATTCCTTTATAGAGGATTAAAATTATTTTATCTATTTTCATGTATTATGTATCCATTTCCCAAGACACTAGACTTTAATGATCATCTTAATGTAAAATTTAATTAAAAGTTATGTAATAATATGTCGGTATGCCATATTTGGTATCTAATGATAGTTAAGTTATTAGTGAAAATTACAATATGAAAACCTTAGGGAATCCCTTTAGAAAATTTAAATATTGGGAAAATTCATGGAATTTTAGTGAAATTTTGTGTAAGTTGTTTAATAAAAATAAATCACTATCTATATATGAACAAGTTGTTGTGGCTCTAAAAAAATATCTAAAGATAAAAGCTAAAAGCACCATGATGATCATGACTCAAACAAGAACTATTTCATAACTATAGGAATTTTTGAACTCATATTTTGACACTTCTGGGATATATGACTCATTAATCACAAGCTCTTTATGAGTCATTATAATGGATTTAGAAAGAAATGTAATTTTTGTTAGAGAATAACATTTATAAGAATGATGTTTTAAGATATAAAATCCTTTACAGGTAAAATGTTCATAAATGAAATAAGTTTCTCTCTAAGGTTGTATTCTTTATTAAAATTGTAGGGAATGGTAGGAATCGTGCAATGGGTGACTGTAGTGGACCAGGTGATTATGACCCACTGATGGAAGTTAAAATGGAAAATTTCATGAGATTTATGAACCAACTAACTAAATTTATGTGAAATAACATGAATCTAGATGACAGACTTATTTAACCATGGAGGGAACAACTACTTATTAAGTCCTTTATGCATCAACAACCGCTAACCTTCAGTGAATCTAAATACCCATTAATTACTGAACATTGGATCTGATTTATTGAAAATGATGTTTTCTGTGATCCAATATTTGGAACAAGATATAGTCACCCTAGTTGTTTACCTCATAGAGGTAGAATCTTATCAGTGGTGGGGAATTGATTAAAAACATGATTCCAATAGTGAAGCATGAGTATATGGAGGGTGAAGTGTTCTGGGGGATCTTCTTAAATATGTATTTTCCTCATTTGATGACAAAAAATGGGGAAGGAGTTTCTTGAGCTGAATTATATGGGGAATGAATCTGTTGGACATTGTAAGTTTAAAATCAAAATAAATTCCCATTACAACTCATGTATTGTAATGGATCCTAATGGGAAGGTTGATGGAAGATTTTTTGGAATATGACCTTATATGTGGATTAATCTAGCCAAACGAGACTATTATAGATATCTGGAGATCGTTTTTAGTGTTATGAAAGTCAAACTACATTTCATTGAGACACAATGTCCTCAAAAATCCAATGAAAAGAAGTGATCAATGGATCCATGCTTAGGGAGGATATTTGATCATGGAAGATAAGGAAAGCAACTGCAACATCCCATGTATAATATGTTTGGGAAGAAGCATTCATGGAAATGGATTCCTAAGAGAAGGAAGTGCTACAAGTGTAGAAGATATGGAAATATTGAGAGGATTTGTCAAAGTGAGGCGAAGCCTCAACATCCCAACACTAACGACAATTGGAAGATGGTGCAAGCACAACCGAATGTACAATGATTCTAGTGTGGAAAGCATGTGCACATTTCCAATCACTATCTAAATATAAGGGAAGTGGATGGGAATCACCATCAGCCGCATAAAAGGACAATGGATAAAAATTGTGATTTTTTTATCACTATAGGAGATGTTGAAGTTCCAAATGATATGGTGCAATAAACTCTTATTGTACTCTCAAATAAAGCAGGTTATTTGTTTGATTTTCTTTCTATCCATACCATTATATTGTTCATATTTTCAAAGAATTTAAAATCAACCCCTGAATTTATAAATGTATAGTTACTTGTCATGACTTCTGGTTGGATTATACAAGCATCCTCAGTCATTATAAACTCAGGTATTTACTTTAGTGTGAAAATTCTTATAACAAATCTAGTAGTCATTCCCATGTTGTAATTCAGCATTATACTAGCGATGGACTGGATCTCAAGGTATAATTCTAATATCAAATGTAGAATCAATGAAATATTAGAATTCATTAATGGAAGACCAAAAAATATCTTCCATGGAGAGATGTCTCAACCTGATACTCATATATAAGAACCTCATATAGCCTTCATTATGGAGTTAATCAGTGAATAAGAAGATGGACCTAAGAGTATAAGGATAAAAAATGTCCCCATTATCCATGAATATGTTGACATATTTCAAGGGGATTTACCCATACCTCCCCAAAAAAAATAAGGTAGAGTTTTTCATTGAACTCATACTAGTAATCATCTAATATGGAAGACAAGAAATAAGATGGAAAATGTGGTGTTATATGAAATAAATATTAAACTCCAATATCAATTGGAGAATGGGTTTATTCTTCTATGTGTTTCTCTGTGGAGAGAAGTTGTTCTCTTTGTGAAGAAGAAGGATAGATCAATGCGGTTATTCATTGATTATAGAGAACTGAACGGGATCCCTGTGAAGAACAAATACCCTCTTCCGTGAATTAATGATTAATTTGACAATGAATTTGGGGCTCAATTCTTCTCGAAGAATGATCTTAGATCATGATATCATCAATTGAGGGAAAAGAAAAAATATATTCCCAAAAAAACTTTAGATAATGATATGGGAATTATGAGTTTGTTGTTATGACCGTTGTACTGAATAATGCACCTGTTATTTTTATGGATTTGATGAATAAAGTCTTTAAGGACAAGCATGATAATTTTGTACTATTTTATTATTATTTATATTTTGATATATTCTAAATGTTTTTAGGATCATGATGATCATCTAAGGTTTATTTTGAAAATTTTGTTGAAGTAGTGGATTTTTGGAAAGTTCAGCATGTGTGAGATTTGGTTACAAAATGTTTCTTTCATGGGGTACATTGTAACCAATGAAGGAATCATAGTTGACCCTGCAAAAAAAAAGTTTTATAGAGTGGCCTCTTCCTATAACAATGAAATAGATTCATATTTTCCTTTGATTATTGGGATATTATATAAGGGTTGTGGAAAACATATAAATACATTCTAATCCACTAAAAAAGTTAACTCGAAAAGGGGTTAAGTTCATCTAGAAATATGAGTGTGAGTAAAGAATCCTATAGTTGTAGATGATATTTCTTACCACACCCATGTAAACTATTCCCCCAAGTGGAGAAGGATTCATTATTTTTAGTGATGCAACTTTTAAATGTATTGGGTGCATTATTATTCAAAATGAAAATATTATTAGTTATGAATCTTGATAGTTAAATACTCATGATAATAATTATCCTCTGCATGATCTAGAGTTAGTTGTCATTGTTTTTTCTCTGATGATATGGACACACTATATTTATGTAGATAATTGTGATATATACAAAGAACAAAGATTTTTTAAGTATATTTTCACAAAAAAGGAATTGAACATGAGACAGATGAGATGGTTGGAACTTCTAAAAGACTATGATTATTCAATTCATTGTCATCTCAGAAGAGAAAACAATTTCATCGATGAATTAAGTTAGAATGGCCCTTTTCTTCTCTCCATGAAGAAGATCCCAAGAGATCCCTTGACTAATGACCGGGTGAAACTGGACATGGGAATTTTAAGGGAAGGGACATCATCATACTTATCCCAAATTATTTCTCAACCATCCTTACAAGAGAAGATAATGAAACTTCAGAAATAATATCATTTATTAATGAATAAGATTGAGGCTGTAAAGGATGTGATGTTTTGTGATTTCAATATCGATAAAGAATGTGTATTTAAATTTCATACATGACTATCTGTTCCAACTATTCCATAAATAAAGAAGGAGTGGATAGATGAAGCTCCAAGATCTACTTTCTCTATACATCCTGGAATCATGAGAATGTATATAGACCATCATGATCGTTATTGGTGGGATAACATTAAAGGGAATATTGCTTACTAAACTTCATGTTTCTTGGTATGTCGGCAAGTGAAGGCATAGTGTCAACATCCGAAAGGGGTATCACAACCAATACCTATACACACATGCATGTGGGAAAATAACATTATGAACATGGTCACATGTCTCCCAAAACATCCAAAGGAAACAATGATATATGGGTTATAGTGCACTTTCTCAACAAAATGACCCATTTTATCTCTATTTGGGAAGATTTCTCTCTTGATCAACTTACCAGGATTTTCATGGAGGATGTGGTAAGGCTGTATGGAGTTCCACTTTCTATCGTATCTAATCATTATCCATGGTTCTCATCAATCCTTTGGATAAATCTTTAACCTGATCTATGTACCAAATTGAACTTCAGTACAGCCTATCACTCCCAAACTAATGTCCAATATAAAAGAAACAATCAAAAACTCAAGGACATTCTAAGAACATGCCTAATAGAATTTAAAGCTGGATGGGATCAACATATCCATTTAGTTGACTTACCTTTCAATAATAATTTCCACTTGACAATTTAAATGGAACCCCATGAAACTCTATATAATAAGCGATGTAGAACTCCAACTTGTTAGGTTGAATCAAGTGAGATAATTCCTATTGGGCTTCATCTTGTGCAAATTATGACAGAAAAAGTTCATATCATCTAACAACACATTAAGGCTACTCATAGTCAGTACCAGAGCTATGATAATAACCGTAGATGAGACTTAGATTTTGAGGTTTGTGAAAAATTTATTCATATAATTAAGCCTTAGAAAAGATTTATGGGGTTTGGGAATAAGTGGTAGCTCTTCCCTATGTACATTGGCCCTTATGAAATCATTAATTGTGAAGGAGCAGTGGTTTATCGACTTTCACGTCATCAGAAATCTAGCTTATGTTCATGGTGTATTCCATTTATCCCACTTGAGGAAGTATATACCATAACATTTACATTTACTAAATCCAGAGGCGGAACAACTAGAACATGTCCTCTCTTATGAGGAGTAGCCTGTGGAGATCGTGGATTATAGAGATGAGGTTATATGCAATAAGACTACCCACCTTGTTAATGTGTTGTGAAGGAAACAAAAATACGATGAAGACATTTAGGAACCAGAGGACTCTATGAGGAAGAAGTAATTTAACCTACTCTCATCTATGTGTATGAGATGAAATTATGAGGATGAAATTTATTAATGGGAGAAGAATATAATGGCCTGAAATTTTTAATAATATTTTGTTTCCTAAAAAGGTATGTCTTACTATGTCAGAATCAATAAAAAAGTATAAATAAAATGTGACCATCATGTTTTTACCATTATATGGTCGTTGGACAGTATTACAATTGGAAAGACTATATTTTTTAATGTTATAATTTTTTTAATATATAAATAATAATGTATTATTAATGTAGAAATAAGCGTTGATGGCCTCATCCTATATACTCAGACCATAAAAATCCCATCTATCAGAGCTTCAGAAGGAGGTAGTTTCACTTGGCTTTTCTCTAGACCAAGTCCCTTCTAAGCTTCAATATGATCAACATGAACCTAATCACCATTGGGAGAATTTTAAGTTGACAGAAATCACCACACCAGAAATGTTGTCTGAGACGCCCTATGATTATATCAACATGGATCACTATACACCTAGGTCTTTTGCAGGTGCTATAAGGGTCTTTGTAATGAGGCCTTAGTAACGTTGTTTATTCCTTTTGTATAAATAAAACATTTATTTATTTTTATGGTAAATTAACAATCATTTTTTAATTTCAAATGTAAAAATAAATATAAGATTAATTTTCTGTCTTTTCATAATAACATTCATATTATTGAAGAATATTGAAAAAATAGTATTAAAAAATATTTTTTAAAGTTTAAATAATTTATAATGAAAAATGATTTTCAAAAAACTGACATATATGGTTGTGGTAAGAAATAAATTTATAGCCAGATAAGATCATCTAATTTTTTGGTGAAGAGTAAATTATGAATAGTAATATTACCCATATGAATAGTAATATAACCAATTGAATAGTAACCCCACTTAAGAATGTATAAATATAATTTAGGCATCTTGAATGGTAGTGTGATATTATAGTATAAGTAAATAAATTTTTTATAAATTATTAGTTATGTATTATTATTTTTTCTGTAAATAGTGATTTAATTAAAATTTAAATTTCTCATACTTAGAAAATTATTATCATAAAATGGTTTTCATTTTTTAATTCAGAACATCGATATTAGGTTATGGTGAATTTATGATATTTTTGTAATTTAAGGAATATTAAAAATATTGTTTTATAGTTTTTAGTTTATTTTATGACGTTATAATGATGTAATATGTAATTTAAAATAATGACAACTCATTTATGTTAAAATATTATTTGAGGTGTGTCACGAACCGAATCTGATCACCCTCAAAACCAGCACCCGACCTGGCCTGTGATAAATCCTGAAGGGATTTCCTGATCTCCACTAGCTGGAAGAAGTTCCCAAGTATCATAAAATGATGCTTGGGAACGATTTACACGGACTTATAAACATTAAACAACAAACAGACTCAATAAAACAAAAATGGATTTGTCAACTAAAACTGTCTCTTGGAAAGTTTCAGAACAGAATTAAATAAGTTAAAACAATGTTTAAATACCACTAAAATGGTATGAAACCAAATATTGAAATCCCAAGAACCTCCACATGGAAAGAGGCACCGCCCTCAAGCCATCTCCACCACACCGCATCACGAACGACCAGTAAAAAGCCGAATTCTTGGCACAAAAGTTGTACCAAAACCTGCAACAACAAAATAACCAAGTCTACTAACACCCAAATGTGTTAGTAGGGTGTGACCCAAAGCCCATTAGGATACCACCACTATGATATTCCATGCAATAAACATTAAAAGATGAAAATCATGCATGTTTTCAAATACATGTAATTTCTAGTTGCAATTTCTAAAATATGTAAATTAAAAAAACTTTTCAAGTGGGAA
Source organism: Viscum album (assembly GCA_963277665.1). Classification (NCBI taxonomy): domain Eukaryota; kingdom Viridiplantae; phylum Streptophyta; class Magnoliopsida; order Santalales; family Viscaceae; genus Viscum; species Viscum album. The sequence continues at coordinate 1,043,172,391 of OY728135.1, read as the reverse complement.
ATTGTAATGAATAAAAACTTTTAAAATAAATTATAACGATACTGAATTATCCATCCAAATATACCGTATGCTGATTGTGAGTATAAAGGATCTAATGAGCACAATAAATAGGAAATAACCCCTTGGAACTAGCTAGATGGGGGTGTCAGGTATCTCGTATCTCAGTGAGAGTAACCATAAAAAATATATGTTCTCGTGCACGAACCACTAGTAGGGTATATACCCATAAAATTGAGATACCCAATCATTATCATCATAGTTTTGTTAGAGTTTTAAGCATCAATCTTGCAAAGTGAGACAGAGGACAAAACCCACAGATTCACTAGCATACTAGTACACGTCCACCCACCTAGATACCTGGGTTTTCCCCTTATGCTCAAACAAGTTCAACAAGTCAAAAAGTATAATTTTAATATTAAAATATCATTTCCGCATTAGAAATTCACCAAACAGCCCACATGTATAGCACACATGTCACAAAATTCCAATTTTCATTCAACTTGATTTTGAAATCTGACTCACACCAAAATAGCCCACAACACTTTTAATATTTCGTTTAAACTTCCACAAATCCATTAATATATTTTATAAAACCAAAAAAACATATTCCAACTCACAAAAATTCCCACTCACATGTTAAATAATACCCTTTTCATAACCAAAATCCATTTTTCACATCACACTCACACAAAACATCCCACATCACTTGCACATCTCTTACACAATTTAGTAAATCCAACAAACATTTTTATAAAACAATTCCTCGATGGAAAACATCATAAAACATCCCCTTTCACATTTAAAATATACCATTTAAAAATATACCATTTCAAAATATACCCTCTCCAAAAAAAATTTCCAAAATTTTTTCACCACTTACAAAAATCATTATATATTTCAAATCTTTAATAAAACAATTCCAAAAAATATACCTACTTTTTTCTCATAAAACCCATTTCAAAACTATCTTTCAAGAAACAAAACCACATAAAAACAATACCAAAGTATAATTTTCATCCCTAGATACATTTTTAAAACCACTTTCATGTTTTATAAAATCACCATGGAAAATACCACAAAAGGTACAAATGAAGACACCCATTTTCATAAAATGCTTTCAAGAAGTATAACAATGTTTTACACAAAAAAAATATTCCAAAAACCACCTTCCAAAACCACTAAGACACCAAGGAATTAACAAAACATAATTTTCATCCCCTTTCAACAACTAATAAAATAATTTCATATTTTATAAAACTACCATAAAAGATAACACATGTGTTACATTTGAAAAGGTCACAACTTCATCAAAAATGCAATTATAAAATTAAATACTTAACCAAATACCTCAAAAATGGTTTTCACACCACTAAAAATATATTTAGATCATGAAAAACTAGTAAAACAAAAACACTAACTCATCCTGGAATGGTTAACAATAGAATCACCTACTGAATCTGTTAAATCCCTCAAAACATGGTGCAAAACATCAACCACACCACCGCCGCACGACAAGGAAAATAAATCCTACCCTATACCACAATATTTGACCAAAAAGACACCAAATCAAACACTAGTTTTTATACCTTAGTTTTTGAAATTTTATAACATAATAAAAGAGGGAGGGAACCATAAGGGAAAATGATGAAACCAAGAAGGAATCACTTACCTTGAAAATTATCGAAGACATCACCGCAGATACACTAGTATCTGAATTTGAAAACAGCCAACCATTCAAGTCATATTTTAACAAGTTTGAAGAGATAATTTAAGAACTAGAATGGGGGAAAAATTATGAGAATGTAAGGTGCTATAAACTAATCAATTTACCTTTTTAAATCGGGGAGATTTCAGAAATTCATATACGTTTCATCCCAATTCGCGATGCAATGAAGCTCTAATGAGCGGTAGAAGTGATTAGGGGCTTGCCTTGGGTATGTGGGTTCGAGGGAGATTTAGAATCACCAAAAAAATTTAAATATGGATAGAGATATTAAAGATTTAAAAAATATTTTTTATGTAGGAAATGGGCTTTCAGGCAGGCCAAATCCCTTAAATAAAAACACATATCCACCCTGATTATGGATTCTTAAATTGTCCAAATTAATATGGTCGTGTTAATAGGTTAGTGGATGACATGTAAAAATTGGAATGGATGAAAAATTTTGAATAACTAAGGAGTTATAAAGGAATCAAAATTTATTTTTAAATCTGGAATTCGGCTCACGGTTTGTCCCACTTCATGAAAATCCATCCATTTTTTCATAAAAGCTTGGGATACCCGCAAAAAAAATAATGAATGGAAATTAAATGAAATTTAACTTTAAAATAAGTCATGTATGTAAAAATTATCCCCACCATGAAAACATTCTAATCCTATAAATCCAAAGCAAGGCCAGATACAAAAACCAAATCCAACTGATAAACCAATATGTACTTCTTTGCCAAGCTTCGCCCCCAAGGTCCAAAACACTTCCAGTGATCAATTAAGAAAGTATTAATCTCACAACCCAAACATACACCACATTCTTGAAATGATAAATCAAATTTATACTTTATCCCCAAAAAAAAATCCCCCAACACTATCCGAACTAGACTCAATCAATTCACCCAAATGAACAACAACTTCAAACAAGGTTATACTTACCTTACTTTAACTAAACCATTGGGATATCTCTAATCTCAATGAATAATCAAGGAATATATTAGTATATAGATAGTTATGAACAAGAATAAATACCGACATGCCATGAAAATTGGTAAATATGAGATATTGGTATGGAGGGACACAAATAGGCACCCCACCATAAGAGGCAACCAATGTTTTTATGAGACAGAATCTAGACACTAATAGGGGAGTCCTGAATGGAATCCGTATTACAAAGGGTATAATTACATTAAATTTTTACGAAGAAATGTTCATGAGAATCATATTGGGTCTCCCCACCATAAAAACCAACCATCTTAACACACCAGTATGGGCCAACACAAAAATACCCAAAAGAATTTAATGATTTGGGAAGGGTGCACGGTTAGTTCGCATGGTTTGGGAAACCATGTATTAACTGTGCAGATCATTCTTTCCACATGGCTTTCTGGCACACTGTAAATACTAATCGTGCACAAACTGTGTCCTCAGCACGTCTATCCAATTTCATACTATTCTCTAATTACTCCTTGAAAACCAAAGGGGGATGGAATGACATTAGGTGATTACATGGGTACAAGGCCCTCCACCAATTTCCACCGAATGGGAACAATAGAAGAAAGATGATGACACCATAGGTTTAAACTCTTAATATCTTTCATACTGATGATAGGATATTGTATATGGGTTTAAATGACCCTAGAATTTCCCCATGCTATGAGCCAGCTTCTCTATGACACCAATGGTTGGTGCTCAAATGATTGAAGCATCTTCGGCCTCGATGTTAGGCATTGGAGACCCCCTAAATGAGAATTCTTCTTTTGGTGCAACAAAAAACTACATTGCAATCTCTGATAAGATTTCCAATATGTGACACATTCTACACTCACTTTACCCTAACGTAATATTTCACTGATACAGGGGCTTATAAGATGCACACACATCACACCTTGTTTCTTCGGGTGAGAAACAATAGAAGTAAATAAAACCTATACTCACCTTCCTCTAAAATTGAAGATTTTGATTTTTTCGCTAGGGAGACATTCTACCAACATAACCGGGACTCTTAGAGGATTACAAGGCATTCACCTTTATGGTCAATCAGGCACATGACATCAGAAGGTGTCACTGAAAAGGACCGTAGTGACTGAAATAAACAATTCATGGAGAGGGGCCTTATACTACATCCCAAAACAACACACAATACTAGAAATTGGCCAAAATATCCTCTTATGACCAGATTTCCCGCACTGATAGTTTAATGTGAACTCCTTATTCTAAGAGACTACGAAGTACTGATAGGACCTCTTAGACACCATCCAGATACACATCCATGCTATCAACCCCATACCACTTCCATCATTGTAAAATCAGTAAACATAAGAAACTAAGGTCTCTTCTAACCTTCCATGATCACTCTCCTACTACAAGAGGATACAAAAAAAGAAAGGAAGGGGTTTAGACTCAATAAAAACATATCAAGAAAAATATTCATTACATTGATCAATTGGAGGATCATATAACGGCGAAACAACCTGTGTTTCACTTTAGTTGTGCACTAACCCTTAACAGGGCCTACCTTATCTAACAATTAAACCCAAGTACGGAACAAAGATGGTCAATTGGTCAAGATATACCACAAATCAGAACCAAACACATTAAAAGAACCACCATAAATTCATCCCAAAACGTTTCTCAGAAGAGACCACTAACCGGACCATCAACACAACTTACCGACCAAACACAAACCCAAAACATAGTACAAACAGGAGGGGTTCATAGACTCAAAACATCCCACAACATCAACATATTAAAAAACACATAATACATACCATCCCAAAAAATTCATAAATTTATCCAGTTTCTCCTTTAAAGTCAACTTTTTTAAAATAAACGGTTCAGCGGTTAGCGTATCCACCAATGGTACCCCATGGGCCTCACACATGCATGTTTCTGTCCCACACCAGGCACCTTTCTCATATCCATCCCAAAACTTATCCATACATGCCATCAACCATACATCATCCCATATAATACCATTCATTTGGTCACTCATGGAAATACCAAAGGTTAAAATAAAACAATATTTCCACTTTTCCAAACCAAAACAGTTAACCAATACCTCTTTTTTCTCAAAACCGCTAACCAAGAAATCAAACCCAAATTATATCTTACCAAGATTTTCAAAAAGGAATGATAATTTAAGTGAAAACACATTTTTAATACATACAAATTAATTTAAAAACATATTATCCCATTAAACCACCTCTCAATAGTTTATAAAACACTATTGGAATCACTTTTTCAAAACCATCTTTATCAAAATTTTCTACTTTCAAAAGAGGTGTAAACACACCATTTTCCATTTCAAAACAATTCTGAATACTCAGTTCCACCAATTCAAAATTCAAACCCTTCAATATTTATTAGAAATTCATTTCAAAAAACACTTATGCTTCTTTTAACAATGTCATTTTTGTTTAAAAACCTAACTTCCAAGATTTCTAAACTAAAGGACAGAATACAATTCTTGGGTAAATTATATTTGGTGGGTGAAATTGACATATGGTTGGTGGGAATTATCCAATAACTTCACCATCATAGATAGTGTTCAATGGAAATATCTCAAACATTATATGGCATGCCAGAACCTATGATCTCACTGAGACCATTAACCCAACTCTCATTTCATTTCCCCTAATCAGCATCAAACCATGGAAACCAAAGGACTCAGAAAAGTCCTGACATCCCATGGAAACATGAATCCTGTCATGAGGTGTGGTGGTCAGGCACACTACCCATAACTGAAATACCAATCCAAAAAATACTAACTCTAGACAATCCCGACTGTTATCCAAATAACGTGAGCCAATGAGTTGACCAGAAGCTCTATTGATACGGTTTTTTCACAAACCGAATCTGGTCACCATCAAACCTGGAACCCAACCTAGGATTTGATAATGATCGAAAGGAATTCTGAATCCCCATGGTCTGGGGAAAGTGCACAGGTATCATAAAATTATTTTTGGGAATGATTTACCTGATTTTATAAACATTAAACAACAAACAAACTCAATAAAACAAATCTGGTTTTTTCAACTAAAACAGTCTTTTACAAAATTTCAGAACTGAATTACATAAGATAAAACTATTTTTAAAGACCATTTAAAAGGTATGAAATCAAGACAGCCCAAGAACCTCCACTTGGAAAGAGGAACCACCCTCAAGCAATCTCCACAACACTGCATCACAAATGACCAATAAAAACCCAAATTGTTGGCAAAAAAGTTGTACTCGAACATGCAACAAAAAAATATCCAAGTTTACTTACATCCAAAGATTTAAGTAGGTTGTGAGCCAAATCCCAATAGGATACCACCACTAAGATATTCCATGCGATAAACATTCAATGATGAAAAGCATGCATGTTTTCAAAATCATGTAATTTCTAGTTACAATTTATAAAAGATGTTACTTAAAAAAATAAATTTTCAAGTGGGATAATGTAAAGAATGAACACTTTTAAAATAAATTCCAATGATACTGAATTTTACATCCAAATATACTATATGCCGATGTGAGTATAAAAAATCTAATGAACACAAGCAATAGGAAAGAACCCCTAGGCACTAGCTAGCTGTGGGTCCACAGTACACCATATCTCAGTGAGAGTAACAATAAAAAAATATTTATTCTCATGCACGAGCCACTAGTAGGGAACATACTCATAAAATAGTGGTCCCCAATATTTATCCTCATATTTTAGTTATAGTTTTAAGTTTCAATCTTGTTTAGTGTAATTGAGGCCAAGCCCCAAGGATTCACTAGCATACAAGTACACGTCCACCCACTTAGATACTCGAGTTTTCCCCTTATGCTCAAATAGGTTCAACAAGTCACGAAGAATACTTTGCATATGAAAATATAATTTCCACATAAAAAATTCACCAAACAGCCCACATGTATACCACACAAGTCACAAAAGTCCACTTTTCATTCAAATTGATTTTGAAATCCGGCTCGCACAAAAATATCCCATAAAACTTTTCACATTTCTTTTACACATCAACAAATCCATTAAAAAAATTTATAAAACAAATCCAAGATATTTCAACTCAAATAAAATCCCACTCACATGTTACATAACACACTTTTCATATCCAAAATCTATTTTTCTCATCACACTTACACAAAACAACCCACATCACTTTCACATCTCTTACACATTTTTGTAAAACTTTCAAACATTTTTATAAAACATTTCCAAGATGGAACACATCACAAAACAGACCCTTTCACATTTAAAATGTACTATTTCAAAGTATACACACTCCAAAACATTTTATTAAAATTTTTTCACCACTAACATAAATAATTAAATCATTCAAATCATTCATAAAAAAATTTGAAAGAGTATACCCAGTCTATACTCCTAAAGCCCATTTCAAAACCATATTTCAAGAAATAAACCACACTAAAACACTACCAAAGTATAATTAGAATCCCTAGAGTCATTTATAAAATCACTTTCAAGTGCTATGAAATCACCTTGTATAATAACACGAATGATACAAATGAAAGCACCAAATTTCATAAAATGCTCTCAAGAAGTATAACAAAGTTTTAAAGAAAAAAAATATTCCAAAACCCCTTTTCAAGGCCCTCATGAAATTAAGTCATTAACAAAACATAATTTTCAGCCCTTTTCAATAAAAAATAAATCAAATTAATATTTTATAAAACTACCACAAAAGATACCACATGTGTTACAATCAAAAAGTTCCCAACATCCACAAAAATGAAAATATAAAATTAAATTCTAACCAAATCCATAAAAATGGTTTTTTCACTACAAAAATAATATGTTGAACATGAAAAACTAGTAAAACATGAATGATAACTAATCAAGGAATGGTAAACAAAGGAATCACCTACTGAAAGTGTCGAATCCCCCAAATCATGGTGTAAAACATCAACCGCACCCCCTCCACACCACAAGGTAGATAAATCCAAAAATAGACAACAATATTTTACAAACTGAGACACCAAATACACCCTAGTTACTAAACCTAACATCTGGAAAATTTTGAAAATAATGAAAGAGGGAGGAAACCCAAAGTGAAAAGAAAGAAATCAAGAATGAATCACTTACATTGAAAATTATTAAAGAATTTACCCCACATACCCCAATATCTTAATTTTAAAACAGCCAACCATTCTAGGGAGAATCGAAAAAGGTTTCAGATATCATTTTTAAAATGTAATGGGGGGAAAAGAGTGAGAAATGAAGGAGTTATGAACTAATCAATTTACTTTCTCAAATCTAGGAGATTTGAGAAATTTAGAGATTTTTTATCCACATTCTCGATTTAACCGAGCTCTAAATGGGGGGAGAAGGGAATCAAGGGCATGCCTTGGGTATGTGGGCTTGGGGGAGAGTTGAAATCACTGAATAAATGTAAATATTTAAGGAGATATTAAATAATTAAAAAATATTAATGCAGGAAATGGGAATTCGGGTAGGCCCAATCCCTTAAATAATAACCCATATCCCCCATGATTATGGAATCCTAGATGGTCCAAATTAATAAGGTGGTTTTAATAGGTCATTGGATTACATGTTGAAATTGGAATGGATAAAAAATTGTGAAAAATGAAGGAGTTATAAAGGAATAAAATATTATTTTTATATCTGGATTTGGGCTCACAGTTTGGCCCAATTAATGAAAACTCATCCATTCCTCCATAAAAGAATTGGAAACCCCAAGAAAAAGCAAGAATGGAAATTAAAAGAAGTTTAACTTTAAAATAAGTCATGAATGTGACATGGTGTCCCAAGTTTCCAATACCATGTGTAAATATTATGGTTGAGCCCATGGTTTTTCAAATACCACTAATGAGGTGTCGTTGAAAATGAATAAAAAACTCTATCTTTTTTACTATAAATACCATTCCATTCCATCGTTTTCATTCATTAAAAATTAACTAACCCCTAAAATTTTTTTTACCTCCCGAGGATTCCTCCTGAAGTGTCCACAATCCCTCGAGGTCCCGATCATAGCGTTTTTGATGTTACTCTTCAAGGTAAGGGAATTCCCAACATGTCTTTTCCATTCAAGTTCCATTATATGTGGTATGAATTTTAAGATTCCATACCATGTTATTACTTCCATTTTATTCTGTCCATATTCTATATTATGATTATTTTATGAATGGTTGGCCCTTGTCCCCTCTCTTTTTAATGATTTTTAGAACCATGTTTCCTGGCCATTATGCTGCCGAATTTTCTTCTCAAAACAAATATTTTTTTCGCAAAAAATATTTTTTATTCTTTATGCGAATACCATAACCTATTTATTTTCAAAGGAAATTAATAAATAAATAAAAATGATTTATTTTTTCTATATTTTACATACATAAAACCATAAATCCCTTTCTGTGGGTTATAAATTTCATAATGAAAATATTTCTAATCACATTTCTAAAATGCTCTGATTTTTATATGAAGCCCATTTCTTTTATTCTGTTTGAGTTATTTATTAAAGGTTTGATTATGATATATGTGGCTCACATGAAAATAAATACATATTAAGAACGAACCATGAGATATATCCAATTAATTGGGTAAGGAAATTAATCAGTATAGATGACATTTTTTATGATAACTCAGTGAATAACCTTTGCGATTTTTATGAAACCATGGGGATGGAACTTGAAGATATTCTTATGAATGTAAAAATTAAATTCTGTAGACACATAATCAATATATGATTAAATATTTTATTATTATATTATTCCTCTACTCATTCAAGTTTGATATTACCTCATGTTCTTATTTTATTCTCTCAAGTTCACTCGTAAATTGTTTTCCGTGTTTTTCCACATTGGGCCTTATGCTCACCCTTTACATTGATGTATGTCCCAAGGGTATGAGATGTAGTAATTTAATTAGGATGAAAATTTCAATAATCCATTTAAGGGGATTAAAATAATTTTATATGTTTTCATGTATTATGTATCGTTTTTCTAAGACACTAGACTTTAAAGATCTTGTATTTGTAAAATATAATTAAATGTTTCATAATAAAAAACTAGGATGCCATAAATTCCAGCTATAAACCATAAAATGGTTTTATATATGTAGGTTAATAATACTAGTATACTATGTATAAAAACCAATGTATCTCAAGCATGTTTGAATATATCATAATAACTCACTCATGAGAAAATGTATACTAACCGAAACCCCAACCACACCAAGTTTCCCTCACAAAATAAAATATCGATGTATAATAATATAATAAATCCATATTAATAATGTTAAACCTGTGTCACTTTCTGATTTATTTTCTTCTATCACACACAAACATTTTGTGTCCAAATGATCCCACCCTTTCTAAATAACTTCAAAGTACATCACATCACATTCATCCCACTGACACTTGGTTCCTCACATAACATCAGATGTCATAACTAGGGTTTTATGGTTTCATAAATGTGAAGCTCATCATCCTCTTTCCCTACTAGTAACACACAAAACCCACATCATACACAATCTCATTACATCTCTTCTGAACAAACCAAGGCAGTCACATCCTATCACATAACCAATAGAGTGTTCCACTATTGACTTCTAGAAACCATGACCCATGCATGTCCTTCTGATATCATGGAATAATTAGTTGGGAAGACCGGGTAGCCTTCTATCCATCCTCCCACCGAGATGTTGGGAATAACAGCTGTGTGTGACTATGTGGGTGTGGACACATATTTCTTGATGAGGGCACAGTGTGTATTGAAGTCATAAAAATATAAAGGGTATATACATATATAGTTATAACACATAAGCCCCATCATAAGGGTTTTCAACAGAACAAAACATATCACTAAAACCTACACATATACGATCAAAACATTAAGAACAACCACCCCTCCACCAAAATAAAAACACATTCCGTAGTTCAAATTTAAATTTTTAATTCTCATAAATCCATTTTTCATATTTTCCATTGCAGACGCATTTAGTTTAGTCAATTACATTTACCTTATGTATTCAACATTCGTTTAAACCCCATTTTATATCACTATAGTGAATTTAATTACATTAAAAATAAGAAACTAGAATAACTAACCTCCATCGTAGCTCCACATCCCAAAAAAACTTCCACTTCTATCACCACACTACTACACAACCACCCCACTACTACCATCACAACCATGCTGCCTATCACATCCACTTCCCTCAAAACGTTCCCAAATTTGGCACCACCCACTAACCACATATTCATAGTCAATATAAAATTCCCAACACCAACCATTAACATATTACATCACACACATCACATTTTATATATTGGGAATAAGAGATTTGATTCAATTATATTTATTTAATTATGGGTGTTATCTAACAAGCCATAAGATCCTTTGGAACACAATTCATTACCTACCTTTACATGATTGTCCAGTTATTGTTTAAGTGTTTTGAACAATCACAGAACATGAATTCCAAAAGTCACATCTTTACAGTGAAATATAGGACCCCAAATAACCATAATTTTTAGATGGAATTAACCCCAAACATTTAATAATATCATAACAATAAAAACCAAATTTGTAAGATAATTCTTCGCATTCCCTTCCCCTAATGATTTAATTTAAACCATTTTATTTACCTTTCTTACGATGGATGAAAACATGTTCATAATAAATTAAAATAATAATTACATCCTTCATGATACATATAAATGGAAGTATAATAATTATGAATTTGATTAAAATGCTTCTCCCAAGATTGTTGCACCAAAACAGAGTGTGCACATAAAGGGGAAAACCAATTTAGAGTTAATCAATCCAGTCACAGCTATATGGCTCCAAACCTCCAAGGGAAGAAGGATTTTTAACGACCTATCCCTAGAGAAATCAATACCAAAATAACAATGTAATTTTCATCTCTTTTAAAAGATTTTATCTAACACCCACATGCTTTGATACAGTATAGATTGTCCATTAAATGAAGATATCATCAAAACAACATGTTCTAAAAATACATAATGTCTTTGGATTTTTGGAAACATATCATATGATTAATTCCCATGAAATATTATTAAAACCAATTAATTAAGGCATTAAACAAGGTTTATTCATAAAATATATAATGACTGGAATTCTTTTAATTTGGGAAAACAAGAAACAGTGTTTACTATGATCACCAGGGTGACCTATAGCCATAAATGACCTATCTCCACAAATAGCCTATAACTAAAAATGACCATCCATTTGGATGAACAACCATAAGATATGACCTATCACCCGAATGAGCTACCTCCCAAATGACCTATCGCTGGAAATTACCAACCATTACTTATGCAATAATGCCAAAATGACCTACTACTTGAAATTAAAACCACTAGAATGATCCACAACTAGTAATGACTAACCACGGAAGTGACCTACTACCAGAATGACCTTACGCTAGAAATGACCAACTAACATAATAACTAACAACTATAAATGAATAACCATAAGAAATGACCCACAACTAGAATAACCCACCACTAGAAATGATCTACTTCTCGAAATTACCTACCACCAGAATTACCCTCTGCTAAAAATAACCAACCACTATAATGAACTAACAAAATAAATGACATACTACCATAATTTTACACCATCCTCTCAAACCCCATTTTTCTCTTTAAAAACTAAAAAATCATCCCTTCCCTATTTTAACACCATAGGACATTCCCCAGACATCACAACCACGAGATTGTCATCAATGTAAAAGTAAGGATGGTATGAGACATTAGAATGGTTTTGAACTCCTACTTTCCTTATTGAACCCATTATTCATTAATCATAAAATTAAATTTATAATATACTATAACGTGTGTTCTATGGTTGTTTTAGAAGCCATGTATTAACATTCATAATGAATAAATTTTTTTTAAAATTATTCTTCGCGGTAAAAGTAGGGTTCTTTTGTAGGAAATCATAAATTTACAGAATGTCCCTTCCCCCTAATAATATGTTTCTCCTTAATTAGTTAAGTAATATAAAATACATCCCCATAATCCAATGACAAAATTTTTTATCCTTCCCACCAATTGAGGGTATTATAAATACTAGTAAATCTATTCCAATTTGTGAACCAATCCATAGACACCTTACTATCCACTCTTGGGTTATATTTTATAAAGTCATGTTTTTATATAGTTATTTATTTACATTTATTTGTTGAAATAATTGTATAATGATACATTTGTTTCAGGAAAATTTGTAGAGAATAGTTTATTATATTTACATTTAAACAAGAATAATTTTATTTATTTTAACATAGGTTTTGCATGAAACACATGGGGGATCTAAGCGTGATGTTTTTGTTCATGAATTGCATAAACTTAAGGGTGTATATATTCCTTGTGTTTTATGTTGTTATAATAGGAAATTTTCCACAGAGATGTGGATAGTTCCCATTTTTTCATCACATGGTTTCTCTATGTGACATGGTAGTAGAATTCCCTTGTGAAAAATTAATATTCATAGAAGTTTAATTTTTTTATTCTTGGTTCAGTTGTATTTTTTTATTTATCAAGTACATTTTTTTCTTCCTATACCATTTCTTAAATAATATATTATCTTTTGTATTGGTGTTCCTATATAGTTAGGTAATTATATCATTTTATATATTTTTTCATTTATGACATGTGTTCAGATGTTTTTTTTGATATTTTAGTTGGGTTCATAACTCACCATTGTTTGGAGATGTTATTTACAATTTCTGATTAGGACCCCCTTCATAAACTAATATGGTTATATCATTCGCAAAGAGCATTTATTAATTCCCAATAACTCATTTATAATCAATGGAGATTTTGAAATACTTCTGGGGCTTTTCATTGACTAGATCATGTTCCCAGGTTTAGGGTATCCATGATTGGTTCATGAAATAGAATCTCTAAGTATTCCTTATATCATTAATACTATGTTACATTTTAAGGGGGTACATAAATAATATTGATAATTTAAGTAGCATTTTAATGTATCAAAATATGTTTAATTCTTGGAATCATGTATATTTTGATGGGGGGTTTTTAAAACATTACTATAGTTTTGGAATCATGATTATGTTGGGGAATGTTGATATTTATTACCACATGTTTTTTGAGAATAATTTGATGGAGGACCAATTATTTCTTTTCAAACATGATTGGGAATGGTGAAAATTAATTATAATTTGACACATCATCTAAATATTACTGATACACATTAAAAAAGTAGTGGATGTTTTAAAAAAAGGGTTTCTAAACTATAATGGATGTATATCTTGTATGATGTTATCCACTTTATATTCAAGGATGAGTAATGGAATTGGATTTGACTGAATAAACTAAAATTCAACAGGTTCCCAAAAATGGTTCTTTGGGATGAGAAGTCATATAGTGGATATTTTGTAACAACCCATGCTTTTAAGATTTAGTATATCCATAGGAATGTTGATAATTTCAAGAATTTTAGTAGGGTTCATCCTATAATTTAAATTTCAAATATGATTTTAAGGACATAAAAATATAAAAAATGTGTTAATTTATATCTTTAAATATATCATATGAAATTAGGTTATTTTGGTAACGGACATGATAGGTTGTAAACTATGTATACTTCTATATTTTCCACCAACCATACAGTGGGGGATCACTATTTTGTTGATAGTATAATATTGGGGTTAGTGGCATAATAGTTTAACCGAGTATCCATCATAACTTCACTAGTCTGCTGGTGGTTGACAAGGTACTATGTTCTAGCCATCTATTATTTAATAAGGCTCTACATTCCTTTTTAATATGTAGGTACATAACAATATTATCATGGTTGGACCCCCTTGTGTTTTAATATATAATTGGATATGGGGATGGAAATTTTGGTCGTCTCCCCACTGAATTCCTTTCACATTTACATCTTAATGGGGAGGGATGTTATTTTTTTAGTAGAGATTAAGGGAAATACCCTCTCTCATATCCTCTCTTATATAAACCTCCCTTATTTCTCTAACTTTATAAATTTAAATCGAGTGATTTATGTAATATTTCACTAGATAATGGATAAATATGACCATAATAGGGGGTATATTTTTCTTTAGTGGGTAGAAATTAATTTTTATGATGAATTCATAATTTTAATCAATATTTTAGTTATAGTTCATCAACTGGTGAGTTCCCATATTTATTTCATCATTTTTTAAACATTAATGTTTTATTGGTTATCTAAATACTGTAATTTTTCTAATGAGTGTTCTTGATTGATATAATGGTCCCTTCACATCCTTTTGGTTATAATTTTGGAATTACCATTATTATTAGTGGGTTTTGTTGGCTTAAGAGAGATTAATTAATAATAATTGAAAATGATTAATTAATTACAATTTTAGAAAATTAATTAAATAAGGATTAAGAATTTATTATAGAGATCATGGAATTGATGATCAATAGTGTTATATTGGAATGAGATAGATGAGAAAAACTGAGGGTCAATTTCACGAAATATTAATTGGTTCCTTATATACTAAGGAACACATTATTTTAATATATTTTTTGTGTATTAATTGTGATTGAGTTCATGGAATATAATTGTAGATGTTGACGATTCTAAAATTTTGATTTAGGTTGGGTACTGAGTCATGTAATGAGAATTATTATTTTTCTTCATGTGGGGAGATTTTTTGAATTCCAAATAACTATTATTTTGTGGGAATTGGGTATTAATATGTTGAAATAGACCCCAAATACGTTTTCAGGATTCCAATCTATTGTCAATTACCTATAACATGGTTAATTGTTTGTTTTTATAGTTATAAGTCTCACTAATATTTTTATAACTTCCTTAGGAGGTTTTTTGGGATTGGTAAGAGGTTCAATTGCTTAATAAATGTTTCACCTAACAAAACCCATATGATTTTGACTGAGGGAGTGGGATTATGAGTTTTTGCGTTCTCTATTTCAAGAATATAATGATGACCAATTTAGGGATCTTAAGTTAATGTATTATATAGATTAAATATCTTGTGTTTCTAAAATACCCAAGGGTTTAGAGGTTATTACATTGATTGATATGATAATGTGTGTTGGTCAGAGGGAAGGTCTTGAGCATAAACATGTTCATTGTAACCCCTATTAATATAGTTGATAAAAGGATAATATTTGGTGATATTCTTGGTAAATCCTATTAATATTGAATTATGTATGTCCTTTATATTTTTTACTCAATATGAGAGTAATGAAAATGGATTGGGGTTAATTGGTATGAACCATTTTTAGGGTCTAGGGGATATAGTGGAATGGTTTCCCTTAGACTTGATAAGACTACAAAGTAGTTCATCTTATTATACCTCATGTGTTCTGGAATAGAATCAAAGGGCTAACCTCTATACCTTCATGAGTGATGGGTTATGTGATGGGTATAATTACATATGATAGGGTGACTAAATATTTATGGTTTATGGTTATGTTATGGTATGAAAACATATTTTGGATACAAGTATCATTTCATAATTCTGTTTTTCTACATCATGTTCTTTTATTTTATTTTTATGGGTGGAATAATTTAGTATGTTTGTGATTTGATATCGGTCATTTAATAGTGGATTAGAGTATTAGAACCTAATAATATATTTCAGGGGGTTAATAAGGCATTATTTATATTGGTTTACTATAATCTATTAATTAAACATTCAATTTTGAGTAGTATGTTTCATATTAATATGAATGGGGAAACCAATTGTGTTATTGATACCCATTTCTACTGTATATCTTGGATAAAATATTTGTTTTCATGAAACCACATGAAATATTGTATCATGGGTAGACCAATTGTGTTTTTAATAAATGATTAAAGTATAAGACTTAGATTAATTATTCATGCGAACTCGACGTCATGCTAATCCTTGGATTGAATAAATAATATGTTTCACTAATAATCATTATTAATATATATATTTTTTAGACTGAACATATTCCAAGAATATGATGCATTTAATTGTACGTATTGATAGAAATTTATTTTATCATAAACTATGAAAAAATCATGTAGAATATTATATCATGGTTAAATAGTCATAAAATTTTGTTTCGAGTAGATGTTATAAATAATTTATTTTACAACGTCATTCATTTTCTCGAGTATACATACATATATTATGGAATATATTCATGGAATCATTGGAAGTCAATTTTGTTATGTTATTCCTAAAACATATGAGTTCAACTTAGTTTACATATAGGATTTATTTTTAATACATAATTTAGAGAATAGGTTGTATTGGCGGTCCTAATGATGTTTTTTGATAGAAAATGGATTATGGATCGAAGAGTGGCTTTGGATTATTGTTAGGCCCCAAGTGTATTTTTTCATGAATTTATATTAGGTATTTGATTAGAATACCTAATAATTAATTTGTTATAGGTGTTATATTAATAGTACAGATCCATTTTGATGTGAAATGGGAATATATGTATTTTTTTATAATTTTGTTTTAGTTATGAATCTCTCTACTTATATTTATATTTTCTAGTGGATGATAATTCCAATTATTTTTCTAATATTATATTATATTATAACATTATTATAATCCCTCTATCATTCTTTATTTCCTCCCATAGCTAGTTAGATAAATATTCTATATGAGAAGGAATGTTTCACGTCACATTGAATCACTTAACTCAGTTACCATTTGGGTCAGCCAGGATAGTGTATTAAACAATTGATATTTATTATAGACATACAAATTATTTTGATAACAATTCAGGAGGGTAAAAATTATATTTGAAAATTATTGTGGAGTCTTCTTCAACTATAAAAAATACCCAATATCTATTACTAATATAAAACAGAATTTTGTTTCCCTATCCATCACCAGAGAATAATACATAGTCACCGAAATTTATTGTACTTAAATTATTTTATGAAAAATAGAATTCATGACTATAGAATTTCTTTTAATATAATTCCCATCTATTGTGAACAAATTAGTGAAAGTAAAATTTCTAGGAAACCCATAAAATTATCACACTCTAGTCATATTTATGTTAGTCATAACTTCTTATGTGACCACATTTATCAAGGTGATATTTTACTTGAATACATAACCACAAATAACCAATAGGATGATATCGTAACAAAAATTCACATATAATATTGTATGGATTCATTTATGGGGTTAGTTAAGGATATATTTTAATTATAATGTTTGAATGAGATTCTATGAATTATATATCAAAATAGATTTTGAGAAATTTTAATACATTTATTTTAAAATTCAATATAACGATATTTATTTAAATTCGTGAATTTATCTTCTAATGACATGTATGTTTTTAAAATTTATGTTCATTTTGTATATGAAAAATGCATTACCATTAAAAAAATATTGAACAATTATTATTTTTTTTCTTATCACATGAATTAAATGCTATAAAGTATTTTTCACGGTTAATGATTTAATTAATTGGTAGTGGCTAAAATATATTAATTATATATTTTTCTAAATTAAGTAATTTAGTTTTATTATATTTATAATTACCCCATATTGTTGATATTTTTTGGATAAAATTATTATTATTTTTAAATATTTCTTATATTCCCCTTCATTTATAATTGATTTGAACAAATTTTAAAGTGGTTTGAACTATTTTTTATTATTCATTTAATTCATGTTAATTTTTTTGTTTTTTGTAGGTAATTGAAAAATGTTAGCTCCACTAGGTCAAGTTCCCTGAGGGGGTGTGGGAGGGGTGAATCAAGGCATGATTGATAAAAACTATTTCCCATTTGGATCTTATCTTGTCATTATGAAAAACACACTTCTCTATTTCTTCCATAGAAATGTACGAACAGAAATGAAATCATACATAATATAGAACTATTTTACTTGTTTTACCCTCATAGGGATGTCTAGAAGGATCATACAATGGTGATGTTACAATGTATCAAATCCACTAATTCTCACTACCAATAACAAGGTTTCGGATCGATCACATATATGCCACGTCTAAATGCCTTTACATGATTTAGGGTCTCCTCACAACAACCCTAAGGATCACTCCCGGTGTCTCTTTCTCTGACTCACTCCCAGTGGAAAGGATCACCATCTTCCTCTTCCTTCGCAAGAAAGGATCCACACAATGTTTATGGACTTATAGGACCTTCATTTTAGTTAAATAATGCATCCTAAACTATAGGTATATTATATTTTTAAGTCCATTTTTCAACCATAGGTGAAGTCCACATTCCCACATAGTGTTAGTAAGTGTAAATTACTTTTTAAAACTATTTTGTTTTTTTAGACTTCCTGGAGTCCTCTAAAACCCACATTTCTTCTTCTATGAACTGCGTAACAGACATTATTTGAAGATTGCCTATTTTAAACTACCTCCACTTCTATAGCCATGAATCACTACCTCAAACTATCTATATATACCACCATTGCGTAAAGATTTATTTTAATACTTCCACATAAATTATTTTCATACCACTTCTGCTTCTATGGAATTCTTTCTTCCACATACTGTTTCTTAGTACGACCACCATATTCTCCTACCGACATCAATTATCCACAAACACCCTTTCACAGAATCACCTCAATGAACTACTTCACCATTTAAATGATTCTCCTTCGAAACCCACTTTTTAACATCACCAACTTACCAATAAAAGTATATATTATTATGAAAATTTCTCTGAGTACTTTTTGAATTAGTGCTCTTGATATCAGAAAATATATCCATAAAATTTGATGATATGAGATTTACCCAAATCATTACCACGTACCATGATCCCACAAACCATTTTTTCCAATGTGTTCTGTGTACTTCCTTTTCCTTCATGAACTCCAAAATCACTATCTTATTTTAACAAATGACACAATAACCTTCAAACCATTTGCCTTACACAACCCACATGACTTCTGAAGAACCTCCTTTTCTCTGTGAACCATTCCGCCAATGTCATCCACATACAATTTTACTTATATGACAATTCAAACATACCTCTTTTATAATCTGTGAACCATGCTTCATGGTCCATGTATTGTGTACCCCTATGCTGAAATCATGATATTCCAAAAAAACTCTCGGTTTTGAGGCCAATAATTTGGAAAGAATTGGGAAACTATGCCACCTTAAACACATGCTTTGGAAAACACCATTCATACTAATTTGAAGTCATCTGTCCTTGTCAAAAAACCCAATCACATCTAAATCAAACAAATAAGACTTTTTGAGGAATTTTTTCCCAATTCAAAGACACTATAATTTTTATACATTATCAACAGTGTTTTGGTGAAGAAGACAGAAGCATCATCCTCTACCCCAATACATCTAATTGGAAACACAAATGTACCTTTGGTAGACAGGAAAACACATTACATGGGTTCAACAAATTTTTTATTTTATTTCACTCACACACTAGGTGCTCACTTAATCTTTTTCTTGACATTATATCATTGTCACCATGTTTTTCACAAATCTTCATTTCAATTTTTTACTTTTCAATAAGATTCATACCCTTTTCGGATTAATTTCATCCTTTGCTCAATATTTCTCATGCTTTTCACTAGGATTTTCTCTTCATTCCTATATATCAACAAAAAAAAATTATTTTTTTAAAAAATAAACTCTATTTATTCTTATGTTCCTTTTATTTACACCAATGTGTCCTCAAAATTCATGAAAGGGTTATGAGAAAGTTGATGGATCTTCAAAATCACCACTCATTTTATTAAATTACCCAATTTATATGGACAAACTATTTTATACGGCTTGTCAATAAACATTTATTCATTGATACATTCATATATTTTACTTCCAAAAATTATTTCCTTCAAATAATTGAAATAATTTTATAAACCACTGAAAATAATATATTAAACCCATTAAAAATAGATCAATTATTTAAAAATTTTACATTGTTTATGAGTAATATTTTGGTATAATTATGTACTCCATTAATGGAGATATGTTTGTAGTAGTGGGATGTGATGTATATTCCAATGCACTATAGTAGGGTGATGAATCAATGTGTTTTCCAATTCTAAATTTTCTTCTACTTTAACTATGTAAACTTATCACATCAAAAGAACTTTTTATTATGTTATAAAGAACACATTAAATCAATATCTCTTTATATTTTTTCCTCGCTAGGTAATATACAAAAATAAATAAATATAATAACATAATAAAAATGTGTTTTTACTTGATTTAGCTATACTTGGATACATCGAATGATAATACACTATGAAATTTTCTTTTGTACCAAAATCAATTATACATTCTATTTTATGGATAAATGCTTCACTCATGGTCATTTGTTGTCAAGTGGAATTGAATTTACAAATAATTTAGTTCCCTCTCACTATCCACCAAATAAAATATGCCTTTTTCTACATCAATGTATACTTTGTTGAGGGATGATACACTTTTTATAAATACCAATCTCCACAATATTAGTGTACATAAGTTTACATAGTTGATTCAATAATGTCTAGTTTTTATGTTTCAATGGTTTCCACCTCACTTCATTTCCCTTCTCTAAATCTAAATCAGATAAATTCCATAATGATAGAGTTGATGATTTAAACTCCTCCAAATCATGAAAATAATAAATAACAATCTTATATGAATAATAACTATATGAATGTAGTTATCATGTAATATTATTATAAATTTATAATATTCACTCATACCATGAAAACTCTTTAAAAATGATCCTTCATTTAACAGGATTTACATATAAATTAAATCCCCTATTCTGGGATATTCATGTTCCTTTCAACAAGATATCTTTATTTAGTGATATATATTCCTTGATAATACTCTAGAACATCCCATGTTATTTTAATAACACACATCAAACTCCAAGACCTCAACTCAAAATCAAGGGTCGATACTCATCCATCTGACGTCCAATTATAAAAATAAGAGTATATAAAAAATTAGTGTGTTTGAATTAATCCATAAATGTTAATTCTCTCACTACAATATTAACCCGTATATCCTCCTTTTGAGATATTTATTCAATAGTCCTAAAAATATATTATTTACTTATATCATGGTGTGATGATATCCAATGTGTCATGACATATATCAAATTTCATTATATTAGACTATATCAACCTTTGTTTTTATATAATACTTTTTCAACTTCTAAATCCTCTTAATTTCGTGGAAGTATCACCTTAATATAATGAAATTATTATTTTTATTACTTGAATTAATTTTTTTCAAAAGAAATTTTACAGTGTAACTTGATACCTCATGGAAAAACACTTCATCCATCACAAAATAAAACTAAGCAACCATTTCATAGGTTATTATGGCCATGATTCAAAAAACCCCTTCATGTAATAATCTATTTAGTTATTAAATGGTATTATATTTTTCAATACATGTTATAAAATGATATACATTTAATACTATGATCCAATCATCCATGTCTGTCTATATTTTCACCACATTCTCATGGATTTGTCATTGTGGTGAAACCTTCCAATTCATGAAATATCTAGTTATGTTGTGGATTGATTTCCCAAATCATGTTAATACATATATTGAGAATATTCCTTTGAAACATCCTTCAAATCATGACCACACCCATTTCAGTGTATTTTTTCTTACATTATAAAAAATTGTCTCTATGCATATCCAAAATTCTAAAAATTACATTACTAATTAATATTTACCAAACACAATCATATAATAAATAAATAAATCAAAAATAATCAAACCACCCATTAATTTTATATAAATGAATAATTCATCAAGAAAGTCCAATCTCTTAAAAGACTTTGTGGTATAACCAATATAGTCTAACACAAGTTTATCTTTTTCAAATACGTTGTATAGTCATATAAGTGACTTTGTATCCTTCTTTCATGATAATTCTATACTAATACTAATGTTCAAATACCAATTTCAAATATTTCAATATCATGTATCCTTCAAGAATATTGTATTACACTTATAACTAAAAATCTTCATTATAATCCATGAATCACTATTTGTTCAATGTTCTCTCAAATACTAGAAACTCTATAGTTGCAACATTTATCATTTTACATGGTGTTCCAATATTTCTATAACATTTAATAGTTTATATTCATTTATAATTACCAATAAAATATCATTAATTAGTAAAGAATACAATATACATCATTTGGTTTTAGTTTTATTCTTTTTTTTATTTCAATTCTATCAAAAATAAATCTCCAATTATTTTCCCTATTATATCTAACTCAAAAAAATATTACATAAATTCATGGTTTATTTCTTCCACCCCATTTGATAAAAAATATAATGGTTATTTAATCTATGAAAATTATTATTTTTTCTCCCCCTCTCTATTTTCTAATAAATTATTTTCCCAGATGTTTTATAAAACACCTTCTCCAATATAATGAAAATGCATAATAAAATGTAGATAATATATGCTCAAAATTTTTCATTCAGGTTGGAGATACAATAATTCCTAGATCATATTTCTTTCATCTTCCCTCTTGGTCCAAAATAAAAAACCTGTAACATACATCTATTTTAACCACTTTTTTCTATTCACAAATATAAAAATTTATCTAGAGATTATAGATACAAGAAAATGGTTCTTGTAATAGGTAATTATACTTTTAAATTTATTATATGTATTTTTTGGAAAAAATATTGATTCCTAGAGATTTATTAGTTCATGGTGTTAAGAAATTTTTTTCGGAGCTCAAAACCCCAACTATAGGGGAAAGTTTGATGGTCACACTATTAGCAAAAAACAAGTTATCCAATCACCATAGATTCCATAACCATGAGATGGATGGATAGTGGGGACAATTAGGGAACATGGATAACACTAACTATATGCTAGGGGCTTCAATACCATGTAAATAAATCATAAAAAAACAGTCGGAGTGGTTTCATGAGTATAGAAGTTTTTGGAAAATCATGATCCCCCAGTCTTGTGGGGTCTCTCTTCATGAAATTAGAGATGCATGGTTACTTCACAATTTTTCTAACAGTGTACTGAAACCATGTTACCATAAAATTCTTTGTCAAAAATTAAAAAAAAAATCCATTAATGGTCCAATATCTTATCTCATTTCCCCTTTTATCATTCTAGTTGATAGAAGTGCTCTTCTTATGCCATTTTATCTCCATTGCATTATATTTAATATATTTTGTTCCAATTCCTTTGTTGGGTTTCCCATCCAAACTCCATTGTTCTCATTGGATTCCTCTTAGTTAGATTATTGATATATTTTCATGGTTTTCCATTCTTATTTCCATATATATGTTATTTATATTTAGGCTCATATGACATGTTTTATTGTGTTTATATTCTCAACATATTATCTCGGATTTAGGAAAAACTAAATCATGATACTATATGAGGAGAGTGTTATAGGGATAAAGTAAGTGGTGTATGAATCATACCTCAAGTTCTTTCATTTTTTAAAATGTCATCATTGTGCTCACACCAATTTATTCAACTGTTTACAATTTTATTCAGGTTTTATGATCATAAACATCATGATCATATTCAAGAGATCATTTTATATGTTTTCATCGTACTATTATAGGATGAAATATCATTGAATTACTCCCTAGGTAGGTATTTTCCATGATTATTTATCTTGTGGTGTTTTGTGATTTGATATTGCATAATTTGGATCAGATTTATGCATGTTAATATAAATTTAATTATATTAATTAAATTAATGATTTGATTATGGATATCACCTTATAGTACCACATCACCCTTCTATGGTAAGGGCTTCAATATTAGAAATGAACCACATGTTTAAATAAAATGTATAATAAATATATCACTTGGGAAAATTGAATGTAAATTAATATCCTAGTTGGATGTTTATATCATTCTTTTCTATAATTAATAGAAGGTAGTGGAGTGAACCTAATTAAAGATTAAGAAATTTATGTTCAAAATGCTTTCATGTCCTTCATAGCCATGGAACATAGTAAGGAATGCAAAGGAATGAACATATTGAATTATTAAAAGCACTAAGGTTTACATTGACAAAATTAAATGATGAATTAAATATAGGGTTCATATTTTATTTGTACCTTTTCACTTTACTAGAGCGGTAATACTTAATCATTAATTGGATTCCCAAGGGAATTCCATGATCACTCAGAGGACTCCATTCAGATTCAAGGAGTGGTTTCCATGTAAGAAACACACCTTGACTCATGGTCTTTGCCTACTAACGGATACAAGACATGACATCAAAGGATACCAACACTATCTTCCATATATTAGAATGCCTCATAAACACTCCACTGATCCATCATAATGTCTTCAGACATGTTGTGTCATGGATACACCCCATTGTTCCTAGTCATGGTTATGTTGTTTTATCTTGGAAGAGATCATTAGGCTCAATTAAAATAATATTAATGTGGAATTTGATGGGTTATTACCCTTTTATTACACCCAATCCCCCTTGATAGCCAAGATACTGGTTTAATAGTGTTTTTTGCGAACCTTAAGGTCAACGATGCATTGGTCTTAACTTAGGATCCTTTTACTATTTTCATTATCATAAGATTACTTGATATACCTTGGATCCTTAAATATTATTATCTTGAAAATACATTTTTTCTGGTTATACCTCACGTGTCTTACATATATAAACCGGAAAATAATTAACTTATGAAAATATTACATGTTTTTAAACTAGAAAATGATAAAGAAGGTATTGGGGTTTTTAAATTACTAGACTATTTTTCTTTTAATTATTCATTCCATCACATCATCTTAGAATATATTACACATACTGGATGGTATAGGAACCATTGGTGATGTCCAACGGAGATTTATCTCACACCCTATATGGGACACATATGATACTTGGGAAGAATATATGTATAAAATTGTTGAAAAGGGTATCCTTCCCACATTGTCAACATGATATTTGTTTCTTTCATATCATGGAGCTTGGTAGTAGAATACTTGTTGAGTGCTGGGGATGTAGGATAGTTATTGGCTTCCTATTTTTCCAATTATAGTGTTCATTTCTTTTTTCAATGTATATATGTTTTCCATTTTTTATAGAGACATTTATTATATAAACATTGTTTTTTGAGCAGTATTATCTATTTATTATGTTATTTATTGTTTTTTTATCCTTATCTAACAATATGCTACTCGTCCAATTGTTAAAATTATATTTCTTACATCCCATCAATTTTATTAGGCTTATTCTATTTCATCTGTTATAATTTATCTTCTGTTCTACCATCTAATAATGATCTAATAGTCTCCCCAAAGACAGTCCCTATTTCCTCACTTAGATGTTGGAAGCCTTTACTATATAGCAAGGCACACTTGATGTTATGTGGAAATCTAGGTTTAGGGAACCTTTAAGTGGTACCAGGGTCGGTACCTCACAAGGGAACATGTTTTTCTATGATTTACAATTATTAATTACACATTTAGTTCAGTTTACCCAAATTATAATTTAATAATTTTCATCATAGAATATTTTAATCTCCATGTTTATAACAAAATTGTGAATTTCCAAGGGATCTAAAAAAAACTTTTTCGTGTAAATTCCAAAAAAAATTCTCATGCTCAAAATCTAATTTGAAAATAGATACACATTAAAGAACTAGAACTTTAACCTACAACATCACAATTAATTATTAATAAATCTTATAATTTTATTGAGTTGTAAATTGACATAGTAAATTAACATTTAAATTAATAACTACAATGATTTCCATTTCAGGAACTTACTACTGTAATTGGATGCTTTATTAACATTCACCACTTTTAATATCAACATTTCAATCCCCATCAATATAAAAAAACATAATCATTGAATTATCGATAAATCTCAATATGGGTGAGTAATACAACCTACTGAACAAATTTATACAACTTAGTTTGATAAAATTTTCATAAAAATTAAAAAAAGCATCTTATTTACAAAGCTTCTTCAGATTGTATATAAGGTTAATAATACTTTAAATATATTTCACAAACATCTGATGAGTTCCTTTTACTCTAGAATAACTTATCAAATGATGCAACATTTTCATGTCAAAATATATAAATCATGACCACCTACATGAATGTAGTTTCTTCTCCATTAATATTTTACCCATTTTGTTTATGTATTAACCCACTTAATATATTCATGACATGACTTATTTTCCACAATATTAATATTCGTTCCACATGATACATTATATTTTACATTGATAAAAATTTAGATCAGAACAAACGTTATTAAAAATGAAAAAAATATAATACCACCTGAAATTTATGATTTTGTAACACAACATTTTATCTTTTCAAATTTTTCGTAGATACCAATTGAAATTTATCTAGAAATAACATGTAAACATAGATCATACCTTCATATTAAAATATATTTCTATATCACCACATATTTATTCATATGATTGTAATGAATTCTATCCTTCTTAATCTGTTCACCAATTTTCATTTCATTAACCCCATGGATCATAACTCCCACTTAAACCTGGATCACTCTATTAATATTTACATTAATTAAATTATTTTGGGTAAGGGTAATTTATTAATACCCAAATTAAAATGAATGTTTTCTACAATGATGAACCATACCTTTTCTTAAAAATTCCCTCTAGGACTTCTTATTGGTTCTCCTGTTAACTATACCTCTTATGGAAACCTCACATTGGATATTTTCTTTAGAATTATATATCTCCCATTCCATGGAAATCACATAACTTGTGAGATGTATCCCACTTGTAATGTTTTCATAAATTAATACATTATTGTTACATAATCAATCAATTTTCTCACATCATAAGAGGGATATTCCACTGGCCCTATTTTCGTACCTTGAAATTATATTTTTACCACTTAGTCAAAATTCACACTTTTACTCCTTCATAGACACTATAACTACTTCATATTTATTCTTCTATGGTTAATATTTTTTCATGTATTCACCCTTCTTTTATTATATAATGGTGACATACTTCTTGTTCCTTATTATTTATTTCATTTCCATCCGTTATAGTTATTATAGAGAATCAATTTTTAGTTCTTGATATAGATTATTTTTTTCTATAATAACGTTCATCCACATGGTGAATATGTTTTCCATTATATTTTTTTCTCTTTTTGTGAAACCTCCCCCTTGACATGGGAATGGGGGATTATTAATTAAAACATAATCAATAATCTTAGTATTATACCCTATAATATTTCAATTATTAATATATATATATATATAATATCTCAAAATAAATTCATACATCATATATTCATGTCTTAGTAGAGATACTGCATCAAGTCAATAATAAACATTTAGAACTCTGTCCCATAGAAACACATCTATCATGTATCTCATAGCTCCACAACAACATCGCATAAATTCTACCATTGATTGAGGATCATCCCTTCGCTTTTAAGAAATTAAAGTCCTTCTATTTTTAATTACCTATTTGAATATTTTCATACTCCATTGGTTAAGGAATCCATAGGAAGGACCTAAAATATTACCTTCGTGGATTATAACAATATTAAAACCTATTTTTCATCTATATACTTCTCAATTAATTGGGTATTAATGTACTCTATTCTGAATCATTATTTTTTTCATTATTTTAACCCATCACAATTCTGTGATCTGAGTGGGATAAAATTTGGTTTAATCATCCTTTTCAAATTAATTATTTGTTTCATTTCATTGGAATGATATACATATAAATTTTATAGGTCATTCATATAAGTGTGAATCCTAGAAAGGGATCCTTTAAACTCTTATTTACAAGAATTATTATTCTATAAAGTAAAATATTCCTTGAATAAATAATCCAGTCAAGAAATAATCTCTAATTGATCCTCCTTCTCAATTATGGATTGCATCTCACCATGATCACTAAAGGATAGTTATATTAATTAATAACTATATTTAATTTAATATTCATTATCATATTTATCAATTAATTTTAAATCTATTTTCTAAACCATATCATAATACTAGAAAGATATTTCAATAAAAATAGTAATAGATTTATTAATAAATTTTATCACACATAGAAAAGTAGGTGTGTGGTTCTTCTTTAGATGTTTATTATTTCTCTTTTACCATTATCCTTTTTACATGTTGATATATTCATGAAAATTTCCTCTTGAAAACTTTCCATCACTAATTTTATGATCCAATGTCTAATATATTCTATAGACGCACAAATGTTTTTTCTATATCTCAAATGTTGTAGTATAAGGAATGGACTTTTTTCAAACATCATTATTCTTTTCTTTAACCAATATCATTTATTAATAAGCCTTATAAAATCCTTCCCTATTAACTAAAAAATAAATATCCTAAATTATATATATAATGATATCATCACCAAAATCATTTAAATAAAAAATCATCTATGATTTACATCTATGACATTCAGTTTTATTAAAAATACAAGACTTCATTAATTATTCCATGTGTGTACAAGTTGAAAAATATTTATATTAGATTCAACAAAATTCCATAACATATGGGATATGATATAATTTTTGATCACATGAATTTTTTTTAAGTGTAACATGACCATGATATTATGGGAATTATTGTTTTTTAAAATTATAACTTTTATATCACTTTAGTTATATAACACTCTCTCAATATTAGATATCATTCCCACGTGATTATTAATACTTAATATATGTCTATAAATTTTTTTTCTCTCTAACTGAAAACAAAACAAAATGAAAAATTGTAATGAATAATGATACAAAACTTTTTAAATGGTTTACTCATATAATGATACATAAAAGGAGAGTATAAATAGAGATGAACCAGTGTACTAAAATCAATTATTATAATTATTCGATAGATAAAAGTTTTATTCATGGTCAATACATTCTAAGGAGAACTTCCTTTACAAATTATTTAGGGTAGAACCACTAATTACCCAAGATCCACTCACTTTGTCTCATTCTCCATAAACTACATCAATCAATGAATTATTTAGTAAAATTATATTTATATTTTATATTAGTACAAGTAAAATAATATAGTCACAACCAAAATATTTAAATTTCATGATTCAATATCTTACTCACATTGAAAATTTTTAATATAGTTATATGATATTAACTCTTCAATGAGAGAATTAAAACTGTAAACTCTATAGAACGAAAATATGAAAAAATAACATTCTGAAAAATATAATAATATCAAGAAAGGTACTATAATGTTTTGATTAATCTACATTTAGAAAAAATGGATATATCAATTAATATCCACAAAATCAAACATAATTTAACAAGATAGATATATCAATGAATTTATATATTATTTTTTTCTCTTAGTACTCTTATAAAAATGGTGTATTTAGGTAGTACTACATCTATTATGTTACCATTACTGAACATCCTAACTTGTTTTTATAATGATCTTCGAACTCAATGAAATTAATTTAATAGAAATGATTTATTCTAATATATATACTATTACATGATCATTCTAGCTATCTGATATTAATTAGTGTGATCAAAATATATCCATCTAAGTCAAATTTTTCTCTCAAATCTATTGAATTATCTTTTCCATAATTAAATATGGACTAAATGTTTATTAATAATTGTCATTTACCTATGTAAATTTATGGATTTGTCCTCTATGGAATTAAATTCATAAAATTCAATTAGGTTATGGTGTGACATAATTTGATGTATGATACTCATTAACTACCACCTCATACAAAAATAATAGCTTTATCTCAATTTTCTTCTCCAAAAATCATTAGTTCGTCCCTTCTATATATTTTAATCCACAAAATTAATTATTGCATAAACCATTGCTTTAGGGTTATTTTCTTTTTCCATTAACATAATTGTATGTTCAAAAATTTCACTTCTAACCATCCTTATAGTGTATGAAAACCCCATATACCATTATCCCTTAGATTACTAGATGGATCCATCTTCCACAGCACCTGTTTTATAGTTATAAATATGTTTCAACATGATATAATAAACCAAATAGATCAAGAGCTTCACTAAAGTCACACATGGTCATCCTCATACTGTATACTTATAATTAATTTTGAATCCTATTATATTTTATCATGATTGTCTAAAACATTTTCATACAAAGATTTAGTTTTTTCTTATGAAACATTATTTATAGTGTGTCCACACACATTATTGTTTGAATTATTTCCTTCACCAAATGTATTCTATATACATCCCTAAAACTATAGTTATTCCTTTACCAATGATCATAAACCATTAATTAATATAATATTATAGTACCATCACTATTTACTTTGGTATACCATCAATAAATTCCATATCCATTAGAAATTATTTAATAGATCTCCATCTCATCAAAGATTCCATGGCCTTTATAAGAAAGGTCATATTCACATTATCTTTTTGAAATTATCTATATATTCATTATAATAAAATAATAATTTGAACCATTAATAATTACATTTTCTTACTCATGTTTCAACACTAATTCCTTATATATATATATATATATATTATTGTTAAGAATCATCCACAATGTATGATTTCCATGTATATGTAAAAAACTTCATCTTTATCCATGAACCACCATATCACTGATGTATTATAATACATAAACTAATTAATTTTTTAAAAATTATCATTTATTAGTCGTCTTAAATTATTTTCCAACCATTTAATCACTTATAACGATCTACATTCTTTAATCAATCCACCATTAATTAGAAAAAATTGAACATATAATCTTTGGTTTTAATATGATATAATTGTAAAAGACGCTAATTAATTTTTTAAATAGGGGAGTATTACACATATTATGATATATCAATAACTTCTAGGTAATTTTATCAAGACCCTAATTCATTTGTACCCATTATATTAAATATATTTCATTAAAATTGATCTA
Organism: Viscum album; assembly: GCA_963277665.1. Taxonomy (NCBI): domain Eukaryota; kingdom Viridiplantae; phylum Streptophyta; class Magnoliopsida; order Santalales; family Viscaceae; genus Viscum; species Viscum album. Next base: position 1,043,140,811 of record OY728135.1, on the reverse strand, counting down.
TATGAAAATAAAACATCATGATATCCCTACAAATATTTTTACAAAATAACGAATCATTTAAACATTTATTAACCCTAACCATGGTATTATAACTCATTAAAAATATTGATAAATATATATAAGCCTTTATTTTAAAATAAACAGGTCCCTTTGATCCAATTTTTCTTTCTTCCCATGGATTAGACTACCTATTATCCATAAAGATGATGGATTCCTTCCTTTGGTCAATAACCTACAGGTATAGGTGTATTTCCCATCATTATATTTCATCTTATCACTATGAAGACCCATAAAAGGAAGATTTAATTGATAAAAACACAATTAAAAATATGTTAATTTATTATTACACATGGAAATAATTATGAGTTTACGATTGATATGCTTTGTTGATGGATTACTCACCACACTAATTTAACGTGATATCCATTGATTTTATGCTCCTAAAAATAGGATAAATCCTTTATATTTGGAGTTAAAAAATATTTATGAAGTAAAGAAAGAAGAAATTAATGGTTTATAGGACACTGACAAGCATGAATAGTTGGAGGGAGGTAATGAAGAATCTATTAAGGAGGAACTACATTTTCAAGGATAGATTGAGTATTATGAGCCACCACTGGTTTCAAATGACTTGAATGATGATAATGATCACAATATTAATTATTTTTATACCATGGTGGATCAACTTATTCCTTATATAGAAATAGATAATACGATTCATTGATATTTTTTTGATATTTTACCCTTTGTGATTATGGTGTTAATAATTAGAAAAAAATTATGTTTTATTATTTAATAACTATTGTTTAATTTATATGTTATTTAAGTATTGATTCATTTTGATAATATCATCTAATAGTTTCTTTGTTTATGTTCTAAATAAATGAAGATATAATTTTTAACAATTTTTATTATTTTTATTACATTTATCAATTGTAAATCATTCATTTTGGACCTTATATTTTGTTTATACTTCTTTTTAGATGTTACCAATGCTACTCAATGTGGTCTTAAAAATATAAAAAGTTATAATAGAACTTCATATTAGCTTGATATAATTTTATTATAATCCAATTTAATGGATATCCTATAGTTTTTATACCATATATATTAAATGTTTAGATTTTATTAAATACAATGTTTTAATCATATAACAAAGAATTAAATCCAATTTACATAATGTTTATTTAGTTTATAATATAATAAGTTTATAAAAACATTCATAAATTATAATTATGTAAAAATAAATTGTATATATATTTGAATATAATCCTGAAATAAATTCTTCGTTGTTGTCATAATTTTATAGAATTTTGATGTGTTTGATACGGTGTTTTAAGGACAAATTAATATAGAGGTTTTAGAATAAATTCATATTTATATATTTGTAGATATTATAAGACAACGTAAATATATTAAAATATAAGATAATATGGATCTCTTGTTAAATTCTCAAAAATAGGAACAAATCAATTGAAGCATTTTTTAAAAATTGGTTAGTATTATTGTTATAATATTGCATTGGAATGAAATACTCAATGAATAAGTGTTCCCTATTATCCATTAATATGATTCAAATGGATAAATATTATTGTGTTATTATTAAATATTGGTTATTACTTCATTAATATGAAATTATAATTGGTTTATATAATTTTTTGTATTTTAGTATGATTTTATGAGTTATAATAGGAGATAAAGGAGAAGATGATTGGTAATTGTTATAATAAATTTAAATAAAATGATAAATACATGAAATCTTAGAAAATTTTCCAGAGGATTTCACTTCCTGAGTTAATAATGATTACTATATTGAGTTAATATCACAACATTAAAATATATTACATGATAAGGTTGAAGAATGGTCCTTGGGTGGGATGAATCATATAATGAGTTAGAATCCAGTGTTGATAAAATAAGTGGATGAATAAATAATCAGGATACATTATTTTAAGATTAAATGGAAAAACACAAAACAAGTGTAATCTTATTTATGAACTATGAACAAGGAAATAATATATAATTTGATATACTACATTGATGTGATGTAAGATCTCATTATGTTGTTTTTTACCATGTAGAGAATGAATTTTAATATCTTTGAAATGGTTTCACCATATAAATATAGATGGTAAAAATCACATTAGAATTAAAAATGAGGGTTGAAAATTTGGTAAAAATATTCATTTTACTCAACTAAAATTATAATTAACAGATTCATTATATATATAATTAATCTAAAAAATATTATAATAACTTATTTTTGAAAATGAAACCATGATCGAAAGAGTGAATTATTCATATCAAAAGAGTGGAAACCATGTGGTGATCAATTAATTACATGTTATTATTATTGATATAGTTTATTATGTTATAAATTCTCATTTAAGGAGAGAAAATATACACTATAAGACACAAAAGGATCTATATCATTAATACTCTCTTCCTATAATATTGAAATTTTTAAGGATAGTTTTTTTACTACATAGTGTTTCATAATTTAACCAAACATTAATTATAGAAATATTTCACCTTATACATATTTCATCTTTATCAACAAAATTTCAATAATTCATCAATTAGATAATTCTTCGACTAAATTTGTCCACACACTAGGTGGGGCCTAACAATTGTATCTAAACCTACAATTTTTAGGATGTTTTAACAAATTTTGTCCCATACAAATGCTTAATATTTGGTATTTTGATGATATTATTTTTTTATGTATGTATTTTTCACTATGATCTAGTAATTACAAATTCTACGAGAAATATCAATTTTTTGACATCAAGTCAATAAGTTATTGAAGAATAAAATCTAGTGATGGTATCAATATTGACTGGAAGTGAAAATTCTTATTGGAATCATAGAATAGATGATTTCTAAGAAATACTATTCATTTATTATTATAACGACATTTTAAGTCCATAATAATTAAAATTATTTATTCTAGACTCATTCCTTGATAATGACACCAAAAAATATATTTGAATTACAATGTTATACATTATCATTATTTTTTTATTAGACAGAGTATTTCATATTATTGTATCTACTTGTAAGAGTGATTTATATATTTAGAGAACATTTTATGTCATCCCTAAAAGTACATAAATTTTCTAAATAATAAATCTTTTTAAATCCATTGTTGAGTAACAATACATCAGAACGTAGTCGAATAAATATGGGAATGAGTATACCATTGGATCACTATGATTGTAATCAAAATTAATATTCATTGAGAAATAATGAAGAATTTTTATTTTATTAATAATAATATTTATTTCAACTACTAATATGTTTTATTCTATTAAAATAACAATTAAATAATAAATAATTTTACTCAGTATTCAAGGGATAAGATTTTTGGTTGAATTTTAATTTATAAGAGAGAATTGAAAAATATTAACAATGATTGGCATGATAATAAAATTTATATTTATGGTAGAAAATAGATTACCAATTCTAGTTATTTATCTAAATATATATTTTTATATGACATTGAGGAGTAGTTATTTGATTTAGTTAAGTGATTTCCCAAAATATGTCAAAGAAAAACATGTAATTAAATAGAAAATTTTTAAAATGGAAATGTATATTATGCCTATTTGTGGTGGTCATAAATAATCTTTTGATTTGAATCCTAAATATATAAAATAAAATAATTTATTCCCTATCAAAAATATAAGATAATATTCTTTAATTTTACCTCATACTTCTTAGTGTATAAATTCATAAAATATCAACTAGGGTGGCAAAAATAATAAAATTTAATTCTGGTGTTATCTTATTGTTCTTCAACTACTAGATCCATCGGTATAAAACTAATAGTATATATAATTAAAATATATTCATTTTAATTAATTAAATCCTATTGAGGATAAAACCCCAATACTAATAAATATCAAATTCTTAAGAGACTAAAAAATAATTTTTTATGATATAAAAAATCTATATGTGAAGAATTAGAAATTAATATATGTGTATATATATATATATTATTTCATATAGTAATGAAAAGTATTATAATTTGTTTGAACTTTTTAAAAATTAAAATAAGAATATTAAATCTCACATTGAAAAGTTGAATGAAATGCATGTAAAATTCACCAATTTGAGTGTTAATAAGGATATGTTTATATCACTATAATAGATTGAAAATAAAAGGAGTTGTATTTTGTTGGTCGGAGTGGATACTAAAGAGGGGTGTTAATTGAGTTCCAATTAAAACTTCTGTTTAAATATTTTCTATTAAAATCCCCCAATTTATAAAACAAGTTAAACTGTAGTGAATTTATACAGATTGGAAATGTTCACTCAGCTTCTCAAAGATTGATTAGGTATTAGTTAATTTGACCACAAGATTAAACTAACTTTTGAAACTAACCTACTGATACAATAAGTGTAAACACTTGCCAATTTAACTATCAAATTAACTTTAAAATGGTTTTATATTTCAATGTAATAGCAGTGGAATATAAAAGATATATGTAGTATACTTTAAACTTAAACTAAAAATGTACAGTAGATATAACAAGAGGTTCAGTCTCAATACGAGACTTAGTCCTCTCAGATTATATAAATTTTATCCACACCCTGGATCAAGGTTAACAACACTTTACAAAACTGTCCAAGTCACACAGGGACCTCTACCACAGTTCTTTGTGGGAAACAAAACAAAGACCAGGCCACACAAGGACCTCTTCCACAGTTTTCATGGGTAAAAAAGTTTTAAGAGTTTTGGAGTGAGGATTTTGATATCCTCCAGTTCAGTGCAGGAGACAATGTGTGTATGTGTGTGTGTGATATATAGATTACACTACACTGCTCAAATGTAAATAAACAAATCACTTAGAGAGAACAGATAAGAGTTTAGAAAGCTCTAGTGATTAGCAATACAACTCTGGACTCGTTGGATTCAGCAGAAATGCTTCTGAGTCCTTCTCTATTTTTTCTATTGTAAAACAGAGTGTTGTAGTTCAGCTTGTGTTCTACAGGAGTGAAGATGTTCTATTGACTTCAGTTCATCCAGTAGTGTAGGATTGCATGTGTTGGAACTACTTTGAGGATCATTCAATGTCTTCTTCACAGTTGTGCTCAGGATTGTTCTTTTGTTAAGTTCAGAGCACTTTGTGTGTGTTGTAGAATGTATGTCGAGGCGACTACTACCTTTTACTACAGCTGAGACTTCTTTTTATTCCATGAGCACCGACAATAGGAATGAATCCTTTTCCATAAGTACGAGGTACGATTTCATGACATGCCAAAAACTATCATTAAATAACATTAATTACATTAAAAACATGAAATATGACTGTTAGCAATATTGAAATAATATTGAATAAAAGGTTAAGAAACGGTGTCACGGTTTGTTTTGTAAACGGTGTCTTTTTCATAGTATGTACTTCACGGTGTCTAAGTCACGGTGTGTCCTACACGGTGTCTTAGTCACGATTTTTCCTTCATGGTGTCTCAGTAACAGTTTGTCCTTCATGGTGTCTGAGTCACGGTTTCTCCTTCACGGTGTCTGAGTCACGGTTTGTCCTTCAAGGCGTCTGAGTCACAGTTTGTCCTTCATGATGTCTGAGTCATGGTTTGTCCTTCAAGGTGTCAGGCTTACTATCATGGTGTGTTGATACTTAGTCTTCACGGTGTCTGCTTCACTGTGTCTGTGTCTTGCACACAGTCTTTCTTACTGTGTCAAACATCACGGTGTCTTGATACATAGCCAAATAACTATATTTAAACATAAAAAGTAATATGCATAGAAGGAATTAAGCTTAACCATTATAAGATAATATAACTTGACACATAAATACTGAGGATTGATAAGATATGTAAATAATAATGAGATTAATTACTAGTAATAAGATTGGTGATATTAATTAGAGTAATGAAGAGTAATGAGATTTGGGATTATTAAAACATGATTAATACATGAGGAGTCCAACAATCTCCCCCATTTTTATGATCACAAATCATAAATAGATAACAGATAAATGAGATTAAATTATATAGAGTAACAATGGATAAAATAAGTTCAAAACTTCTTACTTTTTCTCCCACTTTTGGGATTATCAAAAAGTACAGAGAATAGAGAGAAACAATGCAGTTGTCATTAAAACACGTTCAGAATACAAGATTCAAAATAAGTAGAAAAAAAATCCCCATAAAAAAGAATGTAGTCACTTGACTCTTTAGGGATTAGCCTTTGACTTTCCTTTATCAGCAGCAGGATATGATCCTGATGTAGAAGAAGGCATAGATGTGGTAGACATAGATGGTAATGGTAGACCTTCAAAAACGGAGGGAGCCAAAGATGGTGCAGTAGAATATCTATTTTTTGGTTGGTCAAGAATGTCTGCCCAGATCTGAGATAGAGCTTGACTGACTGACATGGCAGTTGAGGCTAAGGTAGGTAGACCAGGTCTGAGGGTACAGTTGTTGGAGCAACGATAGCGGTACTCTGCACATGAAGATACGACATTAAAAGATTTTTGAAATCAGTAATGATTTTTCCACCATATTGCATAGCCTTCTCGAAATCTTCCTTATTCTCCAAGAATTTTTCCAACAATCTGGTGAACACTGTTAGCTTTTGAACATGAGATTTAAAATCTTGAGTCACTGGATGGATTCTCAAATTCTCCAAAAGATATCTAATGTGATCTGTCATATCACTTTTAGAGAAAATTCGGTTGAGATAGACATCAATATTCTTGGTGATATCTTGTTGAGCATCATTGGCAATCGTTGAATGAATTCTAACGAAGTCCAATGCTCGATCACTGTTCTTAACCAATTCTGACAAAGAAGACAGATCCAATCCACTGATGGAATTCTGAAGTTCTTCCTTGATTATTGATCTCAGTAGAGAATCATCCAAAGGAGGAACAGAAGGTTGACCAGAAGCAGGCGAAGCTTTTACAGCTATGGATAGAACATTGAGTTGTTTCAAAACTTTTTGCAGGCATCCAGTGTACTCATCTGTGAGATTATTCAGATTTTCCACAAGATCTCTCATACATTGCAGAATCTTGGTTTGTCTTGTTTAAATCTTCTCATAAAAATATAGAAGATAAGGATGAACTCGAGACAAAATTTCTCTAGAAAGGGTGGAATCAGTTGGTTTAGGAGAAGTAGCAACAGGTGCAGGGGCAGAAACAGGAGCAGGCTCTAATCTCAAAGACAACTTATTCTACAAGTCTGCTACCATACATTTCAGGTTTTCAACATCAGAACTCAGTAGCATATTTTCAACTCTGGCTTCTTGAATTTTTCAAATCATACTCGGTTGAATATGTAGAATAATATTTTCCAGGAGAATTGATGCATCTTATTGACTCAGTTGAGTCACTGGACTAGGTTGAGAGGATATAATCTTCTAAACTCCACCTAAAATAGTCTCTCCAAATACTTTCAGATCATCTTTAGTAACAAAAGATTGTTGATCATGTAAGGGAGCAGGAAGAGGTACAGGTTATGGTTGCGATCTTAGTTGAGGTTCAGGTTGGGGCTCTGGTTCTGGTTCTGGTTCTAGTTCTCGGTGAGATACTGACTTCAGTTGAAACACATAAGAGATATCCATTCCAGTTGTAGTCACTTGATGTGACTCATTCACATCATAAAATATTGTGAAAACATATCGAGTGTATACAGAGTATGACTCATTATGAGGTTCAGATTTCGATTAAGATTCATCAGACTCAGCTGGACTAGTCCCAAGATTTCGAGGTTCCTCCCTCTCAAATTGTTCTTCCATTTCAGAGACTATAGGCTCAGAAACATGATCAAGATCCACAAGATCAGTTCTGATCTCTTCAACCATTTCTTTACTTACCAACTGGAAGGCAAGTTCCATCCTCTCTTCAGCAGAGGGAATTATCTCCAGAACCGACTGTTCCACAGGCAGTGCTTCCAGATTGGCTTGCTTTTCAAAAGGGAGTTCTTCTACACCAGTAGACTCTTCCATGGATTTTTTCTCTGATTATGTTACTGCAGAATCCCTTACATCCTCATATTGGAAATCCAGATTAACAACTTCTCTAGAAGCAGGATCTTCTTCCTCACTATGAACAACTGAAGGATCTATAGTCCTTTCCTTTTCAACAACAACTTCCTCTCTATGATGTAATTCAGCAGGAACAATAGCAGGGACAGCAGTGCTTTCTTTTTCAATAGGAGCTGCTTCCATTGGAGGTATTTCATCTTCTTCTCTAAGTGGTGCATCAGCTGCCACTTCCTCTTCTTCATCAGCATCTGAGTATTCAGCCACTTCATCTAGTTCCAAACCAGGTTCAGTAACATTCTTAGGCCTTCTTGGATAATCAACAAGATTATACTTCTAATACAATTGATCATTATCCTAAACCCATTGCTTATTCATGGGGTTCCAGTTAATTTTCATCCTTCTGATGATAGTCTTGGATAGTCAGAACTCAAAATCCTCTAGCTTCTCTTCATTCGGTCCAACAACTCCTTATGCAACTAGCATGGATGAAATCATCCTTGTGTAAAACATGGAGTTGGATTTGTAAGTGGAATTAATCTGCTCACATATATGTTTAATTACATACTTGAAAGATTGATCTTATGGCCATTCTTCAACAGGTGAATCAGGAACACATCCTGATACTTTATCACAACAAAATATCCTTTTCTTGAACTAATCAAATTCTGAACAAATTTGAATAGTAGTCTTGTTTCACCATCTAGCTATGCAGCTATAGCCCTTCTCTTGGTGACATTAAAAGTTAAGGTTTCCAAGGAATTTTCCAGATCGAAGATATCAAATGATGGAGGAGGGTCTCTCTGGTAGTCATCAAAAATTCCTTGATGAGAAATCCTTAGGCATGCAGCGCATATCCTTGATGTGAAAGAACATTTCTGACCCAAGATCCAGCTGGTCACCATGAAACATTCTCCAGCATCAACAAAAAACATTACAAATTGGTAAAACTGAGATACCAACCTCGGAAAAATCGGTCTATCTTTTCTAGAGAACCATTCAAATCATCTTTGTTCTCTTAAGATTTTCAGGACCAAAGACTTACTAGAAAGCAGCCACTAAGGGAAAATCTCTTTTTCAGGTACAACAGTATGGTTAACAAGGTTTGGATTTAGAGGTCCTTTGGGAGATATCCTTGTAGATATCTTCTTCTTCTTGTAATTTCTCTTCACAGTGGGAGATGAAGACAGACTCTTCATCCATGGCATCCACTGAAGGTTCGGGCGAGAGAGAAGAAAGGGTTCGCAAGGTAAAGAGGGTTCGAGAGATAGCTCATGAGAGAGTTTAGGTGAGAGATAGGGTGAGAGATCGAGTGAAACCTTTATATTTTATCATTTGGGAATGTCAAACGTCATAAAAACAAAAACGCGAGAAATTAAATAGCGGTGAAATAAAAATTACCGCGATACAGGTTAAAGATAAATGCATAAATAATCTTCACGGTGAGACCGTGAGTAGGAGTTGCGGTGTGATGTAAAACGGTCTTCACGGTGAGACAGTGACCATTCTGTACAGTCACGGTGAGACAGTTAAGTGACAGACGTGAACACAAGGTGTTAACGGTGAGACCGTAAGCATGAAACATTAACTGTAAAACAGTGACCATGAAACCATAAAGTAAAAATCAGTAAAGTATTAAACATTAAGATCAGTAAGATATCTATTTAAGATTAATCATACCAAGATCATGTATGATGTAGTCTAATCTATCATAATTTAATGGTTTAGTGAATATATCACCAAGTTTATATTCAGTACCAATGAATTCTAAAGTGATATCACCATTTTGTTATTGATCCCTCAAAAAGTGATGTCTTACATAAATATGTTTTGTCCAATAATGTGAAACATGATTCTTTGAAATGGTAATAGCACTTGTGTTATCACAATTTATTGGGAAATGACTGAATTGATATCCATAGTCTAGTAATGTGTGTTTCATCCACAAAATTTTTGCACAACAACTTCCAACAGCTATGTATTCAGCTTCTGCAGTAGATAATGCAACAAAATTTTGTTTCTTACTACACCATGATACTAGTGACTTTCCTAAAAGGTGAAATGTTCCAGAGGTGCTTTTCTATCTAACTTACATCCATCAAAATCAGCATCATAATAACAAACTAATTCTCGTTACAGCATTTAAATGTGACTCTTTAGGGTTTTCTTGAAAACGAGCACACATACACACACTAAACATAATATCAGGATGACTGGTAGTCAAGTAGAGTAGACTTCCAATCATTACTCTATAAGTGGTTTGATCAACAGATTTACCATCCTCATCATGATCCAACTTACAGGTGGTACTCATAGGAGTGTCAATACTTTTATTGTTATCCAATCCAAAACATTTCAAAAGATCTCAAGTATATTTACTTTGAGTTAAAATAATTCCATATTCATTTTAAAAGATTCTAAATCCAAGAAAGAATTGAAGTTCACCCATTAATCTCATTTCAAATTCGTTTTGCATCATTTTAGAAAAATCATTACGTAATGTAGTTTTTGAAGATCCAAAAATAATATCATCTATATAAATTTTTACAACTAAAACATCATTAGAAATACGTTTTATAAAAAGATTAGGATCATCTATACCTTTTTTAAATCCTTTGAAAATTAGAAAAGTACTTAATCTATGATACCAAGCTATGAGAGATTTTTTTAAACCATATAAAGCTTTTGATAATTTGAAAATATTATATAGAAGATGATGGTTAGAAAATCCAGGTGGTTGTTCAACAAACACATCCTCAGCAATATATCCATTTAAGAATGCACTCTTGACATCCATTTGATATAGTTTCAAAAATAGATGTGCAGTATAAGAAAGTAAAATCCTAATGGCTTCTAATATGGCTACTACAGAAAAAGTCTCATCATAATCAATTAATTTTTCTTGACTATTTCCTTATGCAACTAACATATCCTTGTTTCTAACTATATTTCCAGATTCATCTACGTTATTTATAAACACCCATTTAGTGTCTATAGTGAAAGTGTCCTTAGGTCTTTCTACTAGTTTCCAAACTTTATTTCCTTCAAACTGATTGAGTTATTCTTGTATAGTAATTACCCAAAATTCATCATTAATAGCATCATCAATTTTTTTAGGTTCAAGTTGTGACAAGAAGGCTTGATGTTCAACCTAATTTCTATGAGAAGCTTTAGTCTGTGTCCCTCTATCAAGATTACCAAAAACAGCATCTAAAGGATGATTCTTTAGAATTCTAGTTGATCTAGTAAAGGTAGGACTAGAAATTTCAGGTTCATCTATAGGTTTGGGTTCATTATAAGTGGATTAGGAAATATTTCCAGAACTGGTTGTCTTTAAAGAAGGTTCATTGATTTTATCATTAAGGTTTAGAACATATAAATCTTCTCCAAGATTTTCAGGAGATGACTTGGGCTCATGTGGATAAGTTTTATAAAATTTGATGTGAAAAGATTCCTCCACATACTTGGTTCTTTTATTAAAGACTCTATAGGATTTTCTAGTTAAATAATAACCAAGAAAAATTACTTCATCACTCTAAGAGGCAAACTTTTCAATATTATCATTTGTATTAAGAATAAAAACATTGCATCCAAAGACTCTAACGTAACTAAATTTGGGTTTTCTGTTGTTCCATAACTCATATGGGGTCTTCTTGAGAATAGGACATATCAAGACTCTATTAATAATATATCAAGCTTTATTAACAGCCTCAACCCAAAAATAAATAAGCAGGTCATATTCATTAAGCATGGTTCTATCAATTTCTTGAAGGGTTCTATTTCTTCTTTATACTACGTCATTATGTTGAGGTGTCCTAGGGGAAGAAAAGTTGTGACTATAGCCATTGTGTGAGAAATAAGATTCAAACTCTTGATTTTCAAACTCACTGCCATGATCACTTCTTAGGGTCATAATGTTAAGTCCACTAAGGTTTTCTATAGACTTGGATTATTTAATTTAGTAAGAACAAGATTCACTTTTCTGAGATAAGAAGTATACCCAAGTATGTCTACAAAAGTCATCTACTAAGACATAGACATAGTTCATCCCATTTAAACAAGAATCTCCAGAAGGTCCAAACAAGTCCATGTGAATCAACTCGAGAGGTTGAGAAGTTGAAACTTCTTTCTTTGATTTGAAAGAGATTTTGAGTTGTTTTCCCTTTTAACAGGGATTACACACTTTGTCATTTAGAAACTCTAGTTTGGGTAAGTCTCTAACTAAGTTCTTCCTAGTCAGTTTTCTAAGTGAGTGTATATTTCAGTGTCCTAATTTCCTATTCCATTACCAAGACTCTTTATGAAAAATCATTTAAACAAGTAATATTTCGTTTAGCTAAATAATTCAGATCAACTGCATAAATATTCTCATTTCTCAAAGTTGAAAATACTAAAACATTTTTAGAATTAAAAGCATTACAAGAATAATTTTCAAACATGACATTAAAACCATCATCACACAATTGGGAAATACATAACAGATTATATTTAAGTCCATCAGCAAATAAAACATTAGAAATTAAAATTGAGTTAGTGTTACCAATTTGGCCAAGGCCAATGAACTTTCCTTTAGAATTATCACCAAAGGTGACATAGCCTCCATCATCTTTTTTATACTTTTAAAGCATGAGTAATCTCCAGACATATGACTTGAACATCCACTATCCATGTACCATATCTTCTTATGGGAACTCTTCAAGCAGGTTTCCTACAAAACAGATTTATATATGAAATGATTTTGGTAACCAGATCTTCTTGGGTCCAGACATGTTAGCAATCAATAATTTTGGTACCCACATTTTTCTAATGGTTCTCATATAATTTGAGTCAAAATATTTTGAAAGATAAACTCTATTTGATCTATAACTATGTGTGTAACTAGTTGAAGAAAATGAATTTCCAGAACATGAACTTGCATAATTTTTTCCCAATTTGGGAGTAAATTTTGTTTTAGGAAACTGTCTTTTTACAGGTTGATAACCTATTCCAATAGAATATTTGGTTCCACTTTCTTTCCAAGCATTTTAGTTAGAGTGTCTTTTCCATTTTTGAATTTCTCTAAGTCCTTTCTAAGTTGCTCATTTGAAATTTTCAGTTATGTGTTTTCCTTTAACAGTTGAGCATTTTTCTATTTTTCAATAGTAAGTTATGTTTTAACAGTTGTAGTGAGAGCATGTTGTTTCTTCAATGATTTTTATTTATCCTTATGTTCATTTCATGGCTCTTCCAGTATATCACCGTATTCAAATAATTCCTCACTAGTCATGTTTTCATAATCTGATTCAGATTTAGTTCCAGAATAATAAAAATTTAAATTATGAGTATCTAAGGTTACCTCAGATGTGTTTTTCATGAATCGCATGTTGGAACGATTCTTTTCAGAATCATACATTTCAGATTCACTTATGTTGTCTTCAAAAGCACTCCAGGTAGCCTTCATAGCTTTCTTGTACTCATTGTCCTTGTAATCGTATTTCTTCTTGAATTTTAGCTTTGGGCAGTCTACTTTAATGTGCCTTTTATTTTTCACTCGTAGAAAACAACTTCATCACTTTTATCTGGATCTTTCCAGTTCTTCTTCTAATGTCCCTTATTTTCATAATTTCCCTTGTAATTTGATTTTCTGAAAAATTTCTTCATCCAATAAAATTTCTTAAACCTTTTGGCTATCTGAACCATTTTAGCATCACTATCAGAGTCTAAACTTTCACTTGTTTAACTGTCAGTTTGTATTTGAGATTTTTCTTTGTCCTTTCTCATTGAAGCAGTAGTCTTGAAAACCACTGATTTCCTTTTTGGTTCATCATCATCCTCCTTATTCACGTTGAGTTATTCCTCATACATAATTATCTTACCAATGAGTTATTTGACAGGTAGAGAAGCAATGTCACATGACACTCTTACTAAAACATATGTGCCTCTCCATCGATCTAGAAAACATATCAGTATCCTCATAATTTGTTCCTTTATTGGAACAACCTTTTCCAAGTGAATTCATTGTATTGAATATCTCATTGAACCTGAGATACATATCAGAAATAGGTTCAGTTTAAAATTTTCATACATAATAGTATATTTATTCAATCTCATTTCTTTAACATTGGTTGTTCTCTCATGAGAAACACCAAAAGTATCACAAATTTCATAATAAGTTTTTCAAGAAGATATTATGTTAAATTCCTCATCTTCTAATGCACAATACAAATCATTCATAGCTTTACAGTTATTATTGTAAGATACTTTATTAGGTTCATCCCAAGTTGTTCTTTTAGTTTCTGGAATTTTATATTGAGATTATATAGCAGTCCAGATATCAAAACACATGCATTCCAAATGAATTTTTAATTTATGATTCCACTGGGCATAATTTGTACCATTAAAGAAAGGTGTCCAGTTAGTAGCGACACCCTCTAGTCTATTTTCCATAGGTATATTTAAAAAGTAAAATTAAAGAGATAAAATTTAGAACTTACAAAAATTTAAGATCTTTAAAGATGCAACTAAAATCACAGTTGAAAAACAGATTGTTTCAAAAACTTGTATAAATAAAAACAACCTCTGATACCAAATGTCGGTTCGAGTGGATACTCAAGAGGGGGTGAATTTAGTTCAAATTAAAATTTCTGTTAAAATATTTTCTATTAAAATCCCCAATTTATAAAACATGTTAAACTATAGTGAATTCATATAGATTGTAAATGTTCACATAGATTCTCAAAGATTGATTAGGTCTCAATTAATTTAACCACAAGATTAAACTAAATTTTGAATCTAACCTACTAATTTAAAATAAGTGTAAACACTTTCTAATTTTAATATCAAAGTAACTTTAAAAAGGTTTTGTATTTCAAAGTAACTACAGTGGAATATAAAAGATATATGTAGTATACTTTAAACAGAAACTAAAAATGAATAGAAGATATAACAAGCGGTTCATTCTCAAGCCAATACTTAGTCCTCTCAAATTTATATAAATTTGATCCACACCCTGGATCGGGGTTAAAAACAGTTTACAAAATAGTTCAGGCCACGCAGGGACCTCTACCACAGTTCTTCGTGGGAAACAAAACAAAGACAAGGCCACACAAGGACCTCTTCCACAGTTTTCATGGGTAAACAAGAGTTAAGAGTTTTGGAGTGAGGATTTTGATATCCTCTAGTTCAGTGTAGGAGACAGTGTGTGTGTAAGATATACTGAGTACACCACACTACTCGTAAGTAAATAAACAAAACACTTAGAGATAACAGATAAGAGTTTAGAAATCTCTAGTGATGAGAAATGCAGCTCTGGACTCGTTGGATTCAGAAAAAATGCTTCTTATTCCTTCTCGGGGTTTTCTGTTGTAAAAAAGAGTGTCGTAGTTCAGCTTGTGTTCTACAGGAGTGAATATTTTCTATTAACTACAGTTCCCCTAGAAGTGTAGGATTGCATGTGTTGGAACTTCTTTGAGGATCGTTCAATTTATTCTTCACAATTGTGCTCGGGATTATTCTTTTGTTAAGTACAGAGCACTTTGCGTGTGTTGTAGAATGTATGTTGAGGCGACTTCTACTTTTTACTAAATCTAAGACTTCTTTTTATTCTATGATAAACAAAAATAGGAATGATTCCCTTTAAAAAGTATGAGGTATGGTTTCCTGACATGCCATCAACTATCATTAAATAACATTAATTGCATTAAAAACATCAAATATGACCGTTAGCAATATTTAAATAATATTTACTAAGAATTTAAGAAACGATGTCACATTTTGTTGTGTAAACAGTGTCTTCATTACAGTATGTACTTCACGGTGTCTGAGTCACAGTGTGTCCTTCACGGTGTCTGAGTCACGATTTGTCCTTCACAGTGTCTGAGTCACGGTTTATCCTTCACGGTGTCTGAGTCACGGTTTTTCCTTCACAGTGTCTGAGTCACGGTTTTTCCTTCAAGGTGTCTGAGTCACGGGCTGTCCTTCATGGTGTCTGAGTCACGGTTTGCCTTTCACGGGGTCAGGCTTACTATCACGGTGTGTTGAGACTTAGACTTCACGGTGTCTGCTTCACTGTGTTTGTGTCTTGCACACAGTCTGCCTTACTGTGTCAAACATCATGGTGTCCTGACACTTATCCAAATAACTGTATTTAATCATGAACTGTAATATACAGAGTAGGAATTAAGCTTAACCATTATAAGATAATATAACTTGACACATAAATATAGAGGATTGATAAGATATGTAAATAATAATGATATTAATTAATTGTAATAAGATTTGTGAATATTAATCAGACTAATGAACAGTAATAAGATTTGTGATCATTAAAACATGATTAATAAATGAGGATTCCAACATATTTGATACATTAAACATGATAATAATATTGATATAAACATATTTGTTAAATATAATGGTGTTGATACATTTATAATTAATATCTCTATATATAGAATATATGATCATTATATATATATATATATTCTATTATGTTCACACAGTCTCTTATTAAAAATAATTTGTTCATTTTAAAATATTATTTTAATTTTAATATTCTTAATAATGTTTTGTTTTAATTGTAAAATGTTTTTTTTAAAATATTTTTGAAACAAAAAATATTTTTTTTCTACGTAGTGTATTTTATTACAGGCATGTTGCATACAATTTATTGTTTATATACGAGTATATTAGAATGTTCTGAAATGGATATATGATATTTTTTTACTTAATGTATTTTAACTATCAATCAATGTGTATATGGAATGTTCTAATTTTGGAATTGTATTATTTTGTAGTGAGAGAGTAAATTACTTTTACATAGTTTATCTTCGTATATTAAAATAACCTATTATTTATATTTTAATTTAATTTATATTTACCAAATTACTTAAATATCATTTAAAAATTTATTAGATTCTTGTTTTTGTAGTTTTAATTCAGTAGTGTTTATTGAAATTGTGCAAAGACCCATAAATTTCATGGATTTTTTTTTCTTAAATTATTTGGAATTTTATGAGTCTGTGGCTTTTGAAAGAACTTGATTCTGAGTCTCGGTGTGCCCAGAATAAATTTTCGAAGTTTAGCTCGGGTACGTTTAGTGAACAAAAGAGTAGGTTTTTCTATCTTTTGAACCGGTGCTCGGAATTGAAATTTGAGGGCACCGAGGAACTCGCAGTGCCGATATTCACTTAAGAGAACCATTACCGCATTTGTTTTCTAAGCTGGTTGATAATTAGTTTTTGGGGAATTAGATTAAAATAAATAAAATTGGTGGAGAATAATTTTATTTTAAGTATGGTGGTTATTTCCATCCAAGGGGAGTTAGAGGTGGGGCCCACACCCACATAACCTCCCATGAGAGGATATTTGTGGGGTGGGTCCCACACGTGACCAAAACCATTGAACTCCCCATAAATCTCATAAACCCCCATTAATCTCCCATGTTTAATATTGACAACTCTCTTAATATTAATGACACTCTTCCTCTCACCCTCTCTCTCTCTTTATGTTTTCCAACATACCTTAATTAATGAATTGAACCTATTAAATTAATTAATGAAGTGTTTTGAATTTTGAAATGGATTTGTTAATAATATTTTACCCAAGCCTAATA
This sequence comes from Viscum album, assembly GCA_963277665.1. NCBI lineage: Eukaryota > Viridiplantae > Streptophyta > Magnoliopsida > Santalales > Viscaceae > Viscum > Viscum album. The sequence continues at coordinate 1,043,123,211 of OY728135.1, read as the reverse complement.
TTTTATTTTGGGAGGAACTTTGTTGTGTGGGAAAAACTTGGGGAGACCTCTATAGTTTTTTAAAAACACCAACTCTCCGACGAAGAACGTCCTTCCGACTCGGCAAAGAATTCTCCATGCTTCTCCAGTCCTTTCCTTCCTCCGCATCAAGGTAGGAGACTCTACCGCTGGGAACTCGCCAACGATGACGAATCTTTCTCCGACGTTGACAGATTGACATCGCTTCCTGCATCTATGACGAACAAATCATATTCGAGGTAGGGGAATTAAGTTCAATTTTAATGGATTAAAATTGTGCCTCGTTTGTCGTGGAACATCTTGTTGGTCAAACCTATTTCTATCGCTTAACACGGAGGGCGTGGGCCGAACGAACATGGCCTGATGACCCTCGATTTGATTTTGTTTATTTATGGAATTGGAGATCGGTGGTGGAATGCAGAAGAGGCCCGCAGAGCAAGGGCCGACGTCGCACATGAAAAGAAAACCTGCGTCCAAGCGGGCCGCGGCGGAGGAAGCATGGCACCGTCACGCCGTGACGGGGACATGGAGCCACGTCCAGCACAGGTCGTGGCAAAAAAAGATGTTTACCTCATGCTAGTTGTGCAGAAGGATCTGCTTCCCACTTCGTCGGCCGCTTTGGCGAAAGAACCATCCGGCTCGTCTGCCGTCCAGGCGGAGGAGAGCCACGGTGCCAGGAGGTCGCCACGCTGGAGAACCTGTGGTCCACTTGCGCCAGAAGGCCAACCACCACTAGCTGGCTGGTTAAGGAGGGAGGCGATGCCACCCTCCCCCCCCTTCGGATCGCTCGGCCAGCTGGCTGAGCCAGCCGGGTCGCGCCCGGCCGGGCCACGCTCAGCCGGGCATGGTCGTGCCACGCCGGTCTGGGTCGGGCCGCGCCCCCTCGGGCCGGTCCGTGCCCTGTCGGGTCAATCCATGCCCCTCAGGCCGAGCTGCGCATTTTATTCAGGCTGGTCCAACACCCCTTCCAGGTCGGACCTGTCAAAGATGGGTTAACCCTACCTGTCATACCACAGGGCTTAATAGGCCGTGCTCGTTTTCACTTCAAGGTGAATATCTTGAAGACCGCGCGTCTGAACGATGCGCATTCTACGACAATAGAACTATATCAATGAGGTGGTCCTTATTCAATACTCTATGTGACTTTTGGACAACATTGGTAAACGGTCGGGATGGAATGAGAATATTTATAATTGGGCCCCTAGAACGGAAAAGCCAATATCGCTCAGACCAAACATCTGTTTGACGCGCCGACTGTCGCGTTGGGTTTCTTTTGATAAGAGAAAACTTCAGGATACATCAACTCAGGATTTCGTGACAGTTGATGTATCGACCCATTTACTCATGCAGAGGACCCTCCTGGATTCGAGTATGCTATGTGTGGGAACCCTAGAGCTGGCTACGACTACGACGACTACCGTGCACGGATCCTCTGTGGGTTCGACAACGATGATGTATGTACTTGGATCCTACTTGGGTTCGGTAGCGAGGACGACTACAGTTGGATCCTCTGTGGGTTTGGAAGCAATGACAACTTTACTTGGATCCTACACGGGTTTGGCAGTGATGGTTAATGTACTTGGATCCTATGTGGGTTCGGCAGCGACGACTTCTGTACTTGGATCCTATGTGGGTTCGGTAGAGAAGATGATTCAGAAGCTACATCTAATCTTCTATACCCCTCTTTGTGAGTAGTATATCTGTGTGAGCTGAGTCTTGACTTTCAATTATTACCATTGATGTGATTGACTTCTTTCCTGTGTAGAAAGTGTTGTGCTTGGGCTCGGGAGTTTGAGTCAAACTGAGATTTATGACTTAGGTATATGTATGGGCATATAACTAAGTAGAGTTGTTTAATAATTCGTGTTTGTATCTTTCATTTGTGGTTTATACTTCGTGGATTCTGTGAGACCTTCGGCGGTCTCAGGTTCCCTATAGAGTATCGTTATACTCACCACTGCATGGGAAATGACCGCACTATGTTGTCTTGGTTGCAAATGACGGACAACACTGATCATGGTTGAGGCTTGTGGAACTATACAGTATCCGGAGGTGGACCACCTGGAGGGACGTACACAGTGCGGACGGACGAACCCGGGGTACCTACGAGACTATCTATACCCACCCTTCATGTGGGAATCTAGGAGGATGACTCAGTGGTTGCTACTTTACTTTACAGCTATTGTACTTTCCATCTCACATGTACGGTACATTCAGTTGGGTTTGTATACTGGCCCATTTACTTTCCATCACTTACATTTGTACTCAATTTTACTTAGTACTTACATCACTTGCGTACTCTGTTTTGTTTGTTTACTTTTATAAAGGCAATTCCTTGCATTATTCCAAGATTTATGCCTTGGGTGCTAGTCGTCATCCTTTGGCCAAAGGAATGCGGGCTTGGGGTAGTCATGGCACGGGCCCCGAGGACGGGTCGTGAAAAATTGGTATCAAAGGAGTCGGTTCTACTACAGAACTTAGGACTCTGATAATTTCATCTCTATGAAGCAATAGTGTAAGAGTATTGAGTGTGGTTTTCAGTCCAGGGAGTTCAGTGTTAGTGCGGCGGCCAACGTATCCATACACCAGGACCCTGACTCTAGATTTCCTACTCAGTACTCGAAAACATTGATTTCATGTGTGTTTTAAAAGTTTTCTTTGTGATTACTCTATGTTAGCTCACTAGGTATACTGTTTGACCTTGGTGCACCTGTTTCTTTTCAGGATGGAACCATGAAGGTAGCCAGCCAAGGTTCCTAGATACGTGCCAAATAGCAGCCCACCGAGCGATGATGCCTTGGTGCAGGGCCCCATTACAGCAGAGGCACCAGCGGTACCACTACCCACTGAGCCAATGATGCCACCAGCCCCAGCAGTAGAGAGTGCACGCCTCCTGAGTTCATAGCATGAGTTTCAGCAATAGAGGATGCCCAGGTTCCGCGGAGAGACGGACCTTCAGGGATTCGAGGATTGGCTGGAGGCTATCATCAGAGTCTTCAGATTAGTAGGGACACCAGCTGACCTTATGGTGATCCTTGTCACGAGTCTACTGCATGCAGCAGTAGATAGATGGTGGAGCCTAATTCTCTAGGTGCATGATGAGGCATCACTACATTGGACGGAATTCGAGAGCCACTTCCACTCTGAGTTTGTTCCAGCCCCCCTCTGTGCGGTGCACATTCAGGAGTTACGTCATCTGCGGCATGGCAGCATGATAGTAGCTCAGTATTCGGCAAGGTTCACCGACATATCACGTGACTCCACGGACATAGTACGTGACCCATTATTCTGGGCCCATACATTTGAGTAGGGAATGAGGCATGAAATCAGAACATCAATGATCTCCCTCAGTATTCCGATGCTGGCATTATTACTGAAGTGAGCCCTTCTTGTGGATAGCTTTCTTGTTGAGTCGACGCCAGCAGCGAGACCCACTGTAGGGCGGCACCTGCCGGAGTCTTTTGCAGCCGGTAGTAGACAGTTGTCGCAGAGGTCCAAGCGGACCAGGCCATCATGTGGGTGACCTCAGGATACGAGTTTGGATGTGTGGGGAACATGAATCAGAGCTATCCATATGAGGGTCAGGCAGTTCTATACATGCGGTAGGAAGGGCCACATGGTTCGTGACTGCCCGACCCTCCATGCAGACAAGCATCAGACAGTTGAGGGACCTCCATGGAAGAGGCAGAGGTTTGACCGTGGTTGTCTGCCAGGAGTAGGAGGACGAGGCAGAGGTGCTGGCCGAGCAGTGGGTGGTGGACGATGCTTTGAGGCTCTACCACCACCACCACCAGGAGGAACACCCCGACCATAGGGAGCTGGAAGACAGGGGACGACTCAGCTCCATGCAGTCGAGGCCTACGACCATGGAGCACATGAGATTATTCGAGGTACTATCTTTGCCTAATCCACCCTTGCTGCAGTTCTTATAGACATAGGAGCGAGTCATTCTTTTATTTCTATTTCCCTTGTTCGGAGCTTGGAGATTCCGACAGAGCTATTGGATCGATTCTTATGGATAGATACTTCTATGGGATCAGACGAGACGATTACGCACTAGTGCCGGCAGTGTGATCATACTCTAGGAGGTGAAGGCTTTGGTTGGGATCTTCTTGTAGTGGCATCGAGGCCTTACGACATCATCTTGGGTAGGGAATGGTTATCTACAATCCATGCCCAAATCAATTGTATTAGACGCAAAGTGCGGTGTGTCCGCATAGATGGGATAAGGTTCACCTTCACCGGTGAGAAGGGAGATTTGGCAGCGTCGGATGGACATACGCAGAGGAGAGGGCAGCTGATCACACATCATTTGGCTAGTCTCATCCTAGGAGCGATTGATGTGCGGAGTCCAAGTTTTCCTGTTGTTTTGGATCAGTATGTGGATGTTTTTCCTAACGATGTTCTAGGACTACCTCCTCGCAGAGAGGTAGACTTATACATTGGCCTTTATCCCGAGATAGCACCGATATCTACTCCAGCATATCATATGGCTTCCGCTGAGCTTCGTGAGCTGCGGGTATAGGTGGCGGATTTGCAAGGAAAGGGATTCATCCGACCCAGTGTTTCACCCTGGGCTTCTCCGATTTTATTCACCAAGAATGCAGATGGGATCTTAAGACTATGTTCCGACTACCGTCACCTGAATCAGGTGACCGTAAAGAACATGTACCCACTCCCGAGGATTAACGACCTCTTCGATCAGCTCAAGGGATCATGATGGTTCTCGAAGATAGACCTCGGTTCAGGCTATCACCGGATCAATGTTAGATATGAGGATGTGAATAAGATGGCCTTCAGGTGTTGGTATGACCATTATGAGTACTTGGTTATGCCCTTCGGAGTGACCAATGCTTCAGTAGTGTTCACGAGACTCATGAACAAGATCTTCCATCCTTACCTTGATCGGCTTGTCATAGTCTTCATCGACAACATATTGATCTTCCCGACCATAGAGGAGGAGGACGCTACCATTTTCGTGATGTACTGGATACACTCCGAGACTAACACCTTTATGGTAAGCTCTCGAAGTGCTAGTTCTTGATTTGAGAGGATTTCTTCTTGGGGAACGTCATCTTGGAGGTGGGAGTTGTGGTGGATCCTGTGAAGATCTAGGTAGTACTTGCTGGGGAGCCATCTAGGCGCGTGACAGAGGTGTGGATTTTTCTCGGACTGGCTAGGTACTATCGGAGATTTGTGGCAGAATTTTCCAGAGTTGCATCACGGCTTTCAGCTTTGACAAAGAAGGGGAAACCATTCGTGTATTCAGATAGATGTCAGGAGAGCTTTTAGGAGCTGAGACAGAGATTGACCAGTGGGCCCATCTTGAGGCTACTGGAGGAGGGCGTTGGGTATGTGGTTTACTGCGACGCATCATGGACCGGACATGGGTGTGTCTTGATGCAGGAGCGGGCAGTGATCACCTATGATTCATGGCAGTTGAGGCAGCAAGATAAGAACTATGCTACTCATTTCCTGGAGTTATCATTAGTGGTCTTTACCCTGAAGATCTGGCGCCACTATCTGATGGGTGAGTGCATTACAGTCTACTCTGACCACCAGAGACTCAGATACATTTTCTCGTAAAAAGACCTGAACCTGAGACAGCTCTGATGGATCGAGTTCCTCTAGGACTATGACTTTGAGATAGTCTATACTCCTGGGAAGGGAAACATAGTAGCAGATGCTTTCAACATGAGATCGGGCATTCAGCTACTTGGAGTGGCGACAGAGCAGTTAGCCGCTTTGTAGGTATCCATCATGGGTAGAGATGGGGAAACCATTATACAGTCCCTCACAGTTACCCCTCCACTGCATCAGTGGGTCACATAGGCATAGCATGGGGACATTTATTTTGTGACGCGACGTTCTCAGATATCCACAGGGCAGGCGCCTGATGGATTTTCTGAAGGATGCGAACATGTTATCCTCTTCAGGGGACGTACCATGGTACCAGTTGCACTGTAGGAGGATGTGCTGAGGGAGTTTTACACTTCCCCTCTAGTGGTACATCCTGGAGTGGAGAAGATGTATTAGGACCTCAGATGATAGCACTGGTGACCGGGTATAAAGAAGGCTATAGTAGAGTTCGTTTCACGATGCCTCACTTTCCCGCAAGTGAAGGCGGAGCACCATGTACTACCATGATTGGTACAACCCTTAGAGGTTATGGAGTGGAAGTGGGATGGGATTTCCATGGATTTCGTAATGGGGCTTCCACATACATCCAGGGGGCACGACTCTATCTGGGTGATCGTCAACCGACTCACCAAGTCAGCCCACTTCCTATCAATTAGAGATTACGACTTAGTAGAGAGATTGCGACGCCTCTACGTTCAGGAGATCGTATGGCTTCATGGTGTGCCATCATCTATCAGCTCTGATCGAGACAATCACTTTACTTCCTGGATTTGGAAGGGGTTACAGGAGGCTTCTGGGATGCAGCTACGTCTGAGCACCGCCTTCCATCCTTAGAGGGATGTCCAGATGGAGAGGACCATTCAGACACTCGAGGACATGCTCCGTGCATGTGTCCTTGACTTTGGTCACAACTGGGAAGATCACCTACCCTTGGTGGAGTTTGCGTACAATAACAGCTATCACTCTACCATTGGGATGGAACCATATGAGGCACTATACGGCCAACCATGCAGATCACCTCTGTGCTGGACTGACCCTGGGGAGTCAGCACTTGTAGGACCAGAAATGGTTTAGGCTATGATGGAGAATGTGTAGATCATCCAGGAGCAGATGAGGACTACACAGAGCAGACAGAATTCCTATGCTGATAGGAGATGGAGACCACTAGAGTTCGATGATGGCGACCACGTTTTCTTACGGGTTTCACCTCGATGTGGATTTCAGAGATTTGGTCGGGGCGAAAAGTTATCTATCTGCTTCATCGGACCATTCCTGGTCCTCAGTAGGGTAGGCGAGGTGGCTTAGCACCTGGCCCTTCCACCTCATTTACATCGGGTGCACAACATCTTCCACTTATATCAGGTGATTAGATACATGAACGACCCGTCACACATAATTGATCATGGGGAGCTAGACATCGATGACGAGGCTAATTTCACGGAGGTCCCGGTGGAGATCGAGGATCGAAAGGATAATGCCCTACGTGGATGGCCAATTCCTCTAGTGCACATTTGTTGGCAGCACGGTATCCTCCAAGAGATTTCATGGAGGCGGGGGGCTCAGATGCATGCTCAGTACCCTCATTTGTTTCCTTAGTTTATGTTGTAGCTTTACGGGGACAAAAATCACTAAGGTGGGAGTAAGGTAAAGACTCAAAAAGTTCAAAAAAAATTTCTTAAATACTTTGGAATTTTACGAGTCTGTGGCTTTTAACGGCACTTGATTCTGAGGCCCGGTGTGCCCGGAATCAATTTCTAATGTTTATCTCAGGTACGTTCAGTGAACGAATGAGTTGGTTTTTCTATCTTTTGAACTGGTGCTCGGAATTGAAATCTGAGGGCATTGATGAACTCACAGTTCCAATATTCCCTTAATGGGACCATTACAACAATATCATTTTAAGTGGGTTTAGAATTAGTTTTTGTGGAATTAGATTAAAATAAATAAAATTGGTTCAGTGCAATTTTATTTTAATGATAGTGGTTATTTCCTCCCAAGGGGAGTTAGAGGTGGGGCCCACACCCACATATCCTCCCATGAGAGGATATATTTGGGGTGAGGCCCAATCATGACCTAAACCCTTTAACTCCCCATAACTCTCATAAACCCCCATTAAACTCCCATGTTTAATATTGAAAACTCTCCAAATATTAATGAGACTCTTCCTCTCCCCCTCTCTCCCTCTTTATGATTGGAAAAATACCTTAACTAATGAATTGAACCACTTAAATTAATTAATGAAGTGTTTTGAATTTTTAATTGGATGTGTTAATGAAATATTAGCCAAGCCTAATATTTTATTTTCGGAGGAGCTTTATTGTGTGAGAAAAAAATGGGGAGAGCTCATGAGTTTTTGAAAAACACTGACTCTCTGATGAAGAACAACCTTCCGACTCGGTGAAGAAAACTCCACGCTTCTCCAATCCTTTTCTTCCTCTGTATCAAGGGAGGCGACTCTACCGCGGGGAACTCACCAATGACGATGGTTCTTTCTCCGATGTTGATAGTGCGACATCGATTCTCGTATCTACAACCAAAAAATAAAATTAGTGGTGGGGTAATTAAGATCAATTTTAATTCATTAAAATTGTGCCTCATTTTTTGTTGAACATATTGTTTTTCCGTCCTATTGCTATCGCTTAACTCGGAGGGCGCAGGGCAAACGAACATGGCCCGACAACCCTCCATTTCCTTTTTTTATTTTTGGAATCGGTGACCGGAGGCAGAACACAGAAGAGACCGGCGGTGTATGGGCCGCTTTCGCACACGGAAAGAAAAGCCACGGCCAAGCGGGCCGCGGCTAAAGAAGCATGGCGCCGTCATGACATGTTGGGGAGGTGGTGTCGCGGTCAGTGCAGGCCGTAGAAGAGGAATCTGACGCTGTCGTGCCGGCTATGTGAATGTAACCACGACCCTCTTCACGGGCTGCTTCGGCGGAAGAACCGGCCATCCCGTCAGCCGGCCGGGAAGAGGAGAGTCATGGTGCGAGGAGGGTTCCGCGCTAGAGAAACCTCTACCCAACTGAGTGGGCTGCTTGTGCCAGAATGTCGGCCGGCTCCAGCCAGCCGGTTAGGAAGGGTGGTGCTGCCGGTTCGGGCAGCCCCCCCCCCCCCCCCCCTCGGACCGCTAGGCCAGCTGCCCGAGCTAGCCGGGTAGCGCCTCTCCGGGCTGCGCCCCACCCGGCCGCGCCCAGGCAGGTCATTCCCATATGGATCGGGCCACGTAGGGCTGGGCCAGGCCATGCCTAGCCAGGTCGTTCCCATCCGGGTCGGGCCACACAGGGCCTGGCCGGGCCGTGCCCCGCCGGGCCTGGCTGCACCCCCTCGGGCTAAGCTGTGCATTTTCTTCGGTCCGTTCCGACACCTCTGTCGGGTCACACCAGTCAAAGATGGGTTAACCCGACCCACCATCCCACTGGGCTAACGAGCCTATCTCGTTTTCAATAAAAGGGGAATATCTTGAACACCGCACGTCCAAAAGACCTATCGTCTGCAGCACTGGGACCCTATCAACGAGGTGGTCCTTTTTCAATAATCTATGTGAGTTTTGGAAAAATTGGGTAAATGTACTGGTTGGAACGACAATATTTCCAAACAGGCCCCAGAAATGGAAAAGACAATATCTCTCAGACCAGGCGTCCGTTTGATGCGCCAAATCTCATGTTGGGTTCCTTTTGACGATACAGAACTTTGGGATACATCAAATTAAGACATAGTGATAGTTGATGTATTGACCCATTTACTCGAGGAGCGGACCCTCTCGGAATCGAGTACGCTGTGTGTGGGAGCACTAGAGCTGGCTGCGACTGCGACGACTACCGTGCTTGGATCCTCCGTGGGTTCGAAAACGATGAAGACTGTACTTATATCCTACGTGGGTTCAGCAACGAGGAAGACTGTACTTGTATCCTTCGTGGGTTCCACAACGATGACGACTGTACTTGGATCCTACGTGGGTTAGGCAGTGATGGTTGTTGTACATGGATCCTACGTGGGTTTCGCAGCGATGACTTCTGTACTCGGATCCTAGTTGGGTACGGAAGAGGAGATGATTCAGAAGCTACATCTAATCATCTCTACCCCTCTTCGTGAGTAGTATACCTGTGTGAGTTGAGTCATGACTTTCAATCATTATCATTGATGTGATTTACTTCATTCCTATGTGGACCGGGTTGTGCTTGGGCTCGGGAGTTGAAGCTGAACTGATATTGATGACTTAGGTATATGTATGGGCATATAACTAAGTATAGTTTGTTGATACTTCATGTATGTATCTTTCCTTTGTGGTTTATCCTTCATGGATTCTGGGAGACCTTCGGGGGTCTCGGGGTCCCTACTGAGTATCGTTATAATCACCTCTACACAGGCAATGCCCGCACTATGTTGGGTTGGTTACAGACGATGGAAAACACTGATCATGGTTGAGGCTTGTGGAGCTGGATGGTATCCTAAGATTTACCACCTGGCGGGACGTACACGGTGTGGACAGACGAACCCGAGATACCTATGAGACTATCTTTTCCCACCCTTCATGTGGGAATCCCGGAGGACGACTTTGTGGTTGCTTCTTTACTTTTCAGCTATTGTACTTTCTTTCTCTGTTGTAATGTACTTTCAGTTGGGTTTGTATACTGGCCCATTTACTTTCCAGCACTTAATTTTTTACCCAGTTTTACATAGTTCATACATCACTTTCATACTCTGTTGTGTTTGTTTATTTTATATATGAAATGCCTTCCCTTTTTTGGGATTTACTCCTTTGGTGCTGGTCGCCAACCCCTGGCCTATGGAAAGCGGGCTTGGGGTAGTCATGGCACGGGCCCCGAGGACGGGTCGTGACAATTGTGTCTACAGTATCATATATTTCTTGATATAAAGGGAGTTTTTATATATTTATTTTACCATTTATATATTTATTATGTGTAATAAAACTATTTTGATGGCTTAATATGGGATAAATTACATGTTATAGAGGTTTTATTTACTGTTATTCACTGTTATTTTAATGATACTATTGGATCCTTAATAAATTATTTGTTTATGAATCATGATTACTTTTTTTATACTGATAAAACACAATATTTACTATATCTGTTTCTTGATTATTTTCAGTATCATCTTTGTTATGAGATTTAAAGGTTCAATATGTTTTATTAATTCCAAAATGGTTAATATTTTCTTGGAATGTTTTATAATTATAAAAATTTGGGGATAATTTAGTTTCTGTGAACCCAATTATGAATAAGGATTTCAAAATTGATAAAAAAATTCATTTGTTACTATGTAAGAACCCATATCATCTTTTCAGGTATTTCATTCTTTTCTGGTTGTTTTTTGTATAATAGGATTTTCTGGAAATGTCAGGAGTACAGTTTGTGTACTTATAAGTACACGCCTTGTACTTAGTTGTTGTGGGCACCCATGTGTTGGCCGTGTAATAGCCGAACTCCTGGCCGTGTGGGGTGACCAGGAAACTACCTAAAGCATAGGATGGTTAAAGAAAGTAAAAACCATGTACCCTTGAAAAAAACGATGTGTACTTTCTTTTTTCCATTAAAAATAACGGGGTATCATCTAATTATTATAAAACCCTTCTTCTTCATCTGTCACGTCCAGGAGTGAACAAGACCGCTGATTCTTCTCTGATCCCTCGACACACCATCCGTTCTCCAAATTGACCACCATAAATTGTGTTTGAATCTCCACTATAAGCTCTTCCTTTTTCTAGAACCTCGATTCCTAATTATTCTTCTTTCGTGAGATATCCTTGGTTGAACGTTTTTATCATTCATGTAGATCAAAAATGTTCTAGGGTGGTTCAAGGCCTATGGTTCACGTATATCGATCATAAAACTCCTACGTAGGTGGTTTGTACCATTCTATTGTTTTTCATTGAATTATAAATGCAAAATTTCCAAAAACCCTATTTCGGGGTATTGCATGTTTAGGAATTTTAACACTCTTAATGCATGTCATGCTAAGGATGTTTGAGTAGGGATATTGGAATATAAATAGGGTTCAGTTGCCATGTTATGGATGTATTTTCCCATGCTTGTTTGATTTTGACCTTTTGGTCTATCTTTTTCAGTATGGCTTTTTTTCTCCATTCCTAGTGTTGTTAAGATGGAGATATTATTTCTCTAATATGTTATGCTATGCCTTGTAGATAATTATCCCAGAAGTAAATTGAGGTTTACTTTGGAAGCTAATTATCATTTCTGTAAAATTTCATTATACGGGGTTTTGGGAACCTGGTGTAGTGAGACCATATGGGAAATTGACGTTGGGGGATTTCCCAGAGTGTCTGTTATAATTATCACGTTGTGAGACCATAGAGGGGGTTGACGTTGAGTGCTTTCTTAGAGTTTCTCTAGATACGTTAAGAGACCACATGAGGAATTGGCATTGAGTGAATCTTCATAGTGTCTGTATTTTACCATTAAAAGGTATATAGGGAATTGATGGTGACTGCTTCCTTATAGAGTCTTTGATTTAAACAATCCCACTAGGGGAATTGATGGTTAGTGAATCCTATAAGAGTCTTCATAATATCCTTGTAAATTGAACCAAATAGGTTAGGCAGTGAGAAAATCACAGAGAGTTGCTTGTATTGTTGTTTGGTTGATTAAATTGTTAGATGTAAATTATGTAATTGAAAAATTGTGACTATTTACTTTTGAGTAATTCCTTATTTATTGCTTAATTTTAATTACTTCTTGCTATATATATATATATTCACTGAGTGTTAAAAACATATTTTTGGGTGGTTGCCTACTGGGATTTGTATCACACCTTATTTTGATCATGATTTTGGGCCAAAACAGATTATATCGTTTCAGGTATAGATTAGGACAATTTCCCTTCTACTTCGGGTAATTGACTGCTGTTGAGATGGAGAGAATGGGACAAATATGAGGATTGTGATGATGAGGAGTGGTTTACTAGTTTTCTTTTTACTTTCATTTAGTACTATATTCCATAATTTTGACATATATGGATGATTTCCTAGATAAATGTATCAGGCATCGTTATTGATATATATATATATATATATATATATATGCAGCAGTTGTTTATTAACTTTTAGTATTCCATTGTTTACTATTGTATGGTATTATTATTACTTTCGTTATTGTTATCTGTTTACTTCCACTGTTTTAATTTCCCAATGAGGGCATAGTTTCCCTAAAATCACACCCAAATCCCTCATTGCTAGTAGGCAGCCTCTAGCGTTTGGGGAAATGCACCAGAGGCCATGTGACCAACCGAGTATGAGGAATCTCTAGGCAGCCCCCAGAACTGAGATGTTAGAACGTGGTATCAAATGAATTATTTTTTTCTTGACATAATTTTTAGAGACTATGGCCATGGATATGAATGAATGGGTACTTGGTAATACGTTGTGTCTGACAGTAGCTAACCCGTGTACAGGGAAAAGACAATTTACCTCGATTATTTCAATTTTCCAGGTTTTTCAATTATTAAAGTTGATTTGATTTCACCACTGGATGATTCAAATGTATTGTGCTATTATTGTTGATATTATTGAGGTTCTATTTTCTATTGCAGCCTGATGAGATGAGGGTATGCATCTCATGCATCATATTGGTACATTCTAGGGATCACATGTCATGCATTCTTGCCATGCCATTTAGGGTGCATTATTGATTGCATGCTATTTTGAAATATTTAGTGATAAATATGCATGTTGTTGTGATAAATGCCTTGATATAATACATATTGTTTGATAGGGTATTTCTTATGTTTAAAGTTCACTTGAATGAATGACAAACTTTTTTTCTTGAGTTGTTATGGGCCATAATAAAATGGAATTTGGTGGATCATTGTTTTGTTATGTTTGTATTTATCATGAAGAAGATTCCAATCATTGATTCACGGGTATTATGGTCCCTCACGAATCAGAATTTGGCACTTTAATGGTCATTTAAGTGTTTTTAGTGTTCCGGAATATATTCTAAGGATTAATATCTACAAAAAAACTTAGAATGCACGACATGTAATGGTAAATGCACACCATATATCCTTCTGTTGGAGAAGGAACTGTTTTTTCTTAAATACACATTGTGTACTGTATGTACATGTTGTGTAGTCCCTAACCATGATACTGCCTGTGTGGGATAATACATGGTGTTGGGAAATATTTTGTTAAACAATTTGTGTACTTGAAGAACATGTTGTGTGTATAGACCATGTCTCCATCCATGTAATGAATGAAACGGGTGGATAATGGGAAGATAGTACATGTAGTTTCTATAACAAACACGTTATGTAGGGTAAGCCATGTAACCGACCATGTGACTCACAAAAATGGTCAGTGAAGTTTCTCTAGTACACGTTGTGTATGGAATAAAAACAATGTGTATAGTCAGCTATGTAACAGGTCGTGTGACTAACAATAGGTGTTGGTGAATTTCTTCTTGTACATGTCGTGTTTGGCACAAACACGCTGTGTAGTCTTGTTCTAGGGGAACCGTGAGGGTTAGTAGTGTAGAAGAACTCGGGAAGGTGAACACGATTCAAGTACATTCCATGTTTTGGAGGAACATGTTGTGTGTATGTTGTGTTACATAACTAGAGTTGGCAGGAGAACGCGCCCATGTGTAGGCTTAAAGGAACACACCATTTAGGAGTAATACATTCCGTGTATCCCCATTTGTTTTTGAAATCATGTATACTTATTTTCCCATGATCCCTTATTACACTTAAAAGTTTCAATCATTTACAGTATTGAACTAAGGTGTGTGCTTGACATTGTAGAGTAATTCCACCGATAATTCCTCTAGTTGTACGCCGCTTATAGGGCAGTGAACATACATAAGATATGGACGATCAGGGACCACCGACAGATCCTCCAGTCATTCCCATCTTGGCACCAGCAGTTATCCTGGATATAGGTGCCGATGGACATTTTCGAGAGGTATTATTGAGGATGACACATACCTTTTAGGTAGCACCGCCTTCTACCCCATGGATGGAAGAATTGATGTGTGTCTTTCAACATCAGCATCCTCCCACTTTCTTATGAAATTGGGGACCCTATGATGTAGAGTCATGGTTTGAAACCATCATGACAATCTTTGAGCATCTAGAAATGCCTCCGGAGAAGAGCTTCAAGATCTTTATGTATTTGCTTCGAAATTATTCCAACCTATAGAGGGATTTGATCTCACATGCGGGATGCCATTATGTTATGGCTTGGGACGAGTTTCATCATACCTTCTATGATTACATCTACCCGGGGATTTTTTGGGCCGATCGAGCCTGAGAGTTCATTTGTTTGGAGCAAGGTACTCTTTCATTCATGTAGTATTCTTCTCGCTTCATAGAGATACAGTGCTTTAAACGTGTTCTATGGGAGATGCGTTATTCCTAGAGAGAAAGTTTTAGGTTGGTATCCAAAAAGACATTCGACCTCAGGTGATCATATTTATATTGAATTACATATCTTCTATAGTCAACTAGGCGATGATAACAGAGTATAGCCTGACAGAAATCGGAGTTGTGGGCTAGGGCAGTTCGACAACCAGAGTTAGTGCTTCTCTGGTTGATAGTAGGAAGCGCCCTCAAGACACTACCTTTGAAGATCCGAGTAGGCGTGACCCACCTTCGGGTAGCCATGTGGTATGCTAACAGTGTGGTAAAGTTAGGAATACGAGGCCACATTGCCTGGGATACCCAGTGGAGTGTCAATCTTGTTGAATGATGGGGCCTCTTCAGTGTTTTTGTAACACCCCTGACTTAATTTCTGTACTAATATTTACTAAATTTGTATTAATTTCCTTTTTATATTATCAATTCCTAAAAAATAAACACAAAAAATGTTATTCATTCAAAACACTAGAAATGGATACATGGCAACAAGGCCTAAGGACCATAACTAACTGAAAATTCCTACAAATAGGCCAATCACGATCACCAGTAGACCCCCCATCACCACAAACAAGCCAAAGAAGTAGTGGATCTCCATCGGATCTGCCACGACTAAAAACATTATAACTAGAACCACAAAAATCATACTAAGCGCCAGGGGGATGAACATATCCATCTTCTATGTCTCAGTGTTTGACATTCTAATACCCTAATCGTGTTTTATAAGACATAAAATTAGACCATTTCCATTTAACTAACAGTTGAGTTTACAATGCCTTTAATTACATCCATCAGGTATTGTGGTTTAATTGACTATGAATATTGAAAATTTTGAAGTATTTCAAATATAAGTTAATGTCATTAACTCTTATTTATTTTTTATGATTTCAAAACTTAATTAAAGATGTTTTCATTAATGTTTCCAAATATTTTGACATTATGGTTTGGTAAATTGTTCACATGTATGACAATTATAAATATTTCATTCTTTTGAACATAAAATGTAATAATTCTCTCTATGTATAAAATCACCTTGAAACATTTTAAGTAATTGAGTGCATTAAAATCCTATTGTTGAACATATTTAATTGAACTCATCTTTGGAAACATGACCTTTGAAACCATAACATTTTGGTACATAAGTCCACTATAATTCAAAGAAAAGTATGCATTTTGAATTTGAAAAAAAAATTATGAATACTTTCATTAATAAAAAGTTATGTAGTTTGGTTTGTGTATTTTTAAACTTCCAAAGTTATGAATAAATAAAATTTTATAAAAGTATGATTTTTTTGTTAATTTTAGTTGGTTATTTTGAAGATTGGATTAATAAAAAAATATTAACGCAACTATAAATCCCTCTATAGCTAGGCCGAGGGAGGCGACACACACTAAGTGGATGAGCCTAGCCCTCAGCCCAAGCCAAGGCCGGCCGAGCATTGTAATGGGTACCCCAAAGGGTGCACTGCAGAGAAAGAGTGTGTGCGCCACCATGGGCGCAAGGCCATGACAGAGCATAGGTAGGCTGAGGCCTGTAGGGGAGTGGGAGCCCTGTGTGATGCCTCTTTACGTGCGTGATGTGATTATTGATGTGTGTAGCAGAGCCTCGGGCATATAAGGATGTTGCACGTGTCTCCACGATTCAATGTGGGAAGTGATTTCTTCGGTGAAACAAGATCTGGGTCATTGGATTAAAGCGTGCGCGATCCAGGCCATTGATCCTGATCTCGCTTCCATCCCTCCGTGACCCCAGAGCTCTACAATGCTTTATATCGACTGTTTGATCTACATGAGATCAAATAACAACAGTTCACTCAGATTTAAATCAAACTCCTTGCATCATCCATCTGATCGGATTCAAAATCCAATCTCGAATGTACTTTTTTTAAAACCCATGAACTCAACCCAGCATCCTGATCAAGACTCATGTGATCTGAACCCTCCATTTCCTCCCCCGGTTTTCTCTTCTACGTTGTCTTCCCCGTCGCTCTCAAACCACTGGCCGCCCACTGGTATATTATACCTCTTTTTTATCTTCTCCTCCAGTTTATTTTCCCCACTATTTTATAGCCTCCCGACCTTGACATCTACACAAAAGATCCCCTGATCTCTTTTATATTACTTTATATATTTTTGAGTATAAATTCTTTTGTTTCGGTATAGTTTTTGACAAGATTTTTTAAATGTATGTATTATAATAACCGTTTTTTATCTCTCTCTTAAGAAACATGTTGGGTTATTTTATTTTGGTCATGTTTTAAGTCTTTGTTTATATTATATTTATGATACATTATATATATGAAATTTAGGAACACCTCTAATATAAACCCTATATTGTTTCACCCAAAATCACTAGTTTTCTTCCTCTGGACGTGAAAACATTTCTGGCCCATCCTTCTTAAACACCCGAAGTCAGGTAAGGGATCAAATTTTTATCTTTTCACTTTTGTAAAAATATTTTATCATAATGTATATACATGTCTATATTTATATATTTATATATACCGTTTCATATCTTTTCTAAATCATAACTGATGATGAATTTTCTAAATGTGTTTTGAGTACACAACACATGCAAGAGGTCGTGCTTCAAATTTTATATGCGAACCATTTTTATCTAATTTATTTTCCTCATGGGTATATGTATTTGTATATAATTTCATCTTAAACCATTTTATAATTTTAAAACAAACAATCCATTTGTGTTTATGAATTTTGAAGGGTGATCATTTGTTTTTAAGTTTTGTTTCAAAACATAAATCAGAAGTAAGGAGTCTAGTTCCTCATGTTTTCTTTTTAAGTATAACCTTATTTTCAATTAATGTATGTGTGGCTATATAGATATATGACAATTGTGATTTCACAAAACAAATTTAATTAAATCATGGTTATGAAGAACGCAATAGTTGTAAGAATTTATTAAATCTTTTTTTGTGTTCTGTAGATCCCAAATACACAATTTATGTATATGTAAACATTTTTCCATAATTATCAAATCGACATGAGTACTTATATGTATTTAGAACTAGATTTCCCAAGTAAATTGTATAATGGGTTCCATGATCAAGCATAAATATACATTCATTCATGAGCTCACATGTCTAAAGTTTTTATTTATGCATGAACACTTCGCAAACAATATTCCATAATCTGTATTCCAATTGATCCAAAAGAAATTCCTTTGGTTCATTATGTCTATGATTTAATATATTATAAATTAACATTTCATGGATTAAATTAGTATCTCAAAGTCACAATATATCCACATGGTTTAGAAAATTCCATGTTCTTAAGGGTTTAAATGAAAGAGTTGTTATTTCATGTGACAACCCATTATTTTATGTGTACAAGTTCTTATTACTTGTGCATGAGTATATTATTTTTTTTCATAGACATCACCATTTAATATGAATCCATCAGGTCTAGTTATTTTTGGAATGATCCACTCTAATTATGAACATGTATGTAAAAAGGATTATGGAATAAGAATGTAAGTATAATACCCTCTGAATATCAGACCATTCTAATAAATGTGAGGAATGTTTTTGACTTGAAATGATGTGACGGTTGCGCCCAGAATTATACAGCACTCCAATGCATTGGGTAAAGTGATGAAGTATCATCAGTTAAGTGAAATGATTCATGAACATGATGCTAGATTTTTTCACAACTATGTGTGGTAGTTAACCACAATTATGTTGGGGTTTTACCCATACGGTCTTGGCGCAATGCCTTGAAAAAGTCCAGCATTATACATTTCCTCATTATGAAATAGTAAATGATCAACCAAGGGATCATGGATCCTTAATTAAGTATCTTTTTTGATGATAGAAGTGAAATCATAAGGCATAACCAAGTAAAAAAATGGAATGTTATACAAATTAAAGATATCTAATGTTAAAGTAATATGAATCTCTTTTATATGTTCTAATGAATCATGATATGAATGCTTATACTCTAAACAAAGTTTTCGGAGTTGGATTGACTAAGTTATGAATTATGAACATCTCACTTCTTACATACGCATGCACACTCTGATTTATTTTATTGTAAAAAGCATTGCGATCTTTTATGAAAAAGGTATTTTCGATAATGTCTACAAGTAACGTCAGAAAATATTGATGGTGTTCCTTGAAATGTAATATATCCCTCTTGGGGAAATGTTTTATATTTGTTTTCAAGGGGGTTTTTTTCAAAAAAAAATTGATGAACTTCATTCAAATGATTTAAAACCCCATACTGGGAATTTTTATGCTCACCCTACATTTCAATTTATGTTTTATAAGTTTTTAGTAGTTTTTCTCATGCCTTAAGTACTCTTTGTGACGACACCAAGTTAATTTGTAGCCCTGTTATGTTTTCAGAAGAAGTTCTTTAGCAGCATCTGATTTGACAAGAACCTAAACAGAGACGATCCTCTATATTTTGACATGATGTGCAATTTTGTAAGACTGTTTTTATAAAGAAAATTGCACACCATGTTTCGGGCACCAATTTTAGAATTCCGGGGTCGGGGTCGTGACAGTTGTTATCTGAGGATTGGTTATGGAAAACTATGGAAAATTAGAGCAACCATAAATTTATAAATTTCATCATACTAATAAAAATACTTCTCAATATTTTAGATGGATGCTGAATCACACCTTGTATCTCTTCCAACAAAAGTATTAGAGACTATATATGGAATGTCATGTGCTGAGAACTATGAGACATTTGAATATATCTGTCTATCATTAAAAACCTTCTACCATGTATCCCATTCTCCTCGTGTGCTCCGACTTCACCGAGGACTGGGCCTCGACTATATTTATATGACACATGCCCTATTTCTATTCTATTAATAGAAAGTAAAATACCTAGAGGGTTTGATTAATTTTTTTACTCTAGCTAATAATGCTTCATCTCGAGTGGACTTCGAAGAGGTTGCACAAGGTGGTGACTTCCGAGTAGCATACCTTTGTCATATTTTGACCTACGGTCTCTGTGGTAAAGTTATTGACTTTGAAGATCTCAAGGAAAAACCTACTCCTTTACTCTATCAACATATAGTTCATGCCAATGTTTCCTAACTTCATACCCATCATGCATTCCTCACCGTAAACCATATATTTCGACATGTGTTTTATCCTAGTGGCCCATGTTG
Source organism: Viscum album (assembly GCA_963277665.1). NCBI lineage: Eukaryota > Viridiplantae > Streptophyta > Magnoliopsida > Santalales > Viscaceae > Viscum > Viscum album. Next base: position 1,043,103,021 of record OY728135.1, on the reverse strand, counting down.
CATCTGGAACGAAGAGATCGAAACGTTTGGGACCACCTTGGGGATTCATTTAAATAAAAACCCAGGAAATCACTAACACTGGTAGTACCTATGAAAAGACATCACGATGATTATGTAACACCTCATGTTTATAATCATTTCTAAATGAATCATGTTATGTTTTATGTGATGGTATCTTATTATGCTTCTACAAAATTAATGTCTCTATTGTAATCTAGTTATTCTTTACTACGTAAAACATGTACCTTTTTTCAGATGGAAAAAATGAGTTCATAGATTTACCTTTTATCACTCCCTATTAAATTTCTAGAATCCATAACTTCCAATACATATTCAGAATACCACTACCCATTTTCCAACCTACGCTTGTCTTCCAAGCATATTTATAATGTATCCCTTAACCCGAACATCCTTCGGACCTACCTGAGAAATGGTAATGTATCCACACCTCTCATGCCACTCTTTGGAAGACCAAATGCTTTATGCATAGGATTGGACCTAAATCTTCATGGTGTATATGGGCCAAGGAGATAGAGGAACTAGAAACTAACCTAGGGATCCACCTGGAAACATTAGTGGATTATCCACAATGATGGACCTCGAGGAGGGGTCCCCAAGCATAAAGTATCTCTATTTTTAGAGTAGTTTCTTATGGGTGTATTAGAATTGCGAGGACCCAATTCATTGAAGGAGGGGATAATGTAACACCCTAAACTTAATTTATGTTTTAATATTTACTAAATCTGTCTTATGTTCCTTTTTATATAAGCAATTGCTGCAAAATAAACACAAGAATTGTTATTTATTCAAAATACTAGAAATGAAAACTTGTTAACAAGGCCTCAATACCATAACTAACAAAACATTCCTACATGTAGGTCAATCACGATCACCGGTAGACCTCACATCACCACAAACATGCCAAGGAAGTAGTGGATCTCTTTTGAATCTGCCACGACGAAGAACATTATAACCAGAACCGTAGAAATCGTACAAAGCATTAGAGGGATGAAGAGCACCATCTTCTATGCCTCGATTTTTGATGTTGGAATACCCTAATTGTGTTTTATAAGACCTAAAATTTGATCATTTCCATTTAAGTAATCGTTGAGTTTACAACGGCTATAATTACAGCCATCGGGTATTGTGGTTTAACTGACTATGAATATTGAAATTTTTTAAGTATTTGAAATATACGTTAATGTCATTAACTCTTATTTATATTTTATAATTCCAATACATAATTCAAGAACAATTTTTTAATGTTTCAAAATATTTAGACATTTTGGTTTTTTAAATTTATCACATGTATGAAAATTATAAATATTTCTATCGTTTGAACACAATATGTAATTATTTTCTCTACGTATAAAATCACCTTGAAATATTTTAAGTAAATGAGTGATTTAAAATCCTAATATTTAACATATTTAATTGAACTAATCTTTGGAAACATGGCTTTAGAAACCGTAACATTTTGGTACGTAAGTCCACTATATTTCAGAGAAAAGTATGTGTTTAGAATTTGAAAACATTATTTTAAGAATAATTTCATTAATAAAAAGTTATGTAGTTTGGTTTTTTTATTTTTAATCTTCCAATGCAATGAATAAATCAAATTTTACAAATAGTAAGGATTTCCTGTTTTTTTAGTTGGTTATTTTGAAGATTGGTTTAATAAAAAAATATTAACCCAACTGGTGAACCCTTTACAGCTCAGTTGAGGGAGGTGGCACACAATAGGTGGCTGAGCCGAGCCCTCATCCCTAGCCAAGGCCAACCGAGCATGGTCATGGGTACCTCGAAGGGTGCATGGGAGAGCACGAGCACGTGATCCACTGTGGGCGTGAGGCCGCGGCAGAGCGTAGGTAGGCTAAGGCCTACGGGGGAGCGGGAGCCCGTGTGTAGGGCCTCGTTCAGTGTGTGTTGTGACTTCTAAAGTGTGTAGCGGAGCCTCAGGCTTAAAAGGAACCCCCTCACATCTCCCCACTTCGATGTGGGAAGTGATTTTTTGGGAGAAACGTGATTTGGGTCGTTGGATCGCATCGCGCGTGATACAGGCCGTTGATCCCGATCTCGCTTCTAACCCTCCGCGACCCCGGAGTTCTACAGTGCTTTCTATCAACCGTTCAATCTTCATGAGATCAAATCGCATCCGTTTACTCATATTTAAATCCCATGCCTTTCCTCATATTTCCGATCTTATTCAAGATCCAATCTCGACCGTTCTTTTTTTAAAATCCATGGACTCCTCCCAGCCGCCTGATCAAGACTGATGTGTTTTGAACCCTTTATTTCCTCCCCTGGTTTTATATTCCATGTTTTCTTCCCCGTCGCGCTCAAACTAGTGGCCACCCACTGGTATTTTATCCTTATTCTTTTTTTATCTTCTCCTAAGTCTTCTTTTCCCCCCTATTTTATGGCCTCATGACTATTAATTCTACTCGAATGATCCCTTGGTCTCTTCTATTTTTCTTTATTTATTTTTGAGATTACATTCTTTTGTTTAAGTAAAATTATTTACAAGCTTTTTATATATGTATATATTATAATCACCGTTTGTTTGTTTTTTGAGCTCTCTCTAAAAAAATGTTGGGTTATTTTATTTCGTTCATGTTTTTTGTATTTGTTTATATTATATTTATGATACATTTTATATATGAAATATATGAATACCGCCTATATAAGCCCTGTAGTTTTGCACCATAAATCACTAGTTTTCATCCTCTAGATTTGAAAAAATTTCTTTCCCATACTTCTTGCGCACCTTAAGTACGGTAAGGGATAAACTTGTTATGTTTTCAGTTTTGTAAACCATTTTTATCCTTATGTATATACAGGTCTATATGTTTATATATATATATACCATTTCATATCTTCTCAAAATCATAACTCACGATGAATTTTCTAAATGTTTTTTGAGTACACAACACATGCAAGAGGTCGTGCTTCAAATTTAATATGTGAACCCTTATTATCTAATTTCATTTCCTCATGGATATATGTTTATTTATATAATATCATCTTAAACCATTTTATAATTTCAAAACAAATGTATGTATATTCATATATATATGTATACAACAAACAATTTTGGGTTATGATCTTTGAAGGGAGATATTTAATTGTTAAGTGTTATTTAAAAACATAAAACACATGCAAGGGGTCTAGTTATTCATGTTTTCTTTTTAATTATAAACTTATTTTCAATTCTGGACTGTATGGATATATAAATATATTACAATAGAGATTTCACAAAACCTATATAATTAAATCGTTGTTATGAAGAACGTAACAGATGTAAGAATTTATTAAATCTTATTTTGGGTTATGAAGATCCCAAATACACACTTTGTGCATATATAAACATTTTTCCATAATTATTAAATCCTCATGAATACTTATATGTATTTCGAACATGAGTTCTCAAGTAAATATTATAATGGTTACCTTGTTCAAGCATAAATATAAATTCATGCATCCGCTCACATGTCTACATTTTCCTTTTATGCATGAACACTTCACAAGAAATATTCCATAATTTTTATTCCCATTGTTCCATAAGAAATTCCTTTAGTCCTTTAATTTTATTTTTTAATCTTTTATAAAGTAACATTTCATGGACTAAATGAGTATCTCAAAGTCAAAATATATCAACATGGTTTAGAAAAGGCCACATTCTTAAGGGTTTAAATGAAAGAGTTGTTATTTCATGTGACAACCCATTATTTATTGTGTACTAGTTCATATTACATGTGCATGAGTATGTTATTTTAGTTCATACACATCATTGTTTTATATGAATCCAACCAGTCTATTTCTTATTGCATGATCCATTCGAGTTATGAACATGTATGTAAAAATTATTATGGAATACGATTGTAACAGTTGGACCCTGTGAATATTAGAACATGCTAAAACATATGAGGAATGTAATAAAATTTAAATGATGTGATGGGTGTTCCCGGAATTATAAAATAGTCCAATTCATTGGGTAAAGTGATAAAGCCTCATGAGTTAAGTGAAATGATGTGTGAACATGATGCTATCATTTTTAACAACTATATGTGGTAGTTAACCACAATTTTGTTTGGGTTTTTACCCATACGGTCTTGGTTCAAGGCCTTGACCAAGTCCAACATTATACATTTCCTCATTATGAAATAGTAAATGATCAACCAACGGGTAATGGATCATTAATTATGTATCTTTTATGATGATAGAGGTGAAATAATAAGGCAAAACCAAGTAATCAAATGTAATGTTATACAATTGAACGATATCTAATGTTATATTCATATGAATCTCTTTTTATGCTCTAATGAATCATGATATTAATGCTTATTCTCTTACCAATGTTTTCAGGGTTGGCTTGACTATGTTATGAATTATGCACATCTCAAATTTTACATACACATGCGCACTCTTGTTCATGTTTTTTTAAAACACATCTATCATTTAGGAAAATTGTCTATTGGATAATGTCTGTAAGTAACCTCAGAAAATATTGATGGGGTTCCTCGAAATGTAATATCTCCCTCTTGGGAAAATGTTTTGTATTTTTTTTCAAGGGGATTTTCTTATTTTAAAAAAATGAGGAACTTCATTAAAATGTTTTAAAACCCCTTAATGGTAATTTTTATGCTCACCCTACATTTCAATTTATGTTTACCAAGTTTTAGTAGTTGTTATCAATCCTTAAGTACTCATTGTCATGACACCAAATTAAATCTTATCCCTGCTATGTTTTCAGAAAATGTGATTCAACTGCATCTGATTTCCAAGAACCTAAACCAAGATGATCCTCTGTATTGGGACAATATGTGCACTTTTGTAAGCCTATTTTTATGAAGAAAATTTCACACCATGTTTTAGGCACCGATTTCAGACTTCTGGGGTCGGGGTCGTGATAGCATATGTCAGATATTCTCAATAGAATCTGTTGATCGGAGTTCCTATAATACTCCGGGTTCATGAGAAGCGACACTAGTTTCTCATCAGTATGGGAACTGGAGTTCTTCTTTTCATTAATCCAGGGGTAGAGGTCACGGTTGTGGTAGACAGTCAGTAGGCTTTCACGTACAATACAGTGGATCAGCTCAGGGTGGTTAGGAATGGCTATAGGGCCACGATATAGGCCAGACTTTCAGTGATGCATACCCAGCTGGATCAGAATCCCATGCCCTCTACATTTCGAGGTATGATCCTAGTTTCCTCAGTTTTAGCTTCTGCACTTCTCAATACAAAGGAATCCCATAGTTTTATATCTGTTATTATTGTGGAGAGCCTTGGTATGTGTATATTTTCTTCTAAAGATTCCTTGATGTTTCACACTCTGTTTGGTACATGAACGAATAGTGTACGACAATGTAAGGGGAGCCCTCTAGAGGATGGTGGGTATCTCCTTTTATGGGACCTCTATGTCTTAGAGATGACAGGATATGATTTCATTCTCGAAATGGCCTGGTTAGTTCCCTTCTGGGAATTTTTCAATTGTTATCGTCGAATGATGAGTTTTACATAACCAAGGTGAGGATTGTGTCTTTATAAGGGAGAACAGGATGTCCATGCGAGTAGAGCTGGACCTGAGCATCTTGGGTTGGGAAGAGTTATAGCGCAGATTTCTAGTCTATATCTAAATGACCACAAGAATTCGTAGTTAGACTTTATTCCAGTGGTGGATCATTTCAGATATGTCTTTCTAGAGGACATTTCATGTTTTCCTTCAGAGTGAGAGGTAGGATTTTCTATTGATCTCATGCCAGGAGTGGCACCACTGTCCATTCCTCCTTATACGATGGCTACACCAGAGTTGTTGGAGCTCAAGAAGCTGTTAGTGGAGTTTCAGAATAAGGGTATCATCTAACCATGTACATCTCCTTGGGGTTCATATGTCTTGTTTAAATGAAGGTGGATGGTACCCTTTGACATTGGGTTAATTATCGGATGTTGAACCAGTTTATGGTCAAGAACAGGTATCCCTTACCAAGGATCGATTATCTATTTGATTAGCTTTGAGGAGCCAAAGTGTTCTTGAAGATTAACATGAGATCTGGTTATCATCATTTTTGCATTAGACCATCTGATATTCTTCTTACAGCCTTTCAGAGCAGGTATGATCTATCAAAATTTGTGGTTATGTTGTTCGGTCTCATTAACACACCTGTAGTTTTCATGGAACTGATGAACTGATTCTTCCATCCTTACTTGGATTCTTTCATGGTAGTCTTCATGGATGATATAATAGTGTACTCTCACACTTGACACAACCATTCAACATATCTTGATATCATTTTGAGTACATTGAGAGAGCATCACTAATATTCTAAGATATCAAAATGTCACTTTTGGAGGGACCAAATTCACTTCTTGGGTCATGTTATCTCAAATAAAAGAGTGTCAGCAGACCGAGATAAAGTGAGAGGAGTATATTCATGTTTGTAGCCGAATAACGTATTGGAATTATGACATTCTCTAGGGCTAGCTAGATACTGCATACATTTCTTGTAAGAGTTTTCATGCTTAGTAGCGCCACAGACTGGCCTGACTAAGAAGGGTGCGAAATTTTTATGGACAGTTTCTTGTGAGTCATCCTTTTAAGAGATAAAAGTGAGGTTGACATCAGCATCGACACTATAATTTCCAGAGTCGGTCAAGATTTATACTGTTTAATGTGATGAATCAAGTATCGGGTTGGGAGCAGTGCTTATTCAGGGAGAACAAGCCATTAAATTTGGGTCTCGGTAGTTGAGGCCGCATGAGAGGAATTGCCCAATGCACAATCATGAATTGGCAATAGTTGTCCATGACTTATGCTGTTGGATACATTATCTGATTGTAGAGAATTTTTCGGTTTTCACAAACTACAAAATTATCATGTATATCTTCACTCAGTGTGATCTGAATTTAAGATAGTGAAACTGTGTTGAGTACCTTCAGTCCTTTGATTTTGATCTTGCCAACATGCCTAGGAAAGGAAACACAGTAGCTGATCCATTGAGAATGAGGATCTGATAGAGGCAATTTAGGAGGCGAGTAGTGAGTTGCAGCATATGGATCTATTCTTTGGGATGTATTTGGAGGTACACGATAGACAGGGGAAGACATTTATTTCTTCTGTGGTTGTTACCACTACTCTACATGATTGAGTGCAAATGAGGTAGCTATCAGATTATGAAGATCTACTCTTATGGGAGAGTGTGTCAGGCGGGGGACCATATTCATTGATGGAACATAGGAGAGGATGAGATCTTGAATTTTCATGGACTCGTATGGGTGTCATCATACATACGTGAAGATCTAATGTGGTATTTTCATTCTTCCATTTGTGCAGTTCATCCGGGTGTCACCAAGATGTATCGAGATCTACACCATCAATGTTGGTGGCCATGTATGAAGGCAGATGTTGATTGTTTTTCCATGAGGTGTTCCACCTATCAGTAGGTGAAGGTAGAGAATTAGAGACCATCAGGGATTTTTCTAAAGTTACATATTCCCTATTTTTAGTGAACGATGTTGTGATGGACTTCATGACATGTTTACCGAGGTTGAGTTGAGGGAATGATGCATTTTGGGTTTTCATTGGTAGACTCACGATGGTATTTTCACATTTTGTCAATCCTGGAGACCTTTAGTGTAGATGAGCTGGGAAGGGTGAACATCCGGGAGATTTTACATCTACATGGGGTTCCAAACACAATTGATTCATAAAGGGATGCCCGTTTAACTTCTCGGGGTTGGTAGGGATTACAGATGGCTTTAGGTACCTAGGTACTTTTGAGTACGGCTTTCCATCCCCATACTAATGGCCAATCCATACATATGATTCAGGTGCTGAAGAAAATTCTTTGAGCATGCATCCTAGATTTTGGGGGTTCTTGGGAGAAGAATATACATCTTTTGAAGTTTTCCTATAATAACAGTTTTCAAGTAAATATTCATATGGAACCTTATGAGTGTTTGTATAGTAGGACCTGACGATCACCACTATGTTGGCTGGAGGAAGGAGAGGCAGCTACGTTGGGACCTCATCGGGTTTAAGAGATCACATAACAGATTGAGTTGATTCTGAAGAGGATGGCTACTGCATAGTCATGGAAGAAGTCTTATGTTTATCGATGGAGATGAACTCTTGAGCTTGAGGATGGACATCAGTTTTTTCTACGCATCACACCGAGGTTGGGACATATGCGAAATAAAATATAGGGAAAGCTTTCTCTAAGATATGTTAAACTTTTTAAGGTTTTGGAGAGATTCGGGTCGATTGCCTATCTGTTTGAGTTAACTCAGAGGTACCGGGCTATACACGATGTTTTCCATGTTTCTTAGTTGCGACATTAGTTCACAGACCCGTCTCATGTTAGTCAATCTGATGAGGTTGAGTTGGAGTTGGATGCATCATTCTAGGAGAATCCTATCTGGATTTTTGATCAAAGTGAAAAGGTTCTCCATGGATGGTATGATCCTCTTGTATGGATTTTGTGACAGCATGGGCGAGTACAAAACGAGATATGGGAGAGGGTGGCTGATGTATGATCGCAGTGGCCAGAGATGTTCAAGGATTCTTCTTTTACGCCGCCTTGCTAGGGAAATTCTCAGACAAAATTTTTAAGGGGGGATGTTTGTGAGAACCAGGATCTTATTTTCAGGTATTTCATTCTTTTCTCGTCATTTTTTAGAAATGAGGAGATTATATAAATTTGAGGAGTACACGCCGTGTACTTATAAGTACACGTCCTGTACTCTATTGTCGTGGGAAGCTGTGTTTTGTCCATATAATGGAAAAAGACATGGTCATGTGGGGTGACCAAGAGATTTCCTAAAGAGGGGGCTAGTTAAAGCAAGTACACACTGTTTACCCTTGAAGAACTTGCCTTGTAATTTTTTTTCATTAATCAGACCGGGGGTCACGTCTAATCATTAGAACACCATCCTTATTTGTTCGTCTCGTCTAGGAGCGAACAAGACCGCCGATTATTTTTTGATCCCCTGAAACGTTGTCCATTCTCTAAATCCACCACCGTCAATTGTGTTGGAATCATCACGATACTCTCTTTATTTTCTAGAGCTTCACTTCCATATTCCTCTTCCTTCGATATATATACTCTATTTAAATTTTTAGAATTCTTGTAGATCTATAGAATTATAGGGAAGTTCAAGTCTAGAGGTTCATGTATATCAATCATACAATGCCGAGGTAGGTGGTTTGTGCCTTTCCATTGTTAGTATTTAAATTATATGTGAAAAATTCCCCAATACCCTAGTTCCTGGTACTGAGAATTTAGGAATTTTAACCTTATTAATGCCTACTATGCTTTGGTATCTTGATTAGGGATATTGGATTGTGAATAGGGTTTAGTTTCCATATTTTGAAAGTGTTTGACCATAATTTATTGAATTTGATAGTTTAGTCTTGCTTCTCTAGTTAGGATATTTGTTTCCATTTCTATGGTTGTTAGGATGGAGTGATTATTTATCTGATATTTTGTTCTATGCCTTTTAGCTAATTAGCCAAGTACTACTTTAATGTTTACTTTGGTTGATGAATATTGTTTGTGTATGACTGCTTTACATGGGGCAGCGGGAACCTGGTTTTGTGAGACCATAGAGGAAATTAACGTTGTGCGATTTCACAAAGTGTCCGTTATAACTATCATGCTATGAGACCATAGTAGGGATTGACATTGATTGATCCCTCAGAGTGACTATAGATACGTTATGAGACCATTGGAGGAATTGAAGTTGACTGCTTCCTCAGAGTGTCTGTAGTTTAAAATTAAAATTCAATAGGGGGAATTGACAGTGAATGCTTCCTCATAGAGTCATTGATTTACAAGTGACCACAGGGGGAATTGACAGTGAGTGCTTCCTCAATGAGTCTTCATCATATCCTTTTAAACTGAACTTTAGGGGTTAGGCTGTAATAACTACAGATAGGTTTATTTGTAATTATGTTTGGTTGATTAAATTTTTAGATGTAAATTATGTAATTTAAATTATTAGATTGTTCACTTTTGAGTAATTACTTTTTTATCACTTCATTTTATTTATTACGTAAAATTTATATATTCACTGACTATTTGGAACGGATCTTTGGGTGGTTGCCTACTGGGATTCGTCAAACACCCTGTTTGTGTCTTTCTTTTAGCCCCAAACATATTATATTATTGTAGGTATAGATAAGGTAAGATGCCCTTCTTCTTTAGGTACTTGACTACTGTGGAGCGGGAGAGCATGAGACCAAGATGAGGCTTGCGATGTTGAAGAGTTGTTTACTTGTTTTCTTGTACTTTGATTTTGTACTATGTTCCAGCATTGTGACTTTTTTCGCTGCTGTCCTAGATACATATATCTTGCATCATTATTGATATATATATATATATATATATATATATATATATATATATATTGCAGTTGTTTATTTACTTTCTTTCTTCTGCTATTTACTATTTTATAGTATTATTATTTATTCTGTTATTTTAATCTATTTACATCCATTGTTTTACTCTGCCAATAAGGAAATAGTTTCCCTACTATCACAACAAATTCCCTCGCTCCTAGTAAGTAGCCTCTGACATTTGGGGAAATGCGCTTATGGTCGTGTGACCAACCAGGTACTGGGCACCACTAAGTGGCTCATGGAACTGGGAGGTTACATATGACATCATGTTTACTTTTAAAATTAAATATACACTATTTGATGTTAATAATATTATATGTTATTTTTCTTTGAATAATTTTTCAAAAAAAATTATGTCATGATCTATATATTCCATGAAGGATCCAAAAAGAAATTTCGTCATTTTCACCCTTAAATTTCATTAATATATGTTTTATGATAATTAAACTATTTTTACATTTATTCACAATGTTTTATTGGTTCAAAACTATAGAGAGGGTAAACTAGAATTCATTGATTTTTTAATCAATGTGGATAGATTCTGATCAAGAACTCTTCTTCAGGTTCTATATATCCAAATTTCATTTTCAAATGTGTCTTGAAAAGATCATATGTTAAATAAATTTAAATTAAATAGTTCTTATTGATATAAAATGATAATAAGTTAATATAAATTTTATTCGAAACACATAATAATTTATCAGTGATTTCTAGATTCAAAAATGATCATGACATTAGTGAGACTTTTATGTCATAATTCAAAAAATTGTATAACTCTTTAACTAAGATATTTTAATGATCACTGGTGTTAAAGATTCATGATCATTTCATCATTGTGGATTATAAACTTTAGAGGATTATCTTAATATTATTCACATGTATCAAAATTAGATTCCATTATTGAGTGTTTAAATGATGGATAAAAGTTAATAAAGTGTTATTGATATATATTTCTGCATTAATAGTACAATATTGTGTTGGAATGAAATTCTCAATCTATCACAGCACCCAATTTTTCATTTACATTCTTTTACCAATATATTATTATACTGTTATTATTATTTTATCATCATAAGTTCATTACAAGACCATTTTACTTTTCTAGATAAAATATATTTACTTTTACTGTGGTTTTTTTAGATAAATTTAGTAATGAGAGTGATGATTAATAGTAAATGTGTAAATGATAAAATATAATACTATGTGATTAAAATAATATGAATAAATTTTGAGAATATAACTAAATTAGTTATTAATGAAGATTGTGTGTAGATTACATCATTTTCTTAAGAAAGAATCTAAAATGAAACCGATGAATGTTCATTATGCATGGATGACGTGTATAAAACCTTGGAAACTGAAATTATACAAATTTGTGGGCATACATGTTATCACTGTACATCATCACAAGATTAATTGAATGTAATGTTTCCATATCCATTTTCTATGTTATGAAATATTGTAGAAAAGATTCATTATTTCTTTCAATAAATTATAAATCAACATAGTGTTGAAATTTTACAACTTATAAATAAAGAAATAAAGAAAAAGAATATTTAGTTAAAATATTGGAATATAAATTACATTTTAATAAAATATTTGGGTTTAATTACATATGTCTATATAGTTTATCAGAAATAATAACATTTATAAAGGGTTCATCTCAATATTAATTTTGTAAATAATTTTATAAAATTAAATATCATTGTTACGAATGTAACTCTGAAAATGTTCGATATAGTAGACCAAAGTGGGTTTTCTTTATTAAAAATTTTTTATTTGATTTTTTATTATAAAAAAATATGGATCTTAAATTATAAATTATCTAAAATTACTGTATCCAAATTCATTTGGTATTTGAAATAATTAGTATATTGAATATTATTGAGGAAAAACGTATGATGATAATATCCCTGGGTGGTATGTGGTATATAGATTACATATTCTTGAGGAATATGTGAGTTAACTACATGAAATTCAACTACATAGAAACTCTTGGTTAATTAATTTTTAATTTTAGATGTATCCAAAAAGAAATATCATTAGAATAAGTACTATTGAATTTATTAAGTCTTCTTTTATTGAAGTTTTTAGTTATATTAATATCATAAAACATTATTTTCTTATCATTACTAATTTTTTATAATGATTTGAATTATTCATTTGATAATGGTTATTATAATGTATTTTATTCCAATGATCAAATTTAATTTTCTATATCATATCTTAAGAATATCTATATTATTTATTTAAATTATCTAGCTCGTATCTAAAACAATTATTGATTATAAAATAAAACAAGTCTTATTTATGAAAGAGTTACATTAGTAATTTTAGTTCACACACATACTAAACTCAATCACCACCCACGAGTATGATATTTTCATAAAATTAATTTCAAAAATAAAACATTGTGTTAGCCTTTCCAACTTGGTAATAAACACAAAACATCCTTCAAATCTAAATAGAAAACATCAAATTCAATGGTACATGATCTAGTGCACCATGATTTATTTATTTTATCCTATTTTTCCCATATAAAATATAAATCATTCATTTTTATGACTTTTGGTGAATATATAATAATTAGAAGTAAAATATAAATGAGACTTTTAATGTTTTTAATAATGTTACCATGAAATGAAAAAATGGAATACATTAAAAGATAATATATATTTATAATGATAATTGAGGATATTTGAATATAAAAGCATTTTTGAACATTGATGTTAAAAAGGTATAACCATTTTTCACTCCTAGAACGCATAATAAAATATTATTATTAAAGGATAGAATTTAAATTTTTAATATATTTCGAAAAAATCATTAAACAAAATCAATATCCCTAAATATATTTTCTTTTATGAAATAAAAACGTACTTTCATAAAAAAATTATGTTCTCAAAAAACAATTCATTAATAATACTCCTTATAAACACTGTAAATGTAAGAAACCTAATGATGGTTTTTAATTTTTTAAGTCAATTTATTTATTCATTATACAAGTGAAAAATTTGATAAATTACTTCCAATGTTTGATGATAGATTTTCCTTTTTTATTCCAACTTTGGTAAAGTGTATCAATGTTTCAATTAAAAGAAAAATAGCATATATAATTTAACATACATCAAATTTAATGGTATTGTTATTTAACCTCATTCCATAATTTTTATGTTCGGGTAAGCCCAAGAAAAATTTATCATTAATGTCACACCTAATTTTTAAGAAGTCTATATTTTTGAATAATCCATTAATTTTCTATTTTTCAAGGCATGGGTTAATTCTAAACATTTCCCATTAAATAATGTTCTTATTTATTTAAAATATGGTTTATATACAAGTAGACCATTTCTAAACAATATTATTTATATATATTTATTTCACACATATATCTGTAAATATTTATGATTCTATTAATGATAAAAATCAGGACCACATTATATAGTAAGTTCTAAAAATACTCACTAATAATTATTTTTCAAAACATGTCTATAGATCTTATTGTCATCAAATTATTATAAATAATGTGTTTTTAGGAATAACAATTATAAGAAAAGGAATATTGATAAAGTAGTTATATAATTAAGAAAATCTATAATAAATAAAAATATTGTTTTTGGGGAAATTTTTTCATTCATTTAACATCTTCAATCAATTAGAATCTAATAATAATTTTCCTCTAATATAAATTATTTGATTTTTTGAATGGATGATAAAAGTTATTTATAATACGGCATAATTTCCAAAAACATATTATTTAACTACCACCTCATTCTGAGGATTTAAAACTTTTCAATCATGTATATATGTTTACCAAGGATCATTATTTATTCAAAATTACACATAGGGATTGGTAAGATAATTTTAAAAATATATTCTGGAATATTAATTCAAAATTATAAAAAAATATTCTTAGGTAATTTTTAATAATTTTATAAATATTTTATTAGTTGTGAAAAATTATGGGGTTGATGTTATATTTTATTCGGTAACTAATTAATGATTTTTTTAATGTGAAAGAAATTTGAAATGAGTTGTATGGGTGAGTAAATGATTCTTCTTGGGATTCAAATTAATGAAAATCAGAATAACAGATTTTAAAATTCATGAAAACACCCAAATATAGTAATAAAATCTATTCAAATGGATTGTTGTAATGAAATTATACAATAATGAGCACTTATTATAAGATAATCTTGATGAATCTAGTAAATTAGTGAACAATAACATTTATATGTGTATGATTACTTGTATTCTTTAGTTTATCATGATGTAACATTTATTATTGGGGATTTTCTTGAATGAATACCCTTTTTTCATAATGATGTAATTTTTTTCACATGTCTTCTACTTATTTCAAGCTGGTTTTCATTTATATAGACTCTTTCTTACAACATCACAAAAGGATTATATTAGCTAATGTTCAAGGTTTCTATATGGGAGTCGATGTCTTGATCTGGTGATGGACATGAACAAATATTTGTCATGCCTGGTTGGTATATCAAATTATATACATACGTTATGGGTATGTTGGTTGTTACAACCTCACTATTAATTTCATATTATTGTGTTTTGGGATTTAGTCACAATATTTATATTTTTCATACATTGTACTTTTTTATCATATAATTGTTAGGAATTTTATTTGGGTACATGGATCTCACTTTCCAAACCCTTGTTTACATTTTTTATTAATCATGACCCAGTTGAGTATTTTTTTAGTGTTTTTATTAATAATTTTTTTTAAAATAAATTATATATAATCTCATGGAAATTCAATAAAAAAAATTTAAATAAAATTAAGGAACCAAAAATGTTGTTTATTCTATATAATTTATTATAACACACAATGTTTCAAGTCCATGGATCTGGATGAAATTTAAATCTTCTTAAATTATTATTGGATTGATTTTAAAATTGAGATTTTAATTTTATTTTTAAGGTTAATATATTCAATAATGGTTTATTTTATATTTTTATAGGTTTATGAGATGTACTAATGTTTTAGTTAAGGAAAATATGGGTGGTAAAATGCTTATTTTCTCATAGTTACCACCATGTACAATGTATTTTTGGAAGTAGGTTTATTATCCCAGATGTCCCAATAGGTAGTATTTGGAACTCTACATGTTTAATGGTGATCCCAAAAGTATGATGTAGTCTTATACTTGAAAAGGGAAAGTGCTATTTTTTCAAAATAGGGGCATGATTGTGTTTCCATAGTCCCCTCAGGTTTGAACAAGATATGGGTAATGGGGTGGAATATTTTTCCAGGATCCCCCTCATCCACTGCCTTTATTTCCCTCAAATAATAAAGGATCATTTGGTATTTGTAGAGATAATTATTGGTAATAATGTACCTTTATTATTATTTTCCATCATCTTCAAATATTTTCTATAAATTTAGATTTCCCTATAGAGGAATTTATATATGTGTTCATAATGTCATTGTAAAATATTTCAAGAATAATTTGGAAATTATGTTTGTTTTATAGATGATGTTGAGGTATAAATTATTTATATTTTCAATTTACATTTTGTTAATGATATTTCCTTGGAAGGTGTCAGTAATTATTTTTTCATTTTCATTTAAAATTTAAGTTCTATTTGGAACTGATTCTTCAGTATTATACTCATTAGAGTTCCAAGGAATCATGAAAGATATTCCACACCCACATGGTCATGGTTTTAGAGATAATATACCACTAATTATGTTTCCTAAGTTTATTTCAATTGAATTAATTTTGGTCATAATTAATAAATTAAATATATTTCTATATAATTACCAAATATTTATTTTATATTAAATTTGGAGCTCCATGAATATTTGGGTAGCAGTGTGATATTTATTATGATATATGATCATTGTTGAGTTTTAACTTCACGTTATGTTATGTGGTCACATATATATTATGAAATATATTTTTATTTTATATGTAATGTACTTTCATAGAGTTCTAGAATTAGGGAAGAATAAATAGGGTGAATGAGGTATCAAAATTTATGAATTAAATTATGTATATACTCTAATAATAAGACTGTATGTTCCACATTTGGGTAATATAGATAAATAACTTTGTGTTACTATGTCACCAAAGGATGAGAGTAATAGTGTTTTAAGATAAACCATGAATAAGTCCTTATTATTGGGACTAATTTTCAATAACACAGAATTAGAATTTTTTGGACTTGTATTTGAGAGGAAAAATCCTCTTGAGTCATGATATGAATTCTTGATGAGGTTCTTATGGATTTTCTAGAGGTGTGGCACTAAATTCTTGTTTCATCAGATAAAGACCATCAGAGAGTGAGTAAAAGAATATTATTTTTAGTTCACGGGTTTTACCATTAGATTAAGTGATTACTATTAAATATTTATTATTTAGTAAATTAATTGTACGACATAAGGATTATGAATATGTATGGTACCTATAGTGAGATAAGGGGTTGGTTGGGAGATCTGTTCAATAGTGTGCATAGGAGAATTGGTGGGTCTTTAGCATTTTCATGTATATTTTAATCACTATACACATAGACTAGAAAAGAATCAGATCATAAGTGAGCCATGGGTTAGCCTTCGGATACCAAAATGTTTAAAGTCTATAGATTTTATATTCTCCTTGAATATAATGTGAATTTGCTTTGGTGAATTGATAAGTACCTTAGTGAGGATCTAGTAGAGTAAGTGTGATGGTTTCCCTTTTGGATGATTGGATATGTGATCAATTCATATTATTATAGAAAATTAATTAAAGGTATAGAATTTTAGGGATGTACTATATGAATTATTAAAATACATGTCAAATTAATGGTAAAGTTTGTTATTATTAAGTAATCAGAAATGCATAGATATGAGTAAATATTTGGGATTCACTATACGTGAAAGTTACTAAGAAAATTATTAGGTTTGGGTTTTTCATGTCATGTCATATTATTATTTTTTTATTTCCAATTAGAATTTCATATATTATCATGAGTATCAATTGTTATCTTATGATAGTAAATAAAATTCATATGAAATAAAGGAAGACATTTGTTAACCATAATTTTTTTCAAGTTGAATAACATGATATATCACAAAAAACATAAATCTTGAGTAGATATTTCATATTTCATTGATTTGATATACTGATTTAATTACCAATAATCCATTTTAGTTTTTGATTGAATAGTTATTTTTTACCAATACACTTAGTTATTTAATGAATATAATAGACCGGGGAGACATGATAGTCTATGGCATGGATACTTCTATTGTTTTATAAAACCCTTGTACTAGTTAGTGGATTTCTTATGTTAGTAATATAATGAAATATATTTATATAATTTTGGATATATTACAAAACATTTAGAACATTTGGGGATATGAACTTACTATATAAATTCAGGTTTTATGGAATCTTAGTAAGAACATGATGGACTAACATGATTATTTCCATGTTATGTGTTATTACATTATATAATTTATCATGGATGCAAGTATATACTAAAGAAAATATCAGTTGAACTCTTGATGTTAGTTATTTCATGGGATTGACCACCGACATGGTATGAAAAAAAAATGTCTGATGTGGACTAGGTAGTCTATACTTTTTATCTTGTAAAGAAGACGTCATAAACAAATGATTTCACATCAGGTTCACCATTTTTATTTTTTGGGAAAGATAACATCCTTTGTAGGGAAAAATAGTATATTGGTTTGATTATGGTGCGTTTTTTCTATAAAATCATTCACCTCAGGTTTTCAATTTATTTTTATTTTATCATGAAGAGAAACTCCAAATGGTTCCTCTAACCATAACATAGTATGGATTACTTTCCAAATGTAGGTAGTTAATTAGGGTTTTATACATAATGTCTCTTATGAACACAATTTGGATGAGATGATGGGGGTTCGGGTTCATCACACCCTTTTTTTAGGAAATGGTTTCCTACTTTGGGACTCTTTTATAGATTCATGATATATTCGAAAATCACATCCAATCCCAAATACAGGTCCTATTTCAATAACAAAATGATCATGTGTCGAATCTCTTCATGTTTAAGGGGGATATTACAATGTCCATCTATATGTATGAATGTTTCTTTCATCTATTTCCCATTAATGTGTATCTTCTTATATTTTTAATACATATATCCAATCACTTGAGAGTTTACTACCATCTAGGGAGGTGATTGATATTTTTAAGTTGCGATTGAGACATTATAAGGAAACCTACTTAAGATTTTTTTTAATATGAATAAATCCCCACATAGTTCTTTGAACCCATGAAGTCTAACATTATTTGAAAAGAATATATATGAGGGAACCTAGGCACTATGGGTCATGATTGAGCATCCCATATATGTCTTATGTATACTGTTTATGGTAAGAATTAGATTCATTGTAGTCTTATCAAGCCCTTGGGATTTCCCCCAAGGAATATTGACATATATAGGAGTCGTAATATAATTCCATTAATTGGGGATTACAAAATAAGGTTTCCCTAGATGGTGGAGATCGATTATATGATTGATATGATCACTGAAAATCCTTAATCCCATGTGTGTCATTCATGATGTGAGATACAAATAGAAGTATGTAATACGTCTCACAACATATAGATGTGAGAATTATGAATTTAAGAATCCCCTGGGATGTTTTGATATGGATATCAGTCCTTAAGAAGTAATCATACATATCTTGGTTAAGGTAATAATCAGAGTCATCATAGTTCAATTGGCTTCCCAATCCATTGGTCGATGAGGAGGAACAATCATCCCATATGAGAGATTGGGTCATGATTGTTAGAATGTCATGTAAATGTGTCACCTTACACTATGGTGGATGCCTATTTTAGATCAATAAATATAAAGGTTCCCTATATATACTAGTTATAGTAGGAATAAGTGTTTTTGTATTTTAGTATGACTGGTTGTTTCAAACTTTTTTCCCTTACATATCCACTGCAAAAGGTTATTATATATTGGGATATCCTTGACGTGACCCGATTGTTTTCCTGAAATGTTCTGACTGTCTCTCTAAAAATTTTTGATGATGCAAGGGCATGTCATGTTTTCCAATCATACGTTACCAAATAAAATCACATGATCCATTTTTATTTTATTTTAGACATTTAATAACCTAAATAAAATTTCAAGAAGACATCACATGATCAATGGTCACATGTCTAGAGGGCGTCACATTGCATATATGACATTTCTAGAAGTAATTTCGAGGTATTTTTAACTTGTCTTGAAGACATCACAAGACCTAGATGAAATTTTTTGAGGGTGTACCATGATCTAGATGACTTTTATGTAGGGTATCACATGATTTGTACATCTTGTCTGTAGGGCATCATGGGATCATGTTTGGAAGGTGTTGCATGGTTTTGATGACTTATCATGGTGATATTTTGAGACCTTACTATCTTTTCTAGAGGACACCATGAGATCCTTCTGACATTTTCTGGTGACAATGTGAGACCCAATTGATGTCTCCTAGTGTCACAACATAACTTTGGTGACATGTATGGATTTCAATGCAAGATTTTAGTCGATATCCTAGAGGATATTTCAAGAATATAGTGTCATTCCCAGAGGGAATATTGTGACATTATTTACAAGTCCAAGAGACATCACATGATCCAAATTGAATGTTGAATGAATTTCACATGACTTAGGCGACATGTCCCATTAGTGTTACATAATCTGGATAGGTCATGAGAAGTGAATGATGATCATAAAACTTGAATTTTCATAAGTATCGCATATTTTATAGTCTTTTATTCTGGACATTATTTCATTAATTTCCATTATTTTCCCAAATGTTATCTTAGTTCATGTATCATGTGGCCTGATTGACATGTGGGAGCCCATTCATATAATCTGGTTGACATGCTTGAATTCATTACCTTAATCTATAAAGTGATCACGTGATGGACCTATGCATGTCGCATGATTTGTTAAGTTAATCCCTAGTCATTACAAGGATGTAGACCATTGTTACCTCATGAGTTGATTCTATGAGAAGTACACTCATGCACTCCCATGTAGTAGTTTCCAATAATCCATAGGTTAGGTCTATTATTTGTGATGAGGTGGTTGGATTTATAGACATCACCACCCCAGTTATATGCTTTCATACATCTGGAATATCTCATGTAGTCGAGCTGTAGTTAGTGGTGGGAATTTGTAATCACACAATTAAAATGATCCTACTATGGGTTATCCACGGTATCACATGATATTAATCGATCATGAGAATGTTTCACCATCTCTATGTTTGTTAGACCTCAGTTGATCGAAGGGGTTTCACCTAACCCTGTTGACTTGTAATATAGATTTAGTAAGGTTAGTATAACATGTATAGGGGTTTTTTGATAACATCATCCATGTGGGAATCATTTCGAATTATCAAAGATAATTATTTGGTTTCCTTCATGAGACCAAGGTGGATTGTCAAGAAATCCATTACGAGATCAAAATGAAATTTCTAGGGGTTCTTGGGAGATTATGATGGATTGTAAAGTGGGTAATGACCAATGGTGGTCACTTGGGGTGTATGATCCCTTTTAAATGAGTTCCAACATACCCACAATTCAAAACAATCTTCTTTTTTCATTCTAATTCATTATTTATAATACAAGGATATAGTATCTCATGAAATTGGGTGAGTGTTGTTGAAGAAAATTACACTCCTTTCCTGTGATGCATCACATGACCAATAATGGATTTTATAGTGATGTGTGATAATTATTATGGGAAACCCTTATTCTTGTATATGGATCTAAAGGGGTAGCTTATAATCTAATGGACATGTCTGAAGCAGTTAGCATAATGAAGGTGGCATGACAACATGATCTTGCATGACAAGGTAGACATGTCTACATGGACTTCTTGGTATCTTGCGAATCACCTAAGAATGTATTATGAATACCATAAAACTCATATGATATTTTTTTACATATTCTCATAATTTATTTTACAGGGAGTTTTGATTGTTATTTAGCAACCCATCAGCTGATATGTGACATCATCAGAAGATCTTCTCTGGTGGAATTTGTACGATCATTAGGGATTGTCTTAGTGAATTTAGAATAATAGAGAGGCTTGTAAAGGGGGGTCCAAATGATAAATTAGATGATCTTTTGTTGCACAGTACCCACTTGCAAGACCTTTTTATGGTCATCTGATCACATGTTCTTCCATGGGTTACATGATCTGTGTTATTATTGGCTACCCATTGTTCCTTTTTTAGGAGAAAATAATACACATGATTATTTTATTCATTCCCTTATATATTTTTTGATTCTCATTTTGTTTCAATCATCATATCCCCCCTAGAGTGATGTATATGGGGACAAGGGATTTGTTATTAGGAAATTAAATTACTACCTATGTCCTTGGGTCTTTTGTGATCAATTTCATGGAAAATATTTGGTCTCTTAGGAAATAATTAGTATTCTTGAGATTTAAATAGAAATATGATGTGTGTGGGACCCCATTTCATTGGAAGCATTGATTTTCAAGAGCACTTTTGATTTTATTCCATCATGTGATGACTTTACTAGACCTCCCCACAAGATCATGTTCGCAAGATATCTATATAAGAATTGATTCCTGAAAATGGATTTGAAATATCTGTTCATTATAACTATTTTAAACATTATTGAATCATTCTATAATTTTTTTTGGTAATTGTATAAAACATAACATAGGCTGTTGTCCAAGTTATTGCCTTGAATTTTTTGCATGATATGATGGATCACTCTCAGGATCTCCTGACTGTCATGTGGTTTTCTTAATAATATCAGGGTCACATAATCTTGATTCACATATCATGTTACATGACTTGAAGATAGTTTTTAGGTTATATGATTAATAAGGGCTCCATGGGTCATGAGTTTCATGAGATTTTTGTCTATTCCTGTGGTTTTAAATCCCCTCATGGTTCATGTGATTCGCACGATGCTACTAGAATACAACGTCTATTTTTGAAAGATTTTTGTTTTCGTTTGTCAGATAAATAATTCCGGATATTATACTAATGGAATCCATATATCATGTAGCTTCTGACACATGGGTCCAAAGGTCCATGATTTCATGGAGTCATAATGATGAACCCTAATATCATGCACATTTTGACAATGAGGTTTAAATAGGATTATCTCCCCAATAAAGTTAAATATATCCTTCTTCACATGGTATTATCCTATATGTATTGGTGATATTGGGTAATATTTTTATTCCCTCTCCTGTCCAAAATCATTCAACCCCTTTGTTGTCATATTTCTTTTTTTGTTTTCAGATGATGGACTCTTTGGATGACCAACTAGTAAAATCATGGTCGCAAGGGTTCTATTATATGCTAGTTAACTCCCCTCTAGGTATATATGGTTTTTATTTCACCAACTATACAATTTATCTAAAATATTTGATCATATTATTGAATTCCATGAACAATTTGGGTAGTTTCTTGAGCTCTAAATGGGACCTATGATTTGGCGGCATGCGGTTTTGAACGCCATCCATTATATGACATCACACGATAGATCATCCTAACATAGAAATATATATATATTAGTGATAGAGGATTAAATAATATTGAAGGAGGGACTACCCTTTCTGATTTATTGAGGTAATATTCATAAGAAAGGAAAACAATCATCAAATAATATCTGAGTTGCATGCTCAAATAGATTCCTTTACCGCAAAAATAATAAGACATCAAGAGATTATATCCCACTCTAACTCTGACCATCCAACCTCATCAACCACATTAAAAAATACACAATAAAGAGTTGTGAAGCCATATACTCTTATCTATAGTCTTCCCCCATTGGGCAGTAGTATAATAATATGAGTGGGGGACACTTCAACATTCAATCGATGATTCTCTTCAAACACATGATGACATGGTGTGTTTAGCTGATCAAATATTATTTTTTCAGAATCACCAATGTTTTTATATTTCAATTAAATACTTATAGAGGCCTACTAATGTAGATATTATAAATGTTTCATGAAAACAATGAATATATCTTCCAAACATTATATTTAATTTCCTTGTTTTCATTCATTCATAATGTTCAAGATATTTTTTTGATATGATGCTTGCATGAATCATCAATGATATAAATCCTTCATATAATATCACATAATCCTAAATTCGTGGATTTAAATTTTTATACCATAAAATCTATTTGTTGATAAATTATTTTGAATTCAACTAATGTGATATTCCTCATTGATGTATATTCTCTTGTTATCAAGAGATTACCTGATTCACAAATAGAAAATTCGGGTAGAATATATGTCCTAGAGGGAGAATGTTATATTTTTTACTGAATTTAGTGGACATAAACATTGTAGAATTATTTTATACAAAGAAATATATTGGGCCCCATTATATTTATTTATTTTTTTATATCTTTATCCCGGGGGAGGATTAGTGGGAATGGAATCATATTTTTCTCATGTCACCTTCTTAAATATTTTTGGAATGACATATATTGTGCCTTTTTACAGTCTTAAAAACAAGACCATTATTGTTGTATAGTTTAAGGCCTCCAAACCTAGACCTTACATTTATGTATTTTAGGGTATTTTATCTCAGACCTTCCATTATTGGTAATTTTTTCATTTGTGAGGTAATTTTCTTCAATCATTTTAATGTCATGAAGTAAAACAATACATCATGTAGTTTAACAATGGGTTCTACGAAAATTTCCCATGTAGTTTAATGTCATGAAGTAAATATATAGACACACTTTGAATATTGAATTATTTTTTTGGGGCATAAAACATTATGTTTTTTAAATTCTTTCTATCAGGAAATGAAATACTATGATGTTTAATGTTTTCCTTCCAAAACATCAAATACTATGTAGTTCAATGTCCTACTACCAGGACATCAAATACTATGCATTTTAAAGTCTTACTACCATGTAATAATTGATTAATATAGAATATAGATAATAAATTCTAGGGATAACACAAACACCCAAGGGGTTTTTGTTCTTCAATGGTGTTGTTGGGTCTCATAATGATTATCCTTCCTTTCCTGCTACGAAGAGATGAATCTTGTTAGTAGAATAGATCTTGTATGAATTGATACTATTGTCGAAGAGATTTGTTCCCAATATTTTCCAATGGAGAGAATATATATATGGGGGTACCATTGGATGAGGAAAAAATATTAGTGATAATCGGTCAACTAGGATAATAGTAATATGGGGGGTGTAACTCATTACCCAAATGTTTTAGTCAATGTATATAGAATGGGGATGACATAACATGAATTAATCATAACACCATGAGGTGTTGGGTTCTTCCATGGTGTAACCAGGGATCACAAGAAATAGAGTTTCATTCTTCTAGAGTATAGAAGTCTCAGGTTGGTAGGTTAAATCCTTAATATTTCACAAGAATGGTCAAACGTAGGTTTCCCGACTCATTTCAAGAGGCTATGAAAGATGTTCGAAGACTAAAAAAACTTTATAATAACATTGGATATAGAGTAATGTTCTATCTAGTAAGGGTTATGGGACCCTACGGTAGTTTATCTCTTAGTTGGGAAGGACATTCCCTACTCCCACTGGATTTGAATCATGGGGTGTGGGCCATCACAATGTTCAGGAATGCAGTTTCACATTCATTCATTATGAAATGGTACAAAACATGATGAAATAACCTTAAAGATATAGAATTATATTGAATAGTACGTCTTTGGAGATTGTAAATCATAGACCAAAGATCTCGGTTTATGTGGATGATATTCAAAAATCTAGTTTGGGATGACACAGAACACCCAAGGGTGATGGGTTTCACCATGGTGCTATTAGGACTAACAAATATTGGAAATCCATTTTTCATGTTATGATGCATCTGGTTGATGAAAAAACAGGAATATGAATGATCCATAAGGCTAAATGAATAGTCAATCAAAGGGTCCCTGGAATATGTTTATGCTCTTCCATGGGTCATGGAAGGGTTTTAGAGATATGAGACTCTTAATCATGAAGTGTGACTTATAGAAACTTTTACATTAAATAAGGATTTTGGAACCCCTAAATATTTTTTTCTCCCCAGTGAACATATTATTATTGCGAGTAGATGTGATAAGTAATTACTATAACATTTATTTGGATTTAGGGGTATATCAACCATGGATTTAATTTTAATACGGATAATAATTGGTCTCTATATGATTTATTCCTTGTTTATTTACATAACAAATTTTTCCAAAACATAGGATCTGATGAGTTTATTAAGAAATCACTTGATGTTTACATAGTATTACATTTGAAAGTTTTCATCTAGAATTTTTTTTCGTCTATTTCACATGAATTTTAGGGTCTTTCAATTTGGACCATAAATTTATAGAATTTATGGTTTTATAGTGTTGACCAAAGTGAAAATAGTGTATGTTCATGACACACATGGATTTGGTATCTGTGGAATATTGCACAACAACGTACTTATGATTTCTATGGAAAATATTATTCTATCATTATTCTGAGTGTGCTATGAGAGTGTTGTAAATCATGGAATTATGTTCTCAGGTTGTGAGTAATTATGTGGTAAAGTCATATTAAGGATATGCTAGAATACCATAAGCTGCAGAGTTCCATTATAGTTATGGATGTCTCAAATGTTTTAAAGATTTGTTCCTATAAGGAGGAGGCACAATTAGTTGGTAGGTAAAATCCATTACGCATCACTGTCATGGTTAAAAAAATGTATAACCACTATTATCCATGGGGAAAGAAATATTATTCAAAACCTAAGGTTATCAAGACATGGAGTTTTATTTTTTGGTAGAGAGACTTAATTGACTACTAGAATATCTATAAGGCCCCAGCCTTAAACCTTACTTAATCTTGAGTTATTACAAGATTACACATTGAGGATCTTTTCAGGTTTAGAGTTTTAGAGAATTAGATCATGAAACATGCATTACATTCCACATTTAAACAAAGTGGTTACATAAAAGATAGTATTCATTCTTCCCATCAACGGAAACATATTTAAAATATAACACGGATTCTTTCTTGACACATCCTTGACACTATCATCACATCATGTACCTTTCCCTTGACCTGTGAAAAACATTTCAAAAACTTGGGATGAGCATAAAAAGCTCAGTAAGGGTTACAAAAAAATATGGAAAGGAAACATGAGTTCATATATACATGAGAATGAAATCATACTTTACCCATAAAACATAGGAACATTAACATACCTCATCAAACCATGAATAAATCATAGAAAACAAAAGACATAAAGGTAACTTGAGTCATTCATAACATTCTTACATAGGGAGAAACCCTCTTGGTTATGTTTGGAATACCCATCACAGTATATTCCCTAAAATCTCTTCGGAGAAAACTTAACGTTTCACTCCTTCGCGTTACCAAATGCATTGGAGAGCTATATTGGGCTCACCCGCCCTTATTTTTTCACGGAACCACCCGTTCTTCATAACAATGCCCAAGAACCATAACATAATCGTATCACATAAAACATGAATAAAGGAAACATAACATTTCCACATTTCAATCACAATATAACATTTTAAGATATTGAAATAATGAATCCATTCAAAAAGAAACCATTTCCAAAACCATTTAAAACATCTAATAAAGATATTTTTGAATCAAAGTGTCCCATACCACCTTGAAGCTTTTAACATTTTAAACCATTAATATCCATATAAATAAATCCTTAAAACCATTTTGAAAACATGGATATTAATAAGAACAAATAATTAAAACATTTAAAATGATATTCTGGTAAAAGGGGTTTTACAAAAATTAGAGACACTTGAATATAATAATTGAAGAATAACATTTAGTCAGAACTTTATAATATCATGAGAATAAAAGGATTCATGATATAATACTCCAAAGGACAGTATATAAACCATAAAAGAGTGAATTGGTGCATAACAACAATGAACCCTCAATAGAAATGTCAAATGTGATGAAATCCCTTATAAAGAAGGTATCCTTAAATGAAGGACAAATCAATCTCAAAATATGTGTGACAAATATAAATACACCCAATATAAGTGGATATTAAGTGTAAAACAATAAAAGGTCATTCACACATATTCAATGGATGACATATTCAATGACTACATGTTGAACCCAAAGAAATCGAAATTGGGTTAAAAGGTTCCCTTGACAGCCTAACGGCATCACATCAAAATGAGTTGATGAGAGATAAAAAGTGTATCTCATCACTTGGACATCAAATTTAAATAAATAAGGATATATGAGAACATATCCAAACATAATAATATGTAAATCAAAATACCCAACAAAAGAAGTCTTTTAAAAAAGAGGAGGGTGAAAGGTTCCCTTACCGACTTGGGTATCATTCAAAACATACACCCCATGAAATAAGGACAATATATCATTGATGTAAATACTCATAAATGAATGTATATTACACAAAGAGTAGAATAATGGGCAGTACATACACCACTCAATGGAATTTGTGGCAAATGTAGCATAAATCTCACGAGAATAAAAGTGAGATGAAAAATCCCTTACGAAAACTCAGCAGCCTAACGGCGCCACTTAAAACTTCCAAAATGGATTGATGAGATCAAATAGAGTATCCCATAATATTACAATAGAATTTACAGCAAGAGGAATATAAAAGAAAATCCCCCAACATAACAAATAGGAGCTTAGATGATGTGACACAAAGGAGAGTACTTAAAAAGAAAGAGAGAGGTTAGATCTCTTACGAAAGTTCGGCAGCCTAACGGCGCCACTCAAAACTCCCAAAATGGATTGATGAGAGAGAATAGGGTCTCTCATCACATGAACATAAAAATTAAAGTAAATTTAATATAAAATATCATCCCAATAACAAGAAATATGAGCTTTGAAAGGAATGACATAAAATTGTATACTTAAAAAGAAAGAGAGGAGTAGGATCCCTTACCTCGGGTCCGACTTGATTCGATCGTTATTTAATCTCCTGAATAATAAACTTGAGTTAATTTATAATTCCTTAAGAACCATTTTTCAAGTTCATTATTACTTTTATACCACTTATTACCATGTCACAAACATTATGTAATCATTTAAGTTAATAATATTTGTTTTGCCGATATTTGGTTCTTAAGTCGAAAGTGGACTTCTTACAATTACATGTTGTTCGTGTGGCCAAATGTTTATTATATACAGAATTGTATTAATTATGTAGATATCATATATGTCATATATATCCAGTACATGCATGCATTTATAACATTACATAATCATTTAGAGGTAAGAAATGAAATGCACCGTTCATGGAGACGGTAAGCCGTACGTACGCATGAACGCTACTTTCATTTCTATTTCGTATATTATAGAATGGAATAATAATGTTATAAAGGTATATTATAATTCCAGTATAATATCATATATAATATCATATTTCCATCCTTTATACATCCCACATATGGTATTTAACGAATCAAATCACTTTGAGGGGGTGGTAGTCCGCACTTCCTTAAATGAAGATATCGCGTATACCCATAATGGATGCCATAAAGGTAAGAAAAAAATGAAAAATACAGAAGCATAAATAAAACATTAACATATTATATATCATATATAAAAATATTGACATCATAATTGCCACCTTTGAAGGTGTTAAATGAGTATTGAACAATCATCGTTTCGGGAGGCAGCATTTCACCATCCACGGAAACCGTATGTTCTTAAACCATTTGATGTAGTTGTGTGAGAGTACAGCTCGAATAAATCTTATAACAACATCCTAGTATATTGAGGATACTGGTGTTGTTACAAAAGAAGTAAATAAAAAGAGTTTAGGGGGTTGGAGAAGCAAAATAAAACAAATGAACATGAGAGAATGAATTACCTTTAAAAGTGTAACTCCTTTTGATTTAAGCCTAAAGGCTTTCTTTGAATGGATTCTGCCCAAAGGGAGTCCTCTAGGATGAGGATAGGGATGTGGAGAGAGTAAATGGGCAGGGGTTGTCCGAGACAAAGGCTTGAGGAGTGTGTTAAATGAGGTAGAGGTGGGGGCCTTTTATAAGAGGAGAGGAGGGGTACTTTTGGAAAGTAAAGAAATATTACTTTATTTGAAAATGTGTTTCGGTTTTAAAAGGTCCCACATTGATAGAATTCGTGGATAAGGTGATAAGTCTTCGAAATCCACTCATACAATAAGTTTTGTACATGTTTAGTTCATAGATTTTACATTATCTTTCCATTTTATTTAAATCATCAAATAATGATATCATCGCTGCATCATTATTATGTCATAAATAATTTAATTTATTTAATGTCTAAAAATTATAAAACAAATAATATTATGTATTAATTCTTTTTAGCTTTCCAATGAATATTTATAATCAAAACGATGACTTGTATAACCCCACTTAAAAATTGTTTTAGTAAAACATATCATGTTTGTGTCAATTTTACCTTTACATTAAATAAAAATATATTATTGTCATTTTCCAACTAAAGTGGCTCCATGGGGTCCCCAAGTTGGCCCATGGCTTGTCTTGGTCGGCCATGACTCACCCAATAGGTGTAGGACAAGTGTCATGGTGTTTTCACATTCTTATAATATCATTTTTACCTTAAACTACACTAATTACCACTAATCGCGATTAAAAACTTAATAAGTTACTATTCACCAAAAAATTATTTCTATCCCATTGAACCACATTTTACTTCTTAATGACAACCATGTATGACGGATTTTCAAAATTCAATACACATTAGTGGTAAAATTTCATTTAACTAAAAAATCATTTTGCTTGATTACCACTTAGTGGTTTCACTATTCATCAAAATTGTAGTTTTTCAGAAAAATACCAAAACTTCACCCTAAGCTATATTTGATATTCCGAATTCAAAAATGAAGTCCGTTTTACAAAATTCAAAACATATTAGTCACATTAATTAATTTAATAATTAATTCCCGCTGTCAGAGCAAATAGCGTGTTTTTATAAAACAATAAGTATCAAAAGATTGACACTAGTTTAAGTCTGATTTCAAAGTGAAATTAATTACAACGACCACTATTGGATTTAATGGTGAAAATATTTTCTAATTTCACTTTAAAACCAATTCAAAATATAATATAATCATATAAATAATTTAGATTAAAAAGTGGTTTTGAATTAAAATACAACATTTTACACTATTCATTAAAAAAATGAACTTTATCAGAAAGATACCAAAAATTTACACAAAGTAAATTTTGATGTCCCGATTCTTAATAAGAGTTTTATTTGGTCCAAAAGAATGTTTAAGATTGAACAAAACTATATTTAATGACGGTTCTACATCAAAAGGTGATAAGTGAACCTTTAGTGAAAACTAGGGCATATACGCCAAAAATTGAATTCTTTCCGTATTTTAAGCCTTTATCCTTTATTGTATAACTGTAAAAATATTTAAGAACATATATAATCATATTTTAGTTATTTCTATCCATTCCCTCTAATACAACGGCTACATATTAACTACCATTATTTTATTATTAGAGTGCAACGTAAGATTCCCAAGAAACTCGTTGTTGCGTGTTGGGTACGCCAACGAGCATAGCATCCCCTTTAAAGTCATTTCATTATTTTATTCAAAAATATAGATAAATATGAAATGTCATATTCTTTATTTACCTGGGGTGTTACATCCTTCCCCCCTTTTGGGAATTGCGTCCTCGCAATTTTAAAATTGCGCTTGGAAACATCCTTGAAAGTCCCACATCGGAACAAAAGTCGGTAAAACAAACACTTTAAAATAAAGAAATATAAGTACAAAGGTCACCCGTGTTAACCCATACTAGGATTCCAAGTATGAAAATATGGACATGGAGGAAAAAACAAAGGGTCATGTTCTGATGGAGAGTGATAGAAAACATGTTTAGGAGAAAGTTAACCACGAGAAAATCACAAACTTGTGATGGGTTAAACGGTCTTCGATTCCCTAGTAGGAAAAGTTAATAGACAACATTTTTGTTTTAAGTTAATTTTTATTGAGGAATTTATTCATAAGGAAACATAATCACTTATCATATTGACTTTCAACCATTATTATATTCCTTACACAAACTCATATTTTCTCCAAAAGACGAGTATTTAGGAAGACTTGGTCACATTAAGAGTACTATAATCAACTTCTAGAGAATCACCTAATCCACAAAATAGAACTATATACTTCCCATGTCTTTAGACTTTAACCAAATCCAAAACCAAAAAGGCTAGTACAAGATCAGATAATCCATAAAAGGATAACCCTTTATAAAAAGAAAATCTATTCTTAATCTCCAAAATTTGTCCAACAAAACCCAAAGTTCAACGAGGACCATTCTATAATCAATTTGTCCATAAAATTCTTCAAAGTAAACCAATATAAGATTGAAACCCAAATATTTGAAGGATTTAGTCGCATAGTCTTCCAAGATAAATCGTAACATTTATCTCCAAACAATATCAGTTTCTCCTAAAGTCTCGTTTTGAAAAGTAATTAACCTAATCACATATCCTCCATGATAGGTTAATCATTTTCAAAAATAACCCAAAATCAAATTACTCTTAATTCATAAAATCATATAACTAGAATGAATCAGTCAAACTAACCAGGGACTTCACGTAGTCCAGTGGTAGGCGATAAATAACAGTCGCGCATTGGTTGTGGGTTCGATTCCCGCAGCTTTGTCCGACACGACGGGATGTCCCACGATTGCGTGTTGTCCTTTTTCCAAAACTATATATTTCATAAAACATTCCCCAAAATGAGATAAAATCTTCAAGAATAATCATAACATATTTTAACCTCAAGTTTATCTCATTCCTTTCATTTTCCATCATATCATAGAGTAACCCATAATTACCTAAAAATTATGTATCATATAAACCCTAATGGTTACCTTAATAATTATTACCTGAATTTCCACATCGAATTGGACATCTCGTACCTGATACATTAGAGAACTCACCAAGGTTGAAGTGGTTGATCATGACTCCTTGATATTTGGTTTAGAACAACCACGAGTTTCCTCATTGAATCCTTCATTTTATCTAGTATCTTAATCAGAGAACCACCACAGTTTCCTTCAAACCTGTTGTCTCTTTGGTGCCTGCTAGATCCATCCATTCACTAAAAATAGAAATGTCAGTGTGATTATATCAACAAAACCATCATGTACTAATGAGTAAGATAGACAATAAGATATACTTACTCATTCACTTTATCTAAAACTAAGACTCTTTCTGAAATCCTAACCATTATGGTAATTGTCAATTATGCTTAAAGAATACCCTAACCTCTAAAGTTATCTAAACCGACCTTTGATACCAACTATAAGGCCCCAGCCTTAAACCTTACTTAATCTTGAGTTATTACAAGATTACACATTGAGGATCTTTTCAGGTTTAGAGTTTTATAGAATTAGATCATGAAACTTGCATTACATTCCACATTTAAACAAAGTGGTTACATAAAAGATAGTATTCATTCTTCCCATCAACGGAAACATATTTAAAATATAACACGGATTCTTTCTTGACACATCCTTGACACTATCATCACATCATGTTCCTTTCCCTTGACCTGTGAAAAACATTTCAAAAACTTGGGATGAGCATAAAAAGCTCAGTAAGGGTTACAAAAAAATATGGAAAGGAAACATGAGTTCATATATACATGAGAATGAAATCATACTTTACCCATAAAACATAGGCACTTTAACATACCTCATCAAACCATGAATAAATCATAGAAAACATAAGACATAAAGGTAACTTGAGGCATTCATAACATTCTTACGTAGGGAGAAACCCTCTTGGTTACGTTTGGAATACCCATCACAGTATATTCCCTAAAATCTCTTCGGAGAAAACTTAACGTTTCACTCCTTCGCGTTACCCAATGCATTGGAGAGCTATATCGGGCTCACCCGCCCTTAGTTTATCACAGAACCACCCGTTCTTCATAACAATGCCAAAGAACCATAACATAATCGTATCACATAAATCATGAATAAAGGAAACATAACATTTCCACATTTCAATCACAATATAACATTTTAGGATATTGAAATAATGAATCCATTCAAAAAGAAACCATTTCCAAAACCATTTAAAACATCTAATAAAGAGATTTTTGAATCAAAGTGTCCCATACCACCTTGAAGCTTTTAAAATTTTAAACCATTAATATCCATATAAATAAATCCTTAAAACCATTTTGAAAACATGGATATTAATAAAAAAAAAATAATTAAAACATTTAAAACGATATTCTGGTAAAAGGGGTTTTACCAAAATTAGAGACACTTGAATACAATAATTGAAGAATAACATTTAGTCAGAACTTTATAATATCATGAGAATAAAAGGATTCACGATATAATACTCCAAAGGACAGTATATACACCATATAAGAGTGAATTGGCGCATAACAACAATGAACCCTCAATAGAAATGTCAAATGTGATGAAATCCCTTATAAAGAAGGTATCATTAAATTAAGGACAGATCAATCTCAAAATATGTGTGACAAATATAAATACACCCAATATAAGTGGATATTAAGTGTAAAACAATAAAAGTTCATTCACACATATTCAATGGATGACATATTCAATTACTACATGTTGAACCCAAAGAAATCGAAATTGGGTTAAAATGTTCCCTTGACAGCCTAACGACATCACATCAAAATGAGTTGATGAGAGATAAAAAGTGTATCTCATCACTTGGAAATCAAATTTACATCAATAAGGATATATGAGAACATATCCCAACATAACAATATGTAAATTAAAAGACCCAACAAAATAAGTCTTTTAAAAAAGAGGAGGGTGAAAGGTTCCCTTACCGACCTGGGTATCTTTCAAAACATACACCCCATGAAAGAAGGACAATAGATCATTGATGTAAATACTCATAAATGAATTTATATTACACAAAGAGTAGAATAATGGGTAGTACATACAACACTCAATGGAATTTGTGGCAAATGTAGCATAAATCTCATGAGAATAAAAGTGAGATGAAAAATCCCTTACGAAAACTCAGCAGCCTAACGACGCCACTTAAAACTTCCAAAATGGATTGATGAGATCAAATAGAGTATACCATCATATTAAAATAGAATTTACAGCAAGAGTAATATAAAATAAAATCCCCCAACATAACAAATAGGAGCTTAGAAGATGTGACACAAAGGAGAGTACTTAAAAAGAAAGAGAGAGGTTAGATCTCTTACGAAAGTTCGGCAGCCTAACGACGCCACTCAAAACTCCCAAAATGGATTGATGAGAGAGAATAGGGTCTCTCATCACATGAACATAAAAATTACAGTAAATGTAATATAAAAGATCATCCCAATAACAAGAAATATGTGCTTTGAAAGGAATGACATAAAATTGTATACTTAAAAAGAAAGAGAGGAGTAGGATCCCTTACCTCGGGTCCGACTTGACTCGATCGTTCTTTAATCTCCTGAATAATAAACTTGAGTTAATTTATAATTCCTTAAGAACCCTTTTTCAAGTTCATTATTACTTTTATACCACTTATTACCATGTCACAAACATTATGTAATCATTTAAGTTAATAATATTTGTTTTGCCGATATTTGGTTCTTAAGTCGAAAGTGGACTTCTTACAATTACATGTTGTTCGTGTGGCCAAATGTTTATTATATCCAGAATTGTATTCATTATGTAGATATAATATATGTCATATATATCCAATACATGCATGAATTTATAACATTACATAATCATTTAGAGGTAAGAAATGAAATGCACCGTTCATGGAGACGGTAAGCCATACGTACGCATGAACGCTACTTTCATTTCTATTTCGTATATTATAGAATGGAATAATAATGGTATAAAGGTATATTATAATTCCAGTATAATATCATATATAATATCATATTTCCATCCTTTATAAATCCCACATATGGTATTTAACGAATCAAATCACTTTGAGGGGGCGGTAGTCCGCACTTCCTTAAATGAAGATATCGCGTATACCCATAATGGAAGCCATAAAGGTAAGACAAAAATGAAAAATACAGAAGAATAAATAAAACATAAACATATTATATATCATATATAAAAATAGTGACATCATAATGGCCACCTTTGAAGGTGTTAAATGAGTATTGAACAATCATCGTTTCGGGAGGCAGAATTTCACCATCCACGGAAACCGTATGTTCTTTAACTATTTGATGTAGTTGTGTGAGAGTGTAGCTAGAATAAATCTTATAACAACATCCTAGTATATTGAGGATACTGGTGTTGTTACAAAATAAGTAAATAAAAAGAGTTTAGGGGGTTGGAGAAGCAAAATAAAACAAATGAACAAGAGAGAATGAATTACCTTTAAAAGTGTAACTCCTTTTGATTTAAGCCTAAAGGCTTTCATTGAAAGGATTCTGCCCAAATGGAGTCCTCTAGGATGAGGATAGGGATGTGGAGAGAGTAAATGGTCAGGGGTTGTTCGAGACAAAGGCTTGAGGAGTGTGTTAAATGAGGTAGAGGTGGGGGCCTTTTATAAGAGGAGAGGAGGGGTACTTTTGGAAAGTAAAGAAATATTACTTTATTTGAAAATGTGTTTCGGTTTTAAAAGGTCCCAAATTGATATAATTCCTGGATAAGGTGATAAGTCTTCGAAATCCACTCATCCAATAAGTTTTGTACATGTGTAGTTCATATATTTTACATTATCTTTCCATTTTATTTAAATCGTCAAATAATGATATCATCGCTGCATCATTATTATGTCATAAATAATTTAATTTATTTAATGTCTAAAAATTATAAAACAAATAATATTATGTAGTAAATATTTTTAGCTTTCTAATGAATATTTATAATCAAAAAGATGACTTGTATAACCCCACTTAAAAATTGTTTTACTAAAACATATCATGTTTGTGTCAATTTTACTTTTACATTAAATAAAAATATATTATTGTCATTTTCCAACTAAAGTGGCTCCATGGGGTCCCCAAGTTGGCCCAAGGCTTGTCGTGGTCGGCCATGACTCACCCAATAGGTGTAGGACAAGTTTCAGGGTGTTTTCACATTCTTATAATATCATTTGTACCTTAAACTACACTAATTACCACTAATCGCGATTAAAAACTTAATAAGTTACTATTCACCAAAAAATTATTTCTATCCCATTGAACCACATTTTACTTCTTAATGACAACCATGTATGTCGGATTTTCAAAATTCAATACACATTAGTGGTAAAATTTCATTTAACTGAAAAATCATTTTGCTTGATTACCACTTAGTGGTTTCACTATTCATCAAAAATTGGAGTTTTTCAGAAAAATACCAAAACTTCACCCTAAGCTATATTTGATATTTTGAATTCAAAAATGAAGTCCGTTTTACAAAATTCCAAACATATTAGTCACATTAATTAATTTAATAATTAATTCCCGCTGTCAGAGCAAATAGCGTGTTTTTATAAAACAATAAGTATCAAAAGATTGACACTAGTTTAAGTCTGATTTCAAAGTGAAATTAATTCCAACGACCACTATTGGATTTAATGGTAAAAATATTTTCTAATTTCACTTTAAAACCAATTCAAAATATAATACAATCATATAAATAAATTAGATTAAAAAGTGGTTTTGAATTAAAATACAACATTTGACACTATTCATTAAAAAAAATGAACTTTATCAGAAAGATACCAAAAATTTACACAAAGTAAATTTTGATGTCCCGATTCTTAATAAGAGTTTTATTTGGTCCAAAAGAATGTTTAAGAGTGAAAAAAACTATATTTAATGACGGTTCTCCATCAAAAGGTGATAAGTGAACCTTTAGTGAAAACTAGGGCATATACGCCAAAAATTGAATTCTTTCCGTATTTTAAGCCTTTATCCTTTATTGTATAACTGTAAAAATATTTAAGAACATATATAATCATATTTTAGTTATTTCTATCCATTCCCGCCAATACAACGGCTACATATTAACTACCATTATTTTATTATTAGAGTGCAACGTAAGATTCCCAAGAAACTCGTTGTTGCGTGTTGGGTATGCCATCGAGCATAGCTTCCCCTTTAAAGTCATTTCAATATTTTATTCACAAATATAGATAAATATGAAATGTCATATTCTTTATTTACATGGGGTGTTACAATATCCCATACTCTAGTTGACTAGGGTCGGGATCTTTTGATCCATTCATATGGTAGGGTAATTGGTGAGAGCCTACACATTTTAACATCATTTAGTGGGAAGTATTTTTCATTTTTCTTTAATGAATTACAAATAGTACTTTTTCCTAGAAATTTAATGTAACACAATAACTACATTTTCCATTCACTATAGTTTAACGTAATTTGGTAAGGATATAAGAACTCACATGAATATTTTTAAAGATATAATTGATAACATATTTAACTATTCCATGGTACTTATATGTAGGTATAATATGTTATTCATCAACAAAATTATTAGTTCATGGTAATGCATTGGATCGCTTCATCCTTAAAAGTATCACGTGCACAAACTATCCATACATATATTAGACTCTAATGTATGAAAAAGGATCTTGTAGGTCACATTTATCTTAAAAAACAGGTATGTGTTTCAATTGATCATCCATTTTAATTTCATACATATAGGAAATTCATTGCATTGGTTTGTCCCATATGTAGTTGGGGTAATTTTTCATAATTTTTCAGGTTTTATGAACCTATGATATGGGGTTTTGGTGTCGCTATGTATCATGCAATAATATGAATATATAAAAACCTATTTCATGAATCAACTTTCCATATATAATTTAATATTTATGAAGATAGGGGGAATTTTTTATTACTACTAGACCCATAATTTATAGATTCATGTTTCACTAAATATCTTACGGTGATAGTAATAAATCCACACATAGTTCTTGAACTCAAAATGCTCTATACATATTTGACCTATACACATATTGTGGGGGAATTGTTTCTGTTTATTGTTTTAGATGGGAATGGGTTTGGAGATCTTTGGCTCACTTTATATAATGTATTTTAGAAATCAAAAAAATATATTTATTGGAGTACAAGGTAGTTTATGATCATGCAGAAGGGTTGTAGGTTCTTGGACATGGAAATGGAAAATATCATCTGAAACCAACTATATAGATCAAAGTGTCAATAGGTAACCTATGGTGATAGAAATCAAGATACATGTACTTCTTGAATATAGGTGTGGTCAGAGACCCACACTAATGATAATGGATAAATCATGAGAGGTCCATGGAAATGTGTTGTTTTATTTCATGTAAGAGACATCAACCATGCAGTTTAACATCATATGAAAATGGAATTTGGTGTTCATTTTTTTATTTCATCCAGGACTGTATTAACCCTATCATGCACTATGATATTCCATTCATGTGTAAAAATTCCCTACCAATATTTATAATCACTGATGATGAATTCATAGTTTGAGAATCGAGGGATGTATGGGGTTCCTCTCACTACATATATAAAATTAGAGGAGCTGACATATGACTTTTTTAACATGTGGTGGATGGAACAATATATAGGATCTAGTTTTCCCTAGATATCTCATTGAATAGAGAATCAATCCTTTTTGTGTTTTGTAAAATTAGACAGGTTGATGTCATGCGGAAAGGATATCATCCATGTGGTTAATTTTATGTTCTAAGGATAAAGATTAATCAATTTGAATGAAGATAAATATTGTTACTTGGAACAAGAATCATTCTCAATGTTTCACTTCATATCTTATGATATCATGAGTCAAGCCACACATAGGTATTGGAAACCATTTACATTATATTCATACGGTGTGGATAGTAGCCATGAAGTTTAATGTCAAGTGATAAGGATGAGGTTTACCTAACAAGAAAAATAATTCTTGACCATTTTTGAATAGTATGATGTCTTGTTATGGGGATGAAAAATATTCTAGCTAGACGTATGATTTCTTATCAAGCTGTCACTGTGTATCCCGAGCTGGTGGGAATTAATCCATGTTTTGATCATGGATGTGGAGATCCCTTTAAGGATTAGACTCACACAAAATGATAGGGGTGATTCATTTAACATTAGAATATATACAACTAGTGTGTGATGAATCATTGGTGAGATTATGTTTCCAATGATTTTTTCCACCATGCAATGAGGATGTCTTCTGTATAGTCTAAATTCAATTGTTTAGGTCGTATTTCATATAGTTTAATTTCATGAGGTAATGACATTTTCTATATATTTTAACATCATATTTAAGGGAGTGTTCTATAAAAATTAACATCATGTTGTCAGGACGTACTTGTATAGTTTAATGTCATTCAACTAGGATGAATTTATGAAGTTTAATGCCTTGTGTCCAAGATGAATTTGTGTAGTTTTATTCATATGACCGGGCTGAAAATTATTCTCTATAGAAGCTATTAAAATTATTTCATTAGAAAACATGGATTGGAGGGGGGAGTGATGTGTTCCCCTCAAATGTTTCCACTGATTAATCTTTGTTCAGATAGACCATATGTATTATATAAGTCCCTTCTCATTTGGGTTCAAAAAATGGTGGTGTAATTAACAGTTTTTTTCTATGAGGTACATATCATATATTTTATATTTTATATATTTGGTTTCGACCTAATATGGATTCACAGTGATGATATGGAAGAAATGTGGGGTTTTGAGGTATTTTTGAAGCCTATAGCCCCCCTTTTTTGAAGAAATAACTATGAAAGAGGTTTAGTTGAAACTATGCCTTCTATCCCACCAAGTTTCATAGAATTATATTATTATTTTGAGATGGAAAAGGTAAGCTAATAATTTTTCTTAACCATGTCCCACATTCTGTAAATTAGTCCAAAATATCTGTAGTTTTTAACAAAGGCTAAATGCACAGTTGACGTATGGTTTAGGTTACAATGCAACATGACCGAGTCAGGGAGGTTTTCAGGTGTTTAGGTTCACATAATTATCACATGGTTTATCCAAACATGTGTCCAAATTGAGTAACCTAGTATTTATAGTTGAAATAATATTTTTCAAATACTATTAAACCTAAACACTATGTCTTATTTCATTTCTCAAGTGACAGTAGGTCATTTTCATCCACCCTTGAAACACTCAGACCCCTCCAACCTAGAATTGTTAATAAATATATCATCATGACTCTAATTTGATATAATTCATCTCATTGGATGCCTTATGGTGAGTTATCAACTAAACATGTGGATTTTTTATATTTTATTTCTCTCAATAGAGTTATTTACATGCAGGCTCATATGCCCTATTTTCAAGGAATTCTTTATTTTTCAATTTCATCCAATCAGCACCTAACCAAAGATTGATACTAGAATAGTGCTCCTATACATGCATAAGGTAGGTGGTATAGTTCCTATCCCTCATTGTTTATATGTTTTATAATATGTGTTTGCATATGACACATCACTTTTACCTTCTGTTTCCCCGAAATTGAATCTACCTTAAATTGGTTTCCCAATTTATATAATTACCCCAGTCTTTACACATACTATTACATGATATTAAGAATAATTAAACCATAAATTACAATCCTAGGATCAGAAATTATATTGTATTAGAGATTAGATATTTTATTAAACATCATGAAACCAAAATATCAAATATTTTATTTAATCTTTATAATGAGACCCTAAATCCATTTTATACATTCATATCTATATTTGAAAAACTTGGGTAACACATGAACAAAGGGATGAGATACAAATCCCAGTAAGGAAGTAAATATAAGAATATGTCTTAGAAAATGTGTTAGAAGACACAACATAATGGTATAAAAAAGAATTGAACATCAATAAAATTTTGGAATGAAAACATATAGAACATGAGATTCTTTAATCATTGAATCTTAATAATGTGGAAGAAATATAAAACATGACTTTAGCATGAGTACAGTCTCATATAACATAGAACACGAGTCAAGGGTAACCACCTATAATGTTTCACATAACCTCTTATGAGACTAAACATTACCCAATACATTAAAAATCTATCTGGGAACACCCATATTAACATGTTATGGAATTATTTTTCAATATAACAAATCATGCACAAGGACTCAAACATATACAAAATGGTTACACATTGAAATAATTTTCTATCATGTCAGAAGGCATAACATAAGGGAATATTATAATAGTTTCTATGAAAGAAAGGATTCAAATAATACATGGAAATTAAAAAGGAAAACTGGTATCAATCATGAAATGTGATATCAAACTTAAGTGAAAATAATTTAAAATAATGTTTAAAAATCTTTAGAAATACAACATTTTTGGGTGGTTTTATGAAAAAGTTTAAAGATTCTTTGGAATAAAAAAAGGCATAATTGTTTGTATAAAACCAGAAATGAACCAATATATATTTACATGAAAAAAATGAGAGATTTTATAAAAATAATAGAACCTTGAAATAGATTATGGAATTTACATTTAAAAGGGTAAGAAATCAGGAAGTTCTCTTGAATTGGACTATCTTTTCGAGAATATTTCAGAAGGGAGCCTTCTTAAAACATTATTACCCCATCAAAGAATCATGAAATGATCTAGATTCATGATTTTTGAACATATGAAAATAATTTATAAGAATTACATAAAATGAAAGAATATTTACATTCGATAAATAGAAAAAAATGTATCCTGAAGGAAATATAAAGGTTCATAAAGGATAACATACCTTATGTTCGAAATTGTAATACAGTTGATCTTAATTTCATGGATAATAAAATTAAGTCCATTAATTAATTAATTAAAAAATAATTTTTACTTGTATTTGACTTATTATGATTATATTATGTTCATTTATGACCTATTTAATGAGTTATAAGTTATAATTTTATCATTCCGGAGTCCTCATTTTTTTGGTCTTCATGAACAGTTTACTTGTTTACTTGTGTAAGAAATAATTTATAAAGATAATGGTTTTACAGAACTGAAGTTATATGTTATTAGTGAATTGAAATATTATCACATTATTGTATAATTCATTTTATAATATCTCTTGATGATTAATCATTAAATAAGATGTTAGTTATAATATTTTAGATTAAGTTTGCGGTTCTTAGATCATCATGACCTAGATTTCATCTATTAGTTAATATTATATATATATATATATATAATGGTTACAAGACAATAAATTAGATATAATACATATATTATTATTGGTATCAACCATTAAAATGTATTTATGTTTATCATTAAATATGGTAATAGAAATTGAAAACATGTTATCCTTTTATGTGATAAATTAACCCATCACGGATGATGTTTTCCTTTTATTTTGAAAAAAATAGGAGAAGAAATATTTGATGATGGATAATTCTATAAGAAAATAAAATTACATTTTTTTGAGATATTTTAGTTATAAATCCAATTAGATAAGGGGAGGTGAGTATATACTAAGAAATGAAATGAAATTAGAATGAAAATAAAGAAAAGAAAAGAGGTATTTACCACTTGAATTCTTCTCCTTGAGAACATCCTTAAAGGACTTTAGAATGGTGTTTTAATGAGAAAAATTGATCTTAAACATGGGGGATGTCCTTGGGAACAAATTTTGGAATTAATTGGACATGTATAAAAGAATTAAATTTGTGAGGATCAGATTTTTTGAGGTAGTGTATTTATAGTGGAGTAGAGGGGTGTTTTCTCATAATTTTGTTGATTAGTTAATTACTTTTCCCCAAAAAAAAATAGTAAGGTTGAATGTTACTAAATATGGTAATTTGTTCATGTGATTTCAAAAAAATGGTCACTTACATCATCCATGACTCATGAATGAATCAAAAATATATTTATTTACATACACATTAAATTAGCGTATTTTACTATTCAAAAAAAAATTCAATATTATTGTAAAAATAAAAAAAATCACCATAACCATTTCTTAACATGTAAGTTTAATAAATTAAATATATTTCATGAAAGTAATTTTCAGAATAGGGTAAATTTAATTTTTAATTAAAATCTTCATTTACATGGAAAATACTAGTTTTAAAATTATAACTTATTTTGTTACAATTTTAAATTTTATTTAAGGTCTCATAAAGATATCTTATAACAATATAATGAAAATGATAATTTATAAATACATTTTATGAAAATAAATTTTCTTTTAAATCATTATAATAATTATAAAAGTTTAATTAAATATTTATGACTTACAAAAAGACAGTTAATTTATAATTTCTAATAGATTTTAAACATATACTATTATATAATTATAAAATATCACCATTTATAAGATGCTTATATTTTATTTATAATTTCATTGGTGTAGAGACTATTATATTCTCCGGTTTACTATTCATAAGTGTCGTATTACTATTCCAAATGACATGTTATTATTTCATCGGTATAGGTTCCTTACCATCTAAAAATACCACTTACTCCATTAATTATTAATTTATAAAATATTTAATGTGTTATTAATGTCATTTTAATTGATTTATACTATATAATATAATTATAAGAAGCGAATTTTCATTGATAAAATTTTGGTTCATTATATTCTTCCCCACATATGTAATTTCTCCCAAGAAATGTTGTTCTAAAATCTATGTGGAAAACATGTGAGGGTACTTCTCCATCACTGTTTATTCTAGTTCCCATGTGGCCTCTTAGTAAAAATGGTTCCTCTATAGTATGTTGACCAAGTGAGTTCTCTTATTGTGTACAACCTTATCTCTACAGTTCAAGATCTTCACTGTCCAGTCCAAATAAAAGTGATCATTTCCAAATTTTACTGCCTCTGAATTTAGTTCATGTGAGGGATTTGGTATGTACTTTATCAAGAGGGATGTGTGGAATACATCATGTACTTGAGAAATGGTTGGTGAAAGGGCTAGTTGATATACTATAGTTCCATCATGATGAAGAATATGGAAGGGGCTGATGTACCTAGGACATATCTTTCCTTTCTTATAAAATCTCATTATTCTCTTCCCTGGAGATATGTGGATGAATACCGTTTCCCCAACATTAATATCTAGGTCTCATTTATGACTATCATAATAGCTTTTCTTTC
Source organism: Viscum album (assembly GCA_963277665.1). NCBI lineage: Eukaryota > Viridiplantae > Streptophyta > Magnoliopsida > Santalales > Viscaceae > Viscum > Viscum album. The sequence goes on along the minus strand of OY728135.1, from coordinate 1,043,058,551 downwards.
GACTTTAGGCTACCATGATTTTCTACTGAATGGTTTTCACCCTCTCCCTCATTTCTTCAATCATTTAATGTCCTAGTAGCTTGCACTCCTCAACTTCATATTATCATACTGATGTTATGCATATTTTCCCATAAAGATATTAATATGGATAAATTTGGATGTTGGAGTGGAAAATACTGTTATAAGAGAATTTTGCAGGTAGTAGATGTTGGTAGCATCCTTCTTTGGAGTCCATCAAACATGCACTCACATGCCATCCACTGTCTGAAATGTTCACTCAGATAGGCCATATGTTTGAGGATAAAAACCTATAGTGATGTTATTCTTAGTGTTTAGATCATGTGGGAGGCTTCTACCAATTTGGGAGGTGAATCATAGATCTCGATCAGCTACAATAGATAGAATAATTACATGCATCCTTTCCAGTTCTCTGATGTATATCTGTGCAAGTTGATCTACTGATAAGTCCTCGTGAATTATGATAAAGTGATCTATCTATATAAAGTTACACACAATGACCCATAAAAAATTATGCCATCTAGATGTATTTGTAATCCTAGTGAAAAATTTCATGTTGTTGGTTTCCCACTTCCATGTTGGTATAGTTAATGGTTATATCATCTCTTTAGACATATTCTGTTCATCCTTCACTTTCTCACATATAAGGAACTTTGATATATATTCAATGATATCCTTATTCATATTTCCCCAACAATAGTGCTCTCAGATATCTCGATAGATCTTTGTGCTCCATGGGCGAATAGAGAAGGTCAAGATATGTGTGTTATTCAAAATAACTTTCTTTATCTCTGGATTGGATGATACACATAGTCATGACCCAAATCTCACGACTTCTTCCTCACTCATTTTCTGAACACTATAGATTCTGTATTTCTGATAGCTTCTACCATTTTTGGAATTTTTAAATCATTCCATTAAATATCCTTTATTTTAACTACAAAGGATGTTTGAGAAATCATTTGAGAAAATATTGATGTTTTTCCTTCCTAAATGATTCACATGTTCATCATTTTCATTTCTATTTAGATTAGATCATTTCCAATTCTCATTAATGATAAAGCTGCATGAACCATTATACATAGAGCACATGCCACACTATTTTCCCTACTAGGATTGTAGTGGAGTAAGTAGTTCTAATCTATGATGACCTATAACCATCTACACAAACACATATTAAGATACTTATGTGTGAATATATATTTGGGTCTCTTATGATCATTATATATCTCACAATTCATTAAAATAAAGATAATGCCACCATATTTTCAGTGAAAAGATCATAGATTCTAACATTATATCATGTGTGAGATAGTTTTTCTCATGAATTTTTAACTACCTTGAGGCATAGCCTATTAATATATAATTTCACATCAGTACATAGCCTTATGCCTTCTTTAAAGTCTTTTTGTACACCACAATGTGTTCCCACATGTTGGTAGTGTGATAACTGGTGTAGTGATAAGACATATCATCAACTCTTTGAAGAAGTCTTCAGACTCACTAGTCCAGGAAAACATCAATCCATTTTGATCTTTATTGTTTCGTGGTTTTGAAAACTATGAGAAGTTCCTCACAAATCATTGGTATTACCTAGCTAAACCAAGAATTATGTGGATATCTATTACAGATGTTGGACCGGGCCACACATTGATAGATTTTTTCATAGATTTCCCCATAGATATCCAATTTATGGTGATAATATACCACAAAAAAGATACTACCTTCATCCATATTTCATATTTATTGTAATTTTCATGTATTTAATTCCGTCACAAAGTCATCAATGCAATATTCAAATGATTCTCATCTTCCACCATTATCATGCAGTGTATCATCATATCACAGCAAATGACTACAAAAATTTATTGAGGTAATCACTAAAGACTCTATTAATTATTTCCATGAATATTTCTAAAGAATTAGTGAGGCTAAAAGGAATTACTTTCAACTTTTAGTGTTCATACCTCATTTTAATGGTTGTCTTGGGAATATCGTCCTTCCTCACCTTTAATTGGTGATATCATGAAAGAAGGTCCACCTTAGGGAAAAATATTTCCCCATAAAGATGGTCAAACAAGACATATATCTTTTCTAGGTGATACTTGTTCTTTATCATTATTTTTTTGAGCTCATGAAAATCAATACATTGGGTCATTGATTCATCCTTCTTCTTGAATAAGAGTACTGGAACCCTCTATAGTGAAGCACTAGAGCATATAAAACCCTTGTCATATTTTTTTGTTACTGATTCATGAATCTTCTAGTTAAATGGTTTCCATTATATTATGTGTTTTTTAAATAGTAAGGGTCTTGGAATAAGTTTAATTGGGAACTCAACTTATTTATTAGGAGGAAGACTGAGAAAATATTTGGGGAACTCATCAGTGTAGTCCCCCACAATGGGCATGTATTCAAGCATGAATATCTCCATTGTATTAATAATTTGAACTAGGTTTGCTTTCTCATAAGGTAGAAATATCAACAATTTATTAAATGATTCTATAGGATATTCATCATTTTTATTATAATTTCATATAATTGGAGGATTCTTTAGGATGTGAAGAGTGATCTCCATTTCCCAACTGTCAATGTTGTATTTGTATAAAAATAACCAATCCTTGCCCAAAATAGTATCAAACTACTCAATATGATGTAAGAAATGAATTATTTGGTGGATTAGACCACAAAAATGAACCCAGAAAGTGTTATATAGTTTGAATGAATTAATTTCCCCTTTTTCTATCACACATATAACACAACCTTCTTGTATTGAAGTGGTGTTTGAATAGTTCTACTATTAATTCTTGATATGAATGAGTGCATTGAAGTATAATCAAATAGTATGTTTACTATTCTTGTATAAATAACTAGAATACCTATCAAAAACTCATTTTGGGTTTCACCTCAGTAGTACTAATATCATATTCCTTTCCTTGCTTCCCTGGAGGTTGTTTTCTTATTTAATACAAAAAACCCATGGCATGGGGAAATGGTTCACATAATGCTCATGTTCTATACTCTTATAACACTACATTATATGATGAGTTTTTATCTAATCCTTATTTTGTTATTCCACATTAGTGAAATCATTCATATCCACTCGGTTTTTATTTACCAGATGATCCATTCGTCCACATTTAAAATATTTCCTAGTTCTCTTTTGACAGTTCCCATAATCCCTCTTCCCAAATATTTTACACGTGGGATGCTCGATTTTATTATCATCCTGAGATTTTTATTTGATCCAACCATATTAAAATTTATCTTCCACTTTTTTCACTGGGCTCTGAGACCACTTATATTCTCTAATATCCATTTCAACCTGAAGGTCACACAAAAAATATATTCGTAGTTGTTAAAGTCTCAAATTACTAATGATTTTTGTAGAAATAAACATTATTCTGCTAAGGAATAGATCCACCATTCATTCAGTGTTCATGAAAATTCGAGACATGTATCAGGAAATCCTTGTGATGTTTTTTTCATACACCATAATCAAATTAACTTCTATGTAATTCAGTATGATGAAAAACCTTTCTATCATGATATGGAGGGTTCATGGAAAATATTAATTGAAAACATATTATAATTCCTCCCAATCAATGGAATAAATTCCTTCATTGGAAATTATATTATTAATTTGTTTCTACCACTGATCTACTTCCCCCTAAAAGTGACATACCTCAAACACATATTTCCCTTCTTTTGAGCACTATAGAACTGGGTATATGTTCTCAATGGAGTTAATACATTGTTCTGTGAGAAGGGGGTCAACATATCCACTAAACATGGGAGTCAGTTTCTACATGAAGGATCTGAAGACCACTTTCTCCTTCTTCAGAGATAAAGGATGTTTAAAATGATCCATGTTGTTATACATAACATTTTTCAGCAAAGTAAGCATTATCATAATGTTTTGAGCATCTGTTCCCCTCATATTTTTCATTTCTTTAGGGAAATCATCAAATTCTCTATCACATTGATTATTTTAATGTGTTCTTCTATTTCCAACCATTAACTAATAAAAATAATGTGATATTATTGGGATTCCATATTTATCTAAAAATAATGTTAAATGATATTTTCAACATAAAAGGATAAGATTTTAAAAGAAAATTATAGCATAACTTATGATTCCTAGGTTTTAATAAAGGTTATCCATTATCTATTTACTATAATATACTCTTATGGGCATTTTTTTCTTAATAATCGTTCATAATGAGATTTTTCTTTTACCAATGAAAATCATATGGGTGTGTCAGACTATGTGTATAGTATGGTTTGTTATCATGTACCAGGTTACCCTGAGTCAGGCTATGTATACCTTATAGGAGGTGTTTCTCCAAGGTACATCTATGTCAGAACGACATCAATTTGTAGTATTCATAAATTAATTTATTTTGATGATAAACCACTTACTCTATACTAACAATAATTTAGGGATGTTTTCTAATTCTTATTATTATCCCAAATGCTTCTCTAGTATTTTGTAATACTAATCCAAAATATAACTACATATTTCCTCTGATACCACCTATGGAGAACCTATCCTTCTACAATTAATATTCCATGAATTTAATCATAATTAAAAATCTAATTACAATCCAATTATTTTAAATTCTATTGTCTTAGATATTAGGTTTATAATTACACATCCTGAAACCAAAACAAAAACATATTTTATTTAATATTCATAATGATATCATGACTCTATTTTAGTCTACATATCTTCATAGGATAACCTGGGTGAATAGATGAATATTGGGATGATCTTAAAATTCTAGTAAGGAAGTAAATATAACAATAAATCTTAGCACATGGTTTATAAGCATAAAAAAGTATTTAAAAAGACATGGAACAAGAATTATCATATTGAATCATGACATATAGATCATGGTAACATATAATTATAGAATTTTAGTAATTTGGTAGAATCATCAAACCGGATATTAATTTGAGTCCAAGATCATTGCACATGGGGGAGCATGAGTCAAGGATAACCACCAATACATTTTCAAATGGAGAATGAGGAAAGGATAAAAACAGAGACTTTTTCACATGACATCTAATGAGACTAAAAATTACAAAAATAATTGGAGAACTATCTTATTTAACACATCCTAACATGTTCATGAGTATTTGTTCTACATAAATAATCATACATAAATAATCAACCTTAAATATAAGGCTTACACATGTAATGATTTGGGTACCATGTCAAATTGATCATTATAAGGTAATATCATAATGGTGTGCCTGAAAGAAATTATTTAAATCATAAATGGAAATTAATAATATAAAATAGGCATATATCATGATATGTGATTTTAAACAGAAGTTAATCCATGTAAAAATTGTGTTTAACAACCTTTAAAAATAAAACATTTTAGTGTGGTTTATGTAAAATATTAAAGATTATTTCAAAGGAAAACACATAAAAGTTTGTATACAACAATAAATGAACCAAGATATATTTTCAGGATAAAATTTGTGGTTTTATTAAAATAATATTGGATTAAACATATTATGGGTTGAAGATTAAAATGTGTAAGAAATCAGGAATTTCCCTTGAATCATGTTTCCTTTTACAGAACATTTGAGAAGAGAACCTTATTAAAAAAAGTATTACCCCATAAAATAATGATGATATGGTCTGGATTCATGAGTTTAGAACATAAAAATAGAATTTAACAAATTAAATAAAAAAATAGTTACCTTTGTTAAATAGAGATAAAATATTTCTCAAATGAAATATGGAGTTTCGAAAAGGATCCCTTACATTATCTCCAAAATGGTTATGCATATAATTTTATTGTGATGGTTAATTAAATTAATCACATTAATTAATTAATTTATAACCTTTTATAATTTAATTATATTTATTATAATTTTTTTCTGTTCTTTTATGACCTTTTTGATGAGTTATATTATACCATTTTATCATTTGGGAGTGTTCATTTCCCTAGTTTTCATGACTAGTTTAATTGTTTACTTGTATGAAAAATAATGTATAATGATGATAGTTGTACAGAATTGAAGTTATATTTTATTAATTAATTTACATAAGATTGAAGTTTATTATATATAATATTGTTATATTTCATGAGGATGAATCAATAAATAAGATGTTAGTGATAATCATTTAGATTAATTTGGCGGTTTCTCAATCATCATGGATTAGTTTTGTTCTATTATATAATATACTGTATATATACTATTTTAAGAACATTTAATAATATTTTATAAATATATTATAATATAGTTCTGCATTTATTATTTTTCTCGATTATCCTTTAATATGGTAATAGAAATTGAAAACCTGTCATCCTTGAATGTGATAAATTAACAAATCACAAACGATGTTTTCCATTGATTGAACAAAAGAAGTGGGAAGGAATTGAAGATGTATTATTCCATAACCCTAATAAAATTCTATTATTTGTGAGTTATTGTATTATACATTCAAAATAGAAAATATTAGGTGAGGATAGAATAATAAATGAAAATAAATTAGAATGAAATTAATGAAAAGGAAAGTGGTTTTGACCTCATCAGTTCTTCTCCTTGAGATCCTTCTTAAGGGACTTGAGTTTGGTATTTTGATTATACCAAGGGATACTAGACATGTGTAAGGGGATTGATAAGAAATTTGATAAGCATTGGGATAGGTATCAATGCATTATAGGTGCGAGGAGAAGAGGTGGTGAGGGGTGGTATTTATAGAAGAGGAGATGGGGGTTTTTCATTATTTTATTCATTAGTTTATTATTTTTCATAAGACAATAAATAATGAGTAATAAAGTGAATAAACAAATTAATTTTTTCATGTGAGTTCTAACCAATTTCCACTTACATCATCCATGACTTTATAAGGACTCTAAAATTCATTTATTTAATTATACTAAAAATTACCATATTTCACTATTCACCAAAAATTCATGTATTTCAGAAAAATCCAAAAATTTAACCCTAATATTTGTTCAATGCATAGAATTAAAAAATATAATCCATTTAATGAAAAAAATTATAAACATGATAAATTTAATTTGTCATTAAAATCATCATTTACTTGGAAATTGCATATTTTAAAATTATATCTGAATTTGTTACACATTGAAAAAATAATTAAGGTATCATAAAATATTATTGTTATAATAAGACGAATTATTAATAATTTATAACCACATTTAATAAAAATATATTTTCTTTTATGTAGTTATATTAATTATAAAATTGTAATTAAGTATTTATGACTTACAATAATACCAACGCATAATTAACAATTTCCAATACTTTTATTTACTTATTGTTGACGCTCCTTTCGTCACAAAGTCTAAAGATTGGAAAAGGGAAATATCATTGCTCAAAGTGATTCAACCTTTGGACAAATATCAAAAATTTACAATGGATGGAATAAGAAGAAAATTGTGCAAGGGTCGCGCAAGTTCTACAGTGGTCGCGCAAGTACACTTGCGCGCAGATGTTGGTCGCACAAGTCACTTTTGCACCCTAAGTGATAACCACCCGGGGTCTTCTCCACCCTATAAATAGCCTCAGTGGGCCCCCCATTTCGAGGGGAATTTTTCTAGAATTCAGATACAAAGATCTGAACGCCCAAGTCTCTTCTTCAAGTCTTCCGAACACTTTTATGGTAATTCTTTACCTAGAATAGAAGGTCTAAACACGAGGAGTAAGGTCTAAGTGTTATAATTCACTAACACTTGTGCGCCTAAGGTATTTTACCCTTAAGGGAAATGAACATACTTGCGCGCCTCCTTAACTACTCATTAAGACTTGTGCGCCCATCTTATGGTTGTACCTCAGGATAATTCTAAAGTTTTTGGTCAAGGATCACCCAAGTGTTACCCTACTGGTTAACAATCGCGCAAGTAACCATGTGCCGCGCAGGTATACCTGCATAACCAGGGACTTGCGCACCCACGCAGTACCTGCACTCCTGCTAGGACTTGCGCACCCCTATCTTTTTGGGTTCCCTTATTTCCCATTTAACCCCTCTTATTCCATTCCACCTCTCCTATTCAAGATTTTGTCTTCAAGACACTCTTTAAAGCCATTTAGGGCATGTTTTCTTGATTGACTTCCTTATCCGAATGAAATTCCGTGAAACATTACTCAAAAACTAGTGATTTACACATCATTATTTCTCTAAAATTAGATATTTCATTCATTCAACATCATTATTTAAGATGAGAGAACCCTATTACTGGGCATCCTCCTTAGGAGTAAGCCCCAACCATAATCCCTTTAACCCTGGACTCCTTTTCAAGAATAATCCCCAGTCATGATTCCCATTAACTTTGGGAATCCTCCTTAGGAGTGAGCCCTAAGTCCTCTAATCTGGGCATCCTCCTTAGGAGTAAGCCCCAACCATAATTTCATAACCTGGGATTCTTTTTCAGGAGTAAGACCTAGTCTCAAATATAGGCATCCTCCTCAGGAGTAAGCCCCAAGTCCCTTTAATTTTTAAATTTCTTTAACTTGGGCCTCTTTTTCAAGAGTAATCCCAAGTCTTAATTTCACTTAAACAGTCCTAATTTACTTTTGATCTGGGCTTCTTTCTCAGGAGTAAAACCCAATCATAAGTCCCCTCCTAACTTGGGTATCTTCTTTAGGAGTAAACCCCAAGATTAGAGTATCCAAATCTCCATGAACCACATATACCTTTATAGACCATGTTCCTGGATTTCATCCCTAATGTAAATCTTAATCCTCATCTATTTGGGCAGTCATACACACATAATCCCCACATCATTGCATCTTTCGTGGCACCATTTTCTGGTTTCACTAATACCTCTTGTTTCTCACACCGAGCATGACTCACGTGAGTTAAGAGTGTAAAAGTAATCATGACATCTTTATTTGGGCCATCAATCATGCATAAACATCATACTCCCTTACTCTAACTACATGGGTTCTGATTCCCTTTTTTCAAAACAAAGGATACGTAGGCAGCCCATATGCGGGTACGATCCCAACTTTGAAATAACCCATGTCCTTCAGAATGACAATAAACTTCAAGTGCCCCACTGAGTGGCTTTAAAACCGGTATGGTCATCACAATGACCAAGAGACTTTTATGTATTGAAGAATAACATTGGATAAGAATCTCTAAACAAATACAGATGATTCTCTATCGATGAATAACCTCGAATAAATATAAAAGATTCCCTAAATTTCTTACTTATCAATCATTGATTGTCAGATCTAAAGGAAAGCTCATTTTATACTTGGTAATGTAATAAGGATTCAAGAACAGAACTTAAATCTATAAAGAGAGTCTTGGAGTAGACAATAATTCCCCTAAAAAGGTGTGATGAGTCCGACCTCCCATCCTCTCGACCAATGCAAATTCCTAAGCCTCATCAGTCCACAACTAATGAGGTCCTACCTTTGGAAAGTATGTCCAAATGGATATGGAATCATTGGATGTTTCCGGTTCTATGAACAAACCCATTAGAAACCGCTTGGAATGTTTTAATCTTAAATCAATGAGATCATCCCCAATTCCATAGGGAAACAAAAAATGGTGAACCCAATGTGAATCATTAACCATGTTAAAATGATGCTTTGCTTATTTGTTAGGCCCCTATTTAAAACTCAATGAGAGAGCCAAGAAGACAATCAATAACATATGTGTTCATCCAAAAGATGTAGTGCCCTGAATTATCTTGATTATGTCTGTTATATCAATGAGGCACTCTTTTCCAAGATTTTCTGCATTCTAAGAAATGGATTCTCTCAAGTTCACACCTGTGAATACCGCTGCTGCGAATACCACTACTGCTACTCCTGCTAGATCGTCATCCGCTCTAAGGACGAAATCACCTACTCAGAATCTTAAACGCTAGGTATCAAATGCGCTAGTTAAGGAGTACCATCAAACTGGTACAATTCCAACTCTAGAGTCTGCCCGAAAAGCCCTCCAAGTGGACAACTCACACCAGTCATTTGGACAATGACGTCCAGTGATCAAGAAGCAGGCGGTGCAAACCACCGTCTCCAATTGTTTCGGGTCGTTATCCCCGGAATGCAATCACCATTCACTCCCATATTCTGTGGAGGTGAATGAGTAGGTCCATCAGGGCCTTAATTCAAGGATACAAGAGTCCTTCCTGAGGGCCCCCATTAACAATCGTCACCAGACTCATGAGGCAGTGCGCCCTCAACATGATGAGGGTACTGACTCCAGGGATTGGGCTCAGGTTCCTCGAACCCGAGTAGGCAAGACAAATCACCAAAGGCGAAATCCAGTCAACGGTGAGCAGTTTCTCATCTCTACCATCTCCGGAGAAGTCCACCAACCTAACTTGGTGGCAAGCAACAAGCAGGAACATACACCTGTCCGTTTTAATTCCGATGTCCAGCTGACTCGTCTGGAAGCATCACACCAATCCCGCTAAGAAATTCTAGAGGAGTACTATAGGAAGGATCATATAAATGTTTATACATCATCATCTAGTCAACAGGCTCGTCTGACTATATATGATAGAGCTCATCAACCACGTTTGGCGAAGTGCAATAAGTAGGCACATACACCTGCAAGTATTGATCAAGCCTACCAACAGTCTCGTTTGGTAGCACACGGAGAAGTCAGTCGGAAAGCTCTGGTGACAAATAGGAGGCAGAATCAACTTTCTGCCCCCACACTTGAGTACTTTCAGGATTTACTGAAAGGAAAATGAGGAATGAGCATACACATACACCTACTCCATGCACAAAATGGATGAATATTCTCGTTTCGGAAGCTGAAGTCACCAAGCATATTCTATCAATGATGAAAGAGAAGAATCAAATCCCTGCTCATATTATGGATTCTTTCCAAGATATTATAACATCATCAGCAACATCTTATGGAAAGACACATAAATATATCCCTACCAGTGGAGTGACATATGAACAGTTAACTCCGGAACAGACACACACATCTGTTTTAGTCCAAGAGGGTTGTGGGGTATAGTCCCCCATATCATAGGGACAACCAATTAAGGCACATACACCAAATTTGAGTAGAGATCATAAGCCTAACCTGACCATCTCTCCTGATCAGGCACATACACCTGCTCAGAGCAGCCACATTCGTTAACAAGTGGTTTCCAAGGTGAGTACGAAGGTGTCTAAGAAGAAGACCCGTCCAGCACAGTTAAGAGAACAAGAACCAATCTGTAACAAGGCCTTGCTCGATGCTGTAGTGCTTGAAGCCCTTAGATAGTTAACTGTTGGAATTCAAGATTCTACTCCCTCATTTCCAAATAGTGGGAACATTAATTCTGAAGGTCTTCAACAGACACGTCCTCGTGAAGGCTTGCTTCATGACAATTCGGTCGATCTTGAAGTTTCATCTTCATATGAGAGCCACAGGAACCATCTGTGTGGTCAGAAGACTAAGGAGCAAGAGATATCATCTTTTGTTGTAACCCACCATGGTTGTCCTCCCCATGATGATGAATTACACTGCGAAATTCCTCTCTGCAGTAGTGATGCACATTTCCCGGGAAATTCTCTAATGGAAAATGTAGTGTCGAGAAAGCCCTATTATCTTGAGGCACATGCAAATGTGAAACCAGTCATGTTTGATGGTTCATCACTAGCAGGTGAAATACTTTCTCAATCGGAAGATAGCCCATGGTGTAGTTCATTCTCTGAACCACCCCTAAGTCATGCATCTTCTAGTCTGATCAGTGATTTCTCTACCAATCTTGTTGAATCCGACGAAGCAACAAGGAAGCACTAGATCTTTTCAAATCAGGTAGAGGAATCTTCATCGATTGATAAAGAGGAAATTCTGAACATGAGAAAAAAACTAGCGAAAGGTGAAGTTCCAGTCATGTTTTGGCTTCTGGCTCACTCTTAGTATGATATTCCAGAGATGTTGACGGAAGAAGGAATTCATGATATTCATCTCAACATATGGAAAACTCTTTGTCAGTTGAAAAAAAAAAGTATTATCTTATGATGAATATGAAAATCATGTTAATATAATAGAAGGGTTACAACACCAATTTGACTTGGCATCTCTATCAGTCTCTCGATATCCGAAGGCTGAAAAGCATCAGTGATCCCTTCAGCGTTCATGCCTTGGCACACTAAGAAGATTGCGCCAGTTAATTTCCAATGCCCCATTTGGTATTCATGTTAGAGGATGGGGTGTTGATGGAGAACTACATTTCATTGTGCTCTCTAGTCAGCAAAGCCTTCCGAAAATGGTCTCATTCAATGTTATTGCCCATGGCTGCCCACGGTCAATGGGTTTTGTTTGTAATTAAAAGCATTCCCAAGAACAAGCCTCAAATAGTACTTCTCAAAATCAAGAATACATGTAAAAATTGTTGAATTACTCCTGCGTCAAGAAAACGAGAATAATGAACATGCCTCTCGTATGGAGAAAGCACATCATCTAGTGATAGAAGTGTCCGAAATCATCCAACAGTCTTTTGAACCGGGTGATAAAAGTGGATGTCGATTGATGTATCTAGCTAATTTCCGGACCAAGGTCCACAAGATCATGAGAGATTTTCAGAAAGTCTCGGACATAGCATGTTAAGAGCCAACCCAGCTCACCAGACTAGGGACTCTTTTAAACCAACCCTTGAAATCAATGAATAGAATTCGAGGATTTGAGAAAATACAGCAGGAAAAGCCCCAGTCCACCGGCCTAGGGACTTTTTCAAATCATCAACCCCCTACTTAGAGAAACTTAGTCTTTTCTTGATTGGGGAGTAAGCCTCAAGAGGAATAAATAGCCAAATTATCAGGAGATTCTCTCCAAATTATGGTTCGCTAAGATGTTCTTGAGGGATCAAACCAATAAAAGGAAATGTCTCGTCTGGGACATGGAAGGAGACAATATCACATGAATGCCAATAGGATGGATGCAATGCATTATGCATCAATCAATGTCATCAATGCCGTTGTCGCTGATCCACTAGATGAGACTCACTTAGAGGGATCAGATGAAGAGGTTCATGTTCAAGAAGTTGTATGCACAGACACAAATGAAGTAGGTGTGATTACATGAAATCAATGGTTTACCAAAATCTGGGTGTTCCTTCAAATAACCCACTTCCCCCTCTCCTAAAGGGATCAAACAAAGGAAAGGGAAAGAATTAGGTTACATATCCATCCTCTGAAGAAGGCTAATCACTCTCACTATAGAAAATATTTGCGCAACAAGATGAAGAAATGAAAGAATTGAGGAGGTTGAACACATAACTACTTCAAGGTAGTCTTCCTTCTAAGTGTGCTGGAGTCAGTCATCCAAGGGAGTTTTTTGCAGCTACTGAGATAGATCAAGAATATCCTCCTTTATCAGTACACCATCACAGGTCTAATCCTATGGGTCAAGTGCAATAACAATTGGCAGTGATGCCATCAGTTGTAGTACCAGCTCCCATAGTTGTCCAGGCTCCAGTCAGTGCACCTGTTTAGATTCGAGCTCAACCGAATGATTCACAAATGTTTATAACTACCATTGAGTCATTAAAATCTCAGTTAGATACTATGGAATGGAAATGTGCACAGGTTCAACCAGGAATGAAATCTTACCCTGAATGGGTTGATGCAATTTATCCCCCATCAAGTTTTGGGAACCTCTATTCCCAATTTTCAATGGATTAGGTGACCCTGAACAACATTTGATGCATTACGTGTCTTGTTGCGATCCTATTATGGGAACTCCAGAACAACAAGAATCAGTGAAACTCAGATTCTTCATGCGGACCATGCAAGGACAAGCTTTTTTCTGGTATACAACCTTGCAATCCCAGTCAATTACTAGATGGGAGGATCTTCGCCAAAGATTCCTTCTCCAATTCATCTCAACGTTGACAAATACAAAAATTTTTGATCTTAAAAACTGTATGAAAATGGAGAATGAATGGGTCTCATATTTCATTTCTCGCTGGAAGGGATTAACATATTCCCTAAGCTTAGAACTCTCTCAGGAAGAATTGTTGCCAATATGTGTGGAAACATTGCGTGACGATTTGCGCACACCACTTATCCCTATGAAATACACAAGAGGGTTTCGACACCTTACTTCAATCTCTTAGAAGATAGAAGATTCCCTTATAAAGACTAAGGATAAAGCTTGTGTAATTCCATCAACTCCAAGAAGGAGAATGGGTAAGGCAGAGACTGCTACAGTTATGCTTAACCAAGCACCTGTACCTACTTCTACCTCAAAACCTTAAACTTCTCGAAGGGATCCACCTCCTGAGTATCAACAAAAGAGGTCGTTTCATCAATACGATCAAAGAGATCAAAGACATAAACAATTTGATGAGTTGAAGAGTAAATTTTATTCTTTCTAAAATGAACAAGTTCTTGGTTACTTAATTTCGGCCCTGGAGAATAATTTGGTTCAGCTGTTGAGGCCCAAGAGGCCAAACAAGGAGGAGATGAAGACTGTTCCAATTATTTACCATTTCATCAGATGTTGGGGCATCCCATCCAGGAGTGTTTTGTCTTCAATGACCTTCTGCAAAAGATGGTCGACTAGGGAAAAGTCAAACTGAAAGGTTCTTTAGCTCAGTTATCATGTGTTAATGCTACAGTTCCAGAGGAGGAAGGCGAATGTCAAGAATTCAAAAGAAAAAATACACAAAAATATATTGATTAGATGGTCAGAAAGAGGATTAAACGAACTCATGCTATTTTTCGAACACAATTGAAGAAACCAATTTTTCCTTCTTCCAAGAATGCCGCAAGAAAATCCTATTCAGAGGGAAAATCCTCAAAAGGGTGGAATAATTCCAGGAAAGAGGAATGATCATAAGAAGATGAGTATGTGTCAAAGCCTAAGATGTCTTTGACTCTGGCAGATTTCATTCCATCTACTTCGAAACCACGAGCACCGTCCAACCAAAGTGCATATCCTAAATAGGCTAATAAGTCAGAGTCTTCATCAGATGACAAGTTAATCTTTGGTTCTATTAATATTATTCAATTAGCAGATCCAAATGCCAGTTGCAGTTTCTATTTTGAGGATCTTGAATTATCTATATCAAATAGAGGAATTAGAGGAAGTTCTATAGGCTCAGGATATAGGGGAAGATGTGGATATCCTAGAAGCCACTATTCCAATTCTACCCTTTCTAGAACTGTGTATGCAGCAGAAACTTGTGGCAGATCCCTTTAGCGAGATCAGCAAGAACAAGCAAGTTCTTCCACAAATAGAAAATACAGTCCTGGTGCAGTTATTCTGAAGGATCGGTTGGGGGTTCCATCTTCATCCTCTCAACAAGTAAATAGACCTAATCGGTTTGATTTTCCAAGTCCAAGAATATTTCCAACTACTATCGTGATACAAGATGCATCAACTTCCAGAGCATAAACATCCAAGGCACCTGCTAAACCACATGTTCCTATTGGGAGACACAGACCTCTGGATCAAAAGTATGATGTATTGAAACACCTGGCCCATGTACCGGCCATGTTATCAATTCTGGATGCTTTGAATCTGTCAAAATATCTTCGGGAGGCACTCATCGAGGCTTTGTGATGTCCTCAGGAGTTTGAAACTGAAATTGATGCAGCTGAAGTCTATCACATGGAGAATAATCCCGCAGAATTCAATGCAGTTATATCTTTCATAGATGAAGATGAAGATGATGTCGTGCATGGACATATTAGACATTTGTACTTATCTGGCATGGTCAGTGGCGTAGACATCTGAAGAGAATTCATTGATAATGTTTCAGGAGTCAACCTCATGCCCATTCGTACACTTTGTCGATTGGGCCTCACGGAATCTGATTTATCTCCATCTAACATGATGTTACAAGGATATGACAAAAATAAACAAGAGCCACTGGGCGAAGATACACTCAGAAATCAGTTTGGAGATCATGTATCCAATTCAGATTTCATGGATGATGATCAAGACTCAGCGTTCAACATCTTGCTTGGACCACCCTGGAAACATCAACATGCGGCTATCCCTTTATCGTACCATCAATGCCTCAAATATTGTTTTGATGGTCATGTTGGGACATTGTATGGTCATAAGGCCCCATTGAAGACATGTGAGTCTCAATACATTGAGTTGGAATTCTATCACATGAAGGGAAAGGATAAATCCATAACTAGGGAGATTACCAAAGTAAATGCTCCATATGGTTTGGAAAAGATTCCAGTAAATCCATTTGTGCAAATGAGTACGGATTATGTATTTCCTATCAGTAAAATTGACAGGATAAACCCAAATCAAAATACTCTTATGGAAAGATCCATAATGTCAATTACGGCAATTGATCCGGACAACATGGGTGAAATTGGTGATCCTCTAGGCAATGATGATAGCTCAAATGGAGATGTCTTTGTTTCATTTTCTGAAATCCAACAAGTCTATACTTTACCAACCTTGATATAAGAAGTGATAGAGACGTCAAAGGTGGAAATTGATGTCGATTCTCAATCCATCATCTCCTCTTTATTTCCCAAGGAAGACCCTGCATCATCAATCAGGTCAGAAATTAAAGATTTGTCTTCAAGATGTTCAAATTTTAACATCTCTTCTGATCATGTAAATTACACTTCATCATCTGCTATGCAAGTAGAAATGGAAGAAATAACACATGTTGAAGAAGAAGAGGAAGTTCTCAGGGATGCTCCTCCAGCATTTGAAGAGGGTATCTCTACCACCATGGATGAACTCAGGGAAATAAATCTGGGTATAAAAGAAGATCCACACCCCACTTTATTCAGTGCGGCCATGAATCTTGAAGAGAAAGAGATGTATATTTTCTTTCTAAAGTAAAATAGAGATATATTTTCTTGGAACTATACAGAGATTCCTGGGCTTGATCCTGATGTTTCTACTCATCATTTGGGTTTAACAGAAGAACATCGAGGATTTAAGCAAGCTGAGAGAAGAACACACCCAACTTATGCTTCCAAAATTGAAGCTGAAGTGGATAATCTTATCAAAGCTAACTTCATCAGAGAAGTTCAATATCCCAAGTGGTTGTCTAATATTGTCCCAGTGAAGATGAATAACGGAGAAATTATAGTTTGCATCGATTTCAGAGATCTTAATCGGCATTGTCATAAGGATGATTTCCCAGTTCCGATTACAAAACATTTAATTCACGAAACAGTTGGATATGAAGAACTTTCCTTCATGGATGGATATTCCAGATATAATAAAATCTGAATGGCCCCAGAATATGTGGAATACATAGCCTTCAGGGCCCCTCAGGGTGTGTTTTTCTACCAGGCAATGCCTTTTGGATTAAATTATGTAGGCGCAACATATCAGTGTGCCATGCATCGTATCATCAAACATTTTTTAGGGATGTTTGTTGAATGTTATGTGGATGATTTTCTGGTCAAATCCAAACATTGTTCTAATCACTTTACTGATTTGAAATTCATATTCCGCAAGCTTCGACAACATAATTTGAAGATGAACCCCTTAAAATGTGTTTTTGGGGTAACCTCAGGAAAATTTCTCAGCTTTGTTGTATTCCATCGTGGTATTGAAGTCGATACTGAGAAGGCAAAGTCAATCCATAGTATGTTAGCTCTTCTAAATTTGAAATAATTAAGAGGACTTCAAGGACACTTAGCCTATATTCTGCATTTCATCACCAATTTGGCAGGAAAAAGTTTACCCTTCACCAAATTGATGAAGAAGGGAGTCACTTACCAGTGGACTAAAGAATTTCAAGAAGCATTCAATATTCTCATGAAATACCTCTTGAGTCCACCGGTTCTCATGCAACTTTTTGATGGAAGACCACTTATCCTTTACGTGAAAGCCTTAGAGCGATCATTGTGTGCCTTTCTTGCTCAGATGAATGATGCTGGGAATGAAAACAGCCTCTACTACCTCAGTTAGACTATGCTTGAAGCAGAATCCCAAAATTTAGGTTTTGAGAAGTGATGCATGGAATTATTGTTTGCAGTTCAGAAGTTGAGACATGACCTGCAACATCACGAGTTCCAATTGGTATCTCGCAATAACCCGCTCAAATTCATCCTTAGTCATCCAATGCTTACCGGACGTCTGGAAAGATGGGAAGTTATTTTACAGCAATTCGATATTCAGTATGTGTCTGAAAAGGAAATAAAGGGCCAAGATCTGGCTGATTTCTGTGTTGAAAACCCTTTATTGGAAGACACATCTTCAGATAATGATCTCCCTGATGAGGAAGTCTTCTCTATTCAAGAAAGTCCTCAGGAATGGGAAATGTATTTTGATGGTGATTCAAGAAGCCCAACAGGGAGGATAATGGAAAATCCTAAATTCAACAAAGTTTGCTTAGGAATTGTGATAATTTCTCCAAAAAAGGCAGTGTTACCTTATTCCTTTTTATTGTGGGAAGGTGGTACCAATAATGAAGCAGAATACCAAGCTGTCATCGTAGGCTTGGAATTTGCGCTTCAAGCACAAGTGAATCACTTAAAGGTGAAAGGTGATTCAGACCTGGTAATAAAACAAGTCAATGGGGATTATACCATCAGAAAAGAAGAACTAATCCCTTTGTATGATTAATTCAGAGATTTAATGGAGGAATTACCTTTGGAACCGACATTTTCTTATGTCCCAATATCCCAAAATACTCAATCTGATGCACTGGCTAATATAGCCACAGCTCTGGGAGATCTAAATCGGGATGAGACAACAATCAGTATTTCCCACTATCGTACAATTTCACATTATGTTCAAATCAGAATAGAGGAGATCAATGAAATTAGACCCATTCCTGAACCATATGGTCACACTATAGGATGGATGACACCTATCAGGGAATACCTTCAAAATTGAACACTTCTACCTGATAGAGCTGGGAAAGAACAAATTCGGTGACGTGTGGTCAATTTTACTCTTTATGATAGCATAGATCACCTTCATAAAATTTTCTACAAACATGATTTTGATGGAGTTCTCTTCAGATGAATTGATGGTGAAGAGACAATGGTTGTCATGAAGGAAGTGCATGCTGGACATAGACTGTCTGATCAGATTCGAAGGCTTGGATACTTTTAGCCTTCAATGATACAAGATTGTGTTGATTTCACAAAGAAGTGGAATTCATGCCATGTACATTACAACATCATTCATCAACCTCCAGAGTTGCTTCATACTGCTAAATACAAGTGTCCATTTGCCACAGGGCGAATGGATGTGGTGGGACCTTACCCTTCTGCTACGGCCAAGCAGTTTAAGTATATTCTTACTGTTACTGATTTCTTTTCCAAATGGACAGAGGCAATACCTCTTAAGGAAGTCAGTTTTAAATGCATTGTTAGCTTCATCAAGTCTAACATCATTACCAAATTTGGTGTCCCTCATACCATATTGATGGACAATGGAACTAACTTCTGTTCATCCGAGGTGAAGAAGTTGTATCAAGAATATAACATCAAATCCAACCATTCATCTCGGTATCATGCAGTGTCCAATGCCTAGATAGAAGCCTTTAACAAGACTTTGTCAAATATACTGAAAAAGATGGTGGATAAGGATAAGAAGTCATGGCCTGATAAACTCTTTCTTGCATTATGGGTTTATCGGACTACCACCCGCACTGCAACGCGGTCAACTCCATATTCGCTGGTATATGGAATGGAAGCCGTCTTTCCCATTGAAGTTCAACTACCCTTGATTAGAGTAGCCATTTCTGATCAGTCATCTACAGATGAGCAATCTCAAAAGTGATTGAATGAATTGGAACAGTTAGATGAGAAATGATTGTTCACACTACTCCACATGGAAGTTTATCAGAATCGAATAGCACGAGATTTCAATAAAAAAGTTCGTATTCGTTCATTCATTCAGGGAGAACTGGAATTAGTTCTCATAACACCAATGATACCAGGAATGATACCTCCCAAGATTGAACCAAAGTGGGAAGGACCTTATTCAATACATAAGGCCTACTCCAATGGAGCTTATTATTTAATCTCAATGGATGGAGAACTCATCGCTACTCCAACCAATTCTATATTTCTGAAGAAGTATTTTTTATAAACACAAAATATATCATCATCGGTCAGGTATGACCTTAAAATGCACCACCGTCCTATATGACATTAAAACTGCTCATCATGTCTAGCAAGATGTTAATCTGCATAACCAATGGTCCATGCATACGCCCTTAAACTATTGGCACTTATGTCCAATATGACGCTAAACTGTATCGTCCTTTTTCTTCCAACATGATGTTAAACTATGAAAAAGTACCTAATTCGTCCAACATGATGTTAAATGGTGTACTCTTTTTTCCACACTACATGACATTAAACTTCACAGTCCCCCTTTATATGTCTTACATGACATTTAACTGTGCATCGTTAGGGTTGTTGCTACCTCTTTTTTCTCACACCGAGTATGATTCATGTGAGCTTAGAGTAAACTTCAACCATAAAACTCTCTCTGGGCTACTAACCATGTGTATGTCCCAACACTTTTTTCAGGTCATTGTCCCCAAGGACAACATGATCACTAATTCATTATTTAATTGAACTACGCGGAATTTGATCCCTGCCTTCTAGGCTGGGAACGTAGGAAACCTCCCAATGTTCAAGCCCAAAAACAATCTCTTCACATCGGTTCACCTCCATCTCATACGATGTTGATTCATGAAACTCCCCCTAGAATCAATATATTTACATTGGTTCACTTTCGTCCTTTCTATATGACGTTAAACTATACAACACTTTCGTCTAGTATGACAATAAACTACAATATTATTTGATACCCTCACATGATAGTGAATCATTAGTTACATTGATTTTCAATCATGTTTCATTTCAATGACTAAGTGAATACATGGAAATACCTAAAACTTTTATCTTCGGTTAAATCATCATTACACTAAGGTCCCCTTTCACCCTTCACATGTACGTACCAAATTTATACTGAGGGTAGTTCTATAACTACATGGGCTTGATTCCCATCCTTATGGGATACGTAGGAAAGTTCGAGTTTCCCTCGAATCCAGCACCAAGCCTTTTGGGCCTAACCCCAAATTCCTATTTCAGTCCCCTGGCTGAAAAGTCACCATGAAAACACACACACTGTATATTTCTTATAATGGTCCGAGCACTATGACCCTAAACTAAGATTTCGTAGACTTTTTTCTCACACGACATTAAACTGTAGTTCTAGAACTATGTGGGCTTGATTCCCATCCTTATGGGATACTTAGTGAATCACAACATTTGCATTCAGGACCCAGCCACAGCATGATTATGGTTATCATTGATCTGTGTATCATTGCATACATTGGAAAATACCCATCTTTATGTGTCATAATCCTAACCTTAAATATTTTCAGATCTTCATAACCCTTTTTTTATCTTCTAATCACAAAAGGCCTTAAATTATAAGACTTCTTTTTCCTGACCATGCACCACGTGCCCTTAGGCGGCCTTGCATAAACATTCTACATAACGGACCTGTCAGTCAAATGATGTTGTTATTTTACTATGCAACCAATGCCCTTAGGTGGCCCTACATAATTCAACCCCAAACGGGTTTGTTAAACAGTGTTAACTTAAATCATGGGAGGAAAACCTATTTTTTATTTATGTGTCTTGATAATATGTAGGGATCTGCAAAAATAGCCATCCTTAACATATTTTTCCCATATCCTTTTTCATGATCTGAAAGTATTCAAGTCTAGGGTTTATATTCTCCTTCCTTACGTTTGGGTCAGACCTTCGTAGGAGTGATATCCATCCATTTATTCGATAATCTTGTTGGAAAATATATTCTCCATATTTAAGTACCTCATTCCATACAAAAAACTCTATAATTTGGAAAATTTGAATCTCCACAAACCTTCATTGGCTTTTTAGCACTAGGAATGTAAATTTATGAGAGTTCTTTTGCCTGACTATGCAGCATGTTCCCTTAGGTGGCCTTGCATAAGTATTCTACATAACAGACCTGTCAACCAAAAGATAGTATTTATTTGACTATGTAACTAATTCCCTTAGGTGGCCCTGCATAATTCAACCCCCAAACGGGTTTGTTAAATAATGGTAACTTCATTCTTGGGAATTACTTCTTCTAATACCTTTTAGCTCATTTTCATATAATTCCTTAGATTCAAATATTCTTAAGTTATAGTTTACATATCTTCCCTCATACTTGACTATGGTAATATTTTTTCAGATGAATTTTCAAGGAATTGAGTCAATTCTAATTCTTTCGGTCAAAGTAATTTCGACCTTAAAAATTAGCCCTTTTATGTCTGACGTGCATGACTTTAAACTGCCCACAGAAGACAAAGGAACTCTGAATATAATTCATGTTCCAGCTCACTAAACATACAATTTATATGATTTAGGTAATATCGAGCAATTAAGAGATTCAAAGTTTGTAGGGTTATTTACAATAATCCTAGTAAATAATCAAACTATGCTTACTAAGCCCATTGGCTTAGGTAAAATTTAAAGCAGGTAGCAGGAAAATAGGTCCACAAGTGATTGAAGATGAAAGCATTCTTTCCATTTGATGCCCAAGAATTAGAGTGACACCCATAGATCGGATACTCTTCTCTTTTTTAGGAAATTACAAAAGACTGTCAACATAAGTCTTCACTTGATGTACAACACCCCGAGCATCATCAGCATCTACTTGAAGCTCGTGCACTCGACCATCTTCACTCTTCTCAGCTTGATGGAGCTTCTTCTTGGCATCTGCAATGGATTTCATACAATTTGTTTGAGCTCCCTCCAATGAATTATTGAGCTGGTCAAGTTCCCCAGTAACAACATCTAATTGTTGTTGGAGCTGCACCTACTGGACAATTTTTTCTTTGATCTTATGCTTTAGCTTCTTCTTCTTGGCAGCACAGTCAGCCTCATCTTGGGATACCGCAACCTCAAATTCCCCAATGTTGACTGATAGTTTCATCCTGGTTAGATCATCGCGACACTTTTTCTTATACTCCCTCCTGAAGATGACTAGTTTCACCACGGTATGGATATCTTGGTATCCAAAACTGCCAGGTCCTAGATTGATGAAATGGGACGACAACCGGGAAATCATTGATGATAGCTCTTCTAAAGGCACCTCATATATGATTTCCATATGTTGTTCCATGCCTTGAGTCATGAAAAGTTGAGCGCCTTAAGCACCTCTGGTTCTGATTCAATATCATCATCACAGGAGGTCATGTAATCTGGGATTAATGCACTTAAATAAGTTTCCTATTCTGCTCGTTCCCCCCTGACCCTGGTTGCTTCACCTTCTACTACTGTTTGGATGGAGGTTGAGACTTCACCTCCAGTTCTATCCATTAAATTTGATAGCCTTGTTTGATCAATTAAAATGATGGTTAGTTTCATAGAATAATGGAAGTTGGTTGTCTATCTTGAAAACTCAGTCCAATCATTACCTAACAGTAGATCAGAAGCTTGAGAAGACTCCTCCCCATCTTTCCCAGTTTCAACTGGATATTCAAGATGGGTCTCATGAGGGTTTACTGAGTTTAACTCCATTTGAGATAATGTTTCTGCAATAGTAGGGTTGACATCAATGCCCACACCCTCTTCCAGCATTAGCAATTCAGCAGTTTCTTGGGATGGAACTGCATATTATTTTCAGTCATGATTAGAAGTGTAAATTATAAGACAATTTACTGGGAGAAGGATAACACTCATGACCATGGTCTTCTAAATCACATGATAACATAGCATGATCATAAAATCATTGAAAGGCATGCCACGATTCGTCATTTCATCCAATGATATTTCAAAATCCTGGTTAGTCTCACTATTGGGAGAATTTGATGTGTCCTCTTGGAGACCCTCATTCTGCAGCCCCTGACCCTAGACTGCTTCTTCCAGAAGGATGGCAGATTTAGTTGCTGCGGCCGCCAATGATTCTGGTGCAGTTTCTTCTCTACATGTAGCAGTAACAGGAGCAGTGCTGGGAATAGATGTAGGCTCTTTTTCAGAAGCAGCCACATAAGCCTGAATTTGCGTTTGTTCCCCAGCACCCTCTGTGGTCCTTAAAGGAGGATCAGTCCTTTCCCTCAGAGGGGGAATTGATGAATCCCCTGCAATACCAAATAAAATGAGAAATATTTTTCATGGTTTAAAATTCATGATTATCCGAAGTACTTACCACTATTGATAAAGCATTTAACGGTGGACTTCCTCCTTCATCGCCTTTGTCCTTTTGGCTTTCTGGGAGTGTCAGCAGTCTCCCTTATTGGCACTTGAATTTTCGAATGGAAAGCCATGTCCAACTCCTCATTCATGGCCTAATGGCCTGGAGATATCTCACCCGGTTTGCGAGGAGATTCAGTAGCAGCTCTGAAGGAAGGACCACCAGGGCTATACTATGGCGAAGGAACCTCAGTAGTTTTGGAAATCTGCAAGATGAAGAAAAAAATATTCTTAAATAACAAAGATTCGACTGAAATCAAGTTGCAAAGCAAAAAAGGAAAGAAAACTTACATCTTCATAAGCCACATACTCATGCCACCCCTAATCAGTGTCGTCATGATCCATCATTTCCTTCAATCTCTTGGTGATAGGGATAGAATATTTGGTGGCATATATATAGGTCTTAAACTCTTTGACATAGGCTCTTACTTAATCAGGGTTATCCTTGAAATGAATATTTGCATGAGCCTGAAGAGTCCATATTCCAGGAAGACAAATCCCTTCACATAGCACCATCCAGATAGTATCAGTATCGCAGTATACATCCCACCATGTCTGGATGGCCTCTGGTCGTAGATATGCAGGTGTACTAGAAGGCTGCAAAGAGGGTCCTATGACCATCAATTTTAATTTCTTTCCAACTCCAGCAACTATAAAAATAGAATTAAAACGTGTTACTCTATCAAGTTACGTGCAATTAAAATTTCATCAATAAAGAAACTCATCAGGAGTTGATGGAGTGGCTCTCTTGATTTTGACAGGAGGATTATATAGGGAACATGGCCGTTTTGACACATGTTGTATCTCCTGAGAATATAATGAATCTGCCTCTGTTGAAGAACTCGGTGAACCAGCTTCAGGAGTGGAAGAATCACCTTCCACCTGAATTTTTTATTTCCCAATGGTACTCATATTCTTCCAAACCCGATCAACATGTATATTCAATATGGCATCAGTATATGACGTTGTCCAGTTTTCAGCATACCATATGGTAAAATGGATTACCGCTTCAGTATTTGGTAAGTCAAAGACTGCCCCAGTCCTTTCCATAGCCATTAGCAACCATAGTTACTGAGGAACCATTGGATGCTACTCTAATATGACTTGCACTGGAGGAGATACAACAGTTATCTACAGACACTTGAATTGGCATGCGAATCGATATGGATCATAGGCCTCACATATAATTTCCCCATTATTTCTGGTGGCCAGTACACCATCTCTGTATCCCAGCATATAAGACCTCTGTTCCAAGTTGGATGATCCATCATCAACAAATCACCCTTTTGGCAGATTTATATAGGGAAATATGTGGAATTCCTTATACATACCCAGCCTTGGCCTAATATCATAGGCATTGAGGGCCAAAGGACAAACTCCAGAGTAGGCCAGAACAGATGGCCTGAAAGAACTTCTGGGAATTTGTATTATGTTCTGAATAGCATATTTCCGGAAATGAGTGGTGATCCATCCCCATAGAACTTGGAATGGTCCCACTAATCTCAAAAGAGACTTACCCATATAGACATTGAGTAAGATCCTGTGAATCTTTGCCAAAACTGGGGTAGCCAACCCCACCCTCTTCCTATCAGCCAACTTGGTTGCGATAACTAAGGTCCCTGGCCTGATGCCTCCCTTCGAATCTCTAATGGGAAAGAGATAGACATTGAGCCATAAGGATAAAATCCTTCTAGACAGGTCTCCTCTGAGATTTTATGATTCACTTCATACCCCTATTTCTCAAACACTCCTGCTTCCAGAGTCGGCTAGAATGTGCCAGGAACACCTCTCTTATCTTCTATAGGACAGCTAGTAGGATGAGTACAGCTGGGCCCTTTTTCACTCTTCTTCTTGAGAAACAAATCCATCCATTCCCCTGGTTGAATATCCCTTCTTGAATGGGTCTTTGAAGTCTTTGAGATTTTGAGCTTATGATAAATTTTCAATAATTCTCAAACCAAATTCGGAGTCTTCTCTGGATCATTCAAAGTTTCCTTTGGAGGGATGAATTCTTCATACATATCACCCAAAATTGGAACCCCTGAGATCTTGTAGACATCCCACAAACTAATGCCTTCTTCTCCATGGGTCAGATGGAATGAATTCGTTTCTGGGCTCCAGCGGCTAAGCAAATCCAGTGCAAAATTATCATTCCTATAAACATACGTCTTCCTAGGCCAGACGGCTTCATAAATTGCAGCTCCCTTCAGATCCTAGACAAACTCTTCACAAGTTTGTCACACTCAATAAGCCCACATCCATGTTGGCTTCACCCCTCCTCCAGAACATAATTCCCATTTCTCCTTCCAGCCATTGGATTGATCCAACTGAGAATTTCAAAAAATTGAGGGATAATAATGTGGTTACAGCTCAAGTTTGTGAAGTTTCAGATCTGGTGCACAAGAGCTATGATGCATTATATAGGCTTTCTCTACTGTTCCAGAATTAAAAAATCTTCCTACGATTGAGACATTTGCTGAAGAAAAGTTGGTATATGACTGAAACTAGGAAGGTGAGAGATAGTTCTTTGCCTCTGGAATATTGACATCTTGCAGATGACCATGGCCATATAGAGGCAGATAGATGTTGTGTGGGAAATCATGATGATATTCCTTCAGATACTTAGCCACGTTCGGAAGAGTGCTTTCATAGATGGAATAGTAATCATGGCCAATGATGTCCATCATCTCATAAATTCAGTTGCTCTTCAGTTCATCATCCGTTTCAATTCTCTTTAAAGCCATTTGATCTGCACAAAATTTGAATAATTAAATCTTAAAGTATGTTAATTTTTCATAAAATTTGTGAAGGATTTGAAGAAATTGGTTAATAAATTAAGGCGCGCACGTCCCATAGTTGGAATGCAAGTCTCCTTCAGTCACGCAATTATTGGGCGCGCAGGTTTCACCAGACAAGTCTAAATACCTTAACAGCAGCACGACACAAGAAACAACTGCGTGAAACAAGAAGCAAGAAGCGCAGACAAGCGAGAGCCGAGAGTCAAATTGCGCACCGAGAGCAAAAAAAATAAGTGAGAGCTGGGTGCTTTGTGCAAAGTGAGGTCGTCTATTTATAGACGAGGCCTGACCCTGCGTGCTAGACCCTGCGCTTTAGACCCTGCGCGCCCAAATCTCATTTTTCGCTCCATACCCTAGGTGCCCCAATTTCCTTTTGATTCTTGATTTACTCAGAGTCGAATCCTCATTTCTTTTGGATCCAACTCTGAGGGGGGACATTTGTTGACACTCCTTTCATCACAGAGTCTAAAGATTGGAAAAGTGGAATATCTTATCTAAAAGTGATTCAACCATTGGACAAATATCAAAAATTAACAAAGGAATAAATAAGAAGGTCATTATGCAAGGGTCACTCAAGTTCTACAATGGTCGCACAAGTACACTTGGGAGTCGAAGTTGGTCACGTAAGTTACTTGTGCACCCTAAGTGTTAACCGCCCAGGGTCTTCTCCAGCCTATAAATAGCCCCAGTGGGCCCTCCATTTCCGGGGGAAGTTTTCCAGAATTTAGATACAAAGCTCTGAACTCCCAAGTCTCTTCTTCAAGTCTTCCAAACACTTATAAGGTAATTCTTTACCTAGAATGGAAGGTCTAAACAAGAGGAGTAATGTATAAGTGTTTGAATTCACTAACACTTTCGTGCCTAAGGTGTTTTACCCTTAAGGGAAATGAACATACTTGCGAACCTCCTTACCAACTCATTAAAACTTGTGCGCCCCTCTTCTGGAAGTACCTCATGGTAATTCTAAAGGATTTGGTCAAGGATCGCACAAGTGTTACCCTACTTGTTAATAATAGTGTAAGTACCCATGTTCCGCACAGGTATACCTGCGTGCCCAAGGACTTGCGCGCCCACGCAGTACCTGCGCGCCTGCCAGGACTTGTGCACCCCTTTCTTTTTGGGTTCCCTTCTTGCCCATTTAACCCTTCTTATGCCATTTAACCTCTCCTATTCAAGATTCCTTCTTCAAGACACTCTTCAAATCCATTTATGGCATGTTTTCTTGATTGACTTCCTTATTCGAAAGGAATTCCGTGAAACATCTCTCAAAAACTAGTGATTTACACATCTTTGTTTCATTAAAATTAGAGATTTCATTCATTTAACCTCATCCTTTAAGATGAGAGAACCCTATTACTGGGAATCCTCCTAGGAGTAATCCCCAACCATAATCCCTTTAACCTGGGCCTCCTTTTCAGGAATAATCCCCAGTCATGATTCCCATTAATTTTGAGCATCCTCCTTAGGAGTAAGCCCAAGTCCTCTAATCTGGGCATCCTTCTTAGACGTAAGACCCAACCATAATTCTCTTAACTTGGGCTTCCTTTTCAAAAGTAAGCCCCAGTCTCAAATATTGGAATCCTACTCAGGAGTAATCCCCAAGTCCCTTTAATTTTCAAATCCCTTTAACCTGGGCCTCCTTTTCAGGAGTAAGCCCCAGTCTAAATTTCTCTTAACCAGTCTAATTTACTTTTGATCTGGGCTTCTTTCTCCGGAGTAAAACCGAATCATAAGTCCCCTCTTAACTTTTTCATCTTCCTTAGGAGTAAACCCCAAGATTAGAGTATCCAAATCTCCATCAAGCACATATACCTTGATGGAACTTGTTCCTGGATTTCTTCCTGAAGTAAATCTTAATCCTCATATATTTGGGCAGTCATACACACATAATCCCCACATCATTGCATCTTTCGTGGAACAATTGTCTGGTTTCACTAATACCTCTTGTTTCTCACACCAATAATGACTCACATGAGCTTAGAGTGTAAAATTAATCATGACATCTTTCTTTGATCCATCAATCATGCATAAACATCATACTCCCTTACTCGAACTACATGGGTCCTGATTCCTTTTTTCAAAACAATGGATACGTAGGTATCCCATCTTCTGGTACGATCCCAACTATGAAATAATCCATGTCCTTTTGAATGAAAATAAACTTCCAGTGCCCCACTGAGTGGATTTAAAACCAGTATGGTCATCACAATGACCAAGAGACTTTTATGTAATGAAGGATACCATTGGCTAAGAATCTCTAAACAAATACATATGATTCTCTATCAATGAAGAACCTCGAATACATATAAAATATTCTCTAAATTTCTTACATATCAATCATTTATTGTCAGATCTAAAGGAAAGCTCATTTTATACTTGGTAATGTAATAAGGATTCACGAACATGACTTATATCTATAAAGAGAGTCCCGGAGTAGACAATAATTCCCCTAAAAAGGTGTGATGTGTCCAACCACCCATCCTCTCGACCAATGAAAATTCCTAAGCCTCATCATTCCACAACTATTGAGAGCCTACCTTTGGAATGTAGGTCCAAATGGATATGGAATCATTGGATGTTTCCGGTTCTACAAACAAACCCGTTAGAAACTGCTTGGAATATTTGAATCTTAAATCAATGATATCATCCCCAATACTAGAGGGAAACACTTATACATTGATATAATTATATCTTATTACCATTTATATTTTTCTAAAATTTTTATTATACATTCCAGGTAGTTGTTAATATTCTATTGGCTAGTTTTCTATTTATAAGTGTTATAATACTATTCCAAAGTTCATGTTACTATTTCATGAGAATATCTTACATAGCTTCAAAAAAATACCCCTTATTTCATTAAATCATCATGTGTAAAAGTTTTATTATGTTCTCAATGCGATATCAATTGATTTATACTATATAATATAATTAAAAGGAAGGGAATATTCATCAATTTTTTTAAGTTATATTTAAGGAATCAAATGACTTTCTGGAACCCAATACAAGTTGAGATCTTCCACCTCAAAGTGATCTACAAATTTAGGTGTGCCTTTTGTGTGTGTACATAATTGGATTCCTTGGTTATATAGCCAAATCACATATCGGTGTATTGGGCCTTTCTTATACATTATGATATCCTAAAATAAATTGGAAATTGTTCTGGTATAACATGGTTAACAAACATATGAATTTTTAAATAAAATGAATGGAGGAGAGTAGTATGACCATGTCCCCAAATTAAATGGAACAATGGTATAACCATTCCATTAATTAATTTAAATGAGATAAGAATTAACCCATGGATCTAATTAAATATTTTATTCTTTTTATAATTAATTTAATCAGACATGGAGACCCTTGTATTATAATTTGGGTAGTGTTGCCCTCATGTAATATATATGTCCATGACGTAGCTTAGAAACACGATACATGCATGGTGACCATAGGATATGATTAGTGGGAATTGTGATCCTTATTGTGATACACAGGCATGGAGACTATATTAATGTGATACTGGGAATGGCATCCCCAATTCATGTTATACTAGAAATTACAATCCTTATTGTGATATATGAGCATCGTGACCCTATTACTACGATACTCGTAATGGAATCCCATACTCATTTGATACATGTCCTAGAATATAGTGATACTTGTAATACACATGTTAAAATTTAGGGATTCCTGGGACATGCCTTTTGTATAGGATAGTAGCAGTTCACAAATATACATTTTTAGATGTCGTTATGTACATAGTACATATATGTGTATACATATGGTTACTTGTTCAAATATTATCAGGCATAGACTAAGGTAGGTACTGTTATATAGGTGACATTCTTGGACCATATCCGGCACTTTGTTGACTTATTATTTCATACCATATTACCTATACACTTCCATATTATATTCCTTAAAAGGGTATTTATACACACTATTGGTGGTGGCATACTGATTTTGTCTCACACCTTAACTAGTATATTGATGTTACCCAATATGGTAATGTGGATGGAGTTTGGGATATGGGAAAGTTCCATGTTGTTGATACATGTCATGTTTATAGAATGGGTTTGGGGAAGAATTGGAATTAGTTTTGGCTCATGATACTAGTGGATATAATCCTTTTATATATTTTTCACTTTTCTACATGTATTGTATAGTATGCTTG
The DNA here is from genome assembly GCA_963277665.1 of Viscum album. Classification (NCBI taxonomy): domain Eukaryota; kingdom Viridiplantae; phylum Streptophyta; class Magnoliopsida; order Santalales; family Viscaceae; genus Viscum; species Viscum album. The sequence goes on along the minus strand of OY728135.1, from coordinate 1,043,027,411 downwards.
ACTGTTTATTTTTTGATTGAATTTTTATGATGAAAATCATCGTGCCTAATGATATATTCTAGGGGGTTGATTTTTGTGCAATCATTCATGTCATGTTCACTACTATGGAATTTTATCTAGTGGGGTTTGTTAATGGAGATAATAACACCTAGAAGTTATATATATATATGATAACACATGGACCTATATTCCATTGTAAGATTCTCATTTGGACACTTGACCAATGATACTTACAAACTCACATTAGTTTAGAGGATGGAGTTCAGGCTAATCACACCATTTTGAGGGGAATTATTTCCTACTCTGAGACACTCTTTTATATTTAAGATATATTCTGAAACCTTCATTAATTTCCATGTATGATGTGGGTAACACCTGACTTTAAAATCAATAATTAGACTATATTGAAAATAGAATCAACTATATATACCTGTGTTTATTCATTAATGGATATTTATATATGTATCTAAGATTATCGATTCATGGTATCCTCTATTTTGATGATTAGATATTATTTGGTCATTATTATGATGATGTGGGTTGGAAGCCACAAATTGGGGTGATCTAGATTGTATCGCCATCTTGGGTAATGGGAGTTGTTTTGATGTTAGGATTTGACCCATGGGATGGGTTTCCTATATATCCTTGTGAATGGAATCGGAACCCACATAGTTAATTTTTGAGGATTTCAACCTATACAGGCCCATTGAAATATTTTCTGCTAGGGATGTATGGCTATTTGAGAGGATGGATTTTGTGATTATTCATAAAGAGGATTCTCTGGTGACTTGAGGATTGGTTGGCACTTACTCTTGAGGAGGATGCCCTGATGAATGATTTTGGTGTCATATTTTGGTATTATCTCTAATAAGAGGGTTATATGATTATATAGGACTTAATCTTGGATGTCTCCCAAAATATTATATTTCAGGGCATATATCATATAAGAGGATTCCATTTTGTGAGATGATATGGATTATACCATGTTGGAGGCGCATAGGTTATATTGGGACTTAAACATTGAATGATTACCAAGAGGAGTATGATTGGGTGGATATCAAGATCACTAATAACCTTTAATGCCATGGGAGTCATGCTCAGTGTGAGATACAAGAGTAACCAGTGGATTGAAAAACCACATGATATAATTTCTCCAAACATTGGAAACAAGGCCCTAATGACCCATGAATATGGCAGCCCTCTGAATGAATATGGGAGGAAGATCGTATAAACATTTCTTTACCAAATCACGCATCAGACTGTGTAGAGGTTGTGGTCATAGAAATCCTATAATACCATGTATTTCATTCTTGAATGTGATAAAGTGGAAACATGACATCCAGAAAACAAAATGATCCTCCTTTCACTGGTGGAAGAGTGTAATTCAATGTTACATCAATCCCATTGTTGTATCCTAGACCCAAATAGAGAGAAATGGTTATTTGAAGTGACCATCTCCCGCCATATTTTTGTAATTGGGATTGTCACATTTTGTGATCTACCCGTCACGATTAATGGTTATTGATAAGTAGTAAGGAATGTAGTGTGGGAGGTCCCAAAAGAAGCATTTGCATATTCCTAAAAATTATATTTGAGGGAACAGGGGGATCTCATTCTATGTCTCCCCTCCTATAACTAGAGGCCACTGATCATAGAGATAAAACGAGAAGAAAAATTCTCAAACCCTTTTATCTGAGTCTGGTAGATCGATGAAACTGTCCCAAAGGTTGTGTTCCTTGTCACCAAACTAATTCATACTCACAATCACACTGAGGACCCTACCCTTTAGGTCAGACATGTGTGGGACACCTATGATCGATGGAATGCATTCCCAACTAGAGACATGCTGGTGTACCTCTTACCATTGTTATATAACTCTAGGGGTTGCGGTTGAGGTTCCAATTTCGTCCTTCTCAAAAGAGGGATCCAAAGGTGAAGGATACTTCAATTAGTGTATTGAAAGAGGGAACAATGTAGGCCCCTATATGTTCTATTTTTTAGAAAGAATTTGATTGACATTGGTCCTTAGAATAGATGATGATGCTTTAAATAGGGGGAATCTGTTGGGGTGAGCTCGATATGAATTGGGAAATGAACCACCTATGATAAGACACATGGGTAAGGATTTATCCTAGGATACATGACTCTCCACATGTGTCTCACTATGGTTTTTTCTATGGAATTATTTCCTTTTATTACAAAACTTTTCATTACATTTCACAAATAAAGGATCTTTAAAGTCTAGTGTCTTGAAAATAAGGAACATAAAACAAGAAAAAATAAAATATTTTTCTAATAAAATTGTAATTATTCTTCATAATTTCATCCTAAGTACAATTTCCTCATCTCATAACTTAGAGATAGACATCATAGGAAACGGTGAGCAGAAGGCCCAGTATGAAAATCAAGGGAATATGTTTACTAATCAAGTCATTATGAACTTGATGAAAAACATAAGGACATTAGAAATAGAAGTATAGGAATTTAATAATTAAAATAACTTGATCCATAACATGAATATTTGGCTAAAATATTTAATTTATACATTCATGTACATATAACCAAGGTCCATCCTGAAAGAGTCAAAAATTTACCAATGTTATTCCCCAAGGTATCATGAAACTTTTCATCTTTAGGGATTAAAATATTTACCCAATGAATTGGATATATATAGGAAGAACCCTTCATATGTATTTATTTTAATGTTATCCACATATATAATACTCATAAATTTCATTAATAACACATATAGAGTTAAAGAAATGGATTTCACTTCAAAATCGTGACATTAAGAATAAGATCGTTATGTCATTTATAACCCAAGGAAAGGGAGTGACGGTTAGATGTTTTTCAATTGTAGAATAAATATTTTCGATATTATGAATTGATGAATACCCCTGTGAATGAAATAGGTTTGGGTATTCAAGAAAATAAAATAAGATAATTGTTTGAGAAAAAGAGAGAGAGGTTTTGAGAAGAAAATTCTACATCATAACAACTATATAACATTGTAATAAAAATTGTTAAAAAGAGAGGGGATAAGAGTAACCCACTCATAAAAACATATAATATTGAATGGGTACCGAATAAAAATAAATAAGAACATGGTATGGATATTTGAATGAAATGTCATATGAAAATGAAACTCAAAATAAAATAGAACATGTAATTTCTTTTACGAAAATTTGGTAGCCTAACGACATCAATTAAAAATTCTGAAAATCATTTGATGAGAGTGTAAAAGATCTATCATCAATTGGACATTACATTTAAAGTAATAAGGATATATAATAACATACCCCAACATAATAAGATTAAAACTAGAGGACATAAAAGAAAAGAAGTCATGACTTAAAATAAGAGTGTGAAAGGTTCCCTTACCATAGAGAGTAACTTCGAAAGCATGAATGTTGGGACCTTGGGGGGATTGAGGGAACCTTGGGAGAACTCAATGGGAATTAAAAAGACCATATATTCGTTTAGGAAGAGTTGGTAATTACATGAATGAGGGAATGGATTGGTATTTATAGGAAAATGGGGGAATATTTAATTATTTTTCAAGAGACACCTTATAACGACCCATACTTTACATACATTGTTATTACATAAAAATTGAAGCACACTTATTACAACATATAACAAAACTAGTAAAGGACCGTATAGGTATAGTGTCTTTAGAAACTGGGAAACATAAACAACTGGTTCGTAAAGCGTCTACAATGTCTCCCATTTATTTCATCATATCTATAGTCCCTTTTGGCATATCTTACTTAATAACATTCTTCCTGAACTGGGGATAGAAAACATACAAAAGGCTGATCTCAAATTCTTATTAAGGGTAAACAAAAGAAATATCAATCACATCATATTCATAAGAACATAAATTTTGGAAATCTTAACCTGCAAAAGAGATCATAATTTCATAACATGGGATAAATCATAGTGGTGAAATGTAATCACAATACTCATAACATAAAACATTTAACTTTGTGGCATACACCCATAATCATAGAGAATCATTTCTTAGTATTCAAGACTCATTTACAAGACTATCTTAGCGGACACAGTCCATTTCGGAATAGAGTTCACTCCTCGTTCCAGTCCTGCTTCACTGAACTGGTTTAACCTGCCGTTCCAGCCATGTCTATCTCATGAGATATAAAAACATTACCCAATGCATTGGAGGGAGATATAGGTCCCACCCATATCATAATGATACCATTCTTATGTGTGCCACAAAAATCATAAACCATACATCATAGTATAACCCATGTAATAAAAATGGGAATCTTAAACATCGTAACATCATAAAACAACTCATATAGGATAAAGGAATTCATAAAAATAATCCCATCACAATATTATCAAATAAATGTAATAATATGGATAGAAATAGAACCCTTTATTAGCTTATATGGACAATAATTTTGATAAAACACTTGAACTCCATTCTTGAGGAAAATATCCTTTCTACTTCAAAAACACTTTTCCTTTCTTAACATGTCATACAATTCTAAGATAAAAGAAGTTGATTAAAAATAAAAATGAAACATGCAAAGGAAGATTCTTGGAAATAATGTTTTAAAAATCCATTCATACCGTATAAGTTAAAAAAACATTCTTCTCGTACTTTTGTCGGAAAAGTCAAAAAGTACCTCGTACGAAAAACGACAAAAGATTCCTTTCATATCATTTACTAAAAACTCACCGAAGGGTAAAATTGGATTTAAAAAATTTTAGGTGGATGGAAATAATATTACATATTGAGGAAACATGTATTTGGATGATAAAATACTCCCCATTAAATTATAAAGTATAAAAAATCTCGGATAAAAATGAGATTGTGATATTTCCCTTACCTTAGGTCTGATTTGCTTAGTAAGTGTCCGAACCTCCTGTATAATGATTTAAATAATTTCATTGACTTATTCCAGAATCATACTCATTGTTATGGTATCATATATGGTCATATTTTTAGCTTATTATTAGTAATATTTCATTATTACTTGTTATTCGGGTGTTTATTACTTTTTGTTCTTATGTGTGTTTTGTCAAATAAATTCTTATTTTTATTTTTAGGTTATAGATACCTCATTTAAATAATTTTATTAGTGTAATATATATCATATTAATTCATTCAATTCATTTATATAATCATTATGCAATTAATATCATGTAGAACGAGTCGCATCACATCGTGGAGACGGTATTCCCTACGTACACATGAGCGATGATATCATTCCCATGATCGTGGAATTGTATTGGAGTGTATGTATACTATTTCATAATAAATATCAATTTAAAATAATCATATATATTCATTCTTTACACCATTATACCCATCCAAGTAAGGTGGTGGTGGAAAATAGATTACACCACGGCGTGGAGACGATATTCCGTACGTACGCACGTGCGGTGATTTCATTTTCCATAGGATGGATAGATGGTGAAATAGGGTTGTTTCATACTTATAATAACATATCAGTATATGATTGATACTAATGTTATTAACTCATAATGAAACAAATAAATAATAATAAGTGGAAGAATAAATAAAGTTGAAAGAATTGGTAACAGACATTACCTCTTCTTTGAAGCGCCTCTTTGAGATCTCCTCTTAGGGCACTAAAATCGGTCCTTGAAGAAGAACAGGACCTCTATGATGTATCTAGGGAAGTGGAGAGAATAAATTTTCAGGGTTTGGCCGAGATTGAAGGCTCAAAGTGGTGTGAGAAAGAGAGGGAGGAGGTGCCCTTTTATAAGGGAGGAGAGGGGCACCTTTGGAATAACAAAAAATATTATTTTATTATAAAGCCAAATTCGGTTTTAAATAGCTCCAATTTGATTTTTTTAGAAGCTAAGGTTGGGATGGGTCGAAAGCCTCTCATCCAATAGAATTTAGACAAGTTTAGGTTCCTATTTTAACCTTATCATTTAGATTTATCATTAAGTTAACTAATTTTACTTTTACCGTGTCTTCTTGTGTTCTTACACTATAAGGTTAATAAACATACTATAACAAGCCAAACGAACCCCAATATGTTTATTATTAACATATATAACCTTATATAAGTCATTTTGCAGATCCATTGATTTTTAGGAATAAAATAACAATTAATAATATAATATTTGTTTTAAAAACTATTTTATGTCAATTTTGACACTATTTAGTAAATGATTTTTGTCAAAATTATAACAGAATTATTAGTTATAAAAAAGTTAATTAAATAAATACTAACATGTCATATTAACCTATAAAATTATTGTAATTCATAAAAAGTCTCAAATTACACTTATTTGGGTATTTATAACATCAATTATGTCAATATTTCATTAATAAGATAATTACTGCATCATCGTTGTGTCATAAATAAATTCAATTATTTAATGTATAAAAATTATAAATAAAATACCATTATGTTTCAAATCTTTTTAGATTTCTATTTAATATTTATAGTAGAATTTATCTTATATATAACCCCATATTAAAAATGATATACTTATTAAACTTTGATTTTAACTATTTTAACCTATCTTTATGTAAATTGATAATAAATGTCCTAATCTAATCCAAGTGGGCATAAATGGTCATATTTTATTCCTAAGGTTGTTTTGGGTCGAATTAAACTTATCCAATAGAATTAGGACATGAGTTAGGGTAATAATAATATCATTTTTACTCTTAATTACCCTATTTACTTTTAACCGTGGAAAATAAAATTAAAAAGTAACTATTTACCAAAAAATTATTTTCATCTCATTGAACCACATTTTACTTACTGACATCAAACGTGTCTCATGGATTTTTGAAATTACACTCACAGAAGCTCTAAAATTATGTTTTATGAAAAATTCAGTTTTTTTAACTACCACTTAGTGGTTTCACTATTCATCAAAAATTGAATGTTTTCAGAAAAACACCAAAATTTCACCCTAGGCTATTTTTGATATTCCAAATCCAAAAATTTAGTCCATTTTGAAAAATAAAGTTTATAAAATTTACAAAAGTGGTTATTACTATTCATAATGGCTAGTTTTAATAATATTTTAATAGCATATTGTTGTTTAGTGAAACTTGGTATTGCGTACGACGCAATCTATTGAGGATGGCTGTGTTTTTGTGTAAAGAAAGACAAGCTAGTGTTTTGTATAGTGAAAGATTCCTTTGATAATTTATATAACATAAAAACAAAATATTTCTCATAAAAGTCTCGGGTGTTACATTCTACCCCCCTTAAAATGAATTTCACCTTCGAAATCCATCACTTTGTAACTAACAGATGAGGATAACTCTCCCTCATCATATCCTCAAGCTCCCATGTAGATTCTTCTAATTGGTGGTTCCTCGATAAAACTTTCACCAAGCGAGTGGTCTTGTTCCATAGGACTTTTTTGCTACGATCTAGAATCTCTATCGGTAGTTCTTCATAAGAAAGATCTTGCTCCAGCGGTACAACTTCTGAGCTGAGTACATGTGAAGGATCAGGTATGTACTTTCTCAGGAGAGATACATGGAACACATCATGAACTTGAGAGAGATTTAGTGGAAGCGCAAATTGATAAGTTACCTTTCCAAAACGATCCAGTATTTTGAAAGGACTGATATATCTAGGGATCAACTTCCCCTTCTTTCCAAATCTCATGACCCTCTTCCAGGGAGATATTTGTAAGAACACTTTATCACCCACTTCAAACTCTAGGTCATTTCTTCTGTTGTCGGCATAACTTTTCTGTCTAATTTGAGCTGCTCTTATGTGTTGTTGAATAGATCGGACCCATTCTTCCATCTCATCAACAAGATCAGGTCCTAATAGCTTTCTTTCCCCAACTCCATCCCAGCAAGTTGGAGTCCGGCATTTCTTTCCATTGAGAGCATCATAAAGAGCCATCTGAATACTGGAGTGAAAGCTATTATTATAAGAAAATTCCAAAAAAGGTAGGTGTTGATCCCAACCACCTTTGAAATCCATAGAGCAAGATCTCAGCATATCTTCTAGAGTTTGAATTGTTCTCTCAGACTGACTGACTGTCTGAGGATGATAAGTAGTGATGAAACTCAACTCTGTATCCAAAGTATGCTGAAGACTTTACTAGAAATTCGAGGTAAATCTCTGATCCTGATCAGATATAATAGAAAGTGGTACTCCGTGCAATCTTACCACTTCTTTTACATAAATCCTGGAAAGATGACTGAGAGAGAAATCATCTCTAACAGCAATGAAGTGTGCAGACTTTGTAAGACGATCAACTATGGCCCAGATAACATTATTGACATTGGATGTTTTAGGAAGTCCTGTGACAAAGTCCATAGTGATGTTTTACCATTTCCATTCAGGTATGGGTAATGTTTGTAACATCCCCTTAGACTTCTGTCCCTCAGCTTTAATTTGCTGACAAACCAAGCATCGAGAGACATATTCAGCAACATCTCTTTTCATGCCATCCCACCAGAAGTACTCTTTCAGGTCCCTATACATCTTCGTGCTTCCAGGATGAATAGAGAATGAAGAACTATGAGCCTCATCCAGTATCTCCTTCTTTAATTATGGGATGGGAGGAACACAAACACGATTCCTAAACTTTATTATCCCATCACAATCAAGGTTGAATTCAGGAATATTTCTCACTTTCTTTTGTAACTCGACATATTTTTTCTGTGAATTTTTAATATTCACATGTATAGATGGTTGAACATTCATTTGAGAAAGATACAATTTTCCCCCTTCAATTAAAATTCCAAGATCCATCCTTTGTAAATCCATAAATATTGGATCTTTTGTGATCCTATTCATGGATAAGCTAGCATGGTCTTGTCGACTTAATGCATTTTCCACCATTTTTGCTTTACCAGGGTTGTAATGAATTGAGTAGTTGTAATCCTTAATCAGCTCCAACCATCTTCTTTGGTGAATATTCATCTCTTTTTGTGTGAAAATATACTTTAAACTTTTATGATCAGTATAAATATCACACCATTCACCATAAAGATAATGCCTCCAAATCTTTAATTCCAAGATTACCGTAGCTAACTCCAAATCATGAGTTGTGTAATTATGCTCATGGATTTTCAACTGTCGTGAGGCATAATCTATCACCATATCATTTTCAATAATAACACACCCCAATCCCTTCTTGGATGCATCACTATAGATCACAAACCTTTCTCCACTACAAGGCAGTGTGAGCACAGGTGCACTGGATAATCTTCATTTCAACTCCTTGAAATTCTCTTCACATTCTTCCGTCTAAACAAACTTAACCCCTTTCTGAGTCAACTTGGTGAGTGGATTAGATAATCGTGAAAAATCATTCACAAAACGTCGATAATATCCAGCCAAACCAAGAAAACATCCGATCTCAGTTACTGTTGTTGGTCTCGACCATCTTTCGATAACCTCTGTTTTTGCTGGATCCACAGATATCCCCTCTTTTGAGATTATGTGACCAAAAAACGCAAATTTTTTAAGACAAAATTAACACTTGGTAAATTTGTAATAAAGTTTATCCTTTCTCAGGGTCTTCAATATAATATTCAAGCGCTCTTCATGTTCTTCCTTTCTATTTGAATATACTAGAATATCGTCTATAAAGACTACCACAAACTGATCAAGATAGTCTCTAAAGATTCTATTCATCAAATCCATGAATATGGCAGGGGCATTAGTAAGACCAAATGGCATCACTATAAATTCATAGTGTCCATACCTTGTACGGAAAGTCGTATTTGGTATATCCTCCCTTTTGACCATTAATTGATGATACCCCGAACGAAGATCAATCTTGGAAAAGTATTGAGCTCCACGTAGTTGGTCAAATAAGTCATCAATGCACGGGAGAGGATATTTGTTCTTGATAGTGATCTTGTTAAGTTCTCGATAATCAATGCAGAGTCTCATTGATCCATCTTTCTTCTTAACAAACAAAACAGGTGCTCCCCAAGGTGACACACTAGGGCGTATGAATCCCTTATCAAGATTCTCTTGGAGTTACTTCTTCAATTCCTTCAACTCAATTGGGGCCATTCTATAAGGTGTCTTTGAAATAGGCAAAGCACCTGGTACAATTTCTATTGAAAACACAACTTCACGATTTGGTGGAAGACCCAAAAATTCCTCCAGAAATACATCATCAAACTCCCGTACAATGGTCATATTATTAATTGTGAGTTTCTCACCAAACTTTTGAGATAAATAACCTTCATTCAGTGGAATCAAGACCCATAGGATGGAAGAAATTTCCACTGGAAGGTTATGTTTATCCTTGCATCGATAGATGTTCAAAGATTGATCTGGAATATGAAATGTGACTTCCCTTCTTTGGAAATTGATATGAGCTTAATATAGAGAAATCCAATCCATGCCATGAATCACATCAAATTCCACTATAGGAAGGATAACAAGATTTGCAGGAAGCACTTTCCCAAAAACTTCAATAGGATAAGAATTATATACTTTTGATGCAACTGTTGTTCTATTAGGTGTTGTCACAGCTAACTCAACATCTAATTGTTGAGGTAATATGGTGATACCCTTATAAAAATATTCAGAAATAAATGAGTGGGTGGATCCAGAATCAAATAAAACATTTTCTACTTTAGAGTGGATGGTATGTGTACCTTTCACCACATCATTATCGTACTCCACATCGCTGATAGATAATGCGTGTGAATTTCCTTTGTCTTTAGCCTTAAGGTTTTTTTGATGTCGATCATCATCAAAAACCCTTGGATTAGGGAATTTATTGGCATAATGCCTCATCTCCTTGCAATTGAAGCATTGAAGTGTAGTAGGTTCATTCTGTGTATCCCTTCCTCTGTTTTCATCATTACAAATCTTCTTCCCATCATTGCGGCATTCAAATTCCCGATGACCTTCCTTTCCACATTTGAAAGATTTACTTGTCCCTTTAAGACAACTCCCTCCATGTTTATTTCCACATTTTGAGCATAAGGGAATGCACATCTTCTTTTCAGTGTGCTTTTTAGATTTTCCTTTGAATTCCATTTTCCTCTTCTTATCAAACCCATATGACTGATGGGTTACTCCAATCTTCATCTTGACTTTGAGAGCACATCGAATGATTTCCTCATAGCTATTGAAGTCCCTTATGGATAACGCCCTTCAAAGACATGGTTTTATGCCACTAAAGAATCGATTGATCTTACTCTCACATTGGATAATAATACTAGAAGCGTACCTTGCAAGTCTTGTAAAATTTTCTTCATAGGTACCAACAGATTCACCATCCTTTTGCTTCAGTTAAAGAAACTCTTTCTCCATCTTTGTTCGGAGAATACGAGGGATGTACTTATTAAAAAATAAGTTCTTTAACTTGTCCCATTCCATGGACTCAATTTCATCTCTTTGCCTCGTATTCCTGATAAGATTACAACATTGATCAGCATCTCCTTCCAAACGATACACTGCTAGGATGACTTTATCATGTTCAGAATATTGAAGAACTGAAATATCTTTTCAGTAGTACTAATCCATTGTTCAGCAACTAATGGATCAGTAGACCCACTGAAAGAAGGTGGATGCTGCCTCATGAAGGATTCAACAGAATGTTGCTCCTTCCTTTTCTCGTTTTGATGTCCTGCATGATTCATAACTTGAGAAATTTGTGTGAGCATGGCTACATGATTTTTCATTCTAGCTCCCATAATGTTTGGTTGCTCAGGGGGACAATCATTGCATTTCCCATCGTATTCTGCATTAACACGGTTCCTTCGGGTTCCAGCCATTGACTAAAACCAAGATAAATAGTGTGAGCAACACTAATTATAATAGGAAAACCACATAATCGAGAATAAAATTTCACACTTAAGGTCTTATCCTAGGTTATTCATGGTCATTTCTGAAACACTAAGATTGTGTTCTATTCTTAGAATTATCCTTAGGGTTCTTACTAAGGCTTTCACATCCTAGTTTCCAAAGGATGACTATACCCTTCCTCTGATACCAACTATAACGACCCATACTTTACATACATTGTTATTACTTCAAAACTGAAGAACAATTATTACAACATATAACAAAACTAGGAAAGGACCATATATGTATAGTGTATTTAGAAACTAGGAAACATAAACAACTGGTTCATAAAGCGTCTACACTGTCTCCCATTTATTTCATCATATCTATAGTCCCTTTTGGCATATCTTACTTAATAACCTTCTTCCTGACCTGGGGAAAGAAAACATACAAAAGGGTGAGCTGAAATTCTTAGTAAGGGTAAACAAAAGAAATATCAATCACTTCATATTCATAAGAACATAACTTTTGGAAATCTTAACCTGCAAAAGAGATCATAATTTCATAACATGGGATAAATCATAGTAGTTAAATGTCATCCCAATACTCATAACTTAATACATGAAACATTGTTTCATACATACATAATCATAGAGAATCATTTCTTAGTATTCAAGACTCATTTCCAAGAATATCTTAGCAGACAAAGTCCATTTCTGAACCGAGTTCACTCCTCGTTCCAGTCCTGTTTCACTGAACCGGTTTAACTTACCGTTCCAGCCATGTAAATCTCATAAGATATAAAATATTTACCCAATGTATTGGAGGGAGATATAGGTACCACCCATCTCATAATGATACCATTCTTATGTGTTCCACAAAATCATAAACCATACATCATAGCATAACCCATGTAATAAAAATGAGAATCTTAAACATCATGACATCATAAAACAACTCATATAAGATAAAGGAATTCATAAAAATAATTCCATCACAACATAATCAAATCAATGTAAAAATAGGGATAGAAACAGAACCCTTTATTATCTTAGATGGAAAATAATTTTGATAAAACGCTTGAACTCCATTCTTGAGGAAAATTTCTTTTCTACTTCAAAAAACATTTCCTTTCTTAACATGTCATACAATTATATGATAAAAGAAGTTGATTAAAAATAAACATGAAACATGTAAAGGAATATTCTTGGAAATAATTTTTTAAAAATCCATTCATTCCGTATAATTTAAAAAAAATATTCTTCTCGTACTTTTGTCGGAAAAGTCAAAAAGTACCTCGTACGACAAACGACAAAAGATTCCTTTCATATCTTTTACTAAAAACTCACCGAAGAGAAAAATTAGATTTATAAAATTGTAGGTGGATGGAAATAATATTACATATTGAGGAAACATGGATGTGTATGATAAAATACTCCCCAGTAAATTCCAAAGTATAAACAATCTCGGATAAAAATGAGATTGTGATATTTCCCTTACCTTATGTCCAATTTTCTTCGTACGTGTCTGAACCTCCAGTATAATGATTTAAATAATTTCATTGACTTATTCCAGAATCATACGCATTGTTATGATATCATATATGGTCATAATCCTAGCTTATTATTATTAATATTTCATTGCTACTTGTTATTCGGGTGTTTATTACTCTTTATTCTTATGCGTGTTTTGTCGAATAAATTCTTATTTTTCTTTTTAGGTTATAGATACCTCAGTTACAGAATGGTATTAGTGTAATATATATCATATTCATTCATTCAATTCATTTATATAATCATTATGCAATGAAGATCATGTAGAACGAGTCGCATCACATCGTGGAGACGATATTCCGTACGTACACACGAGCGATGATATCGTTCCCATGATCATGGAATTGTATTGGAGTGTATGTATACTATTTCAGAATCAATATCAATTTAAAATAATCATATATATTCATTATTTACACCATTATATCCATCCAAGTATGTTGGTGGTGGAAAATAGATTACACCACGGCATGGAGACGGTATTCCGTATGTACGCACGCGCGGTGATTCCATTATCCGGAGGATGGATAGATGGTGAAATAGGGTTGTTTCATACTTATAATAACATATCATTATATGAGTGATACTGATGTTATTAATTCATAATTAAACAACGAAATAATAATAAGTGGAAGAAGAAATAAAGTTGAAAGAATCGGTAATGGATATTACCTCTTCTTTGAAGCGCCTCTTTGAGATCTCCACTTAGGGCACTAACATTGGTCTTTGAAGAAGACTAGGACCTCTAGGATGTCTCTAGGGAAGTTGAGAGAAGAAATTTTCAGGGTTTGGCCTTTCTTGAAGTCTCAAAGTGGTGTGAGGAAGAGAGGGAGGAGGTTCCCTTTTATAAGGGAGGAGAGGGGCACCTTTGGAATAACTAAAAATATTATTTTATTATAAAGCCAAATTCGGTTTTAAATAGCTCCAAATTAATTTATTTCGAATATAAGGTGGGGATGGGTCGAAATCCTCTCATCCAATAGAATTTAGACACGTTTAGGTTCCTATTGTAACCTTATCATTTAGATTTAACAGTAAGTTAAATAATTTTACTTTTACCGTGTCTTCTTGTGTTCTTAAACTATAAGGCTAATAAACATACTATAACAAGGCAAAAGAACCCCAAGTTTTTTTATTAACATATATAACCTTATATAAGTCATTTTTCCGAACATTATATATTTAGGAATAAAATAACAATTAATAATATAATATTTGTTTTTAAAAACTATTTTATGTCAATTTTGACATTATTTAGTGATTGATTTGTTTTAAAATTATAACAGAATGATTAGTTCAAAAGAAGTTAATTAAATCAATAATAACATGCCATATTAACCTAAAAATTAGTGGAATTCATAAAAAGTCTCAAATTACATTTATTTGGGTATTTATAACATCAATTATGTCAATATTTCATTAATAAGATAATTACTGCATCATCGTTGTGTCATAGATAAATTAACTTATTTAATGTCTAAAAATTATAAATAAAATACCATTATGTTGGAAATTGTTTTATATTTATAATTAATATGTATAGTAGAATTTATCTTATGTATAACCCCATATTAAAAATGATTTACTTATTAAACTTTGATTTTAACTATTTCAACCCTTCTTTAAGTAAATTGATAATAAATATCCTAATCTAATCCAAGTGGCCCTAAATGGTCATATGTTATTCCTAAGGTTGTTTTTTGTCAAATTACACTTATCCAATAGAATTATAACATGTTTTAGGGTAATAATAATATCATTTTTACCCTTAATTACCCTATTTACTTTTCACCGTGGTAAATAAAAGTAAAAAGTTAATATTCAAAAAAAAAATTATTTTCATCTCATTGAACCACATTTTACTTACTGAAATCAACTGTGTCTCTCGGATTTTGGAAATTCCACTCACAGAAGTGGAAAAATTATGTTTTATGAAAAATTTAGTTTTTTTAACTACCACTTAGTGGTTTCACTATTCATCAAAAATTGAAAGTTTTCAGAAAAATACCAAAATTTCACCCTAGGCTAATTTCGATATTCAAAATCCGAAAATGAAGTCCATTTTGTAAAATAAAATTTATAAAATTTCAAAAAGTGGTTATTACTATTCATAATGGCTAGTTTTTAATAATATTTTAATAGCATATCGTTGTTTAGTGAAACTCGGTATTGCGTACGACGCATGCTATTGAGGAAGCCCACGTTTGCGTGTAAAGCAAGCCAAGCTAGTGTTGTGTGTATTGAATGATTCCTTTGATGATTTATATAAGATAAAAAAAATTCTCACAAAATTCTCGGGTGTTACACACCTCATCGGTGGTATTTGAAAAACCATGGGATTTCCCATGGTATTTTCACAAGGTATTATCCAATTGAGACACCTAATAACATATAATACAATTCAAAAGTAAACCGGATTTATAACATCATTATTACATAATCAATGATGTCATTAAACACCCAAAACTCAAAACTGTATTTTTACTATTCACTGAAAATTCAACTGTTTCAGAAAAATCTATAAAAATTACCATAATCTAATATTGATGCTCTAAATTCAAAAAAATAAATCCATTTTATAAAAATATTTTTCTAAATATTTTTAATTTAATTTTTAAATAAAATCATTATTAATTTGAAAAAACAGTTCTAAAACTATAACCTGTTTTGTAACACCATAAAAAGTAATCAAGGTCCCATAAAATTATCATATTACTATAAGACAATGAAGTAAAAATTTATGATTACATTTTATGAAAATAAAATTTCATTTTCACTTACTAAATTAATTATAAAATTAAAAATATTGGATTTATTACATATAAAAAAATAAAACTTATACTCTGATCGTTCTATCACTTTTTAGATGTCTACCTTATATTTATACATTCTTGGGTGAAGTTTCAATTTTTTTGGCTGATTTACTATTAATTAATTTATATAAGGGTACGTTACTATTCATATTGTAATGTTCACTAAAAATCAAGTTGATCTTATTAGACTCTAAATTTCATACTAATCACAATAGTAGAAGACCATTTTTTGAAAATAATTTGACGTTATTAATTATTTAAAGTATACAAAAATATTTAAAAATACCACTTTTTCCAAAATTCATCATTAATATTGAACTTCATCCAACATTTATCTGGACATTTGAAAATCGAAAATTTAACATAATAAGAAATGACTATTTTATTTATACAAAAGGTTCACACAACGTAACTATGGTCTGGTTACATATCTCTTATAAAACCTACATAGGACCAAAGTGTAAGGTGTGCTATGGTGATAGAATCTAGGGGGCAGCTCGGAAAACATTTCCTGAGTGGTGATTTCTATGAGCTTGAACTTTTTTCGTAGGCAATTCTGGTCAAGATTCACTATTTTAAGTTTGTCTGGTGCTTTTGTAGTGCAAATCCCTGTGAAGCTATATTTTTTTCGAGCTCAAAGAGATGGGCTTCGTACATCCTGATTCTAGTGGAAGAGGCCATTGACTCTTCGTTTTGTATTAATTTTCCAAGATCACTATTTTTTATAAATAGTAATCGTAACGTTAAAATTTAGTTTCCAATGGTAATATTGACCAACAGTATTATAACAGTCGAAACCCAACAATAGCATTTTAATTATACTCACTTCATTACTTTAATGATATAGTTTTTATGAGTATGAAATATTATAACACAAAAAGTAGGAAACAAAATTTATTCAAAAATTCAGTTCGTTTCATTCTTCCCCCCTTAAGAAATTCCATCCCCAAAATTTTAACTCATACCCTCAAAAGAGAAAATGTGGGGTTACTTATACCGCATATTCTCCTCTGGTTCCAACGTGGCTTCCTCACATTAGTGGTTCCTCCAAAAAACCTTAACAAGGTGGGTAGTCTTGTTGGTATAACCTTATCTCTACGATCCAAGATCTCCACTGGTTGATCCTCATAAGAGGGTTCATGTTCCACTTGTACCACCTCAAGATTTGTCACATGTGAAGGGTGAGGTATTTACTTCCACGAGAGGTATACATGGAAGATATCATGAACTTGTTCTAGATTTGGAGGAAATGCAAGATGATAGGCCACTGCTCATACGAGATCAAGGATTTCATAGGGGCCAATGTACTTAGGGTTGAGCTTCTCATTCTTCCCAATCCTTGTGACACTCTTTCAAGGTAAAATACGAAGAAATATTTTGTCACCAATATCAAACTCCATGTCCCTTCTATGGTTTTTGGCATAACACTTTTTTTTACTCTGAGTAACCTTAATGTGTTTCTAGATGACATGGACCTTTTTATGTCATCTCTTGCACAAGATTAGGACTATGAAACTTTCTCTCATGAGATTCACACCAACAAGTTGGAGTTATACGTAGATTACCATATAAAGCTTCATAGGGTTCCATTTGAATTCTCAAGTGGAAGCTATTTTTGTAAGAGAACTAAACAAAAGAGAAATATTGATCACATCTACCATCAAATTCCATTGAGTATGTTCCTAGCATGTCCTCGTGTGTTTGAATAGTCCCTTCAGATTGGCCTATATTTTGGGGGTGATAGGTTGTACTGAAATTCAAATCAGTGCTCAGAGCATGTTGAAGACTTCTCCAGAATTTTTATTTGAACCTTGGATCACCATCATATATTATAGCAAGTGTAACTCCATGCACCCATAACGATTCAGGTAAATCCTAGCAAGATGATCAAGAGAGAAATCATCTCGAATAGAGATAAAATGGTTAGTCTTTGTGAGATGGCTGAAAATAACCCATATCACATTGTTTCCTTTGGATGTTCTTGGGAGACTGGTGAGGAAGCCCATAGTGATATTTTCCCACTCCCATGATAGAATGGGTAGTGATTTCAATACCCCTTTAAGAATTTGTAACTATACCTTCACTTGTTGACATACTAGGCACCTTGAAGTGTAGTAAGCAATATCCCATTTCATATTATCCCACCAATAACGATCATGAAGGTCCCTACACCTTTTTGTACTTCCAGGATGTATAGAGAAAGTAGAGCTATGAGCTTCAACCATCAGCTCCTTATTTATTTCCGGGATAGTTGGAACACAATGTCTTGTATGAAATTTCAGTACACCTTCTTGATCAATATTGAATTCAGGAAACATCCCATCCTTCATAGCCTTGAACGTCTTCTATAACGATGGATATTCTTTTTGAGCATTCTTGATCTTCTCTAGTAATGACATTTGAGTAATCGTTTGGGTTATGGTTGATAATGTCCCTTCCTTTATAATTAATATGTCCATCTTTACTAGGTCATTGATCAAAGGATCTATTTGATTCCTCGTAATGGATAGAAAAAATGGGTCTTTATTTCATAATGCATTAGCGAAATTATTTTCTCTTCCAGGATGATAATGAATTGAACAATCATAGACTTTGAGAAGATCTGATCATCTCCTCTATCTCATGTTCAATACCTTTTGTTTTAATATATACTTCAATC
Organism: Viscum album; assembly: GCA_963277665.1. NCBI lineage: Eukaryota > Viridiplantae > Streptophyta > Magnoliopsida > Santalales > Viscaceae > Viscum > Viscum album. The sequence goes on along the minus strand of OY728135.1, from coordinate 1,043,008,633 downwards.
TTTTATGGTCTATGTATATTACACATTTCTCCCAATAAAGATAGTGACTCCGTATCTTTAGAGAAAAACCCACCACTACCAGCTCCAGATCATGCATTGGATAGTTCTTCTCATGACTCTTCAACTATCAAGATTCATAAGAAATGACTTTTTCAATTTTCATGAGGATTCACCCAAGCCCTTTCAAAGATGCATCACTAAATATAATAAAACCATCTCTACATGAGGAAAGATTCAACATGGGTGCAAAAAAAAATCTTTTCTTGAGCTCTTAGAAACATTTCTCAAACTCCTTTGTCCAAATGAACTTCTCCCATTTTTTGAGTTATCATGGTTAATGGATTATAATGTTTTGATAAGTTTTACACAATGCTCTAATAATATCCCATTAATCCAAGGAAACTATGAATCTTAGTTATTATTGTAGGCTGAGGCCACTTCTCAACAACTTTTTTCTTTGCAGGTTCAACTGTGATTCCTTCATTGGTAACTATGTGCCCGAAGAAAGAAACTTTTTGTAACTAGAATTTACATTTGGGGAACTTCCCAAAAAACCTCTCCTTCCGTAGAGTTTTCAATATAACTCTTAGATGATCCTCATTCTCCTCCCAACTTTGGGAATTATATCATAATATCATCAATAAAAACTACAAAAAAGTTATCATAGTAGTCCATAAATACTTTATTCATCATATCCATAAAAATAACATGAGCATTAGTTTGTTTGAAGGGCATAACAACAAAATAATAATTCCCATATCTTGATCGGAAGGAAAGTTTTAGAATATCTTTTTTCTTCGCCCTTGATTGATGACAACAAGATCGAAGATCAATCTTAGAGAATAATTTTCCGCCACAATGTTGGTCCAATAAGTCATAAATTCTTCGAAGAGGTAATTTGTTCTTTACTGTGATCTCATTCAGTTCTCTATAATCAATGCATGGCTGCATTGATCCATCCTACTTCTTCCTAAAGAGAACTGGTGCTCCTCAAGGAGACACACTCGGTCAGATAAAACCCTTATCCAAAAGATCTTGGAGTTGTTTCTTTAACTCTTTCAGCTCTATATTTTGCATCTTATATGGGGTCTTTGTTATCGGATGGTATCGAGGTACGAGATCAATGGGGAACTCTACCTATCTTTAGGGGGGAGGTCTCGGTAACTCCTCAAGAAATATGTCAACGTATTCCTGGACGATGCGGACATTTTCTACCCTCAATCTCGAATTTCCTTATTCTTCATCACCAATCAACTCCACAAAAAAGGATATTGGAGGATCTTCTATAAAAATATCCGGTTGATATGTCTATCCATGGAAGATAACTATAGGTTTTCCATTCAACACTATTGAGATTTTCTTACCTCTACATTTTATCTTAGCATTATACACTATGATCCAGTTCATCCCTAGTATAATGTCGAATTCCATCATGGGAATGACTACTATATTTTCTATAATATATCTCCCAATAATATAAACACTAGATATTATAAACATTTAAGATTCGTGTATAACCCCATTAGAATTCATGACTTATAACTATACTTTTATAAAATTGGGAGTTGATTTTAAAATCATTGCAAACTTGGAAGAAATAATGGAATGCGTAAAACCATAATAAAAAAAAGTACTTGCTAGATTTGAATGAACAACAATAGTACCTGCCACCACGTAATTTGGAGCTTCAACCTCAGCTTTCGTGATAGCAAAAGCACAACCTTTGTCCCTTTTCCTATGCTGAGGCTGATGGTGATTCCCCTCCCCTGCCCTTGGATTTGGATGTCGATTGGTAAAGTGCCCAAGTTGTCCACACATATATCATTGGACATTAGGTAGGGCCTGTAACGACCCAAAGTTTCATTAATGGAAATCCCTCTTGATCTTATTAAATGTCTCTTTATGTTTATATAAAATGTCGACTTCTTTGGTTTTTTGATATGAATTTTGACCGTTTCTAATATAGTCGTTGAATAGTGATCACATTATTAGTATAAATATAGGGCTTTAAAAAATCCAATTTACACAGACAAAAGAAGCGATGGCCTCATCCAGTAGAATTTCTTCATATGAATCCCATTTATCGGAGCTTGGAAAAGATGTGGTGTCCATGGGCTTCGCTCTTGACCAAGCCCAAGTTGAGCTTCACCATGTCAAGCTCGAATTGGACCATCTACGCGAAATGTGGAAGTTGATAGAGATTACCACTCGAGTGATGTTATCTGAGCCACCCCAAGAGTCTGTCACCATCGCACACCATACCCTTAAAACTTATGTGGCTATTTTAAGGGTTTATTTAACAAATCGCTAGTACTATGTTCATGCATATTATGTTTTTATATAATAATGAATATACCTCCTTGTCATTTTTGATACATTGTAAATAGTTTTTAAAGTACAAATAGTGTTTTTATTTATTATTTAATTAAGAATTATATTCAATTAAACTAAGGGATTTTTGAATTAAATAATATTTTAATAAAATATTATTTTTAAATTAATTTTTATTAAATATAAATTATTTATAAATTTATGAATGCAATTATAATTTTTATTAAGGTTTGAAAGCCATTTTTGTCAAAACCCGTGAATTCTCGATAAATGCTGGTTTTTATTTTCAAAGTTAAAATTAACAAATTTATAAAATTATTTAGATAAATAAATGTTATTTCTAGAATAAGGACATCTAAATTATCCAACGGTGAATTTTTCATTATTTTCTGAGACAATCAATTTTTTGGGTAAAAATTAAATATCGTTTAAATATATAATGTGTTTTATGACATCATAATGACCCAATTGTGATGTAATAAAACACTATAAGCTTTATTTTCGGCCAATATATGTTTTAACATTAAAATAATGTAAGTTTGGGTTTTTTTGACTTACTTTTCAAAGCATTAATGGACACCTCAAGACTTATTAAACACTTTGTTTTTTTAAATTAATTTCTAAGGGAGTATGACTCACCTTCACATAAAGAACCCTATTATTTTAAGAAGATTGGACTTTGGCCTTAAAAAATATTTTTTCCTCTTCCCTTTTCCAGAAACCATGGGCAAAAACCATGGTATGGTTTTTGGTTTGGATTAATTTAATGTAAGGGGACCCAAACATAAATAATAAAGAATTCTCTCACCTTTCTTATATAAACCCATTCAAGCTCCCACTTTCTCCGCACTCAAAGCCTTTTTAGTTAGTCAAACCTCTGCCCTACTCTCTATATAATCCTCCCAAGGTGCCTCAAGCTCCCAAGAAGCCCCTCACAAGCCTCTCTCTAGCCTCTAGAATCACACTTCCAAGTAAGGGTTTTTTCTACTTTCTCATTTTTGTCGAATTTTATTTAATTTGTTTTTCCCTTTTAATTTAAATTTAGAATGTTGGGGTATTGTTTCTCACCTCCACCATACTTCCATCTTTATGTTTGAATTATGGGATACACCTTTCTCACTCATTAAATTTCTCCCATGTACACCCGTTACTATGCCGAAATTCTGAAAGGAACTTATCTCTCCTCTTTTACATTCAAGCAATACTTTTGTATCCTGAATCTAAATTCCATTAAAATTGTTGGGAGATGTATCCATATGACCTCCTTACATTAAAGTACATGTAAATATGTTTAGGAACCCATTTCACTCTCATCAATCATTTTTTTGAATTATTACGTCACACTGTAACGCTTCCGAAATCGCATCGTTTTTCTAAGCCAATGCCATTGTGTAGTGGATACCATGCCCATTTCTCCATCAAGGGTATTCACATTTATGTACATTTACTTATTGATTGAAAAGTTTCATGTATGAATTCCACATTACTTTATCGTTGAATAAATTATTATGTTTTATGCATCCATGTTTTATGATCAATGTGGCACACTTATGCATGAAATGAAATGTTTATGAAGGGTGCGCCCTTATAGCACTCCAATGCATTGGGTAAAGTATAGTATCATGATAAGTCATGTGAAATGAGTGTTGATTCATGCTAATTCTAGTGAAACGAGGGTTTACTCGTGCATTATGTGCAATGAGGATTTACTCACGCTCCATGTGCAATGATCCTTGGATCATGCTAATTCCTTGTTAAGTGTTGTTGACACATTTCCATGTTATGATTTTCATGATTTATCATGCCTTTATGTTCATGTTTCTCTTATTCTCTATTGATATGCCTATTGTCTAACTTTTATTTTACTCTTCATGTTATTCCATGTGTATTCCCTTACTGGGCTTTGTATCTAACCCTTTTCTTATGCATGTCCTCAGGTTATCCCATGCAATGCTAAGTACGAGGGAATGTAGTGGTCATGTAAAGGTAGTTTTCAATAAAGATGTTGTATATCATGTTTTAAGTTTTTATGTAATGATCCTAAGCCCCAAATACACAGAACCTCTCAATCTTCTTTGTTGTATCAAGTGATGTTTTATGTAATAAATCATGTTTAAGTTGTAATAAAAAGAAGGGTTGTCATAGTTGGTATCAGAGAATAGGTTTAGTTATTTTTGGGATTAGGATTAGAAAACCTTATTAAAGCCTTAGAGACAAGACTATGTATAATAAAAACATCCCAAAGTTTTGGTAAGTACTGATTAAGTGGTTTATCAAACAAATACATCCCTATCTGGATACTAGCAGGTAGAGGCGGCTCTGGCACAGATGTATCCTAGGGGTAAAACCCGAAAATACCGCTTTGAGCTAGACTCGAATGGGAACTGGTGCACGACAACATGCCATGCTGCAATCTTGCTTATGACACTCCCTAGGGATATGTTTTGATAAATTCACAAGCTTAGTATGAACCATTATTAAGGGAATAAAAAAATGTCCCTATGAATATATGTTAGAAAGTAGATCATGAAAAGCTAAGATTGAAGACTATAAACACATGAGTTAAGGAAATAAAAGATTATTTATAAGTCATCAACTATTGTCTTTGGATTACCCTTTATGTGTTACCCCTATCATTCCTTTTATTCCAGCCAATGGCCGTTAATAGGAGGACTTGGGCTAACAGCCGTTGTAAAGATCAGTGTGATGACTGTACTAATGAAATGCACAATCCAATGAGATCGGGAATCGCGAACATTGTCATACTTATCTCTAAGATAACTCATGTTTTGAATAGAAACACGGGTCAAGAGGAATGTTCAACCCCCCTAAAGAAGGAACAAGTCACTATCGAGAGCTCCATGAGACAAAGGCATCATACTTTTAGTGGATCATCTGATCCCACGATCGTTGAACAATGGATCTACTCCATTGAAATGATCTTCTCCATCCTTCAATGTTATGAACAAGAGAAGGTTCTCCTAGCGGCCTATTGTATGGAGGGTGAAGCTAATCAATGGTGGACGTTGATCAAAAATACGAAGCCTGAGGAGGAGATCGGGGCATTGGAATGGAAGGATTTCCAGAAGATGTTTTTCGATAAATATTTTCCATGGACCCTCCGGCTTAAGATGGAAAGGGACTTCCTTTCCCTCAAGAAAAAAGATGAAGAACCTGTCAGAGCATACGAGGCAAACATCACAAGGCTTGCACGATATGCTTCTGGCTTTGTCATTACCCCCGAATGCAAGTTTGACCACTTCTTTGGTGGGCTGAGGCATAGCTTGCGGAAATCATTAGCGATCCGTGACTTCGACAACTATGATTAAATTTTCCGATGTGCCCTCAAGGTAGAAATGGAGATCAGGGAATCACATGGGTATCATGGGGACAAGAAGCGTAAGGTGGAATTCAATGATGGTGGTCTGATGAATAAATCCAATGGTGCTAAGAAGATCCAGCACCCCACTTGCCAAAAGTGAGGTAAGAAGCACCCTGGAAATTTCCTTAAGTGGAAGAGGAAATGCTTCAAGTGTAGAAGGGAAGGGCAGCTAGCTATTAACTATCGGGAAGAAAGACCCATGGCTGTGACAGAGGATAGGAACGCTCCGTTTGAACCTCAACGCGTTGTTTAATGCTACAAATGCAAAGAACCGGGGCATTTTGAAAATCAGTGCCCTAATCCAAGGGTTTTCGGAGGCAACCAACAACCTCCAAGGCAGCAAGGAACAGATTTTTCCATCACTCATGCCGAAGTGAACCCCGACAAAGATGTGGTGACAGGTATGCTAGTTATTCATTCAAGAATAGTGAAGGTACTTTTTTATTCAGGTTCTACGCATTCTTTTATATCTCTAAAGTTTAGTAGAACAATCCCAGCACCACCACAAATCATGTAAGTGAAGTTGTCGGTGAGTACGAAAAATGGGACAGTCATTGCATCCCATGAATATAAGTCATACCCTATTATAATTTGTGGATTTAATTTCCCAGTGAACCTCGTCATACTCCCTCTAATGTAATTTTATGCAATTCTTGGCATGGATTGGCTTTCCTTATATAGAGCCAACATAAATTTTCGGGAGAGGGAAATCACACTCCATATGGAGAATCGACCCCCGATTCTTTACAAGTGTAAGGAGGAAGATGAATCTCCTTTAGCTCCATCATCTCAATCATGGATATTAATTCCTTATGAGCACGCATATCTAGCTCAGATGATTGAGTCCAAGGAAGAAACCATCCTTAGAGAAATTCCTATTGTGAGGGAATTCACTGAAGTGTTTCCCAAGGAACTGCATGGCCTTCCTCATAGAAGAGATGTTAAATTCTCAATTAAACATATACTCAGGGCATTACCAATATACAAGACTCCATATAGAATGGTTTTATAGAACTTGAAGAGCTGAAGAAACAACTACAGGAGAATCTGGATAAAAGGTTTATACGTCGAAGTGATTCACCATGGGGTGCACCAGTCCTCTTCGTCAAGAAGAAGGATGGGTCGATGCGGCTTTGCATCGATTATCGTAAACTTAACAAAATCACGATAAAGAACATGTATCCTCTCCAATGAATTGATGACTTGTTCGATCAGATGCGTGGAGTAAAATACTTCTCTAAGGTGGACTTGCGGTCGGGATATTATCAAGTAAGGGTGAAGAAGGAAGATATCCCCAAGACTACTTTTTGCACAAGATACGGGCATTATGAATTCATAGTAATGCCTTTCGGACTCACTAATGCTCCATCAATCTTCATGGAGTTGATAAATAGAGTCTTTAGAGATTACCTCGACCAATTTGTGGTAGTCTTTATAGATGACATTCTAATATACTCCAAAACCAAGGAGGATCATGAGTAGCATTTAAGAACTGTACTGGAGACCTTTCGCAAGGGGAAGCTCTATGAAAAGTACATCAAGTGTGATTTCTAGTTGCAGGAAGTCTCATTCTTGGGCCATATCATCACAAGCAACGGGATATCTGTGGATCCCTCCAAAACAAATGCAATTGAGGGATGGTTGAGGCCAACATCGGTAATGGATATCCACACCTTCTTGGGGTTAGTTGGATATTATCAGCGATTTTTGAGAAATTTCTCATAATTTTCCAACCCTCTTACCAAGCTAACTCGAAAGGGAGTAAATATCGCTTGGAGTGATGAATGCGAAGAAAGCTCAAGGAGTTGAAAAGGAGGAATATCACTACGCTCGTGCTCATTTTACCCACAATTGTAGAACTTTTTTTTTGTTTCTTGTGATGCTTCAAATAAGGGATTAGGTTTGTGATGATACAGAATGATAAAGTTATATCCTATGCCTCAAGTTAGTTGAAAATCCATGAGGGAAACTATCCAACGCATGATCTAGATTTGGCAGTGGTGATCTTTGCCTTGAAAATCTGGTGGCATTATCTCTATGGAGAGAAATGTGATATATATACTAACCACAAGAGTCTTAAATATATATTCACACAGAAAGAGCTTAATATGCACCAGAGAATATGGATAGATCTCATCAAGGATTATGACTGTTCATTCCATTACCACCTTGGGAAAGCGAACAAGGTGGCAGATTCCCTTAGTAGAAAGGATCCAACGATTCAATCAATGATGATAATTGAGAAGGATCCAATCCTCTTAGACTTGATGAAGATGTACATGGGAATCATAAAGAATGGATCATCATCAATCCTTTCACAAATGATTGCTCAACCATCTCTTTTGGAAAGGTTAAAGGATTCTCAAAAGGATGATGTGGGAATTCAAGAAAAAGTGGAAGTTATCGAAAAAGGGAAGTCCTAGGAGTTTAATGTTAATGAAGAAGGAATCATGCGATTTTGGAAAAGAATATGTGTTCCTTCAAGTTCAAAGCTGAAGAAGGAACTTATGTATGATTCACATAGATCAAATTTCTCTATTCACAAAGGGAGCACAAAGATGTTTCGAGATCTCTGAGAAAACCTTTGGTGGGATAATATGAAGAAAGAGATTGCTGAATATACATCAATGTTTCTGGTGTGTCAGCAAGTGAAGGTAGAGAGGAAGAAGTCTAAGGGGATGATGCAAATACTTCCCATACCAGAATGGAAATGGGAGAACATCACCATGGACTTTGTCACCATACTTCCAAGGGCATCCAAAGGCAACATTGCAATCTGGTTTTTTTGGATCATCTTTCAATGACTGCACACTTCATTTCTATTTATGAGGATTTCTCATTGGATCAACTGGCATGGATATATATCATGGAAGTGCTAAGGTTGCATGGAGTACCACTATCTATTGTGTCTGACTGAGATCCAAGATTCACCTTTATGTTTTGAAAGGGTCTTCAACATGCTCTGAATACTGAACTGAACTTCAGTACCTCCTATCATCCTCAAACTAATGGCCAATCCGAGTGGACTATCCAAACACATGAGGATATGTTCAGAGCGTGATCAATGGACTTTAATAGAGAATGGGATCGACATCTTCCCCTGGTTGAGTTCTCTTATAATAACAGTTTCCACTCAAGCATCCAAATGGTACCATATGAAGCCCTTTATGGGAAAATGTGAAGAACACTGGCATGTTAGGATGAGGTCAGTGAACATAAGCTGCTTGGACCAGAAATGGTCGAGGAAATGGTGGAGAAGGAGAAAACCATTCAGTAGCATATCAAGGTAGCCCAGAGTCGACCAAAGAGTTATGCATATAATCGTCAATCAGACCTTGAGTTTAAAGCTGGATACATGGTTTTTCTATGCATATCTCCATGGAAGAAGGTCATGAGGTTTTGAAATAAAGGGAATTTATGTCCAAGGTTCATCGGCCCCTTCGAGATTCTTGATCATGTCGGGGTTGTAGCCTACCGACTAGCACTTCCAACTACTATGGCCAAAGTACATGATGTCTTCAATGTATCCCTCTTAAAGAAGTACATACCGGACCCTTCACATGTACTCTCTTCCGAGGTGGTACAATTGGAAGATGATCTTTCTTATGAGGAGCAACCAGTGAAGATATTAGATCGTAGAGGAAAATTTATACAAAATAAGACAATGCCCCTCATCAAGGTGTTGTGGAGAAACCACATGTTTGAAGAAGAAACATGGGAATCGTAAGAAATGATGAAGCTGAGTTACCCACATTTGTTTTAGTGTGGGAAAAACGAAATTTCAAAGGCAAAATTTCTTAAGGGGAGAATATTGTAACGACCCAAAGTTTCATTAATAGAAATCCCTCTTGATAAAATTAAATGTCTCTTTATGTTTATATAAAATGTCAACTTCTTTGGTTTTATGTTAAGAATTTTGACCATTGCTAATATAACCGTTGAATAGTGATCACATGATTAGTATAAATATAGGTCTTTAACAAATCCAATTTACTCAGTCAAAAGAAGTGATGGCCTCATCCAGTAGAAATACTCCATAAGAATCCCATTTGAAGGAGCTCGGAAAAGAGGTGGCATCCTTGGGCTTTGTTCTTGACCAATCCCAGGCTAAGATTCACCATGTCAAGCTCGAATAGGACCGTCTACGGGAAAAGTGGAAGTTGATAGAGATTACCACATGAGCGATGTTATCCGAGCCACCACAAGAGTTTATCACCATCGCACACCTTACCCTTAGGTCTTATGTGGTTGTTTTAAGGGGTTATGTAACAAATCACTAGTTCTATGTTCATGTATATTATTTTCCTATATAATAATTAATATACCACCTTGTAATTTTTGATACATTGTAAATAGTTTTTAAAGTAAAAATAGTATTTTTAGTTATTATTTAATTATGAATTATATTTTATTAAACTAAGATACTTCTGAATTAAATAATATTTTAATAAATTATTATTATTAAATTAATTGTTTTTAAATATAAATGATCTTAATATTATATGAATTCAATTATAATTTTTATTATGTTTTGAAAGTCATTTTTGTCAAAACCCATGAATTTTCAATAAATGTCAAATTTTATTTTAAATGTGAAAATTAAAATATTTAGAAAATTATTTAGATAAAATAAATTTTATTTCTGGAATCAGGATGTTGAAATTATCCAACGGTGATTTGTTCATAATTTTCTGAGACTGTCAAATTTTTGGGTAAAAATTAAATACCATTTAAATATATAATGTGTTTTATGACATCATAATGACCCAATAGTGATGTATTAAAATACTATAAGCTTTATGTTTGTCCAATATATGTTTTACCATTAAAATAATTTGATTTTTGGTTTGTATTACTTACTTTTAAAATCATTAATGGACCCCTCAAGACTTATTAAAAACCTTGTCTTTTTAAATTCATTTCCATGAGAGTATGACTCACCTGAACATAAGCAACCCTATTATTTTAAGATTATAGGACTTTGGACTTATAAATTTTTTTTTTCATATTCCCTTTTCAAAAAACCATGGGCAAAAACCATGGGATTGTTTGTGGTTTGGATTAATTTAATGTAAGGGGACCCAAACCTAAATAATAAAGAATTCCCTCACCTTTCCTATATAAACCCACCCAAGATCCCACTTCCTCCTCACTCAAATCCTTTTCAGTTCGTCAAACTCTGCCCTAATCTCTCTAGAATACTCCCAAGGTGACCCAAGCTCCCCAGAAGCCTCTCATAAGCCTCTATCTAGCCATTGGAAGCACACTTCCAAGTAAGGGTTTTTTTCTTCCCTTCTCATTTTTGTCCAATTTTCTTTAAGTTGTTTTTCCCTTTTGATCTCAATTATGAATGTTGGAGTATGGTTTCACACCTCCATCATACTTCCATATTTATGTTATAATGATGGGAGACCCCTTTATCTCTCATTAAATTCCTCCCACGTACACCCATTACTATGCTGAAATACCGAAAGGAACTTCTCTCTCCTTTTTTACATTCATACAATACTTTTGTATCATGAATCTAAATTCCATTACAATTATTGGTACATGTATCCATATGACCTCCTTACATTCCATTACATGTAAATATTATGAGGAACCCCTTTCTCTCTCATCAATCATTTTTATGAATTCTTATGTCACGCCGTAACGCTGCCGAAATCGCACCGTTTTTCTAAGCCAATGCCATTGTGTAGTGGATACCATGCCCATTTCTCCATCAAGGGTATTCACCTTTATTCACATTTACTTATTTATTACAATGTTTCATGTATGAATTATACATTCCTTTATCGTGGAATAAATTATTATGTTTTATGAATCCATGTTTTATGATCCATGTGGCACACTTATGCATGAAATGAAATGTTTAATAAGGGTGCGCCCTTATAGCAATCCAATGCATTGGGTAAAGTATAGTATCATGATATGTCATGTGCAATGAGTGTTGACTCATGATAATTCAAGTTAAATGAGGGTTTACTCATGATTTATGTGCAATAAGTATTTACTCATGCTCCATGTGCAATGAGCCTTGGATCATGCTAATTTCATGTTAAGTGTTGTTGCCACATTTCCATGTTATGATTATCATGCTTTATCATGCATTTATGTTCATGTTTCTCTTATTCTCTATTGATATTCCTATTTCCTAACATGTATTGTACTCCTCATGTTATTCCATGTGTATTCCCTTACGGGGATTTGTAGCTCACCATTTTCTTATGCATGTCCTCAGGTTATCCCATTCAATGCTAAGTATGAGGGAATGTAGTGGTCATGTAAAGGAATTTTTCAATAAACATGTTTTATTTCATGTTTTATGTTTTTATGTAATGATCCTAAGACCAAAATACACTAAACAACTCGATCTTCTTTGTTGTATCAAGTGAAGTTCTCTGTAATAAATCATGTTTATGTTGTAATAAAAACCAGGGTTGTCATAGGGCCTGCACCATCTTCCCTTTGTCATTAGTGTGGGAAAGTTGTGTCTTCACCTCACTAAGACAATTCCGCACAATGTGGCCATCTCTTCCACACTTGTAGCACTTCCTGCTCCTGAGCAGGTAGTTCCCCAAATGCTTCTTGCCACATTTATTACATGTGGGACATTGTAATTTTGTGTCTCCTCTTCCATGATCGAAGCTCTTTCCTAATCTTGGCTCCATCAATCTTTTATTGTCATTTGATTTTTGATACCATTGCATCTCACCAATCTCCATTTCGACTTTCATCGCACTTCACACAATCTCCTCATATGTATCTTAATCTTGGTTGGCTAGATTCTTCCGCATATGAGGTCTCAGTCCACAGAAGAATTTATCAACCTCACCATTTGGATCCATAATAATGATAGAGGTGTAACATGAAAGCCTTGTGAAGTTCATCTCGTAGCTTCCTATAGATTCATTCTCCTTCTACTTCAGATCGAGAAACTCCATCTCCATTCTTGTTCTCATAGATCCAGGGAAATATTTGTTAAAGAATATCCCTCTAAACTCTTTCCACTCCATAGCCTCAACTTCCACTCTTGGCCTTTTGTATTTAATCATTTCCCACAAATGATCAGATTCTCCCTCTAATCGATACATAGTAAAGGTAAACGTCTCTTATTTGGAACAACGGGCCATAGAAAAGATCTTCTCAATATAGCTGATGCACTATTTAGAAATCAATGGGTCTTTAGATACACTGATGGATGTTATTCATTGATGTATAAAGGATTCAGAAAAATGTTGTTCCCTTCATGGTGAGATCGTTCTATCATCATGATTCAAGATACTTCCCATAACTTGAGTAATTTGGTTCATCATTTGCATGAATGTTTCTATTCCGACATCCATCGGAGGGTCATCAGCACATGGTCCATTGCTTTCACCATTTTTATAGTTCCCCCTTTTTCCTACCATTTGATTAAAGAATAAAACCATAGTGAGAAACTTATTTCATTTACGAATCTTATAACTATAAATGATTTTATGTCTGAAATCATCATGATTTAAACAATTACATTTCATTAAAATCCTTCATGATGATTCAAAACAATCTTATGATTGAACAAACATATTCCCTGGTTTTGTTGTGACCAAGAGTGAAACAGGGTCCATTGTAATGTACCAGGATACCCCAGGACAAGACCAAAACTCATTGTCGGAGTTTTCACTCCTATGTACATCTATGCCCAAACCGCCTCTACCTGCTCGTATCCAGAGAGAGATGTATTTGCTTGATAAACCTCTTACTCAATACTCACCAAAATACCGGGAATTTTTTTTATACATAAACTTTTATATAGGGTTATTCATAAATTTTTCAAAGCCTAATTTCCATTAAAAACTAAACATTCCTTTCATACCTCTATAAAATACCGCCTTTTATTACAAAACTTTTCATTACATTTTCCAAACAGTGGATCTTTAAAGTCTAGTGTCTTGGAGATCAGGAACATAAAACATTATTCTAAACCAATTTTATGGATTATTTATAAGTTCATCCTAAGTATAATTTCTTCATCTCATAACATGGAGACATATATAAAACGAAATTGTGAGCAGAAGGCCTAGTAAGGAAATCAAGGGATTAGTTTACTTGTGATATCAATAAGAGCATGAGGAAAAACATAAAGACATGAGAAATGGAAGTATAAGAATTTTATAATGAAAATAACTTTAACTATAACATGAATATGTGGATATAACATTTAATTTATACATTCATGAACATATCACCAACGTTCATCCCTAAGATGTCATAAAAATTACCAAGGTTATTCACCATGGTATCGTGAAACCTGTCATCTCTAGAGATTAAATTATTTTCCCAATGCATTGAAGCATTATAATTGATACCCCTTAATATGTATTTATTTTCATTTGAGACACTTATATCATAATATTAAATTTAATAAATAACCCATATAGGGTAAAATGAATGGGGTTCACTTCAAAATCATGACTTTAAACATAATATCTTTATGCCATTTATAAGCCATGGAAAGGGACTGAGGGTTATATATATGTCAATTATAGAATCAAATAGATCCATATTATTTTTTGATGAATACCCTAGGAAATGAAATAATTTTTGGTACTCAAAAAAATAAAATATTACAATTTTTGAGAAAAAATTGGTAGAGGTTTTGAGATGAAAATTCTGCTGCATAACGACTAAATGACATGATTTTAGAAAATGTTGAAAAGAGAGGGGACAAGAGTCACCCACTCATAAAAAATTCATAATACAGTATGGGTACAAAATATAAATAAACAAGATCATGACATGGATAGTTGAATGAAATACCATATGTAAATGAAACATGTAAGAAAAGAAAAGATGGGATTTCTTTTATGAAAATCCGACAACCTAACGACATCAATTAAAAATTCTGAAAATAATTTGATGAGAGAGGAAAGGATCTATCAAAAAATTTACATGAAATGGAATTAAATAAGGATATAGAATAACATACCTCAACATAATATTATGGAAACTATAAGTCATAACATAAAGGAAGTCATCACTTAAAAGAAGAGGGTGAATGGTTCCCTTACCTTGGTGAGTAACTTTGAAAGATTAATGGTTGGGACCTTGGGGGGAATGAGCGCACCTTAGGAGGACTCCTTGGGTGGTAAAAATACCATATATTAGTTGAGGATGATTTTTGAAATAAATGAATGAGATAATGGCTTGGTATTTTTAGGAAAAGTGAGGGAATATTCAATTAATTTCCAAGGGACACCTCATTTGTGGTATTTGCAAAACCGTGGGCTTTCCCATGGTATTTTACCATGGTAATGGACAATTGGGTCACCTCATAACATATATTACTATTAATAAGTCGACCAGATTTATTACATCATTTTTACATCATCAATGATGTCATTAAATACCATAAACTCAAAACTGTATTTTTACTATTCACCTAAAAAAGAAATTGTTTTCAAAAAATACCAAAAAATTACCATAACCTAATATTGATTCGTTGAATTCAAAAATGAACTTCATTTTATGATAAAAAAATTTATTAATATTTTTAATTAAATTTTAAATAAAATCATTATTTATACAAAAACAACTCTAAACCCATAAATTGTTTTGTAACACCTTGAAAAAGTAATCAAGGTCCCATAAAATTATCATATTACCATAAGACAATAAAGTAAATTTTTTTTATTTAAATTTACAAAAATAAACTTCCATTTTAAATTATTATATTAATTATAAAATTTTAAATAAAGTATTTATGACATATAAAAATACAAAAACTTATACTATGATTATTCTTTCAATTTTAAGATGTCTTCCTTATATTTATACATTTATGGGTGAAGTTACTATTTTTTGCCGATTTACTATTCCATAATATTCATAAGGGTATGTAACTGTTCATACATTACTATTCACTAAAAATAAATTTGATCTTATTAGACTTTAAATTTCATACTAATCACTACAGTAGAAGACCATTTTTTGAAAATCATTTGACATCATTAACTATTTAATGTATACAAATATATTTTAAAATATCCCCTTTTCCAAAATTCATCAAAAATATGTTACTTCATCCAACATTTATTCAAACATTTTAAAGTCACAAATTTAACATAATAAGAAAAAACAATTTTATTTATAACAAAGGATTACATAATGTAACTAAGGTCTCGTTTCATAGCCCTTATAACACTTTCATAGGTCCTAAGTGTGCTATGGTGATAGAATATTGGGGTGGCTCGAACAACATTTCCCATGTGGTGATTTCTATCAGCATGAACTTCTCCCATAGTCGATTCCATTCAAGATTCACATGTTGATGTTCAGCTTGTGATTGGACCAGAGCAAAGCCCAGTAAAGCCACCTACTTCCCATGATTAGATAGATGGGCTTCGTATGACCTAAGTCTAATGGAAGAGGACATTGACTCTTCTTTCTCTATTAATTAACCAAGATCCCTTGTGCTTATAAACAATAATTGTAATGTTAAGAGTTTAGTTTGCAATGGTCATATTGACCAATAGTAATATAATAGTATAAACCCAACAATATCATTTTAATTATACTCACTTCATTACTTTAAATATATATTTGTTAAGTATAAAATAAAGTTACACAAAAAAGTAGGAAATAGATGTTATTCAAAAGTTCAGGTTGTTACACTTACATAGGTCAGTAATTAAGGTAGGGGCCTCATGGAAGTGGATATCGACTAGGAAGAAATAGTTCCCTCCCACATGTTTCCTACATTTCAGACTCTAGAGGGGCTTTAATCCCATTATACCCCTTAATTCACTCTTTCCTCGGGTTGTAAAGGACTACCAGAGGTGTTGTAGGACCTGGGTGAAGGGGTTGTTCAACTAGAGCTTCAAGGATTCATCTGATTTTTTACTTGTAAAAATATGGATCTCATGGGTAAAATTTATATGAAAATTAGGGATCCAAGCAGAATAAGGTTGTCTATTCTAGTCTATAGCAGTGGTAATCAGTATAGGTGTCCAATGTTGAGGTAAAACAACATTTGGGTTACACAGGTCCAATGCATAAGTGCTCTGTGTAGGATCGATGTGTAGGGGTGGATATGTCTCTTAGGATGCACAAGGGGCTTCATGAGTATTATGATTTATTGGGTAGGTGCTTGCAAGACGACCTGGGTGAACATCCTAGGTGAACCTACTACTCTATACCACATGGGTTGTGCCCCCGCAACCCTACTTGGGCTTAGTTACATGCAATGGTCCTAGACATTCCACCCGGTCCATCCAATACCATCACTGACCCCCAATAATAATGTATAGTTGTAAAATGAGTATTTTTGTGTCTGATAATTCATGTGAAAATTGTAAATATTAAATTCTATTTCATCTAAAATAAATACATATTTTAGGTCAAACTCAACATTTTGTATATAAGTGATGATAACATGTTGAATTCATCAATAATGATCATGGAACACATTTCAATATGTTAATATATCCCCCCACCATAAAATTATATTCATTCATAATAATAAATATCTAGTACTAGGGTAACTATTGGAAAATTTGATGCATTCCAAAATCAGTCGGTCAGATTTGGAGAAATATCAACTATTGGAGGAAGCTCTAATTTTATTTCTAATATATGAGGCCTAGTAAGCATAGTTTGACTATTTCAATGGTCATATGGAAAATAAAGAAAACATTCAATATTTTGTGTAATCTCCCTAATTGTTTTTCACAATACAAATATATATAACACTTAGTGGGGAAGACATGCATTTTTCATAGCTCTTCCTTTATCAGTTATTAGTGAAATATGTTTTTTGACTTTTTCTTTTCATGGTTTAGTATTTTCTTAAACCACGTGTAGTGTAAGTTTAGAGAGCTGAGACTTGATTTTTACCTAGGGTTCCCTTTATGGGTTTTCAACATGGCAAGTACTCTGTCTCTTTTTTTGTGGTCAGTTTAAATTTTTGAAAACTGTTCTAAATATACATGTGTTTAAGGTTGAATAGTTTTGACAATTTGTTTTAAAATGATGACCCAAAAAATTCTTATTGTCTATTAATGTTTAGACATTCTTCAGATATCTGAAGGGGAATATTGATTCATTATTTTGCGGTTTCTGAATTTAAAACACGATATTCAAGAGTATAAGTGTTTTCTCTTTGGGATAAAGTTACCATTAGTTGAAAATCTCATTTTGTTGGTTAATTTCCATAAATAAAATTAGGGAGTGTTACTGCATAGTTAAATAGTAGCATCCTATAGCGGGAAGGTCTTTTATGTGGGATGTTTTTCAAAAAAACTAGGGAATGTCACAAAATAGTCGGGAAAAGGGCTTCTTAGGAATTCTGATATTCTATTTTGATGGATAAAGAATGTTATTAGGGATCTGTATTTCTCAAAACTAAGATAGGTTGTTTTCTCAATGAATTTTTCATAGAAAGAAGGGAATATATATGTTAGCATTGGATTTTAATGAGTGACCTCTCTGACAAGAATTTGGATTTTGTGAGTAGGGTGGATTTTGTTAAATGAAAAAGTGTAGGGGGAAGGCCTATCTCTAAAATGGGTTGATGCATTGTGATGTTTAATATTGTACGACCAGAACATTGATCATATAGTTTAACATATTAAAGGGATGGGATTGTATTATATTTTGTCGTATTATACCATTATTGTTATTCTATATAGTTTAAGTTCATACATTAAGGAAATTTTGGGGTTATAATTTAGGGCCTTCAACATTGATCGAAAGGTTACTAAATGTCCCTTTTCATGATAATTTGTATGGGAATGGGCCATCATTTTAAGTTACAAGGAGGGGAATGTTGTAAGATATAATTATAGGATATCTAGGTTTGATGAGTGGTACGGGGAAAGGTAGTATGTTTATATAGGATGTATCTCACAAGGAAAAAGTTACCACTGGTACATTAACCCCTTTCTTGGGTGACTTTATTGAAAACCAAGCGGGGTGTGTTACTACATAGTTAAATAGTGGCATCTTTTATATGACAGGACCCGAACATATTTGGGAAAATCATGCAAGGAAAATAGGGTAGTTATACTAGATAATTTGGAAAATGAGTTCTTTGTAATTCCAATATTCTATTACTAATTGCAAAAGGATGTTTATGGAGATTCATACTTTCTAGACAAATAGTTTGGTTTGTGGAAGGAAAGTACCTAAATATGGGAGGATAATTTTAAATCAAAATTACTAGAGGATGGGGGGAAACATTTCCTATGTAGATATGACAAGGAAAGAAGAAAGAATGGTTCTGATATTTTTTTCACACAAATAGGACCATTTATTTTGGAAACAATATGTAATACAAGGCCAAACGGATCAAGGTTTTTCTGTTAACTTCGAACAAGAGGGAGGAAATCGTAAACCGTTGCCTTGGGAGTTCTCTAATCGGGAGTAATGATATTGGACAATTATTTGAGGGATGACTATAGATTAAATTAAAATAATGGATTCCAACATAATGTCATCAAATCCAATAGAGAGAAAAGATGCTTCTCTTGCGGGAGATGCTATCACTGGTTTAAAACCCCATTTGGTGGGCGAATTTATGAATAACCAACTGGGGTGTGTTATAGCATAGTCAAGTAGGTGAATCATCTGTTTGATTGGAAGTTTTTTGTGAGAAGTTATTTATATCCAATGAGGGAGTGTAATTGTAAATTCCGACAAATTAGTCCTTGGGTATGAAACATTCTGTCACTGGAATATGGGTATATATTACGATGATCAGAAAGTGTACAAGATTATGAGTATGAGATGTGGAGGGATATGTCTTAGTATAAAGGAAGATTTTGGGAAGTTATTTACCTTAATTTACAGAGTCCCTTGCATAGATATAATACATATTCATGTGGAGGTTTCTCTATTTCTTCAGTGGACCCCCTAATGAGGGGACCTGAATAAAGTTCTCCAACATAGATAATTATTTGTACATCAAAGAGTTGGTATTATCATTTAATCCATGAATGGTATTTGGGCATAAGGATTATGTGTCACTACATATCAAAATGAAATGAAAATGTAGCCACATGTAGTTCTTGAGGTACCATGAAGTTTAAATTCATACAGCCAAGACATCAGGCAGGTAATTTAACATGATTCAATAAGGATGAAGGTGACTCATCACAAGAGATGAAATATTGTTTTTGGACTACGTTATAGGATCCATGTGTCACTATATATCTTATTATATCATGAATCAAGACACAAATATTTTTGAAAAGTATTCCCCATAGTAAACGAATTCATGTATTGAGAAAGGGGTTTTTTATATGGGCACACCTATGGGGTGAGACACCATATTGAATCCTCTTATATAGATATAACTCACACATAAGATAATGGGGACGTTTCCGATATTCTATTTTTTCAAGGTCCATGATTGAATATCAAAATTTTACTACATATCTCCTTGAAATGAGAATCAAGCCACACATTGTTCTCTAGAATCCATGCATTTTTTGTTCTTGAGGAATTGAAATTTTATTTGTATTTTAATATCTTGTATCCAAGACCATGATAAACCTGATAAAAATTCTTGTTCCTTATATATTCATGGAAATATATTACCAAAATTACTATGCACACATGATTTATTCTCTTCATTGGAAATAAGGAGTGGGAAAGGATCCTTCCTTCACATGAAGGAAACATAGCCAAATGGTAAAGCTATTTAGATTTACTGGTAGCTAGACTATGATGTGAGTAAAAAGATGTCACTATGTATCCTATCAGAATGGGAATCAATCCATTCATAGTTCTTAAATCCCATGAATTTTAACATCATATAGTGAGGTTGAATACGAAATGAAATGAAAGTGGTTAAATGTTGCGGCTTGGACCAAGAATATAAATTGGGGTATCAGTATATATCCCATGATTTTAAGAATCAAGAAATATGGAGGTATGGAAAGGTTTTCAATTTAGTTATGACTTATACACATAGACGACGGTAGTTTTGTGTTCTGAATGGACCCAGTATTGGAGATCCAAGCATCACTATGTACCTTATTTGAATTAGATTTAAGAAGTATGTCATTCTTAAAGAGATCATGCAGATTATCATATTGAAATAAGGATGTTTAGACATGAAATTTAATATATTTTGGTAAAGATGTGGGTCACCCATCATTTAATGTAATATTACTACTAGACTAGGGGAGAGGAACCAATATAAATTTGTTTCTTGATTGAGAAATAATCATGCCACACATTTTTCTTGAAAATATTTCCCCAAATTAGTTAGGTTTTGAAAATTGGAAAATGGGGATTAATGCTTTCCAAAATTATGGGCGGGCCCAAGACATGAGGTCTTGCTGCCATTATGTATCTCATTGGAATGAGAATCATGAAATTCATAGTTATGGGAATGTTCCATGTTTAGGTATGATTCATAAAAAGGGAATGGTTTTTCATCATAGGTGGGCTTGGGATCTGAGGTTTGTGCATCATTACATGTATCATTGGAATTATAATCAAAGAACATGTAGTTCTTGAAATAATCTGTGGTGGGGCACAAACACCAAATATTGTGATACTCTCAAATACAGATCAAAATATTGCATAATTTAACATCATTCAGAAAGGATTTTAACCATGAAGCATAACATTATATGGTTATGATGTTATGAAATGTAGTTTAGATTCTTAAATATTGGACTATACATGTGGTTTTGTATTATAAAATCCTAAATCTAGGATTACTGTCAATCCATTTAAATCCCTATAACAAATACTGACTATACAGTTCAATATCATATATCTGAAAATTCTACCATATTGTATAACATCATGTGGCTATGAGAATCATCATGACATTAATTTTCTTTCAATAAAGACGAACTGCATAGTCTAATTTCTTATTGCTGAGATGATGTTCGTGTGATTACATGAAATATTTCTTCGGGAGCGTTGCATTGGTTGGGGTCATAATGAGATATTAATCCATTGATATTAAGAAATATGATCTATTAATGTGCACCTTATATAGGGATTATAGTCCCTCTCACATTGGATCTAGTTTAGAAAGACTCCTTCCATGTATCGTTGGAGTCCCAAGGACTAGTACCAATTCTCCATGGAGGAACAAATATAGGTAAAAATTCTTGTTAAAGGGATGTGTTATCCAACATTGATAGACCTCCAAGTGATACAAGGTATGAAAAATTTTCTCATCATGTTGCTCCAATTAATACATCCATTTTTGGGATTTCTCATCTTTGGATAGATGATCACATATGGAAATATGAAGAAATTGAAATTGATCCTCAATAGTAAGGACTACTTTTGTTCCATATACCAGTGAATATAGGGTTTCCTGTGTGGCAATATAAATTATAGTTCTGTAAGACCATAAGGAATTCATGATCTTGTGAGAGCGAGATTTTTTTTATCCAATATATTTTGGAGAATATTTTAATGGGTCTTGGTAAACGACACTACATATCCATTAGTTACTTCATGATAGTGAGATGAATGGTTGGATTTGATATTGCACTCCTGAAATATCTTATCCACCTCAGAATAATATAATTTTGTGCAATTTTCTTTCAGTATTGTATGAGTGACATGAATTAGAGTAATTATGTTGTATTTCATTATGAGTAAAATGATTTTCTCCCTAACATCTTTGAGTGGTATTTCCTTAGTCCATTTAGAGAAGCAGTGTGCAGAAGTTAAGATTTATATGAACTGATTTTCCATAGCTAGAGGGTATAGTCCCACAACATCAATTCCCCATATGTAAAATTCCAAGGAGTATTAGTTTTTATGTTGAAATTATGTAGGGATAGGGATGAAGTTGACCTGCACTTGGCATGAATGACACTTTTTGGAGAATTTCGTGAAATTCTACACCATCTAAGAAAATAAGTGACCAAGCCTTTGGATTTTTTCAAAAATCATGTACCCTAACTAGTGGACACCAAATGAGCCCATGTGTATTTCTTTCATTATAGTCATAGAATCATCTCTGTCAATGCATATGAGATGTAATCAATAAACTCCACATTTATAGAGGAATATCTGAATATTTGGGCCATCAAATGAGTTTATTCGGTTTCTCATCATAAGATATTCTATTTTACCATTCCAATATAATAGATGTCATCCATTTTTAATGTCTTCCATTATTGTAATCATCCACCCAATTGATGGCCCATGTAGTTCAAGGACAATTCTATCTTTATTGATCTCTTATTTTTTGACTTGAACAAAAGTTGAGACCATTGGGTGATGCCAAATGATGATGACAATTTCATCCTAGTTTGGATCTTTCAAATCTGTAGTTGTATTTTCAAATGAAGATTCCTATATATTATGGGATCATGGGACATCAGACATGAGTCAATTTTGAATATGAGGGTAACCCTTCCATTGAAACTTGTTCATAATCAAGTAGGGTGATTATGACTTTTTTATTGCATTATCCCTATTGACCAGTTTGATTACAAATATGAATAACCTTTCACCTATAAGTTGTTTGTCTACATTTGGGGAAATGGTTCCATGACTGAAATGAGGGGCTGGTATTCTGCCTCTTTATTTGCACAACCTTATTATAGTATGAATAATTATGGTAAAACATTCTTTGGTCGGGGAAATAAAAATGATTCATAACCTAACATTATTGAGCTTATGGTCTTCCATTCCCTCCCCATTGGGATCTAGATGCTCTGTAAAAAAATCTACCACAATTCGTGTCAATATTAAATAAAAAATATCTCTTCATTTGGGAATTAATTATATAACAATTTTGTATCTACAATTGTTATTCAATAAGAAAATATACCAAATCTTGTCCTCTAACAACTTTTAAGAGAATTTCTATATGTCAAAATTCTTCAAGATAACCACCAACCATTCCAAAAATTGTGTCAACATATGATGGATAGGGATATATTTGAGTTTATTGATATGAGATTCTAAATAAACCTCATGATTATTCAAGTAGATTCATAGTTTTTCAACATTAAAAATAAATTCAAGGGATCTCTTCTTGATATTAGAATAATGATTTTCAACAGTGATCATGGTTTGACTAAGATATTATTGGATTTTTCCATTCCATGTAGGATTATTTTGTGGGAGGAGGAAACCAATTGATAACTTTATGGTTTTCACAGATATAAGAATTTTATCTTCCTAAAAATGTGGAACTGATATTGGGAGATCAAGAAGTATTGTGAAGTTGTCACATTTATCCTGATAGTCATTGGTCCACTGATTAGTGACCCCATTCTTCATTATTTTGGTGAACGGAAAAAAACAAGCATGAAATATTGGTTATGAATAAATGGATATAGGCTAATTTTCCTTGATTTCATATCAAATCAATACATTTTTTAGGAGCTGATATTTTGGGGAAAATATTTGTTCTCTAGGTCATCTTTGATGTCACAATGGCACATAGTGAAGCTGAGAAACATTCTCGAGGTCACCCCGAATGAATATTATAAGGGGATCATTTTCTAGATATGTTATTTCCTATTGTGGAATAATTTATTATGATCATCCATTTGGTTAGAATGTTTTTAGAAAATAACCACTAAATCATCAACCCAACATTTGACAGACATCCCCAAGAAGGTTTTGAGGATGTGGTGCATAGAACATTTGTATGTGGAACTAGAGTTTTTCAGATAAAAGGCATTACTTGATAGTATAATACCCTTTGAGGGGGCATAATGTAGTGGATTATTCATCTTCTAGTGAAATTCAAAAGAAATCACCCTGAATATCAATTCATGAAGGAGAGGGAATGAAAACTATCTATTGTGTCACTTAGTTTCTCTATGATCAGAAACAAAAACTCATCATTCAAACAGTGTCGATTATAATATCTGAAGTCCCTGAAAGCATTGATTTTCCAATTTTTATACTTTACTAGTATGATATTGGATATCCAATTTTGATACTAAACTACACGGATGATGTCGGCCTTGATGATATTGTCCACTTTAGCCAATCTCTATGTAATTCTAGGTGAACATGTCCTGGTGTTTCATTAGGAAGGAGGTATATAACTCATGTTAATTGGTTGTCAGGGCCACACCTATTAAATTAGTTCATATATCTTCTTATATGAAATGATTTATTTCCTTGAGATCATCCACATTTCTGGAGACACCTTACTCAAATTTTGGAGGGGAATCCTTGTGTTCTTCCTCCTCTTCCTCTCCCTCATGCTTTACCGCTTCTTCCTCTACATGGGAAGTGGGTGATGAAGCAAGATTATCATAGTTAGGGGAGAAGATAGAATGTGGACATTCACAAGAATAAGGAACTATATATGTCTCGATTGATGGTGTGAGGACTAATTGGAGCTTCAAAGGGGATATAATGGACTTTGAGGGATAAACATTGTTTTCCCCCATTTTCATGAACAATTATCCATCCTAGCTAACAAAACATGAGTTTTTGAAGATCAGGGGATGGAATGGGTTAATATTAATCCAGGAAATCATTAATTCATAAAGTGCTTACATTTTTATAAAATCATTCATTAAATCCTTTATACATTACATTTTCATCCAGACATTCATTACTGCTTGGACGGTTAATTTTTTTAACTAACATGGACTCTTAGTGAGTCTACAAATGAAATGATGGTATTATGGGCTTGTTCAAAGCCCAAATATCCACTTTATTGATGAAATAATTGCATCTTTCGGTTAGAATAAACTATGCCAGGTATCCCAAACTATTTCTCCTAACCATATGGGGGATTTTTTAGGGAAAATTAGGGTGCACAGTTTTCTCAAACTATGAACATAGTTTCACTCACCCATTTTGAAGCTCTAATGTTTTTATGTGATGATAAAATAATAGTTGATGTATAGTTTTCAAAACCATTCACCATGACAATGCGAAATTGGTATTGGGTTAGTGCGGTGTGCACTATTGGAACATGGTTTGGACAAATGTGCTAACAAAAAGTGTGACCCTGTGTTTTTTTTGTACAATTTTTTCCTTTATATTATTTTAAACACAAAAACTACCTATAATTTAATTCCCCTGGTGAGTGGAGGTCATTTGATTCCTCCCTTGGTGCTCTGAGGTTTCTTTAGACCATGTTCCCAAACAAAACTCCCATATTGACTCGTATTTATTCCCTATTCATCTCATTGGATGTGTTCCAGAATGATATATATTCATATTATTACCTCTATATTATTGATTAATCATAACAGAGTTAATTAGGTGTGGGATTATTTTCCATATTTTCTAGGTATTCATCTATTTTTTAGATTTCTTATTTTTTTGACCAAACCAAATACCGATATTGGAAGAGTTATCCAATATAGGTATATGGTAGGTGTTCTAGTTTATATAACTCAATGTTGATATTTTTATAATATCTGTCAATGTTTCATACATTATTTTCACCATGTGTTTCCCCTAAATCTAATCAGTCAAAAATTGGTTTCCTGATCAAAAACCTAATGACTTACAAGAATCCACTACATGATGAGATTATCCAAATAAATGAGAGCCACCCCATTAGGTGTTCATTTTGGTGTGTGTTCATAATTGGATTCCTTATTTATATAGAAAAAAACATTTATCAGTGTGTTGAGACTTTAATCTACATGTGATATCAAAAATGTAATGGGTAATTGTTATGATATATGATGGATAACCCAATAATCGATTTTTAAATCAAATTAATTGAGGGGAGTGGTACGACCACATCAACTAATTAAATGGAACATGGGTTACACCGTTTCTATTAATGAATGTAAATGACTTATGAATTATATCTTGTATCTTATTAATTCCATTTTCATTTTTATAATTGATATTACCTGGCATGGAGACCTTCCTATTATAGTTTTTGAAAGGATGCCCTCATGTATTATATAACGGCATTACATCACATACGATCATGAAAATGGCATGGAGACTATATGATATGATTGCTGGTCTTGATGAACCAAATTGTGATATACCACCCTAGAGATCCCTTCATTGTGATACTGGGCATGCATCCCCTATTCATGTGATAGTAGGCATGATAACCTTTATTCTTATATATTTTAATGGAGGCCATATTAATGTGTTATTGGGCATGGAATCCCCTATTCATGTGATAATACGCATGGATTCCCTTTATAAATTTGATACTCATGTTGCATCTTATGGATGCTAGCATCACGCAGTTAGTCAAACTAAGTTAAAAACCCTAAGAGGGGTAGTGGGTGAATCAGGGTATGGAAATTTTTGAAATCTACCCCTCTTGGATCTTCTTTCACTAGTAAACAAAACACTCTTTTATGGTGTTCACATATCAATTTATGAACCGATATGAAATAATGCATGAGACATAGTGATTTTACATAGTTCACAGACATTTGGAAATGTACAAGGATCATACAAAGAAAAAGTGTTGTTGTACGAAAATTACTAAGTATTACATCCAAATAATGGTTTGGTCTACACCACTTCTATTCCAATGCTCACATCCGTTAAAATGATTAGGATCATCTCATTTCATTTCAAAAAATAACTCCCTAACTCTCATTCGATGATTCGCTGTCGGTGGAAAGGATCACATTCTTCATATTCCTTTTATCACTACTCTAGAAAGGATACATGGACAGTTTAAAGAAACATAGGTCCCTTTATTATTAATAATTAATTCATCCTCAACTCTATGTAGATATATTGTTGATGTTGTTTTTTGGATTCTATCTCACTTCTATGAAAACGAATGGATTTATTACATCCACATTCCAGAAAACTGGTC
The DNA here is from genome assembly GCA_963277665.1 of Viscum album. NCBI lineage: Eukaryota > Viridiplantae > Streptophyta > Magnoliopsida > Santalales > Viscaceae > Viscum > Viscum album. Next base: position 1,042,981,163 of record OY728135.1, on the reverse strand, counting down.
CAGACATATCTTTAATATTGAAATAAAAATTACCACCCCTTTGGAAATATCTTTAAGAGGTGACATGTCTTCATTCATTGCCTTGAATTTAGATGTGACTAAAAACCATCTTCTTGTATTTTCAAATGGTGTAGATCACATATCTTCTTCATCCCCCTCAAAATTCAAATATGACAATGATACTCCTCACAATGTTATTTTAAAACAATAAAATTTATTATTTTTGAAAATAATAAAATCCTTATTAGACTTCATTTTTTACAATAAATACTCATAATATTAAAAAAAATTAATATTTGATGTTAAATTATTTGACAGTAAATTACTTATGTTGCAATAGAAAATACATAATTAAAAATAATTAAATGAAAAGGAACACTAACAAAGGTAATATATGACAAAATTAATTTATGAAAATTCAATAATAAATTATATTATGAATTATAAATACCCATATTAAAAGATATTGGAGATAATATATAATTATATATAAGTAGTAATAATAATAATAATAATAATAATAATAATAATAAGTTTGTTTTTAATTATATTAGTTGGAAATTATTAGTTTTTGGAAATAGTAGACACATATGTGTGTGTGTGTGTTCGTGTGTGTGTGTGATTCAAAAATAGCAGTATGAAAATATAATAGGTATAAATATACACAATAATCATAGTTAGTTAATAGAAAAATAATAATTATTTTTTTTAATAATAAAAATAATTTATAATAATAATGAGGACAATGTAATAAGGGTAAGAGGGAATCCTGTTTTTTGGTTGGGATCAAACCAGACTCACCCCCTCTCACCATCATCTTCCTCCCACTATTGTTAATCTATTGGAATATAGAACTAAAATGCATCCCACACGAATAACTTCTCAATCCCATAAAAGGTCCTCATGTGTCATCTTTCAAATGGAACAAACCCCTTGGGATTCTGTGACAGGGGGTTGGTCTCGTGCAAATGAATCTGACACACCCAGTAAGCGATCGGTCAGCCTACAACGAGCATAAACAAATACAAGAGTCCTAACAATATTGTCATGGTCCTAGAGTCATCAACCCGATAATCCCTTAATGTGAATCTTAGTCAGATCTTATAAATTTGGACGAATTTGACAGTTACGGGAGATATTTAAAAACATCAATTTCTGGAATTGTTTTCCATTAATTCTAGTTATGTTTGAATTAGGGATATATTTTAAGGGAAATTATAGATTCTTTTTGGGTAGGGAATACCATCATTTACACAGGGTTTTGATGGTGTGTACATTTTTTGGGGTTTCGAGTATCCAAATATGACTCTGATGTGATTAAAGAGGAGAAAATTAAAGTCTTCTATCTTGAATTGGTCCATTTTTGTGTATTTTAGTTTCCATAATTGAAGAACCTTTTCTTATTGTATCAGTATCTCACTATTGTAATGGGCTGGCACTAAAAACCATAGTATAGGAAGTCTATATATAATGTAAGGGGAACTCTTTGTGATTCTAATTCATTTCATTTTTCTTATTAAGAAGTTAATTTATTTAATAACTAATTCCATGTAATGAAATTTTTTTGTGGAAAATCATGCAAATGGGTCAATTGGTTTGGGTACACTATATGTTGATTTTTCATTATCCAAATACCAATATTTATATCCTATCTGTTTAAATATTTTTTGTACAATTATGTTTAAATTTTTGAAGCAATGTTGTTTTATTTATTTTTATAGTAAGAGAAAAAAATTATATTTCGTACACTTATTTTCAATTTTTCATTTGAAGGTAGTTCACATAATAACTATTTGTGTAAAAGGTAAATATATTATGAAAATATCATCATGTGGTTTCTTTATTTAAATTGGTTAATATCAGATTGACTTAAAAAATACTAGTATTATTTTCAGGCTATTTAAGTATTTTTTTAATATATCATTATGATAGTAAGTGATTTTATTTATGTAAAATAAGTTCAAGTGAATCAAATGGTTTCTACAATGAGTTTTTTGTCAAATTTTCTTAGTCATTTAGAAGTATTTTTTTATGGATTTCTCAAATGATTTTTAATATATATTTTTTTTGGGAACTAATTAATTTACATACAATTATTTCTTTAAAAATGTTTCTATAAAGGTAATTTATTTCAATAATATTTATATTCGGGATTATTTGTGTATAATCTACTCAAATTATTACAAGAGTTTTATTTCAAACATTTATTTCATTAATTTTTAATTTATTTTTGTATTATATTTTTATCATATAAATATAAATTTTTTTGAAAATATTTTTAAACATTTAAAAAAATTTCTGGAATATTATTATTTTTATATAGAAAATTGATTTAGTTCACTCACAATTTTTACAGATGTCGAAATGTTTTTGTAATGGAATGGGATAAAATTTTTTGTCTATAAAATGGTTCATCCAAAATGATTCGTGTGGCTATTATGTTTAAAAAAATCGGACAAAAATTTAATCATCCCATAAAACTTAATTTCATGAAATTATTTTGAATAATTTAAAGAACCACATTTAGACTCCAATAAATGAATGGGATTAGATATTCAATATTATTATTTAATAGTAGTGTTGAAAATTTATGTTTCTGAATCTATATATTTACACACATGTCATTGCATTTTAAAACCCACAATTATTCTTGCATCTCTATTCAGAAAATTATTTTAAAATTTTAACGAATTTTAATTACGATGTTATAAGCAGAAGAAAAGCCATCTAATTTTCCATATTTATGTTCAAGTTAAAATTATATTAATTTTAAACAATTATACGTATAAATAAGTTTTATGAAAACATTTTTTTAGACACATATATGTATATTTATCTACATATGAATTATTTTAGGGTAATGAATTTTTGTTGAAATCATTAGATACATGTGTATAAATGTAATTATATATGTATTAATTTATGAAAAAGTATTTTATTCATAATATATATATATATATATATAAATATATGTATATACATGTTTCATTTATATATGGAATTATCTTTTTATGGATATCTATACACATGTGTATGAACTTGGAAATATGATTTGATTTAATGAATAAAAAATGAATATATGAGTATACATATCGTTTTATGAAATACTATTATATACACATAAATATATACCTGAAGGTGTAATCACTTGTGTGTTTTAATGGGAAAATACTTGTTCCAGGATACTTGTATAATCAATAAATTCATTTTATGAACTAGTTTTCAAATCTCAGGGTTTAGAAGAAACTGCATGGTCCATATGAAGAAGGATATTTGTTTTTATTTTTTCAATTCCAAATAATCCCACATGGATATTATGTGAATAAATAAGGGGATGGGGAGTGAGCCCAAAACCGTAATGGGAATTTTTTACAATTTATATGATGTGTGTGCCCAGATAGCACTACTACGTATTGGGTAATGTTTTAATCTCATGGGATGTCATGTTTGGTGTACTGGGGGTGTATCTTATACAGATTATGGGATTAGGAATTCAACCGAATACTTTTTGGGAAAATGTTCACCATGTCTCGAGAGTGAACCGAGAATTCAAGCTATGATCCAAGGTAGCTATGAGAATTAATTATGAATTCATATATGTTTTCAATTAAGTTCGATATAATTTTATGAATGAATGAAATTTTTCCACAATGTTATATTTATTAAAAAAATTTAAGTTAAAATGTTTATTTTGAAAAGGACTCCTAGTTTCTTAAACACTCATTATTTTACTGAATTTTTTTAATTTTTATCAAAGATCCCATTTTAGGGATGAGGTCGAACCAAACATGACTCCAATTAAATAAGATATCAAAGCATTACCCTAGTGTCCAAAAGCCAAAAAACCAGATAAAACAACAATGAATGTCCCCATCTCCACATAAAAAACATTAATACCAGTTTCCTCCTTTCCAATATTTCATGGGAATATGTCTTGTACAAATAAAGTTTGGTACCGATAGCCAAATACATACCCTCCCATATATCCAAATCTGATTCGCATATGTCTAGTGAAAAACTATCGCTCTAAACCTCTTCTAGAGCAGTCTATGAAGATAATAAGGAAACACAGACCCTTGAACCGCAGACCGCATGAAAAACAGCATATCACATACCACCAATTCACCAATTCACCTAACTCAGTCCACAAGATTCAATGCTGATAACCCTTCATGGAAAGTAACTTGTTCCTCCACCATTAAACCATCACGAAATCACCCCGACCAGACACTGGAACTAAATCCAATCCTCAATGATGTCGACACCGCTCAAAACATCTTCAACGACATTAACAGCACCGCAATGCATGTTGCTGACATCAACCCCACTAGTAGAGACCTTAACAATCCAACCACGATACCCCTACCAGAGAACGATGAAGATGAAGGATCACAAACCCTTTCCCGCGGAACCTAATCATGACCACAGAACAACAGAAGATTGGATCATGACCCAACACCATAAAATAACAGTTCTGACCCCAACACCATATGAGAATTGATCATGTCCCCAAGTGAAAGACCATAGCACAACCCCAACTCCTCAGATGAACAGGTCTCCAACACAAAGCCTCACCAGATATTGAGCCCACGCCACACTGGATCGCGAACCCAGTGCCTCATCGAAGCACACTAACAATATGGCGACCCAAGAATTTCATATGTAATATTTCATGATCTTAATCATAATTAATCATCAGAGTAAATTCCAAGGATCATTAAGTCTTGTGTCTTAGATGACTAGGTACATATAACAAAAAACATGGGGCTAAAAAAACTTTTTTATTTAATCTCCATAAAGAGATCCTAACTTTCTTTGAGCCCTTAAATCTGTATTGGGTACCCTAGGGTACACATGAACAAAGGGGTGAGCTAAAAATCCTAGTAAGGGAATGAACATAAGGATACATCATATGCACATGAGTTAAGAGTCAGACATAAAGATATCCAAAGCATAGAACATATAAAATCATATCGTCTAAGAATAGGATCATATAAACATGGAATAATATAAATGTGGCATAATCGTAAAACATTTATTTGGTATGGGTCATGGGTAATATCTAATCTCATTTCCCATTTTTGTATGGGTCAACGCTAACTGCCAATCCCGTTTCTCATTGCATATCATGAGACATAACCTTTCCCAATCAATTAGAGCGCTATCTATGTGTACCCATATAAACATTTACATGAATATTATTTTCCCATATATATTCTTACTACATACATATTCTTTCTACATAAATAATCATACATAATAAACCAAAAAAATGTAAGGGTACCCATGGAAGGAATTGGGTACCACATGCATGACATAAATCATAAGCAATGGATGTATCATGGAAGTGTCCATGAAAGTAAAGTATTTGAACATACATCGAAATTAATAAGGAAAAATAGGAATATAACATGGTAAGGTATGTCAAACAAAAGTGAAAACAAAATAAGGAATGTATTTGAGAATCATTAGCATTAAAACATCATTGTGAGGTTTTAAGGAAAATACTATAGATCTGTTATAATATAAAAGAGTAAAATATTTTATATAAAAAAGAATTTAATGAAGAATGGTTTCATAATATACATACTGATTTTATAATGAAAATGGTGTCTTAAAACAGAGGATGTAGTGCACTTGAAATTGGTTAAAAATTCGGGATGTTAATTTAAAACGAGTGTGCTTATTGGGAAGTATCGAGGATGGATTCACATAAAAGAAAGTATATCCCCAAAAAATAATGATATATGATTACTGGAACATATTTTTGGGGAATATAAAAATAATTTATATGTTTTACATACAAATAAAATACAACTACATTTTGGTAAAAAGAATGATAAGAAACGTCGAGGAATAAAGGATATTCGGGTAGAATTCATTACAATTTATTGGCATGGTATCAGGTGTAACTAAGAGGGATTAATGAGAGATATAAAGTGTTTCTCATCACTTATAAATCGTTAGGGATGTATGGGTAGTTTTTGAGACATACCCCATCATTTTGGATTACACATAAAAAACATAGCATAGAGGAAAATCTTGATTAAGATAGAAATGGATAGCATCCCTTACCTTATGTCTTTTGGTGTTTTCCACATGTTATTAAAAAATTGAATAAACCAATTAGACTGATTAATTCATAAGTCCAGAACCAATTCTATATGTTATTGATTTATTATAACCCTTTTTAGTTTATTCAAGGCCTTCTTATTAGTTACAATGTTCAATTTCATTGTTCAGACTCATTTGTTTACCTGGTCTTAAAATACCGGTTCACTTATATTCATGTTCTAATAAACATTTTAGATGAAATTGGTTGTCTATAATTGAAGTAATATTATATTGGTGATCATCCAGGATATTACATGGTTTTAAATTTAATTTGGTTACTTAGAGAGAAGTCGAATGTTTATATAAAACCATAGTGAAAACTGTTTTGGTTAATCTGTGGGTTTGATTACAAAGAACATGTTTTTTCTTCATAAATTAATACCATTTGTACAAATTGATTAAAAAATAAAATTGGATATATTACTTATATAATAATCGGGTTCTACCATAACACAAATGGTTTCATTTCCAGAATTAAATATTATAATATTAATTAATAAAATGTTGTCCTTGAATGGGCTAAATTAGAAAATCTCAAACGGTGCATTCATTTCTTTCAAATAAAAGGCGGGGAAATGAGATAAGATAATGAAATATACAATTAGCAAGAAAACGTTACAGTATATGTATGTTATTGGATTTATCATACTATTATGGTGATGGGAGGTGAGGAAAGAAACAAAAAGAAAAGAACTTAAAAGAAATGAAGGAATTGGAAAGAGGAATTTACCTCTTGAGACTTCCTCTATTGAGAACCTCTTAGGGGGAATGGTTTTGGTATTTTTAAAAGGTTTGGAGCTTTTAAACGTGGGGGAGGACCTTGGGGAGGGATTTGGGTAGAATATTGGTAGGGATCAAGGCTTTAGAAGAGTTAAGAGAAGAGGGTGTGAAGGGGGGGTTTTATAGTGTAGGAGAGAGTGGCTTTCTCAATTTAAAATTCATTAAATTATTATTTCCACACATGAAAAAGAATTTTTATTCTAACTTTACCAATAATAGTAATTTAATAATGTTATCCCAAAACAATTGGACATACATCAGCAAAAAATCATCAATGTCTCAATAAATCTATTATTTAGCATTTATTGTAAATTATCATATTTTAATATTCATAAAAAATTCAAGTATTTCAGAAACATCATAAAAATTCAACCCAACCACTTTTCGATGTGTAGAATCCATAAATGAAGTCCATTTTTTAAAAATAATTTTCTATATATGATTATTTTAATAATTAATTAAAATAATAATTTATTATAAAAACCCAGTTTTAAAACATTCATTTACTTATCCTAAAATATATGAATATCATACTTTCAACTTGAATAATATTTATATATTATCATAGGTAATGTTACTATTATTTAGGGTATATAACTATTCATAAGGGTATGTTACTATTCATAAGGGTAGGTAACTATTAACTAGACATTATGTTTTTCTTATCAGACTCCAAATAAATAATTGATTACAACCGTGTATGTCGGATTTTCCAAATCCCAAATACATAACAGAAAAACTTTTGTTTAGAGGTCACATAGCACAAATTTGTTCATTATGTTGTGTTTTAATGTGATTCTATGATATATTTATAAGAATGTAATTTCCATTGAAAAAAATTGGGTTGTTACATTCTTCCCCATTGAGAAATTTTTCCCTCGAAATTTCATTTTACATTCTAGGCCCAAAATAGGTGGGGGTACTTTTCCTTCATCCCTTCCTCTAATTCCCATGTTTCATTTTCGTACTTATGGTTTCACCACAGTACCTTCACCAGATGAGTAGTCTTTTTGCGTAGAAAATTTTCTCTACAATCCAAGATCTTCACTGGATGGTCCTCGTAAATAAGATCATCCTCCAATTGTACCACCACTGAAAAGAGTACATGTTAATGGTTTGGTATGTACATATTTAAGAGGGATACATGAAAGAAATCGTGTACTTTTAACATGGGCATTGGATGTTCTAGTTGATAGGCCACATATCTGTCTCGATCAAGGATCTCAAGGGGGTGATGTACCTGGGACTTAGCTTTCCTTTTTTCCAATCTTCATAGCTTTCTTCCGTGAAGATATGCGTAAAAATACCATGTCTCCAACTTTGAACTGAAGGTATCATCGAAGATTATCTGCATAACTCTTCTATCGACTCTAGGCTGCCTCGATATGCTGTTAAATTGTTTTCACTTACTCCTACATTTCTTCGACCATTTCAGGTCCTAGCAGCTTACACTCACCAACTACATCCCAACACGTCAGTGTTCTGCACCATTTCCCATAAAGGTCTTTATATGGTGTCATTCAGATGCTCGAGTGGAAACAGTTTTTATAAGAGAATTAAACCATGGGAAGAAGTTAGTCCCATATTCCTTTGAATTCCATATAACACGCTCTCATCATGTCTTCTAGTGTCATAATAGTTCACTCAGATTTACCATTAGTTTGAGGATGATAGGTCGTACTGATATTTGGTTCAGTGCTCCGAGCATATTGAAGACTTTTCCAGAACATCGAAGTTAATCTCAGATCACGGTCAGATACAATAGATAGTGGTAAACCATGTTTTCTTACCACTTATTTGGTTTAAATCCTTGCATGTTTGATCCATTGATAAGTCCTCTTAAGAGGTGATAAATTGAGTTGTCTTTATAAGATGATCCATAGTGACCCATATACCATTGTTTCCTCTGGATGTCCTTGGATGTCCAGTGAGAAAATTCCATGGTCATGTTCTCCAACTTCCATGATGGTATGGGTAGTGGTTCCATCATCCCGTTAGACTTTTTCCTCTTAAACTTCACTTTCTAACATACCAGCCACTTTGACGTATATTCAGCAATCTACCTTTTCATATTGTCCCACGAAAAGTTTTCTCAGAGATCTCGATACATCATTATGCTCCATGGGTGGTTAGAGAAGGTTGAGCTATGTGTGTCACTCAGAATATCCTTCTTTATCTCTGGATCGAATGGTACACATATTCGTGACCCTAATCTTACAAATCCTTCAACATCAATTTTGAAATCAGAGTATTTCCTTTTTTTAACAGCTTCCTTCCTTTTCAGATGTTCCACATCTTTTCTTTTCGAATACTTTATTTTCACTTAGAGGGATGGTTGAGAAATAATTTGAGGAAGGATTGATGATGTTACTCCCTTAATGATTCCCATATCCATCCTTTGAAAATATAATAAGATCTGATCCTTTTTAATTATCATCATTGACAAAGATGAAAGCTTCTTTCTACTTAGAGCATCTTCCACCTTGTTTGCCTTACCAGGATGGTAGTGGATTGAGCAGTCATATTTCTTCATGAGGTTTATCCATCTTCAATGGAACATATTAAGACCTTTCTAGGTGAGTATATATTTGAGACTATTGTAGTCAGTATATATCTCACACTTCACCCCATAGAGATAATGTAACCATATTTTCAACACAAAGATCACGGCTTCCAACACCAGATCTTGGGTGGGATAATTTTTCTCATGGAGTTTCCATTTCCTTGAGGTATAGGCTATCACATTTTCATTTTTCATTAGCACACAACCTAATAATTTCTTAGAATCATCATTATACACCAGAAAGAGTACTCCAATTGAAGGGAGTGTGAGTATTGGCACAATTATATGCCTCTTTTTCAACTCCTTGAAATAGACTTCACATTACTATGTCTAGAAACACATTACTCTCTTTAGTATAAAATTGGTCATTGTGTTTGACAATCATGAATGGTCATTCAAAAATCGTCGATATTACCCAGCTAGACCCAAAAAGCTACAGATCTTTATTACAGATGTTGGCTTGGGCCACTCTTCAATTGCCTTTGTCTTGGAAGGGTCCACTGATATCCCTTTTCTGGTGATATTATGCACTCAAAATGATACTCCCTCCATCCAAAACACAAATTTACTATACTTTTCGTACAACTTCTCCCTTAAAAAAGTCTTTAACACTGTTTCAAATGATCCTCATGTTCCTCCTTGCACTTGGAGTATATCAGAATATCATCAATAAAGACTACCAAAAATTCATTGAGGTAATCTCTAAATCCTATATTCATTAAATCGATGAAAATTGCAGAAGAAATAGTGAGTCTGAAGGTAATCACTATGAACTCATATTTTCCATACCACTTTCGAAAGGTAGTCTGGGGAATATTGTCTTTCCTCACCTTTAATTGGTGATATCCTATCAGAAGGTCCACCTTAGATAAATGACTCGCACCACGAAGCTGATCGAACAAGTCATATATCTATGGAAGGGGATACTTGTTCTTTATCATGATTTTATTGACTTCGCAATAATCAATGCAGATGCACATTGATCGGTCCTTATTCTTGACAAAGAGGACTGGCTCACCCAAGGGTGAACCACTCAAACCTATAAAACCCTTCTCCATATTCCCCTATAACTGCTTCTTCAGCTCTTCCTTCTCTACGGTGGCCATTTTTTGAGGTGTCTTTGAGATAGGTAGAGATCCATGGATAAGTTCAATTGAGAACTCAACCTCTCAGTCAGGAGAAATACCATGTAACTCTTCAAGGAATACATCAGTGTAATCCCTCACAATGGGCATGTCTTCAAGCATGATTCTCTCATTTATATCAATCATTTGAGCTAGATATATATGCTCTTAAGGAAAAATTATCCACACATGAGATGAAGACTATAAAATAGATTCATCTTCTTCCTTACATTTGTAAAAAACCAGAGGATGCATTGGGATGTGACATGTTATCTCCCTTTCCAGACAGTTGATGTTGGCTTTGTATAATGATACTCAATCCATGCCCAAGATTGCGTAAAACTCCACTAAATTAATTATGACAATATTTTATAGGAGGTTCATTCCAAAAATGTTAACTAGGGAGGAGTTATAAACCATGGACACAATAATTTCCCCATTATTTGCCCTCATAGACAAAATTTCCTCTATATTTTGAGGTGGGGTTTGAATAGTTCTAGTAATCTTGCAAGATATTAAAGAATGCGTAGAACCTGAATCAATCTTTATGTTTTCTATTATTGAATGAATAACTAGCATACCTGTCCCCACATAGTTTTTAGTGTCCACCTCATTAATAGTGACAGCATAATCCCTTCCTTGTTTCCTTGGAGGTTTTTGTTGATTGCCTCCGACAACCCTCAGCTTAGAGAAATTTTTCGCATAATGAAAATGCTTCTTGCAGTTGTTAAACTCTACTAAAGGCTATGTGTTGACTTGAACCTTCCATTATTCTTCCGAATTAGTTGTATTCTTCATATCTTGATGGAATTTCTTAGCCAGATGACCAATCATTCCACATTTGAATCAATTCTTGGTTCCCTTCAGACAGTTACCAAGATTCTTCTTCCCACAATTTTTTCAAGGGGAAAAGGCAGACTACTTTCCATCATGGGATTTTTTCAATGAACCATCCATGTTGTTTTCCATTTCTCGTTTCATTTCATTGGGCCCATGAGACCACTAATTGTCTCCCATCTCTATTTCAACCTTAAGGGCACAATGAACAATATCCTCATAACTGTCAAAGCCTAAAATTTCCAATGATTTTCGTAGAAATCGATTTAGTCCTCTAAATAAGTGATCCGCCTTGATTTTAGTGTTCCTGATAAAGCCACCGGCGTACCATTCAAGCCTTGTAGTGTTTTCTTCATATTCTTAAATGAACTCATATTTCATATGCTTGAGTCTATGTAACTCTCTTTCCATCATGAGATGGAGGGATAGATGACAATATTTGTTGAAAAACATCCTATTGAATTCCTCTCAATACATGTAATAAATTTCGTCTTGGGACATTTTATTCTTGATCAATATCCACCACTTTTTAGCTTCCCCATCAAAATGGTAGACTACCAGTACAACCTTCTCTTCTTCCAAGCACAGGAGGATAGATAATATCTTTTCAATAGAGTTAATCCATTGTTCTTTGGGGAGGGGATCAAAAGATCCTCTAAACGTGGGAGGCCTTTGTCTCGTGAAGGATTCTATGACAACTTTATCTTTCCTTGGAGGAGGAGGACGTTCCACCTGATTCATGTTATTATTCATAACTCAAGAAGGCTGTGCAAGTAATTTCATGATGTTTTGAGCACCTTCTCCCTTCATATCAAGCATATTATTAGGGTAATCTTCACATTTCCAATCACATTGGTTGTTGGAACGTGTTCTTCTATTTCTAGACATCAAAAAGGAAAAAGAAAGTATAATTAGTGGTCTTGAATACTTAGCTATTGAGCATAAAAAATAAACTTTGAACATAAAATCATAAACATATAAATAAAAAGTATATCCTAACATGTGATTCGTTAGGTTTATATCCAAGTTATCATCAATCTATTTCTTAAATTATATTCATAGGGGCTTTTTATGTCCCTTAATAATGGTTTGTACTAAGCTGATGAATCTACCAATGTATATCCCTTGGGAGTGTTGTAAGCAAGAGTGTTTCAAGGACCATTGTCATGCACCAGTCCTATTTTGAGTCTCGATCAAAGTGGTGTTTTCGGGTTTTACCCCTATATATATCTATGCCAGAGCTGCCTCAACGTGATCATATCTAGACAAGGATATATTTTATAGATAAACCACTTACTCAATACTAAATAAAATTTAGGAATGTTTTCTAATACTTAGTATCATCCCTAAGGTTCTAATTAAGGTGCTCTATTCTTAATCTCCAAAAATAACTAGACCATCCTTTGATACAATCTATTGCAACCTGATCCTTTTACACATAACATTTCATGATTTTATGCATAATTAATCATCATAGTACAATCCAAGGATCATTAAGTCTAGTGTCTTGTATGAATAGGTACATATAACATAAAACATGGGGATAAAAAAACAATTCTTTATTTAATTTCCATAAAATGATCTTAACTACTTTTGAGACCTTACATCTGCATAGGGTACCATGTGGAACACATGAACTAAGGGGTGAGATGAAAATCCCAATAAGGGAATGAACTTTAGGATACATCATAAGCACATGAGTTGGGTGGCATGACATAAAGATATCCAAAACATGAAACATATGAAATAATATCGTATAATAATAGGATCATATTAACATGGAATCATATTAATGTGATAGAATCATAAAAAATTTCTTTGGTACAGGTCAAGGCAAACTTCCAATCATGTTTCCCATTTTAGAATGAGTCAAGGATAAACTCCAATAACATTTCACATCGCATCTCACGAGACTTAACCTCACCCAATGAATTAGAGAGCTATCTGGGCACACCCATATCAAAAATTTCATGAATATAATTTCCATGTAAATATTCTTACCAAATAAATATTGTTTTTACATAAATGATCACACATAATCAACCATACATAAAAATAAGTGTATAAATAGAAAGAATTGGGTACCACAAACATGACATAAATCATAACCAATGGGTGTATCATGAAAGTTTCCATTAATGGAAAGGATTATAACATACATATAAATTAATAAGTTAAAATAGTAATATAACACGGTAAGGTATTTCAAACATAAATTAAAACATATAAGGAATGTATTTGAGAATCAGTAGAATTAAAACATTTTTGTGTGGTTTAAAGAAAAATTATATAGAGCTTCTAAAATAGAAAAGAGGAATATATTTTATATATAACTACAATTTAACCAAGAATTTTTTAATAATAAACAGAATTATTTTATAAAGTCAATGGTTTCTTAAAACAGAGGATGGATTGCACTTTAAATTGGGTAAAAATTCCGGAAGTTCCTTTAAAATGAGTGTACTTATTGGGAAGTATTGATGAGGGATTCACATAAAAGAACGTATATCTCCAAAAGAGAATGAGAGATGGACCATGGAATATGAGTTTGGAGCATATAAATAGAATTTATAAGTTTAACATACAATGAAATTACAACTACATTTTGGTAAAATGAAAGATAGGGAAACCCGAAGGAATAAATTAAGATCGAGTAGAATTCATTATGGTTTCTCAGCATGGTATCATGTGTAAATAAGATGGATTTATCAAAGAGATAAGGGGTTTATCATCACTTATAAAACATTAGGTAAGATTGGGGGAGGTGAGAAAACATACACTATAATTTGTGATTACACATGAAAACCATAGCATAGAGGACAATCTTGATTAACAGAGAAAAGGGGAGGATCACTTACCTTAAATCTATTGGTGTTCTCCACTTGTTTTTTTGGACATGAATAAAAAAATTACACTTATTAATTCATAATTCCAGAACATATTCTATATGTAATTTATTTATTATAACAATTTTTAGTTTATTCACGGCCTTCTTGATTAGTTATAAGGTTCAATTTAATTGTTTGGGCACGTTGGTTTTCTTGGTTTTAAAAGATCGGTTCACTTATATTCAAACTCAGATAAACATGTAAGATGAAAGTTGTTGTCCAGAATTTAAGTCATATTATATTAGTGAACATACAGAGGATTAAATGTTTGTAAATTTTATTTGGTTATTTATTGTGAAGTTTAATTATTATATAAATCCATAGTGACAACTGGTTTTGTTAATCTGTGGGTTTGATTACAAAGAACATGTTTTTGATTTATAAATTAATTCCATTAGAAAAAAAGGAATATAAAACCAAAATAGAATATATTTACTATATAATAAATTGTTTTGACCATAACCCAGATGGTTTCATGACCATAATTAATGATTATATAGAAATTGATAATCTGTTGTCTTTTAATGGGAAAAATTAGCACATCTCTAATAGTGCTTTCATTTCTTTTCCAAATAAAAGATGAGGAAATGAGAGAAGGTAATGAAATATAAAATTATCATGAAAACATTCTAGTATGTTTATGTTACTGGATTTATCATACTATAATGGTGAAGGGATTGTTGAAAGAAACAAAAAAGAAAAGAACTTAAAAAATGAAGGGATTTGAAAGAGGAATTTACCTCTAGAGACTTCCTATTTTGAGAACCTTTTATGGGGAGAGGTTTTGGTATTTTGAAGAGTTTGGGATGTTTTGGACATGGGGGAGAACCTTAGGAAGATATTTGGGTAGAATATTGGCAAGGAACAAGCCTTAGAGGTGTTAGGAGAAGAGGGAGTGAAGAGGGGTTTTATAGTGGAGGAGAGAGGGGATTTCTCAATATAAAATTCATTAATTTATTATTTCCCCACAAAACAAGTAATAGGGAGTCTTCTTTGACCAAGAATACTAATTTTATCATCTGATATCGAACCAATTGGTCTTACATCAGAATAACATCATCAATGACTCAATAAATCTATTATTTAGCATTTATTGTAAATTATCGTATTTTACTATTCATCAAAAATTCAATTTTTTCAAAAAAATCAAAAAATTCACCCAAACCTTTTTTCAATGTGTAGAATCATAAAATAAAGTATATTTTTCAAAATTAAATTTATTAATATGATTAATTTAATATTTAATTAAAATCATAATTTATTATCAAAAACCAGTTTTAAAACATTCATTTACTTATTCTATAATATAGGTATATCGTACATTCAACTTGAATAATATTTATACGTTATCATAGGTAAGGTTACTATTCATTAGGGTATATCACTATTCATAAGTGTATGTAACTATTCATTATGGTAGGTTACTATTCACCAAACATTAATTTTTCCTTATCAAATTCCAAATAACTTATTGATTGCAACTGTGTATGTCGGATTTTCGAAATTCCAAATACCGAAGTGACGAAATTATGTTTAAAGGTGAATTAGCACTTAGTAGATCATAATGGTGTGTATTCATGTGATTTTATGACATATTTATAATAAGGTAATTTCCATTGAAAATTATGCGGTTGTTACAACCAACACCATAGAAAAAAAGATCTCGACCCTAATGCATCATATCGAAACCCCTTCACTGCAGAGAACAAGACCATGACCCCAACGCCGCACCAGATCTCAACCCTGATGCAGCAGATCAAAACTGCTTCACCACTGAGAGGGATCACGACCTCTACACTATACCAGATCTTGAACCCACACTATAGAAGAGCTGGAAGATGACCTTGAATCCATAGAAGACTTGACCTCCTTCTCTGCAAATGAACGAACCCCGAGCCTCTTGAACGAGGCCACCCTTCACCGCAGAAGAGGCCAGCACACCACGAACATGCTAGGAAAACTAAATAGGAACCACATACCAAATGCGATAGAAGATAAATATGGTAATGAGGAAGAACCATAATCCACTACACCCCTTACGGTCTGATTGACCAAATCTTAATACTTAATTATTGGTCTTCATAACATGTTCTACGTTTTATACTGAATTAAAAAACTCAATTTGATTTCCTTTTATTTTAAAACCACTTATAGATCCTTTCTATCGCTCAGTCTACATTTTCAAAACCTCTTTTCACATGGATTATGGTTGCATAGAAGTGAGACAGTGGTCGAGGTCCCTTTATGCTGTTGAACCCCTGTAAATAATATGAATCATTTTGGTATTTTCTTTCATAGGTTGTGTAATTAGAATTTCTATGATGTATCTAGACACCTTAACACACTAATCTGTTGTGATATTGAGTTGTTAATTAATAATTGAATTATGTGTATATATATAAAACGTAAAAATATTGAAAAAGTGTATATTTCATCATAATTAATATTAGAGATGATGTCAAATAACATTTTTGGTCAGAAAATAGAGAAACCCTTTGAACATTTAAAGGCCTTCCATTAATTTTTTTAGGTTTTTACATTAAGGGAAGATCTTGCACTCCTAGTTTTATTTATTCTGAATGGTGAAAAGTAGAATTTCTAAAAGTGTGGTGATAGAAATTTGAGGAGACAATTATTATAAAGGGCAGAATGTGACGTCCCATGTTTTAGTAAATATAATATATTCACATTTAAATTAATTTTTTATATTTTTATATTAAATAAATTATTTTATCTGAGGGTAAATATTAATATCAATAATAAAATAAATAATATATATATATTATATGTAAGATATCATCTTTTTGTGTATATTACTCTAAATAACATCTTGTAGATAACATTTAATAAATTTAACGAATCCATTAATCAATTAGTTAATATCTTGGTTTTACATTTTATTCACGATATTCGAATAAATATTTATTTAAAACATGTGTATGTGTGATTTGTTAAAATCAATAATAATAATAATATTAATAATATTAATCATTTATTTAGGCACATATATCTATTAAAAGGATTTTTATTCTCAATAAATATTTATTTTAAATATAAAGGTTTGTTTCAAATTTATTAAATTAAGTAATATTTTTTTGAAGTTATATTTTTAATTAAAATGAAATAGAGTTTCATTTACATAAAATTTAATTTTAAAACATTATTTTTTTATTATTGAAAATATTATAAATTTTTTTAATAACTTTTTTTTTCACAAATACAAATACATTTATATAAAACATATTTTACGGTGTTACGGTATTTTACAATAACTTGCTAATGTTTCAACAAAAAAATAAATACTAAAATATAAGTATATCAAATGAAATACTTAATAAAATGTATTATATTATATATGTATTTTTGAAAATTAAATGATACAACAAATTATGAAATTTAAATACCCATATTAAATAATATTGTAAAAAATATGTAATTATGAATAAGTATTTGTAGTAGAGGTAATAATAATAATAATAATCATAAATTTTGAATTTATTTTACTGGGTAATTATTAGTTTTTGGATGTTATATACTTATATATATGTGTGTATCAACAAGAGTGGTAATAAAATATAATAGTTGTATATATATATTAATGATAATATGTTAAAAAGATTAATAATAATGAATTGATAAAATATTAAATATTATTTTTAATAAAAATTTGTATAATGTGATAAGGGTAATAGGGAATTTCGTTTTTTGGTAGGGATATAACATGACACACTCCCTCTGATATTTATCTTCCTCCCATTATCGGTGATCAGTCGACCTACAGTTCTCACATACATCTTACTCTCATGACATCTCAATACTACTGAAGGTTCTCATGTGTCACCTTTCACATATAGAAAACCCCTTTGGATGCCACAAGTCAGGGGTGGTCACATGAAAAAGAAGGTGACACAACCCATCGGCGGTCGGTCGCCATGTAACTGGAATTGACAAATAGAAGTTTCCTTCGCTATCATTTTACTCCTCGATTCATCTACCCAAGAATCCAATAAATCCAAGATTAGTTAGATCTCGTTAATTTGGATGAATCTGAATGGTATGGGAGGTATTTTAAAACTTAAAATTCATATTTTGGTTTCCATGATTTCTGGTTTTTTTAATTACAGATCAATTTTATGGGGTAGTAGATACTCTTGTTGGATAGGGAGTCCCACCATTTACAATGGTTTTGGTTTCTTCATGCATTTTTTTGGGATTTTGAGTATCCTTATATGAATCTGATTTAATGAAAAATTGAATATATTAGAGGAAATGATCTTCAATATGTCTATTGATGTATAGTTTAGTTTCCATCATTTAATATATATACCATATTTTATCATTCTCCTACTATTGTAGAGGGATGGCCCTAAAATCCTTAGTATGAGGATTCAGCATCGAATGTAAGGTGAACTCATTATGATTATAATTCATTTCATGTTTCTTACTATGAAGTTAATTTTATATCAAGTTTATTTTTGATAAATATTTTTTTTTTGAAAAACAGTCAAACGGTTCGATTTCTTTCTACACACTATATATCGATTTGATTTATCCAAATAAAAATATTTATATCATGAATGTTCGAATAATTTTGTTACAAGTATGTTTTACTATTTGAAATAATGGTATTTTTAATCATTCTTATAATAAGAAAACAAAATATTTTTCACACACTTATTACCTTTAAGATTTTTACAACAAAGAAATTTAATATCAAAACTATATTTGTATAGGGTAATTTTTGTTGTGAGAAATATAATAATGTGGGTTCTTTGTTTTAAATGACTAATGTTAGTTTCATTTAGACAAATACTATTATTATTTTTGTCTATTTGAGTAATTTATTTATATACCATTATGATAGTTTGATATTGTGTCCTATAAAATATATTCGGGTGAATCAAATGGTTTTTTCATTGTGTTATACAACATATTGTCTTAGTCAATTAGATGTATTTATTTCTGGATTACCAAAATAATATTTCTGTTATATTATTAGGGGAACTCATTACTTTTCATGCATTTTATTCTTTTAAAATTTTTACTATGATTGTAGTTTATTCAATACTATTTATATTAACGTTTCATTATGAAAAATATTCTCGAATGATTCATGTTGTTTCGCTTCAATCATTTATTTCACGAATGTTTTATTTATGTGAGAAACTCGTTTAAAAACTATATCTAAAATATTACAATTTTTATATGCGAAACTAGTTTATCTCTCCCACAATTTTTAATGGAGTATTAACTATATATGTAATGGAAAGGGCTATGATTTTTTGTTTATTAAAATTTTCTTCCAAAACTATTCGAGTTGGTAATATGTTTAGAAATTTAATAATAATTTTTTTTATTCCATGGGACATAATTTCTTGAAATTATTTTGAATAATTTAATGAAACACATTTGGACTCCTATAAATGAATGTGATTACATTTTCAAGTTTATTATTCAATAATGGTTTTGAAATTTTTTATTAATATTAATATATATATATATATTGAATCACACATTATTACATGTTAAAAACCATTGTATTAAAAAAAATCTTTATAAAAATAATTCAGTAGATTGAAGAATTTTAATTAGGCAACTATAAGAAAAATCAAAATCCTTAGAATTTCAAAATTTATTTTTAAGTTAAAATAATTTTAATTTCAAACAATTATATGAACGAATGTCTTATATGAAAACATTTTTTTACACATATATATATATATATATATTTCCACATATGTATTATTTTGGGGTAATTATTTCTTATTGAAATCATTAGAAACTCTTATAGAAAAATAAGTATATATGTATTAATTTATGAAAAATTATTTTATTCATAACTTATATGCATATATGTATGAAAATAAATACATGTATATACATGTGTCACTTATATGAGAATGTATCTTTTTATGGATATCTACACATATTTGTATGAACATTAAATTATTTTTTGATTCAACGAAAAAAATGTATATATGATTATATGTATCTTATTATGAAGGACTATGTCCTACATTTAAATATGTTCAATAAGGTGCAATAAATTATTTGTTTTAATGTGATGAAACTTTTATCATGATACATGTATAATCAAGAAAGACCATTTATGAAATAGTTTTCAAATCTCATGGTTTAAAATAAACTCGATGGTCCTTATGAAGTAGAATATAATTTGTAATACTTTTAATTCCAAATAGTCAAAATTGTATAATAAGTGAATAAAGGTGGGGATGAGGAGTGAACCCAAAGCCTTTATGAGACTTTCCTCTAATTTATATGATGGGTGCACCCATATAGCTCTCCAATGCATTGGGAAATTTTTTAATCACATTATATGTCATGTGTGGTGCACATGAGGTATATCATAAGCATATTATGGGGTTCAGGAGTGAAAATAATCCATCATGGGACTTTTTACACCATGTTTTAAGAGTGAACAGAGAATCCATGTAATGATTCAAGGTTACTTTGAGAATTAATTATTGATTTTAATATGTTTTCCTATGAATATGTTTCAATTTTATGAATTAATTATGTTTATTTCCCAAATTTTATATATATTCATATATGTTTTGGTAAAATATTAAATTTTAAAAGTAATCATTGATTATTAATCATTCATTTTCGAACTTCATAACATGTTCTTCTTTTATATATTGAATTGCAAACACTATTTGGTTTCCATTTGTTTCAAAAACACAATATTGAGCCATTTTTATCGACTAACCTATGTTTTAAAAACTTATTTTCACAGGGAATAAGAATGCTTAGAAGTGATATAGTGGTTAATGTCTCACTAAGGTTTTTAAACCTTTTAAATAATATTAATATTCTAGGTCTTTTTGTCTATAGGTTGTGTAATCAAAATTTCTCCGATTTATCCAGACTCTCTAAAACTCTAAAACATTTCAATATCAAGTGTTAATAAATAATAAAATTAGATATATAGATATATATATATGTGTATATATAAAAAAATAAAAAAAAAATTATGGAACATGTTTCTGGGTCATCATACAAACATTCTTCGCACTTTGAAAGAGCTCCTTGTGTAATCCATGTTAGTATATTGAATGAGATGTGGGTGAGAACATTATTCATGATTTGAGAAAGACATTGTTCAGACCATCCCCAATATATACTCAATTTATATTCTTTCAAGAGACCTCTCTAAAAACCTCCTTTGATAGTCTATCTGCAAGCCTCTTTCTCAAATTTTTCTTAAAATATAACAATGGGGAAAACATCACTAGTGTTTATTGTCAAGATAGGGGTATTTATAAGAAAAAATACAATGCCTTATCTCCAAAAAACATGGAAAATCATCAATTAAATCGATATAACATGCTCTAAGAACCTCCTTGCATGATATCATTTTAATATTATTTCTCCATGATCACAATTAATCATTTACGCTTTGTGAGCTCAGTTTAGTATTCTCACTCCACGGACTCACTTCATCGCTCATTCTCCAAGATCATAGTTCAACATTTCTGAATTGAGAGTTACATTTATAATTCACACTCATCGAGCTCATTTCCGCATTCAATCTTCATGATCTCAATTTAGTAATCACACTACACACACTCATCTTATTATTCAAGCTCCATGAGCTTAGTTTAGTATTCTTGGGTGGGTCGTTCCTGGACCGGCCCATTTATGGTTTATTGTTTTTTATGTTTGATGTTCTTTGGTTTCCCTTTGGGATGGGTATTAAAATTGAATCTTCTATATCCATTTTAAAAAAAATTCTGTTTGGTTCTGCAGGTTCGTCATCCTCATCCTGGGTCATTACGAGGTTGCAGGTGGCATCCTCACGAAATATCGGTGTCGATGACGTTTTCATGCCTATTATTCCCTTGATTTCATCATGTTCTTCATGTTTGGTTCCACGTTCCATTGACGAGAGTTTGTCCTTAGTTCTTCCGGTGCTTACTGTGTGGTGTTTTTTTTCTGGATGGTCTTTGCGCCGATGGAGATCTTCCCATCAGTGTGGATCTGGTGATGTTTTTTGTTAGGCAATGCATATCTGGTTGTATCGATTCATTGTCCTCTGTCGTGGTGGTGTTCGGGTTGTGGCGACCCTTGATGTTGTGATTAATTGGGCGACGACTGGATGTCCGATAATGGAGGGACAACGAAGGCGGGCGACTGCTGTATCTAGACCAAGGAAATTTTGAATGATCTGTGACATAAATAATGACCCGAGGTGCGCAGGGCGGCGTAATAGTCGACAGGGTCGAGGGTTGTAGTGTGTTTTTTGGATGGATCAGTCTTGGTTGTTGTTTTGAGAGGGTCTGGTCTAGGACATGGTTCCGTATAAGACCTTTTTTTGGATCTTTCTGTGTTCTCACTTACCCATAATGTGATCTTAATTTAACAAATCAAAAAACAATAATGGTCAAAACATAAATTAAACACATAATTCTAAAAATAGATAACTACTTTCATCCTGAACCTGATATTTTTTCATCTATAACCTTTCATCAGTCATCTTTAGAATCATTAGATTTATGAAATCAAATTATTCGTTGCTCCCCCTATCGACTTCTCCCTCTAGCATGACTAAAACATGTTCTCCCCTTTTATTAATGAAATTTATCCTCAATTGTAAATGAACACGGAGGTCATTTCATTATGGTATATAATAGGGTAAGGAACATAGATCAACAGATTTGATTCGAACAAATCTTACCTCATGGTAAGGTATTATACATCCACACAATCCATGTTTAATGAGTTTACTGAACTCCAAGATCCAATTAATGCTCTTAAAACACTTCTTTCGGTAAGGCCATTGTCAGAATTTCTATAACCTGTAGTTTTGTAGGCTCATACTCAAACATAAAAAACCCTTGACCCAACTTTTCCTTGTTAAAATGATATTGATTCAATATTTATTTTTCGTTAATTGATGGAATGGATTTTTTCCTAATATTTATAGAACTTGAACTATCAAAATGGATTCCAATCAGAGACTTCACTTCAACACCCATATCATCAAGATGATTCTTTATCGATAATGAATGTGATCACACTTGATTAGTTACAATATATCCAACTTCATCAATTCACAATGAAATTATGCCGCATTTCTTTCTTATTCATGAAATACACAATCATCAATGATAGAATGCTATACATGACATTGATTTTATATCATCTTCTAATCTATATCAAACATCACTTGTAATGCTAAATAACTCTTGATAAGATTTTTAATTATATATAAATCAAAAATATACAGTTCCATTCATATACCAATGTATTCCATTCACTTCAAGCAAGTGTTTTTCCTTGATATTTCATTGATACCATACTTCTTGGTATTTGGAAAAAAATAGCTGGTCTTGTAATTTTCACGTACAATAGACTGCCATTTATTTTCATATATTCTATGAAATTAACTACATTTCATTCATCATCCCATGATAGTTTCATCTGAGTAGCCACCAGAGGCATCATATTATTATAATAATCAATTCAAAATCTTCTCAAAACCAGCTTGGAATATTTATGTTGTGAAATTAATGTGCCATTTTTTCCTTATGTCACCTGTAAACCAAGGGTAATAGTTAGTCAATCAGTTATTGACATTAAAAACTCACTTTTAATGAATTATACTAATTGTTTTCACTGAGATTCTCTAATCAACCATATATTATTTCATTATCATACACCGGCAACATCATCCTTTGATTACATCCATTGATCAATTATATATTATAATCAAATCCACTATGCTGAATACTATGATATTTAAAAAACTGATCAATCATTGAATTCCACACTATTATGGCTTGTAGAAACCAATATAATTACTTTCTTCGCCAAAAGCGTTTTCCTCATCTTCAGGAATGATAAAACCATTTGGCTTCTCAATATAAACTTATTCTTCTGGAACCCATTCATAAATGCTACCTTGATTTCCATCTGGAAAACAGTGAACATTATTTTCACTACTATAGAATAGAATAATATTATTGTATCTATCCATTCAATCTATGAATTTTTTTTTCTCAACATGGATAATATCTATTTGGGAGTACACTTTTAACACTATTCCTTTTTTTATCACTCCACCTTATTCATTCATTTTTTTATGAAAGATCCATTTTTTCTTTATGAAATTTTTATCTATTGGTTTTATAATTATCTCCCATGTTTTATTCTTCCCAATTTGGTCACGCTATTAATTCATATCCTGAACCCAATTTTCATCTTTTGCTTCTTCTATAAAACATTTAGGCTCTACCTATAATAAGAACGATGCATACTATAGATTATCCATCCTCATTTTCTACACAGGTGATGTATTCTTATTGATAATGTAAGGTTTTTAAATATTTTCTCTTCCCTACAATATTTATGGATATAATAGTTTATTCTCATCCTTTTCATTATGCAGACCTTCTTTTGAATCTGCCTCTTGAACAAAAAAATTGACTGATATTCTTTTCTCATCATCATTATCCTCTTGATACATATCATTTATTTGATGAGGATTATGAATGTTCTATACTATAGTTAAATTATAAATTTAAACTATCTTTTACATACACATGTTTAATCATTTATGTTATTTTTATTTCATTTAGTAACTAAGAAATATTCCTTCATCTCTATCTGTTTCAAACTTCCTATATTTCTTCTCATTAAAAATGAAACACATACTTATGAATACTTGAATGTATGTCAACATTGGATTTATTCCATATGATATCTCATGTGTATTCATCTCTTATTTTTTACATTATAATCTTCTATTTTATTTGTACATAGATTTCATCACTACTTCATTACAAAACATAATTGGATGGGATTTCGAAATGAGAATTGTCCTGGTCATCTTGTTGAAAATTTAATTTATTCTCTAATGTACTCCATTATGATTTGGAGTTATTACTACTAAAAATTGGTTCCTTATCCCATGTTTTTCAAGATAATCCCTCACATTTCTATATTTTAACAGTGTTATATTTTCTATTTCGATCTTATGGATTTTTTAACCTTGAATATTTATAACATCTCTTCGATAAATATTTATGCCACAAAACACCTTAGACATGCGAGTGATGACTAATCCACATGTCATTCTTATAAAATCATAAATTAATAGAACATAGAATATCCAACTATGAATGGATTTTAGTGAAATAGGTTGGCACACATCAATAGGAACCAACTCATTCACTTTTTTGACCTTTGGCCTTTTTCCCGATATGTCATTCAAATGATATTTTCTTATTGAAAAGCATCACGCATATACATACAGTCATGTGACAACAATGGTGGGTCTCATATAGCATCACATATCACGAGATATTTCAATGATGTTTGGATAAAATGACCAATGTGTTTATGTCATAACCTATTTTCTTCTTCCTTATACACAAAGAACATATCTTCTTCCCAACATAAAATATATAGATTCCCCTTCCTTTGATTTCCCTACAAAACAACTTCACTATCATTTTCCTTCATGATAAATAATTTCTTTATAAATCTTGTGGAATTTACTGAGTAGCATAGCTGACTTATTCTTAAAAAGGTGGGACTAAGACATTCAACAACCAAGACATATGCATGTCTCATGTATTTTCTCCAAAACATGGATTTTCCTGATCCAATAATTTTCAAGACTTCATCATTACCCAATATTATGTTACCTTCTTTATCGTATCTTATTCCCATCACTAGTTCCTTATATCTTGTCATATAAGAGGTGCATCCACTGTCAATGATCCATATTCATGTGTGATGTGATGATTTGAAATAAAAATCCACAACCACTTCTTGTTCATCTATTTTCTATCTAATCCATGTCTTTAAATTTTATTATTGATGATGATTGGAGCATGATATACCACTTTCATTTGTAAGGATCAAATTTATTTTTATCATATCATTTGATGATAAATTGATTTGCTTCATGTGACCGTATTCATTCCACATCAACACATTTGTATGCATAGATGTTGATAAATATATTGACATGTGTTTGAATCCTCCGCACCTGAAATAGTGAAAATCTAAAGGTGTCTAGGAGAATTGAGCTCTGTATTGTTTCTTTTCTCAGTAGATTTCTCTGCAGTACCTCTTGTATTTGAAATATAAATTTTGTGATTGTCCCATATTTCCATAAAAATAACAAATATTATGGGGTGAATGCGTATGTTTCATTAACACACAAATTTTTTTCCATTGGGTTCTCTATATATTCTACTTCTTATTCATACCCAAATCAATCATAAACATCAAAGTGGGTGATTGAGGTCTAACAGTAACCATTACTACATTATATTTTTGATCAATTTCCAAACCGACTTTATAATTCTGATAAATTCTTATCCCTTCCTAAAACACTATTGTTTGTTTCCCTAGAACTCTGACTTTTACTTTTAATTTTTTTTTTGTTTTCATTGTAACCTAAATTCCTGGAATCACAATTTTCTCCTAATATTTAACTTTCCCTCATATATTGGCAACTTCCTCTTCGAGTTCATAGATAATATTGATTTGATCTTTGGATATATTATCCAAGTTATCAATCTATATTTTCTATTCTTTAATTTTGAGTTTGTAAAAAATCGTATTTTCTGACATCTCTAAAATTGAAAAATTAAGCCTTTAAATTTCATCCTCTAGCATAGAATTTTATTCTTTCTAATGCTACATATAGAATTTCGAATCATGAAGTATGGTGTGGGATTTTATTTTATTGTATCTCCAAACATCAATCTCTTCAATAGCAACTTCAAATTCTATATGAAGGTCTAATAGTACTTTTAATTGTCCTTCATTATTATCACAATATTCCATTTTTTGGAATTTATAATAACTTCCACCATAGAATCTGCTTCATGATCCCTGATGTCATCCTATTTTTCTGCCTCATATTTTTTTGAACATTCAACTTCTGTTGAAATAAGATTCTTATTTTTGAATAAGCCTCCCTTGGTAATACCTCCACATTTCACATTTGATGAGTAATTATTCCTCATAATTTCATCATTTTCTACATCATTAAATTGAAACTTTTTAAGACACTTTACTTCAAGATTTCTAATCATTCCACATCAAAACAATGCATGTGGAAGTTTCCTTTTGAACTTGACTCTTTCTCATTGTATATTTAAGGAGAGAAATGAAATGAAATCATCCATATTGTATTTCTCCAAAAATTACTTAATAGTGAGCTTCTTCATGGCCTTTAATTACACTTCTTTGGACATCACCATTTCCATAGCATCGTAATCATCATTTATCCTCTCATATGTGAAAAGAGTTTTGTGCAAGCTAACAAACATCATCTACGTTGGATCATTATCTTCTAATTCATAAAATTTCATATTAGACCACAATGGTACTTTTCTCAATATAGGATTAAAAATATTTATATCTTTAATAATTTATCCAAGACCACCCATTTCATTCACCACAACATTCACTTGGTCAAGGAATGTATCAACATATCCATTTGGGATTATTCCCAGATCCTCGTACTTGTTCCATAGAACATGTAGTTTTTATTCTCTATATTTTGATTCAACTATATAATTAATTTGAAAATTTTCCCACATATATTTTGATGAATTACATGAAATAACCTTTTATAGATTTCATTTATAGGGATCCCCCTTAATAATGATTACATTTGAATCAAAATACAATTCTTTATGTTATGTTTCGGGTAAAACATTTCTCTACGTACTGGTAGAAATACCATATACTTTAGCAATAATTACATCAATACAAAATGATAAAATCATGTGTTACATTGGATTATTCCATAACATAAATTTGTTATAAGAAGGATCATAATCCATTTTTGATTACTAATTCTAATTATTCTTTTGAATGGGAACTACTGACTTTCATCCTTTTTCTATGATAATAGTTATTAACTCAACTAGCTTAAATACTTTGATAGGGGTGAATCAGGTTATTAATGATTAAAACAACTACCCCTTTAAGATAATTCATTGCTGTAAAACAAAACACTGTTCTCTCCCATTCTCATAGCAATGTAGAAAAAGAAATGAAATCATGTGTGAGACACAACGATTTTACTTTGTCCACCCTCACTAAGATATATCCATGGAGCATACAATGGCAATTTACTGATGCAAAAAAATTTTAAGACTCCCTTCTATATAATGTTTTGGGATATATAAATTTTATTCCCAAGATCACTTCCTATACGATGCTTTGGGTCAGATAACTCCTTTACCTAGGTTCACTCCCTAACTCTCTTTTGATGTCTCACTACTTGTGGAAAGGATCACTTTCTTGCTCTTACATTTCTCACAGCTCTATAAATGATCCATAAATAGTTTATAGACATATAGCTACCTTAATTATCAATAATGAATGCATTATCAACTTTATATAGATGGTCAATTAAAGTTCCATCTGGGATGCTCCTTCATTTCTATGAAATCACTTTTATGCAACACTTACACTTTCAATACCAATATACCATACTTATCTTTACTAAATAAACATCTATTACGTCTTATTTGGAATGATCTTCAGGGGATTAAGGGTCTTCCTTTCACTATATAGGATTTATTAGTGAATAAACACCTTCATCAAGTATTTCAGAATGGTATAGATCCTCAATCTTCTTCTTCTACTTCAAAATTCAGATATAAAAATTGTAACGACCCAAACATTCATTAATGGGAATTCCACTTGCTCTAATTACATGTATTATTATGGTTATATAGAATGTTAACATCATTGGTTTTATGTTTCTAGATTTTAAAATACCATTTTTAATTGTGACCATTTCTAATATAGCCATTGAACAGTGATCACATGATTAGTATAAATATAGGGCTTTAACAAATCCAATTTACCCAGACAATGAAAGGGATGGTCTCATCCAATAGACTTTCCCCATATGGCGCCCATTTTTTGGAGCTTGGAAAGGATTTGGCATCATTGGGATTCGATCTTCACCAAGCCCAAGACTAACTATAACATTTTATGCTTGAGCGGAACTGACTATGAGAGAAGTGGACATTAATAGAGATTACCACCAGAGCGATGTTATCGGAGACACCCCAAGAGTCTATCACCATCACTCACCATACACATTGGAATTATGTGGGTGTAATAAGGGATTATGTCACAATACCCTAGCACTATTTCTATGTACATTATTTTTGTATAAAGAATGTGCATTCATTTTATTGTTGTTACTTTGTAAATATTTTTAAATCAAAAATAGTATTTTTAGTTAATATTCAACTAAGAAATCTATTTGGATAAATTAGATAAAATTTTAATAAAATATTATTATTATTTTTAAATTGATTTTTATTATATATAAATTATCATATATTTTATCAATGCTATTGTAATTTTTATTAAGGTTGGAAATCTGTTTTTGTCAACACCCATGAATTTTCGATAAATGTAAGTTTTTTTAATAGATAAAATTGACATATTTAAAAATTTATTTAGATAGAAAGATTATTATTTGTGGAATTAGGGTGAAAAAACTTTTCAACGGTAATTTTTTATAATATTATGAGATAGCCGAATTATTGGGTAAAAATTAAATACTGTTTAAATATATAATGTGTCTTGTGACATCATAATGACCCTATAATGATGTAATTAAATACTATGTAAATTATGTTCGGAAAATATATGTTTTACCATTAAAATAATTTTATTTTGGGATTTTTCGATTTATTTTACAAAGCATTACGGGACCCTTCAATGCTTATAAAACATTTTCTCTTTTTAAATTGTTTTCCTTGAGAGTGTGACTCACATCCACATAATAAACCCTATTATTTTATGAAGTTAGTCCATTCTCCTTATAAAATATTTTTTCCACTCTCGTTTGAAAAAACCCATGGGAAAAAACCATGGGACGGTTTTTGTTTTTGATTAGTTTAATGTGAGGTGTCCCAAACCTAAATAATAAAGAATTCCCTCTCCTTTCCTATACAAACCCACCAAAGATCCCACTTTCTCTTCACTCAAAGCCTTTCGAGTTTGACCAACCCATAACTTACTCTATTTAGAATCCTCCCAAGGTTTTCCAAGCTCCCAAAAAGCCTCTATCATGCCTCTCCCAAGAATTTGAGAACACACTTCCATGTAAGGGATTTCTTCCTTTCTCAATGTTCTCCAATTTTCTTTAAGTTGATATGCCCTATTGTTTCCAATTAAATATTTTGGGGTATGATTACTAACCTAACCCATAATTCCCTATTTATGATTGGATGATGGGATACCCCTTCTCTCTCATTAATGCTTCCCATGTTCACCTCTTACCATGTAGAAATTTATTGAGTGATTTCTCTCTCTTCTTTTACATCCAAGTAATTCTTTTGAGTTATACATCTAAATTCCATTACGTTTGCTGGGAAATGTATCTATATGACCCCCTTACTATCCATTTCTTATAAATATGATGAGACATCCCTTTCTCTTTCATCAGCCATTTTTTATGTATTCTTATTTCATGCCATTATGCTGCTGAAACAGAAATATGATTTTCCAAGCCAATGCCATTGTGTAGTGAATACCAGGCCCATTTCTCTATCAAGGTTATTAAACATATGAACATTTAAATATTGATTATAAATAATCATGTATGTATTCCACATCCCTTTATCATGGAATAAATGATGATGATTGATTCCATTTTATATGATCCATGTGGCACACTTATGCATGAAATGAAATGATTATGAAGGGTGCTCCCTGATACTACTCCAATGCATTGGGTAAAGTATAGTTTCCTGATATGTCATGTTCAATGGGTGTTGAATCATGATAATTAATGTGCAATTATGGTTTACTCGTGCTTCTTGTGAAACGGGGGTTTACTTATGTAGTATATGCAATGAGCCTTGACTCATGCTAATTCCATGTTAAGTATTGTTGCCAGATTTCCATGTTATGATTATCATGCTTTATCATGCCTTTATGTTCATGTTTCTCTTGTGTTCCATCGATATGAAAATTTTTTAACATGTGTTGTATTCTTCATTTTATTACATGTTTATTCCCCTACCAATCTTTATAGCTCACCCATTTCTTATGCATGTCATCAAGTTATCCCATGCAATGCAATGTACGAGGGAATGTAGTGGTCATGTAAAGGATGTTTTCAATAAAGTTGTTGTGATTCATGTTTTAAGTTTTTATGTAATGTTTGTAAGCCCCAAAGTCACTAGACCTCTTGATCTTCCATGTTTTATTATGTGAAGACTTAATGTAACAAATCATGTTTAAGTTAGTAATAAAGGAAGGGTTGTTATAGTTGGTATCAGAGGATAGGTTTAGTTATTTTTGGGATTAGGATTATAAAACACTAGTTTAGACTTAGAGACCATAATAACTATAATAAAAGCATCTCTATTTATTGGTGAGTATTGAGTATGTTGTTTATCAAGAAAATACATCCATGTCTGGATACGAGCTGGTAGAGGCAGATCTGGCACAGATGTATCCTAGTGTTAATACTCGAAACACCACTTTGGGCTAGACTCGAACGAGAACTGGTGCACAACAATGGGCCTTGCTTCACTCTTGGTTACAAAAAAACTTGTGGATATTATTTGGTAAAATCATAAGATTAGTATGGACCCATATTAAGGGAATAAAAGAATTTCCCCTAAGAATATATTTTATAAATTAGATCATGAATAGGATAGTCTAAAGCATATGGATTCATATGTTCAGGAAATAAAAGTTATTTATATGTCATCAGTTTTGACCTTGGATTCCCATTTTATGTTTTTAATAATTAAAAGTAATCTTCCCTAAGTATATATTGTATAGAGTAGATCTAGAATAAAAATGTTAAAGATAGGTTTATCGTCCGTATTTCTACGCATTATTTTATATCCCAATAGTTTAGTAGTACAATTCCATCACTACCAAAAATCATGGAAGTGAAGATGTCGGTGAGTAAGAAAAATGGAGAAATCATTGCATCCCATTAATATTACTCCTCCCCTATCATAATATGTGAATTTAATTTCCTATTAAACATAGTCATACTCCCTCTGGTGGAATTTTATGAAATTCTTGGCATGGATTGACTTTATTTATATAGAGCCAACATAAATTTCCATGAGAGGGAAATCACTCTCCATGTGGTGAATTGACCCTCAATTTTACACAAGTTCAAGGATGAAGATGAAATTTATTTATCTCCATCATCTCAAGTGTGGAAATTACTACCCTATGAGCATGCATATCTGGCTCAGAATATTGAGTCTAATGAGGCAACCATCCATGAAGAGATGCCTATTGTGAGAGAATTCGCTCAAGTGTTTACTGAGGAATTTCCTGGTATTCCTCCTAGAAGAGATGTTGAATTGTCAATTGATCTTATACCTAGGGCATTTCCACTATCCAAGACTCCATATATAATGGCTGTTTAGGAGCTTGGATAGATGAAGAAACAACTACAAGATAATTTTGATAAAGGTTTTATAGGCCCAAGTGCTTCACCATGGGGTGAACCAGTCCTCTTCGTCAAGATGAAAGATGTGTAAATGCACATTTGCATCGATTATCATAATCTGAACAAAATCATGATGAAGAAAAAGTATCCTCTCCCACAAATCGATGAATTTTTCAATCAGCTGTGAGGAGCGCAAGACTTCTCCAAGGTGGATTTGCAGTTGGGATATTATCAAGTAATGGTGATGAAGGATGATATCCCCAAGACTACTTTTCGTACAAGATAAAGGCATAATGAATTCATAGTAATGCCTTTTTGATTTACTAATGCTCCAGCGATCTTCTTGGAATTGATTAATAGATTCATTAGGGATTACCTCGGCAAATTTGTGGTAGTATTTAAAGATGATACTCTGATATACTCCAAAACCAAGGAGGATCATGAGAAGCATCTTAAAATTGTACTAGAGAACTTGTGGAAGGAGAAGCTCTATGAATATTACAACAAGTATGAGTTCTGGTTGAAGGAGGTCTCATTCTTGGGCCATATCATCATATGCAATGGGATATCTGGTGTTCCCACCAAAATAGATACAATTGATGGATGGTCGAGGCCATCATCAGTAATGGATATCCATAGCTTCTGGGGTTAGCTGGATATCATCGTCGA
This sequence comes from Viscum album, assembly GCA_963277665.1. Classification (NCBI taxonomy): domain Eukaryota; kingdom Viridiplantae; phylum Streptophyta; class Magnoliopsida; order Santalales; family Viscaceae; genus Viscum; species Viscum album. The sequence goes on along the minus strand of OY728135.1, from coordinate 1,042,947,740 downwards.
TTTGTGATAAATCTCTCACGATTGTCCAACCCTCTTACCAAGCTAAGTCATAAGGGGGTAAAGTTTGCATGCAGTGATGAATATGAAGAAATATTCAATGAGTTGAAAAGGAGGCTTATCACTACGCTCATGATCACTTTATCCACAAGTGGATAACTTTTTGTAGTATTCAATGATGCGTTTAAGAAGGGAATGGGTTGTGTGTTGATGCAAAATGAAAATGTCATTTCCTATACATCATGGAAATTTAATGTTCCTGAGTAGAATTATCCAACACATGATTTGGAGTTTGATGTGGTGATCATCACTTTAATAATTTCATGGCATTATCTTTTTGGGGAGAAGTGTGAAATATATGTGGACCACAAATGCCTCAAGTATATATTCACATAGAAAGAGTTGAACATGCACCAAAAAAGATCCTTAAAGCTGATCAAAGACTATGACTACTAAATCCATTACCCCCTTGGGAAAGAGAAAATGTTGGCAGATGCTCTAGGTAAAAAGGACTCGACAATTATATCGTTGATTAGAATTGAGACGGAACCAATCCTCGTAGATTTTATGAAGATGTAATGAGAATCAAAAAGAAGGGAACATCATCAATCCTTTCACAAATGATTGATCAACCATCTCTTTTGTAAAATTTAATGGATACTCAAAAGGATGATGTGGGAATTTAGAATAAAGTGGAAGCTATTGGAAAAGGGAAATCCTCAGAGTTCAAAGTTAATGAATAAGGAATTGTGAGATTTGGGAAAATAAAATGTGTTCCATCATGTCCAAAGATGAATAAGGAACTTTTGGATGATGCACATTGTTCAAATTTATCTATTCACCCAGGAATGACAAAGAAGTATCGAGATCTCCGAGAGCATTACTGGTGGGATAATACGAATAAGGGGATCATTGTGTGTACATCAAAGTGCCTGGTGTGTAATCTTCTGATGGAAGAGAGGAAGAAGTCTAAGGGGATGATGAAACCATTGCCCATACTAGCATGAAAATGGGATAACATCACCATGGACTTTGTCACCAAAGTTCTGATGAAATCCAAAGGCAACAATGCAATCTGGGTTGTTGTGGATCGTCTTACAAAGTCTGCACACTTAATTGAAATTCAGGTGGATTTCTCATTGGATCAACTCGAATAGATATATATCAGAGATTTGGTAAGGCTGAATGGGGTACCACTATCGATTGTATCTGATCGATATCAAAGATTCACATTTATGTTTTGGAATAGTCTTTTACACACTCTGGATACTGAGCTGAAATTCAGTACAGCTCATCACCCTCAAACTGATGGCCAATCCGAGCAGACTAAACACACCCTTGAGGACATGTTGAGAGTGTGCTCAATGCACTTAAAAGGATGATGGGATCAACATCATCATCTGGTTGAATTATATTATAATAACAGTTTCCACTCGAGAATCTGAATGGCACCATATGAAGCCATGTATGCGAAGAGGTGCAGAAAACTGACATGTTGGGATAAAGTAGGTGAGAGTAAGCTGTTAGGACCAGAAATGGTTGAAGAAATGGTGGAGAAGGCGAAAATCATTCAGCATCATATCATGGCATCCAAGAGTCAACATAAGATATATGCAGATAACCGTCGAAGTGACCTTGAATTTAAAGTTGGAGACATGGTATTTCTACACATATCCCCATGGAATAAGGTCATGAGGTTTATAAAGAAAGGTAAGTTAAGTCCTATGTACAACGTCCCCTTCGAGATTCTTGATCATGTTGGGTTTGTGGAATATCAACTAGCACTTCCACCTACTATGGACGAAGTACATGATGCCATACATGTATCCCTCCTAGGAATGTACATACCAGACCCTTCACATGTACTCTCTTCATAGGTGGTATAGCTAGAGGATGATATTTCTTATGAGAAGCAACCAGTGAAGATATTTGATCGTAGAGAAAATGTTATATGAAATAAGACAATGCCCCTAGTCATAGGGTTGTGGAGAAACAAATAAATATTGAAGAATCAACCTAGGAATAAAAGGAAATGATGAAGCAGATTTACCGACATCTATTTTAGTGTGGGGATAGGAAATTAAAGGGTGAAATTTCTTAAGGGTGAAGATTGTAATGACCCAAACATTCCTTAATGGAAATTCCTCTTGATTGAATTAAATTTATTTTTATGGTTATATAAAATGTGGACATCATTGGTTTTATGTTTTTGTATTTTAAAATACCATTATTAATTGTGACCATTGCTAATATAGTTGTTGAACAGTGATCGCCTGATTAGTATAAATATAGGGCTTTAACAAATCCAATTTACTCAGACAAAGGAAGTGATGGCCTCATTCAGTAGACTTTTCCCATATGAAACCCATTTCTTGGAGCTCAAAAAGGTGGTGGAATCATTGTAATTCACTCCTGACCAAGCCCAAGCTTATCTTTAACATGTTAAGCCTGAGCGGAACCGACTATGGGAGAAATTGATGTTAACAGTGATTACCACCCGAGGGATTTTATCCGAGACACCCCAAGAGTATGTCACCATCACACACCTTACTCTTTGATCTTATTCAGATGTTATGAGGGGTTATGTAACAAGACACTAGCACTATGACTATGTACATTATTTTTTTATAAATAATGTGCATTAATTGTTTTTTATTATTACTTTGTGAATAGTTTTTAAAGCACAAATAGTATTTTTAGTAAATATTTGACTAATAAATTTATTTAGATGAATTAATTAATTTTTGAATTAAATAATATTTTAATAAATTATTATTATTATTATTTAATTAGTTTTTATTATATATAAATTATCTTATAATTTTACGAATGAAATTGTAAATTTTATTAAGGTTTGAAAGCTATTTTTGTCTACACCCTATAATTTGCGATAAATCTCTATTTTTATATTAAAAGAAAAAATTAGCATATTTGGAAAATTATTTAGATAAAATGAATATTATTTTAGGAATCAGGACATCTATATTATCCAATGGTTAATTTTTCATAATTTTCTGAGACATTCGAGTTTTTGGGTAAAAATTAAATACCGTTTAAATATATAATGTGTTTTATGACATCATAATGTCCCAATAGTGATGTAATAAAATAATATAAATATTATGTTCAGAAAATATATGTTTTAACATTAAAATAATTTGATTTTGGCTTTGTATTATTTATTTACAAAGCATTAGCGGACCCTACAAGGATTATAAAACATTTTGCCTTTTTAAATTGTTTTCCTTGAGAATGTGACTCACCTCCACATAAGCAACCCTATTATTTTAAAATTTTGGGCCATAGTCCATATAAAATAATTTTTTACACTACCCTATGGAAAAAACCATTCGCAAAAACCTTGGGATGGATTTTGGTTTTGATTAGTTTAATGTGAGGTGTCCGAAACCTAAATAATAAAGAATCCTCTCTTATTTCCTATATAAACTCACTCAAGCTCACACATCCTCTTCACACAAAGAATTTGGAGTTCGACCAACCCATTTACTACTCTTTATATAATCCTCTCAAAATGCCTGAAGCTCCCAATAATCCTCTCTCAATCAACTCCCATGCTTTTGGGATCGCACTTCCAAATAAGGGATTTCTTCCTTTCTCATTTTTGTCTAATTTTCATTAAGTTGTTATGCCCATTTCTTTCAATTAAAAATGTTGTGGTGTCATTCTGCACCTCCCCCATACTGACCTCATTATGATTGGATTATGGGAGACCCCTTTCTCACTCATTAATTCCTCCCATGTACACATGTTACCATGCCAAAATTCTGTGAGAGATTTCTCTATCCACTTCTACATCTAAGTAATTCATTTTAATTATGCATATAAATTCCATTAACATTGTTAGGAAATGTATCTATATGACCCCCTTAATTTCCATTTCATGAAAATATGATGTGAAACCCCTTTATCTCTCATCAACCATTTTTTATGAATTCTTATTCCACGCAGTTACGCTGCCGAAATTGCAATACGATTTTCCATGCCAATGTCATTGTGTAGTAAATACCATGCCCATTTATCTATAAAAGGTATTCACCTTTATGAACATTTATTTGTTGATTATAAATCTTCATGTATGTATTCCACATCCCATTATAGTGGAATAAATGATGATGATTGATTCCTTGTTATATGATCCATGTGGCATACTTATGCATCAAATTAAATGTTTAAGAAGGATACACCCTAGTAGCGCTCCAATTCATTGGGTAAAGTATAGTATCATGATATGTCATGTGCAATGGGTGTTTAGTCATACTAATTCAATTGAAATGAGTGTTTACTCGTTCATCATGTGCAATGAGGGTTTACTCATGAACCTTGTGCAATGAGCATTGGCTCATGCTAATTCCATGTTAAGTGTTGTTTCCACATTTCCATGTTATGATTATCATGCTTTATCAATAGTTTATGTTAATGTTTCACTTGTTCTTCATTGATATTCCTATTGTCAAACATTTATTGTATTCGTCATGATATTCCATGTTTATTCCCTTATTGGGTTTTATAGCTCATGATTTTCTTTTGCATGTCCTCAGGTTATCCCATGAAATGCTAAGTACGAGGGAATGTAGTGGTCATGTAAAATAAGTGTTCAATAAAGATGTTGTTTTTTCTGTTTTATGTTGTAATTTAATGTTCCTAAGACCCAAATACACTAGAAATCTCGATATTCCAAGTTGTATCAAGTGAAGAGTCTATGTAATAAATCATATTTATGTTTGTAATAAAAAAGGATTGTTATAAAAATTATACTCTTCACAAGTAAGGTAAGTGCATATCTCCAAGTGAAAGATTCTAGTTTGATACCCCTGCACGAGACATTAGTGTGTAACACCTTTCATGAGTTCCTGAAGTGTACCCTTGTGTGAGATCTTGGAGCATACCATTATGCGAGATCCTAGAATGTACCCTATTCAAACATTGTGTAAGCTCATAGAGATATCCCTAAGCATAAAACCCGGGTGTGTCCCATGTTTATGCTTTCTATGGGATTCTGGTTGGAACTACTGGTGAGAACCATGTTTTTACATTATGAGATCTCCTAGCACGAACCCTCTTCCTCGTTGCATGAAATTCTAGCTCAAACCATGTTCACTTTTTTTGCAAGACATTGTTCGTATCACATGAAACAATTACACAATGTATATTCCACCACGAGTCCTCAATTTGAAACTCATTCATTATATCTCACTATGAACGTCCTTCTTGGATGTTGGTTCAAATAAAAGAAGGTGGAAAACATAATCTATTTTTAAGGAGGGGTTTGGGGTATTCATTGGGATAAATACACCAGCTTAAATCCAAAAATCAATTGAAACCTTCCATTCAATTAGAATCATGTGCTATGTGAACCTCCTAGCCTGAGATCTAGGTGAAAGTACAATTCGGGATTTGGGAGGGAACTGAGTGAATGATCGAAATTGAATCATGATCACTATACGAGTTCCCATCATGAGATCTAAAGACCATAATGAGTACTAAAAAACTTCCAATAGTGAGATACGAATACAATCATTCCCTTCCTGATATCCCAAATCAATATTCGTTCAGTGTTTTCACTCCACATGCTCAGTGAGCATTGGAACTCTGTGATTTAAAATCAACAATCATGCTCCATGATCCTAGTTGAACATTCATGCTCCACGAGCTCAATTAAAAATTCATACTCAAAAAGATCTGTTTAGAATTCCTAATCCACGATATTAGTTTATCATTCAAACTCTCCAATCATAGTTCTGTGTTCACACTTCACAATCTCAGTTCAAATTTTTCACTTGTTCAAGATCAAACATCCATTCTAACTCTTCATTCCGTTCTTCAAATCTATCCTTTTTCAACAACCTTAAACCTTGTCAACAAACACAATCAACTTAGAAGCACTATCAGGAGCTATATTTTCATTACTCATTCCATGGGTATAGGATTGTATAAAACTCTATATATATAGCAATATAAATCACTACATATAATATATATATGTGTATACATATGGTTACTTCTTTAGAGATTATATATTTCAGGTCGAAGCATGTACTATCACACTGGGGTCCATCTAGACTCAGATATGACCATTTACATTTTTTTGTTTCTTACCATATTATCTGCATGTTATAATAATATATTCATTAACTGTGTATTTATAGACACCATAGGCGGTGGCCTACTTCGTTTATCTCACACCCTATCTGGGGAGCCAAAGGTACCTTTCCAGATTATGTGGATATAGGTAAGGGCCATGAAAAAAACTCAGTTTTTATACTTGATGTGTTTCAAGAATGGGAGTTGTGAAGCATAGGATTACAATTTGAAACGTGGTGCTAGTAGATATAGTTCTTTGGAGAATTTTTCATTTTTTTAACATGTATGGTATAACATTATTAACCATTCCTTTTTTCAGGAAACATCACATACTACTATTTTTATAGGATAATTATTATTGTTGTTATTGGTTATTTATTCCATTTGTATTATTTACCTTCCACATTCAGTTTTCAGTTTCTTATTATGATTCGACTATTTATTTACCTATTTTAACCACGATGATACTATGATCATTAGGGTATAGTCTCCACATTGAAACACCTTAGAAACTCACATCTTGTCCATACCCAGAAGAGTAAATAGAGGGGCACTTGAGGCCATGTGTCCCATCACCTCGGGCCATCATTCAGTGAAATATGGTGTGGGATGAAATGATAGGATTCTTTTATAGCATCCCACAATTTTATTACATAATTTTTTCATTACATGTTACAAAATGAATGATATTTTATTGTTTATTTTCTTAGAAAAAAAATTCATAATACATAAAAACATAAAGAATTATTCTAATCAGTTGAATGGATTTTTAAAAAATTTATCCTATATACCATTACTACATCTCAAAACCAAGGAACATAAATCAAAGGAGACAGTAGGAATAAGGCACAGTAACAAAATGAAATGGGAAATATATTACATGTGATCATGTGAAATATTAATAAGAACATGAGGAATATCATTATGGAATTATGAAGAGAGAATGCATAATATCATAAATGAAATATCGTGAATTATAACTTTGAAATGTTTCCATTATATTTAATTTAGTCATTTGTAAGAATATCACCAAGGTTAATCACCAAGGTTTCGTAAAAATTACCAAGGTTATTCGCCAAAGAATCATACAACAAGTCATATCCATAGATTAAATATTTTACCCAATGCATTGGCATGAAATTAGGGAACAACATTAATATATATTAATCTTCATGTGAGTCACATAGATAATAATAAATCATTCAATAAAGAACCCATGGTGAATAAAAGAAATAAGTTTCATATTAAAATCACAGCATTTGAAAGGTTTTTTAAAAACATGATTATTAGGTCATTTTTAACACACAGAAAGAGAATGTGTTTCTTATAAATGTACACCCCATATTAATATAAATAGGTTTTTATTTCTTGGTGAATACCCATAGATTTGATGTAGGGTTTGGTATTCATAAAAAATAAATGGGAATTTCTTAAGGAGAAGAGATAAATTTCAAGAAATAATTTTGGCATCATAACGTGTATAAAATATGGTTTTAGAAAAAGTTAAAAAGATGGGGGATAAGATATATTGCTTGATAAAACATAAGGGGATAGTACGGGATTGAATAAAAAGAAAAATAAGAATGTTTTTCCATAACATTTAGAATATATATATATAAAGAGTTTTTTGAAATGAAGGGAAAAAAGGATAATTCCCTTATCTAGAAATGTAACTACAAAAACATGAGGATTTGAACATTGGTTACTTGAGGACACCATGTAAAGACTCATATGGAGGTAATAATATAATAGATTAGTATCATTAAAGTTTTTATCGAATGAAAATGGTTAAAGGGGTGATTATTTAAGCAAAAACTGGAGGATTTGTTTATTAATTTCCAATTATAGGCCTTGGATAGGTTGTGTAAAATGAAAACCACTGTCTTGGCCTTGCTATTTTTCCATTTTATTGGACAATTGGACCTAATTTTATGATATTTTAATTAAAAAGAGTCTAAAATCATTTAATATTTCTTATTTTGGAACAGAAATGTAATTTTTACTTAGAATAACATTTTAATGTTAATGTTTCCATTTGAGAATTTTTAAAGTAAATTATAGATTTTGAAATTGATTTAAATATATTAAAATACATTATATTATTAAAATAACATATTTTAGTCCAAGGGTTGTGGTTAATTAGTTATTTCATCATTATTAAAGTTTTATGAAGTCATTAAGAAAATCGAAAAACTCAAACAATATTTTTACAATTCACGAAAAAATAATGTATTTTGAAAGATTCTCATAAATTCACTGTAACCAAATTTTGACATGATGATTTCAAAAATTATATTTATCTTATCATAATAATTCCTTAAATATTGGAATTATAACTCTTATGAATATATAATATTATTTATTAAAAATAATAGCATATTGAAAACGAATAGTAAACATTATGACTCTTGAAAAAAATATTTTATCATTTATATATAAATTTGAGTGTTTCTATAATACCATTACATTAAAATAAGTATTATTCCTAATATCAGGTTTTATAATAAATATCTACAACTTTCAAATAAATTGAAATTTCATTTCGAAAAAAAAATTTCAAAATCCATTGAACTTTTATTAAGAAACACAATTCTTAAAAGGAAATTGATTGATTTAAAATTTTATTTATAAAAGTGAATTAATCAATAAGGTTGAGACATTAAGAACTTATTAAACATTTTTTCTCTCTAATATTAGGGTGTTAAATTTTGGAAGTTTCATGGGGTGCCTCGGTTTACATCAACCTAGTTTTAGTCTCTTCGAACTTGAACTTCTCACGTATGAAATTTCATTCATGACTCACTTACTAAATCTTGGTTTGGGATTGTTCAATTGAGAATCCCAGTGATGATACCTACCTCACAATCTCTAAAATATTTTATCCAAGCATCGTGACTCTATTCACTAAATCCATCAACTCTTCTTTCTATATCAATAAACTTTTATCAAAATTTTACAAATAAACACTAATTATAATGTTTAAATTATTATAAAGAGTATAGTTAAAAACATTCATATTGAGGAATATCCATAATTGTGCTATGGTAATATAATAATTGAATCAAGATGGTCACATTCCTCTTTATATTTACTTAATTGTTAAATAGATATGGGTTTTTTGTGTCAAATAAATATATAACAATCATTTTTATGAAAAACTTATTTTTCAAAAAAATATGGGTCTTTACATTCTTCCCCCCATAAGAAATTTCATCCTGGAAATTTTAACTCATTCTATATGTTGATAAAATATGTGGGTAATTTTATCTAATTATCTCTTTTGGTTTCCATGTCGCTTCACCATATTTATGGTTCCACCAGAAAACATTGACGAGATGTCTAGTCTTGTTGCAATAAACCTTTTCTCTGAAGTTCAAGAACTCTACTAGCTACTCCCCATAAGATAGGTCATGTTACAATTGTACCACAACTAGATCCTTAACTTGTTAAGGGTTGGGTATTTACTTCCTCAAGAAAGATACATGGAATACATCATGAACATGACCTAAATTTGGAAGAAGTGCATGTTGATAGGCCACTGCTTCTATGTGATCATGGATATCATAGGGGCTAATGTATCTGGGGATAACTCTCCCTTTCTTCCAAAATCACATGACTCTTATACATGGGGATATTTGAAGGAACACTTTTTCACTGACACCAAATTTAAAAGGCCCTTTTACATTTGTCAGCATAGCTCTTCTTCCATCTTGATGTAGCCTAAATGTGCTATTTTATGGAACAAAACTTTTACTTCATCTCTTGAAAAATATTAGGCCAACGAATATTTATTTCCACATATTTATCCAAAAAATATCCACCCATATAGAGCTTTATAAGGTTCCATTTCAATAATGAAATGGAAGATGTTGTTTTATGAGAACTAAAATAGTGGGAGATATTGATCCCATTGATATTTAAATTCAATTCAGTATGTTCTTAACATGTCCTCGACTATGTGAAATGTACTTTAATATTGGCCATCATTTTGGGAGAGAAATACCATAATGAATATCAATTTAGTACTTATATCATGTTTACAACTTTTCCAAAACATTACTGTGAAACATGGATCATGATAAAAATGATAGAAAGTGGTACCCCATAAATCATCACCACTTCTATTACATTAATATTTACATGTTTTTAAGAGAAGAATCTTCCCTAATAGAAATTTAATGGGATGTATTGGTGATACAATCCACTAAAACCCACAATGCATTATTTCCTTTAGATGTTTTTAGGAGACCAACGACAAAGTACATAGTGATATTTTCTAACTTTATTTGTTGGCATGGGTAGTGGTTATAATATCCCTTTAATAATTTGTCTCTATGCCTTTAATTTAGGACACACCAAGACCCTTGTACTATAGTTATAAATCTCACTTTTCATGTTATCCATCCAATAATGATCATAAATGTACATATATATTTTCATTCATCTATGATGTATTGATAATGTATAGAAATTAAATTCATGAATTATCTCATTCATTATTTCTATAATATATGAAACACATTGCCTTGTATAACGTTTTAGTGATCCTTTCTCAATAAAAACGTTCCATTCATCACAAACTCTATCTTCATCTATAATAAAGGATATTCTCGGTGATATTTTTTGATATTCTCTAGTAATGTTTGATGAGAAATCATTTGGGAAAGTGTTGATTATATCCCTTATTATACAATTACCATGTCTAGATTTACAAGATCTTGGATTAAAGGATCACCTTGGATCATCATCATTATCAACACAATAAATTCATTCCTACTTAAGGCATCAATTTCATTATTTTCACTTCTTGAATGACAATGAATTGAACAATCATAGTCTTTAATAAGTTTAAACCATCTCCTTTATCTCATGTTAAATTCATTTTGTGTGAAAATATACATGAATCCTTGGTGGTCTGTGTTTATATCTCATGTCTCCCCATAAATAGAGTTTGTCCATATAATCATATGAAAAACAAAACAAAATATATCATGGGCATGTGTTGGATAATTCTACTCATGAGGTTTTAACATTCGAGGTTCATAATCAATCACCATGTCATTTTTCATGATGGTTCATACAATCCCTTTCATAGATGCATCTCTAAAAATTACTAATACAACTCTAATAGAGGGAAGAGTTAACCTAGGTGCAGCATTCATACTCTTCTTCATATCTTTGAAACATTCATCACACTCTTTTTTTCTAGATGATCTTTCCCCATGTGATTTAACATGGATAGTTGATTACAATGTTATGAAAAGTGTTTCACAAACCTCATATAATATGATAATAAACCTAAAAAATTATTAATCTCAATTACTATTATAGTATTAGGCCACTCCTCCACAAACATTATCTTGAAAGGGTTATCTGAGATTCCTTTAATGGTTATGGTATCCCCCAAGAAAGCAACATGGTGTAAAAAAATTCACATTTTATTAACATTCAAAATATCTTCTCCTTTATCAATGTTTTTAATATAACACTAGACAATCCTCATGCTCCTCAAAATTTATAAAATATATTATTAAATCAACAATAAAAAATACCAAAATGTAATCAGGGTTATCCCTAATGAACCAATTCATCAAATAACTAAATATAGTAGTTGCATTAGTCCAGACGAAGGGAATAAAAACAAAGTCATCATGTGATATATTTACCATAAGGAGGAAATTGTAATATCTTTTTATTTACCCTAAATAGATGATAATTATATTGATGATCAATCTTGGATAAGAATTGACCCCCACAAATCTTGTGAAATAAATCATCAATCCTTGTATGATGGAAATTTTTCTTTATTTTGATCCCCTTTAGTTCTCTATTATTATTTCATAACCACAGTGATCGATCCTTCTTCTTCATAAATATAACATGTGTACCCTAAAGACGCACATTTGGTCAGATAATTAAATTCTCTAAAAAATATTTATGTTTTTTATTTAATTCATCCAACTCCACATTTTCCATTTTATATCTGGTCATCGATATCATCTTTGATCTTGGTATGATTTCAATGGAAAAATTTACCTCTATTTCTGGTGGATTTAAAGGTAACTCCTTAGGAAATATGTCAACGTATTCCTTCATGATGGGGAAATTTTTTATTTTGATACTTTAATTTCCTTTGGCATCTTCAATGATAATCTCTATAAGGAAGGTTATGTGAGTTGAATCTAGGAAAAGATCACGTTGAGGTATCTCTCCCTTGATAATAACTATTTGTTATCCATTCATGACTACTGATATTTTCTTACTTATATAATTCATCTCATCATTATACACTTAAATCTATTTTATCCATTGTATAACTTAAATTTCTATCTTGGGAATGGATAATATATTTTCAATAATATTCTTCCCTCAAAAAAATACTACAATTTCTATACACTTTCGATGCATTAATAAAACCTCAAGGGGTTTTGACCGATACCTATACATATATTAGTTCAGGAACTGATTCTATATTCTTTCCACAATTGTAAGAAATAATGGAATTCATAGAACCAAAATAAAAAAAATACATGCTTGGTTTGAGAGAAACATAGGTGTGCCATCCACCTCATCATTTAGTGACTCTACTTCATCCTTTGTGATAGAAAATGTCTAACCATACTCACTTGGCCTATGATAGGGTTGATAGTGGTTCCCCTCCATTACCTTATCATTTGAATAGTTATTAGAAAAGTGACCAAGATGCCTAAACATGAATCAATAGACTTCATATTGGGTATGTACCACATTCCATTTTTCATTAATGTTGAGAAGTTGAGGCTTCACCTCACTAAGACTGTTTGAGAAATATGGCCATCTATTCCAAAATTTTATCATTTCCCACTACTAAGAAAGCAGTTCCAAGAATGATTCTCTGAAAAACAAATTCAGGTGGGAAGTTACACTTTCCTTCATTATCTTCCATGATCATTGTTCCTCTAAAATTTTGGCTCTAAATATATCCCCATTTAATTTGATTTATGGGAAAACTACATCACTTTGAAATCCAATTCAACATTTATATCACTTCACAAAATCTGTATATTGTTTTTATAGCCATTATTGGCCAGATTATTCAATATATGTGGTAAAATAAACCAAATAATATATTAAACATTCTATTAGGATCCCTAACAAAGCTATAGGTTTAACGATAAAGTCAGGTAAAGATAATCTCATTGAATCCCAATGATTCATGTTCTTTATAATTCAGCTTAAGGAATTACTTCGCCACTATTTGGTCCCATTGAACATGGGAAATATTTATTGAAAAATGATCCCCTAACCTCTTCCCGATCCATGTCATCAATATCCCTTCTTGGATTTATGTTTTTATTTAGTGACCACCACAGATCTGCTTCTCCCTCTAAACAGTACACAACAAGGGAGAGTTTCTCTTATTTTGAACAATAGAGTACAAAAAAGATCTTTTCTATAAATCTTATACCTTATATAGAAATCAATGTATTCTGAGATAATATAAAAGTACATCTTTTTTATTTATAAAATAATCAATGGAAATTTGATTCCATCAAGATTAATCTAGTCAATTTTCTTAATTCATTTTATTTCTCATAACTCGAGTCAATTGATTCACCGTTCTCATTTGGTTTTCCATTTCTGCTTCCATCGGAGGGTCATCTATGCATGGTCTATTGTGCTCACCATTTACACAGTTCCTCCAATTAAACACCATCATATAAAAGAAAAAAACATACTGAGAAACATGTTTCTTTTAATAATATTATAATTATAAATCAATTTTATGCCTTAAAACATCGTGATTAATTATGTTAATCATTAAAAACCAGTAAAATATATATAAATCCATTATAATGGTTCAAAAACTCTTTTGATAAACCAAACATATCCCCTAGGTGTGTCAAAGAAGGAGTGAAGTGTGGACCTTTGTTGTGCACCAGTTATAGTTCAGGTCTAGCTCAAAGAGGTGTTTTTTAGTTTAACCCCTAAATACATCTGTTCAAAATCCACAAACAGTCATTTGTATCCAGATAGGAATTCTATTGCTAAGAAAACAGATACATAATATTTCTCCAAATACCATAAAATTTTAATATTATGAACATCTACCTATTGTTCTTCTTATGATTTTGAAATCTTGATTTCAAAAAATATCTATACCATCATTCAGTAAGACTTATGGCACCCTACCATTTGTTACATAAATATTTTCATTTCATCATTCAAAATAGTGGTTCTTTTAGTGTTTATCTTAATTGAAAAATGTAAATAAAACATGAAAACATAAAAAAACTCGTTTAATAAACTAGATATGATTTTGTAAAGATTAATAAAATGTACATTTCAGGAATTTTATAACCCAGGGACATACATCAAAAGAAATGGTTAGAATAAGTCCCATTAAGAGAGGGCAAGGTGAAACAGTTTCCATGTGATCCTGATGAATGTCTATAAGAACATGGGGTATATGTTTATGGAATGAGAAAGACAACATGATTAATATGATAAAAAATAACAGGACCCATAACATGTAAATGTGTCTAAAACATTTAATTTAAGAATTCATAAGCATATCGACAAGTTTAGTCACCATGGTGTCATAAAAATTACCTAAGTTATTCACAAGTTATTTTATAACATGTCATATCTAGAGATTAAATTCATTTGAAAATGCATTGGAGGGCTATTATGTATCACCCTTTATATGTCTCAATTTTCATGTAACCCGTGTAAATCAAAATAAATTATTCCATAAATAACTAGTGGATAATAAAAGTAATGAGTTTCATGTTAAAATCATGGTGTTTCAAAAGTGCGTTAAAAATCATTTTTATGGAATGTTTAACCTATATAGAGGGAATTTGGGTTCTATATATGTCTAAAACTCAATATAATAAATCATTTTTTCATATATTTCAATACACCGAAGAAAATAAAGAGTATTGGTTATTCAAAAATATAAAATAAAAGGAAACTTTATGTGGAAATGGGAGAAATTTTGGGAAGTAAAATTAGCAGCATAACAGGTATAATAAGTTGTTTTATAAAATGGTAATAAGAGAGAGTATAAGATTCCCCCTTTTACAAATAATAATTTGATAGTAAGATATAGAATAAAAAAAATCAGTTTTACGATACCATTTAGAAGAAATTTCTAAAAAGAGGTTCTTGAAATAATGAGAAAAGAAGGATTGTTCCATTACATTGAAATTGTACTCCACAAACATGAGGATTGGGACATTGAAGGCTCAAGGACATGTTTATATGAATCCTTGGGATGTCAAAATATCATTGTTTTATGTAGGATGGTTTTATATGAAACGGAAATGGAGAAATGGGTGGTTTTATATAAAAAGGGGAAGATTTCTTTATTAAATTCCAACTGTAGTCCATGAATACCTAGGTTGTGGAAAATGAAAAACTGTTGGCTTCCCACTGTTTCTTTTTAGGGTATTACACATATGCAACACCATTTATGTTATTTTATTCGAAAAGAGTTGACCATAATTTTATGTTACTTTTTTTAGATAGGAAAAGTAAAGTTTACTCATTAAAACATTTTTAATATTAATGTTTCCATTAGAAAAATTGGAATCTAAATTCTAGATTTGAAAGTTGGTTGAAATCAATAGAATTACATAATATTAGTAAAAGAATATATCTTATTTTTAGTATTGTGATTAATTAGTTATTAAAAAATTATGATATAATTATGAAGTCATTAAACATACCAAAAAACTCAAACAGTATTATAATTATTCAGTACAAAATAAATAATTTTAGAAAATTATAATAAAAGCACATTGATCTAATTTTGACATGAAAACCTCAATAATTGTATTTATTTTATCTGAATAATTATAAAAATTTGATAATTATAACTTTTCAATATAAAAAACATTATTTATTAAAAATAGTTGTGGATGGTAAATGGATAGTCAAATTTATGACAAGTGTAAAAAAATTATCATTTTTAATAAATAAGAGTTTCTCAATCATACTATTTAATTAAAATAAGTATTAATCATAATATTATAGTTTATTATATGTATTTATATCTTTTCAAGGGATTACAATTACTATTTGAAAAATCAATTTAATAATTTCCATTTCAATTTTATTTTGAAAAACTACTCTTAAAATGGAATTTATGGAATAATAATTTTATTTATACAATGGAAGTACACACTAAGGTAAGAAAACATAACCCCTTATTAAATATATGTACACCCTAAGATTAAGGTGTTCAATGGTTGTAGTTTTGTGGGGGTTCTTGGATTGCATCGACAGAGTGGTAATCTCCACTAACATGGGCATCTCTTATAGGCGATTGTTTTCAAGCTTCACTTACTGATGCTCTTCTTGGGATTATTCGAGGGAGAAACCCAGTGATGGTACCTACCTTCAAAGCTTCATTAAATGGGAATCAAATGGAATTAATCTATTAGTTGATTCCATTAAAATGTCTTTATGTATCAATTACCCTTTGTCAAAATTTTACATATAAAAACTAATTATGATGCTAAAGTAATTATAATGTGTATAGTTCACAAAATTCATATTTACCAATGATCATAACTGACCAACATTAATATAATGGTCAAATCCAAATGGATAAATTTCTATTTATATTTAATTCATTATTAATGATATCTGGTTTTGTTGTGTAAAATAATAATATAACACATATTTTTAGGAAATAATTATTATTCAAAAAAATTAGTTATTACATCATTCCAGGTATCATTAGGGCACTAAGAGCCAATAATGGTTCTCCATTATGGAATGAGTAGAGGTGAAACAAATTATTAATAGCTCTTGTGATCTGATTCTATTGGAATTCAAGGTTATTTAGTGCATAAATGTTTTTCTCATTGAGCCTATCCAATTCATCCAATCAGTTTTGTGATATCTCATCATTTAAACATTTTTCAGAAATGGATATTTGATTTTAGGGAAACTCGAATTCGATATGAAAGACTACCTTAGTTCCATTCAATAATTAATACGGGATTTCTCGTGTAGTAGTATTGGTGGTGGTATGGTTGGCCCATAAATCATGGGGGAGTTTTTTTGGCCTAGAGTTCTTGTCCCTTTTCACCATCTTCTAGAGTATATTTGAAAAAGACTTATTTAAAGCCTCTATTTATCATTGCACATCTTTCAATAATTCACGATGTGAAAGATATTTCATTGATCTAATGTTTTCATGAATCATCAATGATACCCATACACCATATAGTATCAAATTAACCTAAATTCTGGGATTTAATTGTTTAAACCATAAAAGAGTTTTCTTGAGAAATTATCATGAATGGTCACCAACATGAAATTCCACATTGATATATATATCTATATATATTGAAATTAACTGATTCCCAAAAAGATAATTTTGGTAAAATATATCACCCAGAGGGAGAATACTCTATCTTTTTTGTATGTCAATGGACTTAGTTAGCATAGCTTGATTTTTTGTAAGGCTATATAGTGGTACCCAAAATATTTTCATATTTTCATTAATATTTACCAAATTTTTTCTATGATTCATATAATGGAAGACTTAGTTGGTATGTAATCGACTTCTTTCTAGGCCACCCTCTTATGGTTTTGGTCCTGAGAGGTATTGTGCCTTTTTCTGGTCTTTCAAACTAGCCCATTGTTATGCTGTAATTTAAGGTCTTCCAATCGGTACCTTCACTTGATGTAATTTAGTGTATTTGAACTTGGACTATCCATTGTTAGTACTATTAAAATTTATGAGTTAATGTTCTTCTTGTATTTTTACTTCATGTGATAATAACATGTCCAATGACGTTTAACTTCATGTAGTAAGGACATTTTACAAACAGTTTATTGTCATGCGGTAAGAACATAAATATTTCATGAAGTTTAATGTCTTGCTACCCAGACATAAAGTGCAAATTGTTTTATAGTCTTTCTTATATGGCATGAAATAATGTGTAGTTTTATGTAATTCTACAATGACATCAAATGTTGTGCAGTTTAATATCATATTATCAAGATATGAAATATTGTGTGGTTTAAATGCTTTCTAAAAATAATTGAATGATGACTATATAATATGGTCAATACCTTCCATTGATGACCTAAAACAACATACAGTGCAATGTTCTACCATGGTATTTTTGGGGATCGCGAGTATTAGGGTTACCTTCTTATAAGGATGAGATTCCTCTATATGGTAGGTCAAATCCATTATGCATCGATAGCATGGTCAAACAAAGGCTTCCCCACTATCATCCATAGTCTATGGAATATTTATAGGGGTTTGATTGTATGAGGGTAAAATATTATCGATACTAGGTCCACTTGAATTGTTGGATTATGGGAGGTTTAATTTATAACCCAAATGTTTGAGTTGATTAATATGAAATAGAATAGATGTGCTGGGAATGACACATAACAACTTGAGGTTTTGGGTTTTTTAGGGTGTTTCCAGGTCTCACAAGGTTAGGGTACCATTCATGCAAGTTTGAGATGTCACAGGTTGGTACGTGAAATCAAATATGCATCGCTATCATCCCTAAACAGAGGTGTCCCCACTTTTTTCCAAGGGTCATGAATGATTTATTAAGGCTCAAAAGTCTTGAAAATGAAGATGGATAAGGAGGAGAAGAAAAATATAGGATCGTCTTAGGCACCCTAGTGTAGTTTAGATCTTAGTTATGAACCTCTATCTATAAACCTTATGGTTTCACGTTAAGGTTTGTGGTCCATAAAAAGGTTTAGCAATGGAGTGTTACATTCTTTCTTTAAGAAAAGTTGAAAAACACAATATGTAATGATGAGGATGTAGAATCCACTTGAATAGTCTATATATGGAGATTTTAAATCTGGTATTAAATAGCTCAAGACCTTAGGATGATATGGGTCCATTGTGTCGGGGGTGACCTAAAACACCATATGGTAATGGGATCCACCACAGTGATGTCACGCATTAGGAAATACTAGTTTTTGAAATGAGTTATTTGCAATGGAACTACACACCCTGTCGCAAAAACTTACACGCGGTTTGCACGCCAAAATGCGCGAAAGTGTATTTGCGATGGGTTGGCACCACCCGTCGCAAATATAATGAGGTGGTAAAAACTAGTTGCGATGGGGGATCTCGCATCGCAACATTTTCGACCCCCATAGTGTATTTGTGATGGGGTCCCATCACAAATAAATGGAGGAGGTAGAAACATATTTGCGATGGGATGTTGACTTGTGTAATGTCCAGGATCCGGGTGCCACTCCATGGGTGCCCCGAACCCAGTTGGTCACATAACCTCAAAAGCATTTCCCCAAACGCCAGAGGCTACCATCTAGTAGTGAGGGCCCATGTCTGATAGTGGGGAAACTATGCACTCATTTTTCAAAGTGTAGTGCAACAGAATACAAGAGAAAACATACAACAACAGTGGAAGCAGTAAACCATACACATTTAAAATGAACAACTGTAGTAAAAGATAATCAACAATTATATAGATAATAATTCAACATGTCTCTAGTTCTAATAAAACAGTCAGAACATGTTACACAGCAATATAGTACAATAAAATATAGCTAAAAGTACAAGGTACAGTAAAACAAAAACAAAATAGTGCAACAGGAACTCAGCAGCATCGCAAGCCTAAGCTCGTTCCCATGCTCTCTTACTCCTCTACAATAATCAAGTAACTGTATAGAGACCCTTGACCTCATCCACACCTATAGCAACATAGTTTGTTTGGGACGAATACATGACTAAAATAGGGTGTGAAAAATAAATCCAAATAGCCACCCACCAAAGGCCCGTGCCCAACTGCCAGTGTAAATGTGGAACAACGTGTGCATTAGTAAAATGCAACAATATATGTAGTGTTCAAAAGTAACTAACTTTTCCAATTATTTTGCCATTTTAATATTCGTTTGATCCATTCAATATAAGACATCACCACTATGACTTCTCTAAATAAATAATTAGTGTCCTCAGACATGTAAACTCTTACCCGCAAGTAATCTGAAACAAAACCCTCAGGTGACTATCCTCGAGAATAATAGATATTTCCCTCAGGCATACGATGTGTTGACCTTAGGCACAAAATCTACTACCCACATGTGTGAGAGGAGTTTCCCTCAGGCTAAACAGAACACTTCCCTCCGGATAAATATATCACAGCCCTCAGGTGAAATTAACAGGTCCATGCCCAATATATAATAAAGAACTTTATATAAAATTCCTCTGAAGGTAATTTATGACATGCTAAAATTTACGGTATACCCTCGGGTAACCTGTCCAAACGACTAAATAGAGGAACACACCATAGGGGTGGACCTGGATCCAAGTAGTGATCCCAAACAGTAGTTTACAATTTCATTTAATTACCCAAATAAATTCTAGGTATTTAAACGAGCCAAGGCCTCAGCCACATGACACCCCAACATGGGTTCGTAGCACAATGGTACACAAAAACGCATAACAGTTGGAATTTCAACACCAGACCAGCTACCTCGATCATCCCTGATCGGTATACGTGAACGAAGCTCCTCGAATCATCCAAAAATGACGTTGATATGAGGTAAAAATAACCTCGTTCAAACTCAAATAACATCCCTTAGAGGAATAATTTTCAAGAACTACGCAAGGAGGAGGAATAAATCACCCGTGCAGTTCCAAGGAGATTGACGGTGCCGAAAATGGGTTCTCAGTGTGCAGTTGGAAGGTCTATCAAGCTCCAGCCGTCTCTCCCAAGCTCTCCTTTGGTTCTAAGCTTCTTATGGGAACAGAGGAGGCTACTGCCCATTTTATGCAAAAAAACATACTACACGACATGTACTATTGAGAACACGATGTGTACTATTGAGTACACGGTGTGTACTTTACATTTCTTTAACAGTTCCTCCGACGACTTCTTTCCACCACATCACTGTTCATCTGTCGACATGAGTACATGTCGTGTATTCCTGATTACATGGCGTGTACTGTCACTCAGCTCCCACCGCCTTACTATTTTGCTGTCGACTGACTACACGACGTGTAAATACCCACTACCCGATGTGTAGTCGGTTTTTACACCCATCATAGTTGACAAGCCTACATGCCCTTTGTACTCATTCCACATGGCCAAAGTACACGGCGTGAGGAAAAGTACATGGTGTGTACTCATAAAATTTAGGTTTTTCTCCCATTTTCCTTATTTTCTCAAAAACATTTAAGGAAAAGAGGAAAGACAAAACTTGTACCAAAAGAATAAGAATAGGGTTCTTAAAAACTTCCCCCATAAAGAAATTCATTTCCAAATTGACCTTCCAAGGGTGCTGAAGATAAAGCTCATAACAACTCTGGACACTGATCACGTACATTGGTCTCCTACTCCCAAGTTTCGTCCTACACTCAGCCATGCTGCCATAGCATCCATACGAGAAGAACTGACCGGCCTCGGAGAACCTCTGTGCTCCTATCCAGGATACGAATTGAAAGCTCCTCAAAGGACACATCTATCTGAAGCTCAACTTCCTCTGGCTGAAAGATGTGAGACAGGTCCGAATGATAACATCGCAACTGAGATACATGGAAGACGTCATGCATGGCATGATACCTCTATGGTAACTGCAACCGATAGGAAAACGACCCGACTCTCTCCAGAATCTCAAATTGCCCCACATACCTCGGTGAATGTTTACCCCTATCTCTATATCCGCCTGTGTCTCAACATCGGCGAAACATGCAAGAAAACCAGATCCCCGACCATGAAATCCATGGGTCTTCTATGGCCATCAGCATAAGATTTATAATGAGACTGTGTAAAATCCATCCACTTTTGAATCAACTAGACCTTCTCAGAAGTCTCCTGCACGAGACGTGGTCCCAATAAAGCTGCCTCACCAGCCTCCATCCTGCAAAAATGTGATCATAATGGCCTACCATATAAAGCCTCATAAGGTGGAATCTCAATAGTTTTCTGAAAACTATTATTAAAGAAAAACTAGACTATGTGTATATGAATTTCCCAGGAGTCCCCAAAGTCTAGGACACATGCACTCAACATGTCCTCTAGCACCTCTATCGTATGATATCACTGACCATTGGTCTGAGGGTGGTATGTTATGCTCAGAAGCACCTATATACCCAGTGCCCTATGAAAACTCACCCAGAAA
Organism: Viscum album; assembly: GCA_963277665.1. NCBI lineage: Eukaryota > Viridiplantae > Streptophyta > Magnoliopsida > Santalales > Viscaceae > Viscum > Viscum album. The sequence goes on along the minus strand of OY728135.1, from coordinate 1,042,925,516 downwards.
TGAGACGTAAAATGGGATTCCCTATCTGAAATGATAGAACGAGGGACCCCTTGAAGACGTATGACCTCTCGGATATACAGCCTCCTGAGCTCATCAACTATGAAGGTCTCCTTGATCAGAAAAAAGTGAGATAACTTTGTGAGTCTGTCCATAACAACCCACACGGCATCATTGCCTCGAGGTGACCTCGGAAACCCAGTCACGAAGCCCATCGTGACATCATCTCATTCTCACTCATGAATGGTTGACTGCTGTAACAGTATAGCTGGCATCTGATGCTCTGCCATCACCTGTTGACAGGTGGAACATCTCGTAACAAAACCAGCTACTTCTCTCTTCATACCTAGCCACCAGTACTAACATCTCAAGTCACGGTACATCTTGGTAACAATAGGATAAACTGCCCAAGCTAAAGTATGAAACTCCCTCATCAACTCCTCGCGTATATCCCCTGGAACCCACACTCGTCCATGGAAATGTAGTACCTCATCATCGCCTGTCATCCTCTCAGGAGGAGGGTCCTCGCTTTCCACCGACTCCCGTAGAACAAGGCCTTCAAAATCAGATAGTTGTCTCATCCTCACTCTATCCAGGAGGGTAGAAGTCACTGCTAAAGATGAAATATAGGTTTGACCCTTACTATCCTGCACCTCCAAATGCAACATAGTGAACAAAGACTTTAGCTTCCACTCACCACTGGCCTCATGAACTGCATGTATCTGAGTCTTCCTGCTCAGCGCATCAGCAACTGTGTTACCCTTACCAGGTGTATAGGAAAACTCCAAATCGAAGGACTGTAGGTATTCGACCCACCATCACCACCTCATATTCATGTTATGCTGAGTAAAGATATAACTGAGACTTTTTTGGTCGTTGAAAACCACAAAATGCTCTCCTAAGAGATAATGTCTCAAACAACGTAACACATGGACAACTGCAGCAAACTCGAGATCATGCGTCAGGTAATTCCTCTCACATGGCCTCAACTGCCGAGACCCGTACGCCACAACTCGATCACCCTGTATAAACACAACTCCTAGTCTAATACCTAATGCATCACAGTATACTATATAGCTCTTCCCTTGCTCTAGGAGTATCAGAATTGGTGATGATGTCAGCCTTCCCTTCGGTTCCTAAAAGGCTGTCTGATAAGATTCTATCCAAACGAACTTCACACCCTTCTTAGTCAACCCTGTCAACGGTGCTTCTAAGTGGGAGAAGTCTTGGATGAGTCGTCTATAGTAACCAGCCAGCCCTAAGAAACTCCATATCTCATACACATTCCTAGGCTTCTCCTTGGAATCTATTGCTCTCTACTTCTCTGGGTCTAATGCAACTCCTGCCTCTAAGATGACATAACCCAGGAAGTGAATCTGGTCCATCAAAAGTGGTACATTAAGATCTTAGCATATAGCATATGCTCTCTCAGTGTACTCATCACGAGCTCAATATGGGTCGCATGGTCATGTCGAGTGTGAGAGTACACCAAGATATCATCCACGAATACTACCACAAAAAAATCCAGATAAGGAGGAACACACGATTCATCAGAGCCATGAATACTGTTGGTGCGTTCGTGAGTCCGAACAACATAACCAAGTACTCATATAGACCATACCTACTTCTAAAGGCTATGAGTGGAATATAAGATGGTCTAACATGTAACTGATGATATCTGAATCTCAATTAAATCTTCGAGAACACTCGTGCTCCAAAAATTTGATCAATAAGATCATCAATCCTCGGTAAGGGATATCGGTTCTTAACCGTCAGCTGGTTCAGCTTATGATAATCCACGCAGAGTCTGAGGGTACTGTCTGTCTTCATCACAAAGAGGACCAATGAACCCCAAAGAGAAGTACTAGGTCAAATAAATCCCTTTGACTGTAACTCCTCTAACTATCTCTTGATCTCCTGTAACTCGGGAGTAGCCATCCTATAAGAAGGAATGCATACCGATGCCGCTCCTGGCACAAGATCGATAGAGAAATCTACCTCTTGCTCCAGAGGTAGACCTGAAAAGTTGTCCTGGAAGACATCCCAGAAACTATCAACCACTAGATGGAAATCCTTCTGACAAGTTTCATAGTAATCTAGATATAAACTCGCTATCTGGGATGGGACTCCACCTCGCCGATGATGCTCTGGTCCAGCTCGACTGGCCTGAACATCCCATTCACCATTGAAAAAAAACTCTCCACCCTCTGATGACGTAAAACACAACCTGCGACGATAGCAATCTACAAAGGCTCGAAAGGGAACCCACCATTCTATCCCAAGAATGAAATCATAAGCTTCCATATCTAATACATAGTTGTCCCATAGAATGTGACACCCACCAACCTCAAGGGGGCACACCATTCATTGACTCACAAATGTCGTTCTCATCCCCAACAGAGTGTTCAACATCATAACATCAGAAGAAGAAGATACAAAAAGCCCAAGGCTCTCCACAACAGGCACATATACAAAGATATGTGTAGCACCCATATCAAAAAGTATTGAAGATAAGACAGAAGTGACTAGAATAGTACCTCTGACAGTAAAACGTCCGGGATCCTGCTCATGTTTGGTTTGTTGCATTGAATATGCCTGCCCAGTGCCATGGCCCTATGACACAACCTGGCTACCCTGAGTTGTCCCGCCATGTTGCCTCTGAGATCCTGGGGTCTGGATACCACGACCACGACCACAATCTCTGCCTACACGCCCTGACGTATTCCAGTTTCCCGACTAGTAAGAAGCTGCCAGTCCTGCTCCCGCATGCAGAGTATGCACAGAACCCCTCTCACTAGACACTGGTGGAAAACCCATGCAAAAGCGCCTCAAATGACCCATCTTGCCACAAGCTAGGCACTCCACTAGGTCACATGGACACTGCGATCTCTTGTGCCATTCCTCACCACACTGGTAGCACATGACATGGCCACCTGAAACATTCTTCTGGCCTGTACTACCACAATGAGAGGAGTCCATATGTCTCTTCCTATTACCAGTAGAAAAAGTACCAGAAACTGGTGTCGAACTGCCCGAGCCCATGCCACTAGCTTCCCGCCGATTTTTCTTGGTAATCAATGTCTGGTTCACAATAGCATGTACAGTAGGAAACCTGAAAACATTCACTAATGTGTGCATGTGGTATCAAAGACCATACTCAAACTGTCTAGACCTCAACATCTCATCACCCACCAGAACGGGTGCAAAACGCTGAAGCTCAGTGAAACGAGCAGAATAATCCATCACCGACATAACACCCTACTGCAGATTCATGAACTCTCGAGCTCTATCTTCCCTCAGCCTCTCTAGGAAGAAGAATTCATAGAAAGATATCTAAAAATATTCCCATGTCATGTCTCTGTGATGCTAAGACTAGGTGGTAACAACCCACCACCTCTTGGCAGAATCACGGGGCATATAAGCGGTGAGCATGATCCTCCGCCCTGGAGGCGTCTCAAGATGCTTGAAAGTAGTATGCAATGAATCGAGCCAAGACTCCGTAGCTTGTGGTCTGCCATCCACTGAAAACATAGGCGGATTCTACTACTGGAAGATATGAGTCAGCTCATCCATAGATGTGCCAGTTGGCGGTGCTCCCTGAATGGTCTGTATGAACCTCATGAAGCCTTCACAGAACTGCGCATATACACCTGTGTCTGGTATAATGGTTGGCGCCTCATCCTGATCTGCTGGAGTATCAACTGGTGTCCCATGGCCTAACATATCTAGAGTATAATCATTTTCACTCTCTTGGTGAACAACACGTGGTCGTCTCGGTGGCATGACACTACAATGTCAAACACACACCTTAGATCAAGATTATCAAAGAATAAAAACAAGGAGACAGAGAAAGAATGTTTCCAAAATTTATAAAACATGACTACACGGTGTGTATAAATATTACTCAGAGTGTTCTCACAACCATTCACATGGGCATGTACTCTAGCTTAAACTAGCCATTTAACACCCCAAACACTCGGCGTGTCTTTTAAATACACAACGTGTACAAGAATCCTCCATCCATGCCCGAGTCCTTCTACACGGCTAAGCCACACGACTCTCATTGAACAAGACTACACTGCATGTATATCAAATACACAACATGTATGGTTTAATTTCAAACTGCCCATGTCGTTCGTGACACGTCCGACTACTCGGATGACACTACACGGCGTGTTACACCCGCACACGGCGTGTACACCACCCCGTTTCCACAGCCACACAGCTAAGTCCACACGATCTCCCACCGGTAAGGACTACTCGGCGTGTCCCTCAGGTACACGGTGTGTTCAAGAAGAGGTAACATAGACCCGTGTTTGTTAGATACATGTTCGGGTCCCCAGGTTAGACTACACAGCGTGTTCCAAGGTGGACACGACGTGTATGTCTAAAGGTCTCCTCCGTCTGTTTTGTTGGTTACACGGGCAGACTCTGGGTCAACACTACACGGCGTGTACATCCGGTACATGGCATGTTTTTTCCAAGCCTTTACCTACCCCGTGTCCCCTCCCACATGGTCTAAGACACGGGAAGAGACTACACGGTGTGTACTGAGGGTACACGGCGTGTACTCAAAAAGTTTTCATTTCTTCCCAAACAGAAGAACACACGACGTGTATCCGAGGAGCTACACTATGTGTATCATGGGTTTTCCAGATAGTAATCCTCTGAAACTACTTTGAAACCCTGTAAATACTGGAAAAAAACACCTAATTTCCAAATTTCGATCCGTGATGTCCCATATTCCCCATGAATCAATGTTTGGCATATTATACATGTTGTACAAAAGTAAACAAGTCAATGATCCACCAAATTCAAGTCATTGAGGGCCCATACTCCCCAAAAACCAAAGTTTGGTATCCATCCTATAATAGGCTCACACAAAAATTCCCTATCACATAGCAGGTATTTATCAAAGCAGCTATCACAACAACATGCTTTTCTAGCACAAAAACTATCACAACAACATTCAATTTCTATTGCGCCTACATGGCATGGAAATATAAAAGGAATGTCAATTCTATCATGTGCCTAAATGGTGCATGAGATGGAATACCCTCATCTCATCAGGTTGAAACTAATTATAAACCATGGATAAAATATAAGTAGCACAATCACAAGTGCGTCACCCAATGGTGAAAATCAAATCAACTGTAAAATTTTCAAAATCAAAAGAATTTCCAAAATATACGAGGTAGACTGGATTTTCCCTGTACACAGGGTAGCTACTCCCGGTCACATCTTATTACCAACTACGATTTCCATCCTATCCCTGACTAAGGCTCCAAACAGTGTATCACCCCAAGCTTCTATGGTACGCTTCTCTTTGAATATTGTGATAGCGTGTGTTGTACGCAACATCGAGTTCTAACACACCACAACCAATCAAACTAGCAGTTATAAATAGTAATACCTGCTTTTTGAAATTAAATATATTTTATATTTCAAAATGGACTTCATTTTTGGTTTTTGAATATCGAAATTATCCTAAGATGAATTTTTTGTATTTTTCTGAGAACTTCCAATTTTTATGAATAGTGAAAAATACTTAAAAACAACTTTTTAAATCAAAATAATTTATAGTGATAAATTATATTATTGAGTGGTTTTAAAGTATAATTAGAATATATTTTTACCATTTTATCCAAGGCTATTCATTAGAAATAATTTCACTTTGAAATTGGACCTAAACAATTATCAATCTTTTGGTATATATTGTTTCTTAAAAACATGCTATATTTTGTGACAGTGGGAATTAATTATAAAATTAATTAATACAACTTATATGTTTGGAATTTTGTAAAATAGACATCATATTTAAATTCAGAATATCAATTATAGCTTAGGGTGAAATTTTGGCATTGTTCTGAAAAACATCAATTTTTGATGAATAGTTAAACTACTAAGTGGTAGTTAAAAAACTGAATTTTTGATAAAACATAATTTTACCGCTTCTATGAATGGAATTTCGAAAATCTGAGAGACACGGTTAATATTAAGAAGTAAAATGTGGTTAAATGAGATGAAAATAATTTTTGGTGAATAGTAACTTTTTTCTTTTATTTACCACGGTTAAAAGTAAATAGGGTAATTAAGGATAAAAATGATATTAATATTACCCTAACACATGTCCTAGTTCTATTGGACAAGTGTATCTCGACTAAAAAAACCTTAGGAATAAAATATTTTCATTTCGGTCCACTTGGATTAGATTAGGACATTTATTATTATTTAATTCAAAGAAGAGTTAAAAGAGTTAAAATCAAAGTTTATTTACTAAACCATTTTTAATATAGGGTTATACATAAGATATATTCGATTTAAAATATTCATTAGAAATATAAATATATTTCCTACATAATGATATTTTATTTATAATTTTTAGACATTAAATATTTTAATTTATTTATGACCCAATGATGATGCAGTAATTACCATAATAGTGAAAAATTAAAATAATTGATATTATAAATACCCAAATAAATATAATTTGAGACTTTTAATGAATTAAACTAATTTTATAGGATACTATGACATATTATTATTGATTTAATTGACTTTGTTCGAAGTAATCATTTTGTTATAAGTTTCACAAAAATCAACTATTGAATAGTGTCAAAATTGACATAAAAGAGTTTTTAAAACGAATATTATATTATTAATTGATATTAAATTCCTAAAAATCTAAGGTTCGTCCAGGAGACTTATATCACTATAGGTGTATCTTTAATGGACCATTTGGGTGTCTCTTGGATGTATATAGAATGTTTAGTAACTATATAATATAAAAATACAAAGTGACATGGTAAATGTCAAACTAATTAACTAAGAGTTAAAACTAAAATATAAGGTTAATATAGTAACCCAAACCTGTCTAAATTCTATTGGTTGAATGTTTTTCGACCTATCCCCACCTTAAACTTTGAATAATCAATTTTGGAGACATTAGAAACCGAATATGAATTTAATATAAATTAATATTTCTAGCTTTTCCAAAGGTGCCCATCACCCCTATTATAAAAAGGGCACTCCACCTTCTCATTACTTCACACCTTAAAAGCCTTTTGGTTCGGCCAAACTCCACCCAAATACTCTTTCAACTTAACTCACTACAACCTAGAGGCCTTATTTTGATCATAAAGCCAACCTAAGGAGCTCTTTTGATCAAATCAAAAGGAAGAACCCGAAGAAGAGGTAATGATTTCACCACCCTTTTCCAAGTTCCTTTCTTCATCAATTTCTTCTTTCTTTGTTATTACCATTCTAAAATAATAACTCCAGTATCTTATATATACTGTGATGTTATTATAAATATGGTACAACCATATTCAGTATTCTATCCACCCTTTGAATAACATGTCACCATACGTGCGTACGTACGGCTTACCGTCTCCACGTCGTGGTGTAATTGTTATTCAATATATTATTATTTGGATGGGTATAAGAATGATGTTTAACTCAATTAAATAATAAATATAACATGATAATGATTCTGTATATATTATATACTATCCAATTATATATTATTTTAATATCAATAGAATGATATTGTCGCTCGTGCGTGCGTACGGACTACCGTCTCCACGAACGCGATGAGATTCATTCTACATCGTATCCATTCAATTATAATTATCATTTGATGATTTAAAAATAATGTTTAAGGACTTGATATCATTCTGAATATGAATAATATACAACCTATCCATGACAATCATGGCTTACGTAACAAAACATATAAAAGAAAACGAGTAAGTTAACACCCAAAACGACTATAATACTAAGATATTATTAACAAAGCAATGTTAAAAGATCATATATGATATCATATTAATATATATGATTATTGTATAATTTAATAACAATTATTTCATCATTATACAGGAATTTAACCTACCCTTAATGAAGGAAAAGAACAAGGAAAGGGTTTATTTCACAATCTCTTCATTATCCGAGGTTGTTTATACATAATAATCTACAGGGATCTCATTATCATCGCCATCCATGTTTCTTAAAAATTTATTTCAAAACATTTTTACTATTTACAAGAATATGGGTTAAAGTCATTTATACCCTTTTTTGACTTTTTATAAGTGGTTTACAAAGGAATCTTCTCGTCGTTTTCCAAACAAGGTGCTTTTTAACATTTTTGACAGAATTAAGGTAAGAATGTTTTTTTAACTTATACGGCACGTGTGATTATTTTCCGTCGTTATAAAATTGTCGAATCTTCCCTTACAATATTATATGAATATTTTCAAAGAAAATGTTTTATTTCAAAAATATATGACTCTTAAATGAATTCAAAATAGAAAGCGATATTTCTCTAAAAAGATTTTTGATTTCATCTATGCCAACATCCTTTGATGGATTTTATGCTTATTTGAAGTTGATTTATTATGATACAAAACTTCTATATTGTATTGAAGGTTTTGTGATATGTTTTACTGTGGATGTGCTATTTTTATACCGTTCATAGTTTATGGTCAAAGTATTGACATTCCGTATGCTAGTTTTAATACGAATGTTTATGTTATGTTTAAACCTTTTCATATGGGAATGAATTGGACTTAATATGTGACGGGTGGAGCCCGCTATAGCTCCTCGATTCATCGGTAGGTCTCATGAGACAAACTAGTGTCTTTTCACAAGGACTTGGAAAAATCTTATTTGTAGTCATAGCATGAGGCCTTGGGCATGTGGTTATGATAGTCTAGCATTATGCATTCCATCATTATGAAAGTGGTAATTGATATTGCATGTGATTATTCGATTAGTAGAATTTCTATGTGAATAAGTAAATGGCATTATTTCATTTTATTTTTTCCATACTATGTTGAAGATAAAGTTTAAAAGGCTTTTTTTTAAAAATTATACATTGCCTTAAATGTTTATTCTTATTTATGAAAGTTTCCGCTACATTGTTATCCTTAATGGGCATTTGAGATCACCCCTTTTCTATGTTTTATTTTTTCCAGGATGTGAAGAAGTAATTTATGAATGACCTGCAGGGATAGTATGTTGGGATATGAGTGTGGGATATGGAGACAATGTTGTTGTAGTTGTTTTTCACTTTATGATGTAATCTAAAACTTTATGAATATATATAGTGTTTCCAAGGCTACTAAACCAATTGGTCTTTCAAGATTTGATATTTCTTGTTATCATGCCAATGTTATGTAATAATGCACCGACTCTAGGTAACTGGGGTCGGGGAGTTACAGTTGGTATCAGAGGAAGTTTAGTACAAACCTTGGAAGCTAGATTTAGATAAACTCTGATTAGAGCACATATACCTAAGATGAACTTTGATGATTAGTATAGAAGAACTTCCTAGAATTTTTTTATTGTAGAGATTTTGTGAGTTTTCTGAGCAATACATCCCTGTCTGGATACAAGCAGGTAGAGGTGGCTCTGGAACAGATGTACCTAGGGGTAAAACCAGAAAACACCGCTTTGAGCTAGACTTGAACGGGAACTAGTGCACGACAACGAGCCTTGCTTCACTCTTGGTTACAACACTCCTGGGGGATATGCTTAGGATAACTCAAATTTTCATTAAAAATCATTATAAAGGGTTTATGAGTATATACTTCCACAAGGAAAATGATTTTATGAATATGGATTATATCCATAAATAGTTTAATTTATGTTAAGTGTTTTATAACTATGGGATTGTGTATTTTGATTCATAAACTAATCTATTTTATGCCATTGTTTAGAAATGGCACCTAGTGGAAGAAATGGAAACCGTATCAATGCACACACTCCATGTAGGGATTGACCTCCTACTCATGATAATTATAGTGGATCTGGTGATTCAACTGGTGCCGATCAGCTAATCACCATACTGGGACAACTTACTCAGGTTATGAATAATAACCATACCCGTTTGGAGCACCCTGATCCATAGCGTGGAGGATCAATGTTAGATCGCTTTATGAGGCAACATCCACCAACGCTCAATGGGAGTACAAATCCCTTAGTAGCTGAGAAATGGATATTTTCCCTAGAGAAAATATTTCAGGCTTTGGGGAGTAGTGAAAGGGAAAAAGTTATCATGGAAGTTTATCGCCTCACTGGAGATGCTGATCAATGGTGGTCATTGATTCAAAATATAAAGTAAGATAATGAAGTATCAAATATGGAATGTAGGGAGTTCAAAGATCTGTTTTTAGAAAAATACTTTCCTCGCAACCATCGAGCAGATATGGAAAGGCAGTTTCTGAGTCTGAGACAAAAGGAGGATGAGAATGTCACAAATTATGAGGCTAACTTTACAAGGTTATCAAGGTATGCTGGAGATTATATATGTAACCCAAGAAGTAAGATTGATCGTTTCTTTGATGGGATAAAACTATTTCTCCGTCGAGCATTAGTATCACAATCCTTCTCGTTGTACGAAGACATTGTCTCATGTGCTATCAAGACCGAAAAGGAATTCTCTAAGTCTTATGATTTTAAAGCAAAGCAAGAGTAGAAGAGATTTGCTAATCAATCTGGGAATGGAAATAAGAAGAAGAAGGGAAATTTGAATATCCATCCTATGGTAAATGTGGGAAGAAACACCCTGATACTTGCATGAAGGGAACGAGAGTCTGTTACAAGTGTGGTGAAAAATGCCACCAGGCTCGTGATTGCAAAGGGGATAAGGAATCTAACAATGTTCAGTGATACTATTGTAGGGATATGGGGCATTATGCAAATGAATGTCCTAAGCATCAGGGGAACTTACCTCAGAAAATTCCAAGGGATCAAGGCCAAGCTTATGCTATCACTACTCCTAAGGTAGAAGCTCTGAAAGACGTGGTGGTAGGTAATTTAGTGGTTTCCTCAAGTTTAGCAAATGCATTATTTGATTCTGGATCATCGCATTGTTTCACATCTTCCCAGTTTCCTAAGAAAATTAGATATTTCCAATTTGATTTAACAAGGGAGTTCTCAGTTAAAAATCCTAATGGAAGTATCATTGCAACAAAGTTTTGTGAATCAGTCCCCATTAGAGCACATAAAAGTTCTTTATCTGCTAATCTCATCGTCATAACTATGATTGAGTTTGATATAATCCTCGGTATGGACTGGATTTCGGACTATGATGCGAAGATTTATTGTAATAATAAAGAGGTTACGATTATTGATGATGATGATAAGGAACACCTTATCTTTAGAGTAGAATCGTCACCACCTAATCCTTATCTAGATCCACCCCCAGTAGCTCAACTAAATTCAATTATTAGGGAGGAAGAGAATGAAATGACTATGGGTGAGGAAAGGAATTTTCAAATACAGGATGTACCCGTTTTTAAGGAATATGTAGATATGTTTCCGGACGATTTACGTGGACATCCTCCAGAACGACAAGTTGAGTTTTCCATTGATTTAATTCCTGGATCAAGTCCTATATAAAAGACCCCTTATAGAATGGACACTGTAGAATTAGTTAAACTAAAGAACCAACTAGAGGAATTGAGTAATAAAGTATTTATTCGCCCAAGTGTTTCTCCATGGGGAGCCCCTGTTCTTTTTGTTAAAAATAAATATGGATCCATGAGGTTTTGTATCAACTACAGGGAGATCAATGCTATAACAATAAAGAACAAGTATCCCCTACCTCGTATTGATGATTTATTTGACCAACTACATGGAGCTCAATAGTTTTCAAAGATTGACCTTTGATCTGGATACCATCAGTTGTGTGTGAAGAAGGAAGACATTCCGAAGACAGCATTTCGAACTAGGTACGGGCATTACGAGTTTACTGTAATGCCTTTTGTATTGACTAATTCACCCTCTGTATTCATGGATCTAATGAATAGAGTTTTCATGGAGTATCTTGATGAATTTGTGTTGGTATTTATTTATGATATCTTGGTATACTCCAAAAGCTATGAAGATCATGAAAATCACTTGCGCATTATCCTGAAGACTCTGAGAAGACATGAATTATATGGAACGTTTAGCAAGTGTGAATTCTGGCTTCGTGAGATTTCTTTTATTGGCCATATTGTCTCTAATGATGGAATCTCTGTTGATCCTTCTAAGACCAAGGCAATCCAAGAATTTCCATCACCAATGAATATAACGGAGGTACGTAGTTTTATTGGTTTGGAAGGTTATTATCGATATTTCGTCCAGAATGTCTCCTGATTGGCTAACCCATTAACGAAGCTCACACGTAAAGGGGTTAAATTTGTTTGGACAAAAGTGTGTGAAGAATGTTTCGAAGAACTGAAGAGAATATTAGTCAATGCTCTTATATTGACTCTACCATTGGGTAATGATGGGTTCATTATTTACAGTGATGCATCAAAGAAAGGACTTGGTTGTGTCCTTATGCAGAATGATAGGGTTATTGCCTATGCATCACGACAGTTGAAAATTCATGAACAAAATTACCCTACTCATGATCTCGAGTTAGCAGCTGTGATCTTTTCTCTAAAGATATGGAGGCACTACCTCTATGGTGAAAAATGTGAGATTTATACTGATCACAAGAGTTTGAAGTATATTTTCTCACAAAAATAACTCAACATGAGGCAATGAAGATAGCTTTAATTACTCAGGGATTATGATTGTACGATACACTACCACCCGAGGAAGGCAAACAAGGTGGAAAATGTTTGAGTAGAAAAGACCATGGAGTTTTGAACAATATGAGAATTGAAAGGGATCCAATTTTCATGGATCTAGTGAAGATGGTCATGGGAATAACCAGGGAAGGTGAAACATCAATTTTTTTTCAAATGGTTTCCAAACGATCTTTACTAGAAAGAATTATGAGTTCTCAGACCGATGATGAAGAATTTCAAAAGAATATTAAAGTTGTGAATGATGGGAGATTGAGAGACTTTGTGTATGAAGATGGAATTTTGAAATTCGGGAAGAGGCTTTGTGTTCCCGATATACCTGATCTAAAAAGGGAATTGCTGGATGATGCTCATAGTTCCAATTTCTCTATACACCCTGGGAGCACCAAAATGTATAGATATTTGAAGGAACATTTTTGGTGGGACAACATGAAGAAGGATATTGCTGATTTTGTGTGAAGATGTATGGTTTTTCAACAAGTGAAATCTGGAAGGCAACAGCCTGGAGGAGTCATGCAACCTCTTCCCATACCGGAGTGGAAATGGGACAATATTACATTGGAATTTTTCATGGGGCTACCAAAGACTCCTAGAAGGAACGATGCAATATGGGTTATTGTTGATCGTCTTACCATGTCAGCACATTTTCTTGCTATAAGAGAAGATCTACCACTGGAACGTCTAGCAAGACTATATATTAATGAAGTTGTGAGACTTCATGGAGAACCCTATTGATTGTTTCTGATCGTGATCCCCTTTTTACTTCAAGATTATAGAAGAGTCTTTAGAAATCCCTAGATACTGAACTTCATTTGAGCACTGCCTACCACCCTCAGACAGACGGACAATCAGAACGGACTATTCAAACCTTATAAGACATGTTGAGATCTTTCTCACTTGACTTTCAGGGTATGTGGGATCAATATTTACCTTTGGTAGAATTTTTCTATTACAATAGCTTCCATTCATGTATTCAGATGGCACCATATGAAGCGTTATAAGGAAATAGATTTCGCACACCAACATGTTGGGATGACGTTGGTGAAAGAAAACTTGTAGGCCCAGAACTGGTGGAGGAAATGATGGAAAAGGTGTAGGTAATCCAAAATCACATCAAAGCAGCTCAAAGTAAGCAAAAGAGCTATGCCGATAATCGAAGGAAGGATTTGGAATTTAAAGTCGGTGATCATGTTTTTCTGAAGGTATCTCCATGGAAGGGAGTCATACGTTTTGGTAAGAAAGGTAAATTGAGTCCCAAGTACATCAGACCTTTCGAAATTCTAGAACGAATTGGGGTTGTAGCTTACAGATTGGCAATGCCGCCAAGTTTCTCCAAAGATCACGATGTGTTCCACGTATCTCTATTGAGGAAATACATGAATAACCCAACGCATGTAGTCAACTATGAAGAATTATAAATGGAACCCAATCTGTCTTATTGTGAAGAGCCCTTCAGGATTCTTGATACAATAGAACAAGTACTGAGAAACCGGACGATGCGTCTTGTAAAAGTTTTGTGGAGAAACCATAAGATGGAAGAGGCAACGTGGGAACCCGAGGAACTTATGATGAAGAACCACCCGAGTCTTTTCATGCGGTAGTATTCTGGAAATTTCAAGGATGAAATTATTTGAAGGAGGGGAGAATGTAACACCCCAAGCTTCTACGATATGCTTCTCTTTGAATAATGTGATAGCGTGTGTTGTACGCAACATCGAGTTCTAACACACCACAACCAATCAAACTAGTCGTTATGAATAGTAATACCTAATTTTTGAAATTGTATATATTTTATATTTCAAAATGGACTTCATTTTTGGTTTCGGAATATCGAAATTATCCTAAGATGAATTTTTGGTATTTTTCTGAGAACTTCCAATTTTCATGAATAGTGAAAAATACTTAAAAATTTTTTTAATCAAAATAATTTATAGTGATAAATTATATTATTGAGTGGTTTTAAAGTATAATTAGAATTTATTTTTACCATTTTATTTAATGGTGTTCATTAGAATTAATTTCACTTTGAAATTGGACCTAAACAATTGTCAATCTTTTGGTATATATTGTTTCTTAAAAACACGTTATTTGTTGTGACAACAGATATTAATTATAAAAATATTTAATTCAACTTATATGTTTGTAATTTTTTTAAAATAGACATAATTTTTGAATTCGGAATATCAATTATAGCTTAGGATGAAATTTTGGCATTGTTATGAAAAACTTCAATTTTTGATGAATAGTGAAACTACTAAGTGGTAGTTAAAAAACTGAATTTTTCATAAAACTTAATTTTACCCCTTCTATGAATGGAATTTCATAAATCCGAGAGACACGGTTAATATCAAGAAGTAAGATGTGGTTCAATGAGATGAAAATAATTTTTGGTGAATAGTAACTTTTTACTTTTATTTACCACGGTTAAAAGTAAATAGGGTAATTAAGGGTAAAAATGATATTAATATTACTCTAACACATGTCCTAATTCTATTGGACAAGTGTAGCTCGACCAAAAACAACCTTAGGACTAAGCTATTATCATTTAGGTCCACTTGGATTAGATTAGGACATTTATTATTATTTAATTCAAAGAAGAGTTAAAAGAGTTAAAATCAAAGTTTATTTACCAAAACATTTTTAATATGGGGTTATACATAAGATAAATTCGATTTTAAATATTAATTAGAAAGATAAAAAAATGTCCTCCATAATGATATTTTATTTATAATTTTTAGACATTAGATAATTTAATTTATTTATTACAAAATAATGATGCAGTAATTACCGTAATAGTGAACAATTAAAATAATTGATATTATAAATACCCAAATAAATATAATTTTACACTTTTAATGAATTAAACAAATTTTATAGGAAAATATGGCATATTAGTATTGATTTAATGGAATTTTTCTAAGTAATCATTCTATTATAAGTATCAAAAAATCAACTATTGAATAGTGTCAAAATTGACATAAAAGAGTTTTTAAAACAAATATTATATTATTAATTGATATTAAATTCCTAAAAATCTAAGGTTCGTCCAAACGACTTATATCATGATACTTGTATCATTAATGGACCACTTGGGGGTCGCTTGGATTTATATAGTATGTTTATTAACTATATAATATAAAAATACAAAGTGACATGGTAAATGTCAAACTAATTAGCTAAGAGTTAAAACTATAAGACAAGGTTAATATAGACACCCAAACCTGTATAAATTATATTGGTTGAATGGTTTTCGACCTATCCCCACCTTAACCTTTGAATAATCAACTTTGGAACCATTAGAAACTGAATATGAATTTATTACAAATTAATATTTCTAGCTTTTCCAAAGGTTCCCCTCACCCGTCTTATAAAAGAGCACTCCCCCTTCTAATACTTGACACCTTAAAAGCATTTTGGATTGGCCAAACTCTGCCCAAATACTCTCTCAACTTCCCTTAAGACAACCTAGAGGCCTTAGTTTGATCATAGAGCCAACCTAAGGAGCCCTTTTGATCAAATCAAAAGGAAGAACTAGAAGAAGAGGTAATGATTTCACCACCCTTTTCCAAGTTCCTTTCTTCTTCCACTTCTTTTTTCTTTGTTATTACCATTCTAAAATAATAACTCTAGTTTATTATATATACTGTGATGTTATTATAAATATGTTAGAAACATATTCAGTATTCTATCCACCTTTGTAATAACATGTCACCATACGGGCGTACGTACGGCTTACCGTCTCCACATCGTGGTATAATTGTTATTCAATATATTAGTATTTGGATGGGTATAATAATGATGTGTAACTCATATAAATAATAAATATAACATGACAATGATTCTTTATATATGATATACTATCCAATTATATATTATTTTAATATTAAAAGAATGATATTGTCGCTGGTGCGTACGTACGGACTACCGTCTCCACAAACGCGATGAGATTCATTCTCCATCATATCCATTCAAGTATAATTATCATTTGATGATTTAAAAATAATGTTTAAGGACTTGATATCATTCTGAATATGAATAATATACAACCTATCCATGAAAAACATGGCTTACGTAGCAAAACATATAAAATAAAACGAGTAAGTTAACACCCGAAAGGACGATAATACTATGATATTATTAACAAAGAAATGTTAAAAGATCATATATGATATAATATTAATATATATGATTCTTGTATAATTTAATAACAATTATTTCACCATTATACAGGAGTTTAACCTACCCTCAACCAAGGAAAAGTACAAGGTAAGGGTTTATTTCACAATCATTTCATTATCTGAGGTTGTTTATACGTAATAATCTACTATGATCTCTTTATCAACCACATCCATGTTTCTTAAAAATGTATTTCAAAACATTTGTACTATTTACAAGAATATGGGTTAAAGTCATTTATACCCTTGTTTGAATTTTTATAAGTGGTTTATAAAGGAATCTTTCCGTCGTTTTCCAAACAAGGTTCTTTTTAACCTTTTCTACAGAATTAAGGTAAGAATGTTTTTTTAACTTCTATGGATGGTGCGATTATTTTCTGTCGTTATAAAATCGTCGAAGCTTCCCTTAAAATCTTATAAAAATATTTTCAAAGAAAATGTTTTGTTTCATAAATATATGACTCTCAAATGATTACAAAATAGAAAGAGATATTTCTCTAAAAAGAGTTTTGATTTCTTCTATGTCAACATCCTTTGATGGATTTTACGCTTATTTGAAGTTGATTTATTATGATACCAAACTTCTATATTGTATTTAAGGTTTTGTGATATGTTTGACTGTGGATATGCTATTTTTATACCATTCATAGTTTATGGTGAAAGTATTAACATTTTGTATGCTAGTTTTAATACGAATGTTTCTGTTATGTTTAAACCTTTTCATATGGGAATGCATTATACTTAATATGTGATGGGTGGAGCCCACTATAGCTTCTCGACCCATCGGTAGGTCTCATGAGACAAAATAGTGTCTTGGAACAAGGCCTTGACAAAGTCTTGTTTGTAGTCTTGGCACGAGGCCTTGGATATGTGGTTATGATAGTCTGGCATTATGCATTCCATCATTATGAAAGAGGTAATTGATATTGCATGTGATTATTCGATTAGTATAATATCCATGTGAATAAGTAAATGGAATTATTTCATTTTATTTTTTCCATACTATGTTGGAGTTCAAGTTTAAAAGGATTTTGTTTTAAGTTATACATTGCCTTAAATGTTTATTCTTATTTATGAAAGTTTCTGCCATATTGTCCTCCTTACTGGGCATTTGAGCTCACCCTTTTCCTATGTTTTATTTTTCCCAGGATGTGAAAATGTAATTTATGAATGACCTGCAGGGATAGTATGTGGGGATATGAGTGTGGGATATGGAGACTATGTTGTTGAAGTAGTTTTTCACTTTATGATGTAATGTAAAACTTTATGAATATATCTAGTGTTTCAAGGCTACTAAACCAATATGTCTTTCGAGATTTGATCTTTCTTGTGATCATACCAATGTTATGTAATAATGCACCGACTCTAGGTAAATGGGGTCAGGGCGTTACAAATAGTAAGTCAAAGAATAGAAAACCTTTGATCCCACATTGTAACATCCTGGATCCGGGTGCCACTCCACGGGTGCCCTGAACCCGTTTGGTCTTATGACCTCAAGCGCATTTCCCTAAATGCCAGAGGCTGCCGACTAGCAGTGAGGGCCCAATTCTGATAGTGGGGAAACTATGCCCTCATTTTTCAAAGTGAAGCATAGCGGAATACAAGATAAAACAATCAACAATAGCAGAAGCAGTAAACCATGCACATTTAAAATGAACAACTGCGGTAAAAGATACCAAAAAGTTATATAGATAATGATGCAATATGTTTCTAGTTCTAATAAAACAGGAAGAACATGTTACACATCGATATAGTACAATACAATACATCTCAACGTACAAGGTACAGTAAAACCAAAACAAAACAGTGCAAAAAGAACTCAGCAGCATCGCAAGCCTAAGCTTGGTCCAATGCTCTCCTACTCCTCTGCAACAATCAAGTACCTATATAGGGACCCTTTACCTCATCCACACCTACAGCAACATAGTCTGTTTGGGCAAAGACATGACCCAAACAGGGAGTGAGAAATAAATCCCAGTAGGCACACACCAAAGTCTCGTGCCCAACTATCAGTGTAAATGTGCAAGAGCGTGTGCAGTAGTAAAATGCAACAAACTAAGAAGTACTCAAAAGTAACAAACTTTACCAGTTATATTGCCATTTTAATATTCATTTTATCTATTCAATATAATACATCACCCCAGTGAATGTTCTAAGTATGTAGTCGGTGTCCTCAGACATGTAAACTCTTACCCTCAAGTAATCAGAAACAAAACCCTCAGGTAATTATCCTCAGGCATAATAGATATTTCCCTCAGGCGTACGAATTGTCGCCCTCAGGCACAAAATCTACTACCTACAGGCTTGAGAGGAGTTGCCCTAAGGCTAATCAGAACACTGCCCTAAGGCTAAATAGAACACTGCCCTCAGGCGCATGTAACTGGTCCATGCCAAACATATAAGCAAGCACTTTATATACAATTCCTCTCAAGGTAATTTAAGACATGCTAAAATTTACGGTATACCCTCAAGTAACCTGGCCAAACGGCTAAACAAAGGAACACACCCTAGGGTTGGTCTTGGATCCAAGTAGTGATCCAAAAAAGCAGTTTACAATTTAATTTAATTACCTATACAATTCTAGGTATTTAAAACAGCCATGGCCTCAGCCACACGACACCCCAACATGGGTTCGTAGCACAATGGTAGACAAAAATGCACAAAAGTTGGAATTTAAACACGAGACCACCTAACTTGATCGCCCATGATCGGTATATGTGAACGACACCCCTCGAATCATCCAAGAATGACTTAGATCTGAGGTGAACATAACCTCATTCAAACTCAAATAACTTCCCTTAGAGGAAGAATTTGTAAAGAACTACACAAGGAGGAGGATGAAATCACACGTGTGGTTCCAAGGAGATCGATGGTGTAGAAAATGGGTTCCCGGTGTGCGGTCGGGAGGTCCTCCAAGCTCTAGCCGTCTCTCCCAAGCTCTCCTCTGGTTTTAAGATTCCTTTGTGAATAGAGGAGGCTACTGCCCATTTTATGCGAAAAAAATAGAATACACTGCGTGTACTATTGAGTACAGGGCGTGTACTTATCATTTTTTAACTGTTCCTCTGGCGGCTTCTTTCCACCACACCACTGTTCATCTATCGACATGAGTACACAACGTGTATTCCTGATTACACGGCGTGTACTATCACTGAGCTCCCACTGCCTTATTGTTTGCCCGTCGACTGACTACACAGCGTGCAAATTCCCACTACATAGCATTTAGTAGGTTTTAACACCCATCATCGTCGACAGGCCTACACGCCCTGTGTACTCATTCCACACGACCAACGTACACGACGTGCGGAAAAATACACGGCGTATAGTCACAAAATTTAGGATTTTCAATCATTTTCATTATTTTCTCAAAAACAATTAAGGGAAAGAGAAAAGAAGAAACACGTACTTCAAGAATAAGAATCTGGTTCTTACATCCTGTCACAAATAGTGTGTCGGTAGGTTACTTTTTGCGACGAGTCCCGTCGAAAATAACCTTTTAATCGCTGACAGAAATTAATGCGACCGAAGTTATTTACGATGGGACCCGTCACAAAAAAATACTATTTGCAATGGGAATCTCAAGGCATGTATTCAAATCGATATATATCCCACATCCGTTTTTTTCATTCCCTCTCATTCCTTCTTTCTCTGTTTTTCTAAACTCTAATTTTATAGTGAATATTTTTTAGAGTTAGTTTTTTTTACGAAAAAGTTGTGAAGATGTGTACAATTGTAAGAGATCAAGTTTAAAGGCATTTATGTTTTATTTAATTTAGTATTTATTTCTTTTCTTTTTATTATTTATAATTACTGTTGATTAGTTTTTATTAAGTTAGATTTGAATTTTTTGTCATCAGTATTTATTTACAATAATAAATTTAAATTATCTGTACTAATTCTTAGTAATTAGTAATAATTAATAATTATTAATGCTAATTAGTAATGGATATAAATAATTAGCGGTAATTAATAATTAGTAGTTGTATTTAGAAGTAATTAATAGTAATTAACACTAATTGGTAATTTTTAGAAAAAACTTGTAATAATTAGAAGAAAATATTAATATATATTTATAATTAGTAAAAAATATTAATAGTTAGTAATAAATACTAATAATTTGCAATAAATACAAATAGTTATTTATTAATACAAATAAATAGTTTTATATACTAATAAATAGTAATAAATACTTATAAATAGTAATTAATAGTAACAATTTGTAATAATTTGTAAGAATTATTAATAATTTGTAATAATTAGTTATAAATACTAATAATTATTAATAAATACTAATAATTAATAATAATTAATAATAATTAGTAATAATTAGTAATAATAAGTAATAATTAGTAATAATTAGTAATAATTAGTAAAATTTAGTAATAATTAATAATAATTAGTAATAACTAGTAATAAGTAGTAATAATTAGTAATATTTAGTAATAATAAGTAATAAATACTAATAAATAGTAATAAATAATAACAAATAGTAATAAATACTAATAAATAGTAATAATTAGTTATAATTAGTAATAATTATTAATAATTTGTAATAAATACTAATAATTAGTAATAAATATAAATAATTAGTAATAATTAGAAATAATTAGTAATAATAAGTCATAATTAGTAATAATTTGTAATAAATACTAATAATTAGTAATAAATACTTGTAATTTGTAATAAATACAAATAATTAGTAATAATTAGTAATAATTAATAATAAATAATTATAAATACTAATAAATACTAATAAATATTAATAAATAGAAATAATTAGTAATAATTAGAAATAATTAGTAATAATAAGTCATAATTAGTAACAATTAGTAATAAATACTGAAGTGCCCGGATCAGTGTGAATCACTGAGAGGGGGAGGGGGTGAATCAGTGATCCCTTAAAACTTTTTACTAATTGATTCTTTATCAATTAAACCTCTATGGATTGTTAAGGCCTCGATCCACTCTTCTTGTATCTCTCAGCCTTTCCTCGAGTGATGCAATAAATGTAAAGGCACAAGACACAAGGATTTACAAGGTTCGGCACCAAAGGCCTACGTCCTTGCCATGTTGGTTATACGCCCCAACATGGTTTCTTCCATTATAATTTGTTAGTATTACAATGGTCAATACAGAGTCCCACTGTATCTCTCCTGAGTCCCACAGGAGGGTCCTTATACTGCGTCCCACAGTGTTACCAGAGTCCCACTGGCCTGCTCCAGAATCCCACTGAAGACTTCTTCCACCATGAGTCTCACAGGGGGCTTCTCCTGGCTCCTTGGGTCACACGAGTAGCTCTTCTTCACTTTAAGCTCTTCAAGTATCTTCAGTAGCCTGGGATAGAGGCTGCTGGCCTTGATCATCACTTCTGATCACTTGATCAGGTCTTCTCGTCTTGCTCAGGGTTTATCTCCTTCTTCTCAGGATGACCTGGCCTCTCTCTTCAAGAGTCTTCAACAGCCTCTGATAATGTTTGTTGGTCTTGCTCAGCACTTCTGATCACTTCTGTTGATCAGGCTCTTCTCAATTTCTGAAAACTCAGACAACTGATATCTCTAACTTCAGTCTCGCTTCAGTCTGACTTCAGAACAACTTCATGCACTAAGTGCATGGCAACTCTGCATCTTCATGCACTGATTGCATGGCTTCTCAAAACGTTCTTCAAGAACTTTCAGTCTTGGTCAACACAGATGCACACAAGCAGATTTGACTTGTTTACATGTGCACGTGCATGCATGCATGCATGCACTTCCCTTCTTCTTCTTAGTGTGATAAACACTCAAAGAGTGCAATTACTTTAAGCACACACACTTTCTTGGAATCAGACACTTTATTCTTTGTTGATTACACACATAAATGTATGTCCCTCTTTAGTGTGGATGTCCACTTATTCTTTTAAGTTTATACACTCTTAGTGCACACACTAGGTTCGGCCTTCTTCATATACTTAGACACACACACACAACATAGGTGTGGTATTCTTGTTTTTCACATACACTACCCGTAGGTGTGTCTTTGGCCTTCACTCCACTTCTTGCACACACACGACCTCTTCTTCAAATGCACACACAAATGCCCGTAGGGTGTTCTTCCTCTTTCTCCTTATAGGTGGTATACTGCCTCACCCGAACTCCCTACTGCCTTCAACAGCCGCGCAAGACCTCAAGATACAAGCGGAGCACAAGGGGTGCGGCCTGTCTTCCTTTCTTTAATCGCGCAAGTCCTCTGGACAGGGTGCAAGGGCGCACAAGGTCCTTGGACAGCCGCGAGCGAGTAGGGTGTCAAGGACACCAAATGCCATGCAAGTGCGTGCTTTAACCATGGGCGTGCAAGGTGCTACGACCCCGGGTTCTTCCTGCCGTGCAACGGAGGCACACAGGGGACCTCCCTTTCTTCTTTCGCGCAAGAAGTGCGCAAAATGAACCTCACGGAGCAAGGGGTGCTCTGGGCTTCACTGCCACGCAGGGTGCTGTGCGGGGCTTCGACTTCACGAGGCACAGAGTTCTTCTCATGGGACTCTCTTCAAATATTCAGCAATCTTCACTGAGGGATCGGCCTCTCTTTTTATAGGCAAGGGAGAGGTGGTTCATCCGCGTGAGATATTTTTAATCTCCCGAAGATTTCGGTTTTTCAAAATATTTCCAAATCTTGAATCTTTCCTCTGTTTCCACGCGGGTCTCATCCTTTATTTTTTCTTCTACGTGCATGCGACATAGAACACATGCATGACCTTCGGTTAAGGATACTCCATGCAAAGAATAAACCTCATATCCTCGGAAATGTTGTTTTCCCCGGCCGAACTCCAATTTTCTCCATTCAACGTGTGCATGCATATTTTATTGCATGATTGTGTTCATACGGCTCAGACGAACTCCATGGATGCTTCGGCTCGATTTATGGTGGTCGGGATCTCAAAATCCGTTGTCGGGAGGTGCCTGGTTTGAAAAAGGAGTCGCGGGTGGCCTCGGGCGAGCTCAAGGTAGAGGACGACTCCTCAACCGTCGGATCCGGAGTTGAGAAGACATCGGACGGCCGCGATCAGAAGATCTCGCGCGGGATCGATCGTGCGGTCGAGATCTGGCGCTCGATCGATTGGGCGGCCAGGATTCGCTCCGCGGAAAAATCCCGCGTCCCACATCGAATCGGCGAACGGATTTTCCGCGGCTTATCAACCAGCCGCTCCCTTCCACTCTCAAATTGAACTTCCCCCTCCACGGTGCCGCCCCGCACCATGTTCTCTCTGCGGGCGTGCTCTTGCGCCCACCCCTGTCTTTCGCGGGCGCGCTATGTGCCCACTATGCACTCGGGCGCCCATGCTGCGCAGGCCTGATCCCCTGCGTGGCCGGCTTACACAAGGCCGTAGCCTCTCGGGCTGGCCCCATTGGATCCCCCTTGGGCGTGGCGACCTCGAGTCTCACATGTGCCTTGGGGTTGAACCCTTAAGGCTGGCCCTTGGTGGATAATTTTTTGCTTAAGTTTAGAATCTAGACTTTGTATAAAAACAAAGTTACTAAGTACCAAATGCCAAATGCCAAGCCACTTCTTCCAAGCCATTCTTCCTCTTCTCCATTTCTTCTCTTCTCTTCTTCTTAAGAATTCCTCCATTCCTCTTAAACATTTAATCTTCACTTAGGAGTGAAATTCCCGAAGTTTCATCTTCAACCGAAGCTCCTGAATCAAATAATACTTCAATGTTCTTCATTGATCCAATCAGAGATTAAGTTGGATCATCTTATAATTCACACGCACTCAGTGATAGTGCATGGACTTCATTAAACCACTTCATCCACTTAAAACTTGTGGATGGATCATCTTCATCTCCTCATGCATTTTCAACACAATGCATGGTCTTCTAACATTGTTGTGACATTGTATCTAGTTGATACAAGTTCTTTGAACTTAAAGATCAGCTCAAAAATCGTCTGATGTAATGATGATGCTCCATCATCATCCATTCTTCAAGTGGTGTAACTTTGTATCATCTCGATACAAGTATTGAAACATTAAGAACAGTTCTACAATCGTCTGATATCCATAGAGAATGTTTCAACCACAACATCCTATGTCACTTAGTGAATCTCCTAAGTGACATGCATCTCAGTACCATGGCCATTCTCCTTCATCACCTTCACCATCACATCCTTTGTCATTAACATCTTGAAATTCCTTGACATCCATTAATTCCATGACAACATCATGACTCATTGACAACAAATGCAACACAGTGCATTTCAATATCCCCCTTTGTATTTGTTGTCAATACACTACTTCTGCACATATGAATGGGTCAATATGTGTGCCAATATTTTCTCCCCCTTATTGGCAATCAAATGCAAAGATGTGGTGTGGCTCTCTTCCAAAATATATCTTCCTCCCTTCGAATAGCATCTTCTTGAAAAGCACTAAGAGAGGGATGATGTCACATGTTCTCTTTAGCAAAGAACCTTTAGTAGACCATCTCTAAGTCTACGTGGGCTAACCCGGTGTAGAAAACAAGAGTGATGTAACCAAGGAACTCAATGCTATCCAAAATTCACTGTACATGTGAGATCATGCTTAGCTTCCAGGGGTTTGAAATTTTTCATATATAACAATAAATTGCTAAATCCTGCACATACTTCACAAAACTCATTAGAAAGTTCAGTGCAGAGATAAAGCTCCCCCTTTCAACCATTTGCCTTCAATAAATACTCCCCCTTAATTGTCATGAAGAATACAATTAAGGAACAAGGGATGAAAGTATGATTGGAATACCTTTACTTTTCTCAAGATGGTATTGAATCTCAGAATCCCATCTTCTACAGATTGGCTCCCCCTCAAGGGGTGCACTTTATTCTTTCCAAAACCATCCTCCAGATGAAAATGATCATCATCTTCAATTCCCTGCAATGTTAGAACATGTAAATACCAGAAGTATAAGGGAATAAGATGGAACCTCCTTGGTTCATCAATGTGAACAACAAGGTTGAGAATATTCTCTCAACCGAGATGTCAAATTTTCACCATTATTCACACTTCCACATTTGATCTTCAATGATGCTTGTGCTGGTGTGGATCTCAACACCTCCTCAACTTCTTTGGGTGTGACTCCTCTATTTCTAGGTGCCTTCTGAGCACTAGAGTCTCCTGGTGCAATCTTCATTATTTTGAAGAATCCCTTTTGAGATTGAATGAATATCATGCATTTATCACTAGTATGTCCAGCTTGATTGCACCTCACACACAGAACATGATCTTCATGTGAAATCCTTTTCTTTCCCTTTTCCTCAGCTATTGCCAGTGCTTTATCTTCATCTCTCTGTAGCTCTCTGGCAAGTTGCAACTGATTAGGCCATATGACTAACAAGTCATTTGGAAGTGAGGCCTCAGTTTTGGAAATTCCACATGGTTCTTTTGATGCTGTTAAGATACCATTCTTAGGCAACTTATTTTCAATCAATCCCTTCTGCATCTTCTGGATTGATTATCTTTTTGAGTCCAGTCTGCTTCTATTCAGTTCCATGTCTTGTTCACAAAGATCCATGGTATGACCTTTCTTTCCACAGTAGAAGCATTTCTTCCTGGTGGTCCTTCTGGATGCATCACCCTTCTTGGATTTAGACTCCAAGGTCTTCTCTTCCTTTTTCATAATCTTCTTGGGAGCATCTTCCACTTTCTTATGCTTGCTTCCCAAGGATTCTTTCTGAGCCAGGTTCTGTGATCTATTCTTATTTTTAGCTCTCGATACAGTTGGAGATTGACATGTATCTATTTGACCACTTTTGCAATCATCCCAGATATTTTCATGTAATCCAAATCTATTTGTAGTAAACAGATGTCTCTGGACCTGTGGATGCTGTTTCTTTTCCTCTGGCTTGCTCCCCCTTGTCATGGGCTTCCTTTGTGCTTTTACATTCAGTGGATTGTACCAACAATCTTTTGCATAGTGCCCATACTTGTTACAACACCAACACTGACCCACAAATCATGACCTCTTGAGTCCTTCTGATTGTAGGGTACTTTTCTTGACTTGTTGTGCTATTTCAGGAGATCTCTCTTTCTTTACTGTCTTCATCCATACTTGTTTGGATTTATTCTTCCATCTTGCACTTTTAGTAGAAACACTTTTAGAAACATGAGTACAAGATGGGATGGATGGTACCTTCTTTTTAGAAGTTGTTGCCCTTTTATTAGAGGATGTCCTTCTTTTATAATCATCTCGGTCAATGCATACTTGAGTAGCAACATTTCTACTTTCAGCTGACTGGGAGGCTTTGGCTTTGGGTGATTGCTGATTTTTCAATATCACCTCCAGTTCAAAGCATTTCATATTGAGGGAGTTCTTCTCATCCTCAACCAATCTTAGCCTACCTTCCCAATTATGTTCCATCTGTTACATCTGGTCATCATGCACCTTCTTTATTTCATGCAATGAGTTGTCAAGCTCCTTCACCCTTTTGACTTTGTCTTCTAGTTGAGAATCTTTGACAACCATTGAAACTCTGTGCAATTTTTCCAGTGCATGGAAAACTTCTTTGACCATTGTCTTAAAGAATTCTTTCTCAGAAAGGCTTCTTTGAAATTCTTCACATGTATCTTCATATCTTTCATTGCAAAGAGAAACTGTTTCATCCTTAGCCTTCACCAGCTTTCTGAGAGTGTTGGTTATGCCAACCCTTTTTGCCAATTGGACTTCCAGAGAATTGGCTTCATCTTCTAGCTGTAATTTTTCTTCTTGAAGATCAAGGATGCCTGTAGCTATACACATTTCCACTTCCTAGGGGACTGTCTTCTGAAGATATTTGATTGCATTTAGAATATCATTGTTTCTTCCATCTTCATCACAGCTAGTGCAGGCTTCATCAGAAGAATGATAAAAGGAATTGTCATTTGATGTGACTTTCACATTTCTTTCCATAGAAGGAGTTTCTCTGATTGCAACAACCTTATTCCTCATCATCTTTTCCTGTTTCTTCATTCTGTTTTTCAGAGTCTTGGCAGATATCTCCATTTGAGGCTGGTCACTCATTTCCTCAAATCTGCACTTCATAAGGACTCCCTTGGATCTTTTAGAGGTAACCTTCCCTTTGATACCAATTGAAGTGCCCGAATCAGTGTGAATCACTGATAGGGGGAGGGGTGAATCAGTGATCCCTTAAAACTTTTTACTAATTGATTCTTTATCAATTAAACCTCTATGGCTTGTTAAGGCCTCGATCCACTCTTCTTGTATCTCTCAGCCTTTCCTCGAGTGATGTAGTAAATGTAAAGGCACAGGACACAAGGATTTACATGGTTCGGCACCAAAGGCCTACGTCCTTGCCATGTTGGTTATACGCCCCAACATGGTTTCTTCCATTATTATCTGTTAGTATTACAATGGTCGATACAGAGTCCCACTGTATCTCTCCTGATTACCACAGGAGGGTCTTTATACTGCGTCCAACAGTGTTACCAGAGTCCCACTGGCCTGCTCCAGAATCCCACTGAAGACTTCTTCCACCCTGAGTCTCACAAGGGGCTTCTCCTGGCTCCTCGAGTCACACGAGTAGCTCTTCTTAACTTTAAGATCTTCAAGTATCTTCAGCAGCCTAGGATAGAGGTTGCTGGCCTTGCTCTTCACTTCTGATCACTTGATCATGTCTTCTCGTCTTGCTCAGGATTTATCTCCTTCTTCTCAAGATGACCTGGCCTCTCTCTTCAAGAGTCTTCAACAGCCTCTGATAAGGTCTGTTGGTCTTGCTCAGCACTTCTGATCACTTCTGTTGACCAGGATCTTCTCAATTACTGAAAACTCAGACAACTGATATCTCTAACTTCAGTTTGGCTTCAGTCTGACTTCAGAACAACTTCATGCACTAAGTTCATGGCAACTCCGCATCTTCATGCACTGATTGCATGGCTTCTCAAAACCTTCTTCAAGAACTTTCAGTCTCGGTCAACACAGATGCACACAAGAAGATTTGACTTGTTTACGTGTGCACGTGCATGGATGCATGCATGCACTTTCCTTCTTCTTCTTAGAGTGATAAACACTCAAAGAGTGA